>JAPVLO010000487.1:656929-1313859 GCA_027257055.1 Cephalopachus bancanus | reverse complement strand
GGCAGTGGTTGCTGTGGCCACACTGTGGGGTGGCCAAGGTTTCCTCTTGTACAAAAGGGTTCACACAGAGACATAGAAATTGCAGGACAACAGATGCATCTCCCCCATCCCCCCAACTCCCCTTCTGTTGTCTGAGGCTGCCCGCACTCAGAACTCAGTTACTTTCCATAGTTATGTTTTTTCCATGGGCTGGAACTCACGAGTGTGTGTTCTGATCCCCATTGATGAGCACTCAGTGGGGATTGGAAAGAGAATGGGAACCTGGTTTCTGTGACAATGTTGTGGGAATGGTAGAGCTGTCTGTTGCCCAGAAGTTTTTATTTGAAGGGAGAAGGGTCACAAGAGGTTCCTCCCAACTTTTCTTCCCCCACTAGAGGCTGATCTACATCCACAACCTAAAATGTCTTTCAGTAGCAATTCTGCTGCTGCAACTCGTCCCAAATTGGAGCTTTTGGCAGTGGTTCAACCTGTCTGTGCGTGAATGAAAGTGATCAGAGTTATTTCCTGTCTGGGAGCTAGCTATTGAGCACTGTGCATAGGGAACATATTCTCAGGGAAGGTTTGGTCATAGGAGTTCTGAGTTCAGATGGGTTCTTATATCTATGTGGGCTCTAGCAGCTTGCAGTTGTGCCATATCTAGGCCATTTCCCATGTGGAACTGGGGTTCCATGAGACTGTGCCCTCCCCAATCTGATAGTAGCAACCACTGAGTCCTAATTTTTCACACTCACCTTTTCCCATATTGTGAGGATGTACCCTATTCTTAATGTAAGCTGGGCAGGGAGAGGAATTACCTAACTCCAGAGCTGGCTCCCTATTCTCTCTTCTTGCTCTCTGTGTGTTCCGATAGTACTCTGCAGGATGTAGGGTGTGTCCCTTTTCTCAACCTGCTCAAACTGTTGGGGGTCATCAACTACTGGGTCTCTCTTCCCCAATTTGCTCTGTGAGAGTGGTATCAGTCACCTGCTTCTCTGTGTTCATCCTATGTCTCCTTCCATTTCTTTTATACCTAATATTGAGAGTTCTTTTTTTTTACCATGTTTTTTTCTGGATCTATTGAGATCATCAGATTTTTATTTTTTGTTCTATTAATGTGGTGCATCGCATTAATTTATGTTACTATGTTAAAACATCATTGCATCCCAGGAATAAATCCCACTTGGAAATAGCGTATGATCATTTTAATGTTTAGTGAGTCTGATTTGGTAATATTTTGTTGAAGATATTATCATCTGTGTTCATCAGGGATATGTAATATGATATTTTAGATAGAATTCAGAAACAGGAAAATTATATTGTGTAGAAACTACAGCAATCTGAATGAATTATGAAGATTATCTGTTTCCAGGACATAGGTAGAAGTTGTGTTCCTTAATAATGGTGCTAATAACAGTATTATGAGATCTCAGACTTGTTGCTTTTAAGGTCTGAACATCTATGGACAGATTAATAAAGTTCCATGGTTAATAATAAAAATAATAAATAATGATAAGAAAGGAAGAAAAATGCTTGAAACATAGATAAATTTAGATTGTCTATGTGTTAACTGTTGAATATTGGTGGTGAGTATACAGAAGATCATTGTAATATTTTGTCCACTTTCAATCACATAAAGTTTAAAAGACCAAAACAAACAAGATAAACATGCTATAGAATAGAAGAAAATGTTTTCTGTACATATAACCTGCCAGTGGCTATTATTCAAAATGTATAAAGAACTCCTAAAAATAATTTTGAAAAACTATTCAAAATGAAAATGGGAAAAAAAATATTTGAAAGAGCACTTCATAAAAAGGGAAGCTGGGTTCTCCACATTATTCTCCCATGCATTTGGTTTTGTAATTTATACTACTTATAATTTCATCTTTAAAGCCTAACTCCAACTAGGTGCAAGTACTATCCAACTTATATCTGTTGGATACATATTAATCTATAGATCCAAAGTTATACACAAGCTCAGAATAGTTGTCTCAGTCAATTCAAGCTGCTCTAACAAATCACCATAGACTGAATGGTTAAACAAATATTTATTTATCACAGCTCTGGAGGCTTAGAAGTCCAAGATCAAGGTGTTAGCAGACTCAGTGTCTGTTGGTGGCCCACTTCCTGGTTTACAGATGGGCTTGCATCTTCACACAGTGGAGAGAAGAGATAAAGTAAGCAAACTTTATGATGCCTTTTCTTATAAGGGCACTGATACCATCATGAGAGGTGTTCCCTTATGAACTGATCACCTTCCAAAAAGCTCACCACCTAATAACATCATATTAGGGTATAGGATTTCCACATATTAATTTTAGGAGAACACAAATATTCAGTCCATAAAATAATGAAAGCACTTCATAAACTGCAAAGCTAGCTGTACTGGAAATTCTTATTGTTATTTTTGTTGCACAATATGGTATTTCTTATTATTAAAGCCAAAGATTATTAAAAACTGACAACCAGAATCATTCCATGCTCAGTCTGCTACTGTCACTGTCTTAACTTGCCTTATTTTCTAGTTCCTGAATTATTGCTTGAATTTTAAGTTAGGACTTTGGTTTTATATTTCTAATCTTTTTATAATTAAGGTTTATTCTTTCTGCTATTAAAACTTTTCAGAGAGAAGCAAAATGAGGTTTTTATTTTATTCCTGGCATGCATCTGGAAAGTCTAAACTGTCAAAATCTTCTTTCTTTGTATTAATGATTATAGCCTTAGTTTTACCACTGATTAGGTCCATTACCTGGAACCTTTTTCAAAACCTTCTTCTTCCAAGTTCCTTCTTTCTCTGACAAATCATACACTAATTATATTTCTGTAACACCACTCTGGTTCAAGACTTTGAAGAAGTTCAATCCTATTTTATCTATTCAGAATTCCCATACTGCTCATTTCCTCAGGTCTGTAATTTTTTAAAACTGATTCCTGCACAGTTTACTTAAATTATAAGACACAACAGTTTGACTGCATACAACTTTGTAATATTTTTTTCCTTCTGATTTAACTTGATTCTCTTAACTAGTCAAGGTTTTGCACACTTTGAACTTACCACTGAGACATCATAGTAATCAATTGACTTAACTTGTAGGTTTTATGAATTATATTTTGCTAGTCAGAAAGGAATAATTTCCTATTGTATTGCTTAATGATTTGATTTTCTGATCCTGCACTGTCTTGACTTCTGGCAACCCTAGGGTTCTTTAATTGTAGCTCACTTGCCTGGTGCTACCAGTTATTTCCTATATACAGACATAAACTTGAAGTTTATTTGTTTCCAGGACATAGGTAGAAGCTGTGTTCTTTACTTAATAATAATGGTGCTAATAACAGTATTATGGGAAAATCTTAGACTGGTTTATCTTAAGATCTGAACATCTATGTGAGCAGACAATCTTTGATGTCATGATAGAGAGAATATATTTATATCATCTTAAATTCTGAGGAGACATACATGTGCTATTTTAGAGCAAAATCTAGTAAACTGTGGTAGTATCTCAGAAGTATTTCCTTTGAGTTCTTCTAAGCTTACAACTAAATCACACAAAAGATCTATTTTATGTGGTAGAATCTGAGTGGCAGAATAATCATGACTTTAATGGAAAGTGTGATTTCTGTATCTTTGGTGACAATGTTATTCAAAATCAAGTGGAAAAATTGACCTACATGCTCACACACCAGCCTAGTTTAATGGATTTGTTTGTTTGCTTGCTTACTGCATTCACCAAAAATATGCGAGATTGCTGTAATTTGATTGGGAAACATTAAGACTGAGAAAAAAATGGCTTTTTCCTTTGAAATAAAAAATTAGGGAATGCTATTCTGCCATAGATAGCTCCAGCTTTCCATGTGATTAACCATGAGGGACAACACTTTGCCCTAAAAATGAGATGTCCATTACAAAGGGTAGTACTCTGAAAATCCATATTGTCTTTACAGAAAGTGTATTCACATATCAAATTTAACTGGATATACTCTGATTACACCTTGCAGTTGAATTTTGAAAGATAAAACTTATTTTAAATATACTGTAGTCTCTCTACAGCTCATAGTCTGTTTCTATGGGGTCTCTTTTAAAGAGATGGGATTGGTTCAATAGTTTTATGTGGCTAAATTCAGACCTGGTTAAGTAATTTAAAGTTGTCTTTATGATTTTAAAAAATAGCAGTCTTTTTTCTTTCTTTTTCAGCCTTTTGATTGAAGAATGCCATACATGCAGAAAATTACGCCACCCTTAATTACACAGTTCAGTAAATTATGACAAAGAGAACATAAACATGTAGCCACCACTCAGTTCATAAAATAAAAAAGTACTGGTACCTTATTTGTCTTCTATGTGTCCCCTCCCAATCACTACTTTTTCTTCCTTTTGCAGAAATCATCCCTATCCTGACGTATAATACCATAGATTATGTTTTTTCTATATTGCTGTGTGCTGCAGTAGCATATTTATTTTTGTTACTGGATAGCATTCCATTGAATATTTGATTTATTTCTTATTTTTATAATTATTGTTGATGTTCTTGTACATGTCTTTTGGTGTATCTGTACACTTTTTTTTGAATTTGTATGTTTGTATATGTGTGTGTGTACATAGCACAGTCTTAAATGAAGTCTCAATTGAGTACTTCTATTACCAATTCACCAATCAGAATGTAATTTTCTGATTTAACCTTGTATTTTATCTTCATGAACTTAAAATTCAGTGATTTTAGTATACACACAAGGTTGCATAACTGTCATCACAATCTACTTTTAGTATTTTCATCGTATCCCCAAATAAATCCTATATTCATTCATAAACACTTCCAATAACTCCACTAGCCCTTTGCACTTACGAATCTACATTAGTCTCTATGAATTTGCCATTATAGACATTTTGTACCAATGTAACCACACACTATGTAGTCCTTTCTGAAGCATATTTCACTTTGTATAATGTTTTCAAGATTTATCCATGTTGTAGCATGTATCAACATTTCTATTCTTTTTATTGCTGAATAATATTTCACATATGGATATTCCACACTTATTTATACATTCATCAATTGTTGAATATTTGAACTGTTTTCACTTTTTGAATATTATAAATAACACTGCTGTGAACATTTATGCGAAAATTTTTCTGTGAATATAAGTTTTCATTTTGCTTGGGAATATATCTAGGAGTGAAATTACTGGGTTGTGTGGTAACACTATGTTTAATTTTTAAATAACTACCAAATTGTTTCCTATAGTATCTGAAGCACTTTTTATTCCTACCACCAGGATATGAGGGGTCTGGATTCTCCATATCTTTTTTAAGCTTTGTTACTGTCTATGATTTATAGCCACCTTAGTAGTTGTCAAGTGATATGTCATTGTGGATTTGATTTGCATTTTCCTGATGATTAATAATGTTGACTAACTTTTTACGTATTTAATGGCCTTTGTATATCGTATTTGTTTAAATGTTTACTAAAATATTTTGCCATTTGAAAAATTGATTGTATGTTCTTTTTTAAAAATTATAGAGATGTGGGGTACAAGTGAGGATTACCTACATAAGTTGGTTGCATACAAGTGAAGTTTGGGCTTCTAACTGGCCCTGACTCCCCCTGGTAGTGGATCAGGTACTCTTTGTATTGTCACGTGCCCTCACATGCCTTTCTCCCTCCCTTCCCAAGCAGTGCTTAGCAACTGATAATCCCTTTCTTGTGCTAATGTGTCTAGCATACAGGGTCCACTTATGCGTGAGAATTTGCGGTATTCAGATCTTTGTTTCTGTGATAGTCCTTTGCACACTTTTTAATTTTTTACTCCTTTCACTTTGTTTGAGTTCCTTGTAGATCCTGGATGTTACGTCTTTGCCAGATGCATAATTTGCAAATATTTTTTTTTCCCATTCTGTGGGTTGTCTCTTTATTTTCTTGATTTAAAAAAAAATCTTTTATTATAGGAATGTGGAGTGCAAGTGAGAATCAACTATATAAATAGGCTCCATGCAGGTAATGTTTGGGCTTCTAACTGTCGCTCACTTCCCCTGGTAATGAACCAAGTACACTTTGTGCTGTCATGTGCCTAGTGACTGCTGATCCCTCCTTTGTGCTGCTGTGACTAATATTCAAGGCCCAATTATGAGTGAGAGCATGCAGTATTCAAATCTTCGTTTCTGTGACAGTTCACTTAGCATGATAGTCTCCAACTCCATTCAATTTACTGTGAAGTCCATGATTTTATTCTTATGACTATGTAATATTTCATCATGTATATGCACCACTTTTTTTTATCCAGTCTACTTTTGATGGGCAGTAGAGTTGGCTCCATGTTTTTGCTATTGTGAATAGTGCAGCAAAATACATGTGTGTGCTGGTGTCTTTTTTGTCAACAAATTAATGTTCCTCTGGGTATATTCACAGAAGGACTCCTGGATCATATGAAAGTTCAACTTTCAGTTCTTTTAGGAATTGCCACACTGCTTTCCATAGAAGTTGAACGAGCTTGCACTCCCACCAACACTGTAGAAGCGTGCTTTCTCTCTGAACTCAAGATAGCATCTGTTGCTTTTCATCTTATTAATGACAGCCATGCTTACCGAAGTTAGGTGGTATCTCATTGTAGTTTTAATTTATATTTCTCTAATAATTAGTGATACCGAGCATTTTGTCATGTGTCTGTTGACTGCTTGTATATAGTCTTTTGAGAAGTGTCTTTTCACGTCCTTTGCCCACTTTTTAATGGGGTTGCTTTTTTTTTCTTTCAGCTCATTTGAGTTTCTTGTAGATCCTGTATAATATCAGGCCTTTTTCAGATGTTTAATTTGCAAATATTTTTCTCATTCTATGGATTGTCTCTTTACTCTCTTGATGGTTTATTTTGCTGTGCAAAAGCTTTTCTGTTTGATGAGGTTCGATTTGTCTGTCTTAGTTTTTATGGCATTCACTTTTGGGGATTCACTAAGGTCAAGAATTTGCTACCTACTATTATGTGCGTAAATGTGTGTCCTATGTTTTCTTCTAGGATTCTTTTTTTTATTATTTTATTTTAAAGATGTGGTGCAAATTTCAGGGTTAAGTATACAAATGTTCATTATGCAGGTACCCTTGCTGATAAGGTGTGCCTCCCTACCCCAACAGATTCCCACTACTGTCAATCCTATCTCCCCACCTGCCACCCCCCCACCCCCTGCCCCCAGGCAGTTTTTTGCTACTGCCAATCCTTTTCTTATACTATTATGATAATTGTTGAAGGTCCACTTATGAGTGAGAATGTGCGTTATTCAGTTCCTTGTTTCTGTGATACATCACTCAGTATTATTGCCTCTAAATCCATCCAAGTTGCTGTGACGTTCATAATTTTGTTTTTCTTTAAAACTGTGTACTATTTCATCATGTATATGTACCACATTATTTTAAATTTAGTCCTCTTCAATGGGCAGCATGGTTCCACGTTTTTGTTATTGTGAACATTGCTGCAATAAACATATGTGTGAAGGTATCTTTTTCATAGAGTGATTTGAGTTACTCTGGGTATATTCCCAGCTAGTTTGAGGTTTTATATTTAGGTCTTTGATCCATTTAGAGTTAATTTTTATATATGGTGACAAGTAGGGGTCCAATTTCATTCTTCTGCATGTGATCAGTCAATTTTCCCAACACCATTTGCCAAATATGGTCTTTTCGAATGATTGTTATTGGGGGCTTTGTTAAAGATGAATTGGTGGAGAGACTGTGATGTTTTTACTTCTGGAATCTCTGTCCTGTTCCATTGGTGTACTGCCTAGTTCTGTACAGATACTAGATCATCTTGGTTACTGTAGCCTTGTAACAAATTTTAAAGTCTGGAAATGTGATGCCTCCTGTTTTGTTCTTTTTATTGAGGATTGTTTTGGCTATTCCTGCTCTTTTTTGATTCCTTATGAGTTTCTGTTGCTTCTGAATCTGTGAAAAATGATGTTGGTAATTTGAGGGTTATTTCATTGAATCTGTAGATTGCCTTGGATAGGATGGGTATATTGAAAATGTAGATTCTTCAAATCCATGAGCATAGAATATTTTTTCATTTGTTTGTGTCACCCTTGACTTGTTTGAGCAGCATTTTGTAGCTCTCATTGTAAAGATCTCTCACTTCTCTGTTTAGGTGGATGTCAAGGTATTTTTTTTTCTTTTATTTTTGTGACTATTGTGAATGGGATTGTACTTTTTATTTGATTCTCCACCTGCTTGTTGCTGGTGGATATAAATGCAACTGTCTTTTGCAAGTTGATGCTGTAATTCTAGACTTTGCTAAAGTCATTTTTCAGTGTAAGGAAGTTTTTAAAGAATTTTTATAGATGTGGGGACAATTCAGGATTAGATAGATAAGTGTCATTGTACAGGTAAAGTTTGGGCCTCCCTTTGGTCCCTACTTCACTTGGTTTGAGATCAGGAACACTTATTGAAGTTATGTGCCCCCTCACCCTTGGCAGTATTCCACTACTGCCAATTCCTTTCTTACAGTGTTATGATTAATGTTCAGGGCCTGCTTATGAGTGAGAACATTCGGTACTCAGTTCTTTGTTTCTGTGATAGATCAGTGAGTATTATAGACTCTAAATCCTCCAGACTCCTGGAAAGCAAGTAGGCTTTTGACAGTCTCCTTGAGGTTTTCAAAGTGTAGAATCCTATTGTCTGCAAAGAGTGATAGTTTAACTTCTTTTCCTCATTGGATGTCTCTGATTTCCATCGCTTGCCTGATTACTCTGCCTAGGACTCACAGTACTATGTTAAATATAAGTAGTTAAAGTAGACATCCTTTTCTTGTTCCAGTTCTTAGGTGGAATGCTTCCAGATTCTGTCCATTGAGCATAATGTTAGCTGTGGGTTTATTGTAGATGGCTCTTACTACTTTGAGAAGTGTCATTTCTATTCTTAGGTTCTCATGGGTTTTTGTCAAGAAAAAGGGATGCTAGATTTTGTTGACTGCTTTTTCTGTGTTTAATGATATAGTTATGTGGTTCTTAGCTTCACATCTGATAATGCTCTGAAAAATATTTATTGTCTTGCATTCATTGAACCAGCCCTGAATCCTGGGAATAGAACCCACCTCTTCATGGTGGATGACCTTTGAGATATGTTGTTGATTCCAATTTGCTAAAATCTTATTGAGAATTTTTGCATATTTTTTCATCTAGGAGACTGACTTGTAATTATCTTTCCTTGATGATTTGCCTTAGCTTCAGCAATTTTTCTTCCTTAGCCTGGGACTACAAGCGTGTGCTACCACCCTTGACTAATTTCTCAATTATTTGTAGAGATGAAGTCTCATGTTGTCCTGGGTTATCTCAAACTTCTGGACTCAAGCAATTCTCTTGTCCTGTCCTCCCTAATTGCTGGATGACAAGCATGAATTATCATGTCCAGTCTATTTAATATAATTAGATACAAGTCCCTTATCAGCTATTTTATTTTATTTTATTATTTTTGAGTTGAAGACTCACTTTTGTCACCCAGGCTGGAGTGCACTGGTATATTCACAGCCACCACAGCCTCGACCTGCTGGGTTTAGGCAATCCTTCCACCTCAGCCTTCCAAGTAGCTGGAACTATAGGCATGTACTACCACACCCAGATTATTTTTTGATTTATTGTAGAGACAAGGTCTCACCAAGATGCCCAGGCTGGTCTCTGCTGGAGTCCAGCTCCAGGAGAGAGTCAGGGCTTGAGACAGGGAATCGGAAAGCGGTAAAAAAGAAAAGATGAAAACAACAGGAATCCTCTTTCTGGGGAGAGCTCAAGACTCTGCCAATTTTTATTTATTGTTCACAAGCTTATATAGGTTTTCCACTCAGCCCTGCACCCACAAATGTATCTTATGTTGCTAACCAAATGCCCACATACATCCTTTCTGCACTCACAATAAGGTTGACCTTTAACAATTTCAACCACAGATGGTGTTTTTCTTAAGTCAAACTTTTATAAATGTCCTGGTTTTCTTCCTAGCTTTCTCATAACTATTTACTATTATAGGCCTATAATATCCTTACCCTATAAAGCCAAACCTTAACCCTAAGTCTTATTTAACTTGCTTACTACTATATATTTATTTCTATTAATCTTATTTCTATCCTTATGTCTCTATATTTTCTTAACTATCACTTATACTATTATATATCTCTAATCTTACTAGTTTATCTTATCTTACTATCTTATTATTAATATTTTAAATTCTATCTTCATTAAACTACTTATTTAATCCTAAAATATCTTAACCTATTCTTTATCTCAAACGGTTGCTTTCCACGAGCTCTCAGCTGGGGTCTGTTGTTTATGAGGAAGTAGCCGACTCGCTCTTCTCGGCCTACTGCTGTTTACTGAAAAACATCCTTACACACCTTAAGGGGCACCCTTTTTGCTTCAATCTCACCTCCATTATGCCTATGTATAATTTTTGCGGTCAAATGTCATCATCCATTTGCGCATCTATTATCTCAATTAAAGAGGGAACATTCTCAAGCCTATGCATGCAATCCTTCAAAGTTAGGGAAGGTCTGTCAATAGGATCCATGGGGCTTTGCCTCCATCATGGCCACATTTTACTGGGGCCTTGCTCCCAGCTGGCGTTTTTCCTGTTTTCAGGTCCCTTTTACCTTACTTTTACTAGTGATTGCAGCTCCCGACATCTTCCCCTTTTTTATTTTTTAAAATGGCAAGGTGGATAGTGTCGGTATTTCGTCGGACAGCTTTTCTTAATCTTTGGATAATGATTGGTAAAATAAGCAGCAAAAAGAGAACAATTGATCCAATTGCTATGAAATTATATATCAAATTCCAAAGAGAGTTAGAGGAAACAAACCGAGTGAGAGAATTTGCAAAATGAGACATTGCCTGAGAAAAAGGTGTTGGAGATAAATGAGCCTGGGAAATAGCTGTAATTTGGCTACATAACTGCTGGAGATTTAAAGTTGAATTGGTAGAATACCAAACTCCCTGTAAATGGTTTTGGACATCGGCCCAACCAATATTTTGCCCATTATAAGGCATGGGAGTAACAAAAATCCATTTAAATTCTGCATGACAAGCAACAGACATCTGCACTTTAATATGCTGTATCTGATTGCCTATATATAATAACGCTGATTCTAAAGCATTTAACCTATCAATAATACCTTTATCTATCTGTTCTTAGGTAAATAAAGCTAAACTAACTTTCTGAGACAGTTCGTTCACATGCTCCGCAGTATGCATTTCCTGTACTAAGGCTGCTGCAGAGGTTGCTATAGACCCCATTATAGTAATCAGAGCCGTAATTTCCACTATAAGGGCGACCACAAATCTATGAGATCTACCTAAAGAAAAAAGTCACTTGTTCCAAGATATATGTTCCAGAGGTGGCATACCAAGGCACAGACAATTTAACAGGTACAAATACATATGATGGGTGCTTTCACAAAAATACCTGCGCAGGATTTTTAGTAATACAATTAGATAAAGAACAATTTTTTCAAGTAATTTTGAAATGACAAAGAATGTACTTAACAGAATAAGTAGAATATTGTCCAGCAATTAATAAAACATAAGGGGAAAATACACAAGCTTGTAACACAAAATTAGCATTTGTTCTGGGTATATGTAAGGTAACAAGTCCTGTCGCAGCAAATTAACAAAATAGATGAGTCTGATAAGAGCTATTTGGCAAAGAGCTTTGAAAAACCGGAGTAACCCATCCATAAGCTGACCACGTATCTAATAGTGCTGGGAGAGGTATTGGTGGATGAGTAATGTTCCAAGCATATTTAGACTGTCCATTTTTACTTTTTAAAAATTCTCGAAAACATGGACCTGGAGTGTCAATAATTCCAGCCGACACTGGATGAGAAACTGACCAATCATATACCTTGGCAAAAGAATATGCTTGAAGGGGAATCTGATCAGATGGCTCGAATAAATCGTAAAATACCATTTTATCAGATACACATGGTCTCCACCTTGGAAAACCTGAATTAATACCTACATTATTCCAATTATGCATGCCATAAGTACGGTCCTTGCAGGAAGTAAAATTATTAGGCATATATGGGCCCTCCGTATATCTTCCATTATTACTAAAAATATCTACAGGATGAAAAAAGGAGTGCCCCCATATATTGTTAAGACACCTGGAGGGGGAATCTGTTAATACAGATCTCCGTTTTAAGAGTACACACCCAGACCAGAAAAAACTAGGGAGAAAACAAATAGGAGGAGTCCCTGTTATGCCCATATAGTTTATATTAGTAACCATTCTGGTAGACATAAATGAAGAACTTTCACCTCCCATTAACCTGCTGTTATTAGTAAAAACCTTAATGGTAGGTTCATTCCAAGTTACTGGATGGAATAAGGGTGGATCAGGTACATAAGCCCAATAGCTTGGGGAAATCACCTTTTAACATAGTGGCAGCATGACACCCGGTGGGGGACAATACCTGAGAAGTTATGACTGCGAGCATGGCCACAAACAAAGTTCTTGAGTTGACAGTATGTCCTTGGAATGTGACCAGTTCCTCTGCCTCTTCTGCCAGGGTCTTCAGCTGGCCCCAAGTAGGTGGTCTAGAAGTCCTAGTTCATCTGGAGCGCCAGTGTCTGTGAGATCTCAAGGACAGGCTGGAGAACGATGTGAGAACTGCAGGAGGAGTGGCTGGCGGTTCAGCAGGAGCCAATGTGGATGTTGAGCCGCTTGGAGAAAGATTTGCTAGAGAATCAGGAGATGATGAAAAAAGTGGATATGGCATTTTTCAAGCTGGTACAGAAGTTCCCTCTTCACTACCGGAGGGGCTGAAATACTCAGTCACTTTTGGGTGTGGTGGAGAGGGAAGCAGGGGAGGCACTTTTCATTTGGTCCACTTCGGCAGCATGGGCTGGACAACGGGTAGCTCATGGTGGTGACGGATGAGTCAATCAGGTACCCACACAGGTGAACTGGCATTCTGGGGAAAGACACAAGCAAATTCTCATCCAGACATTAGTAAAATATCAGGACCTCGCCACTCTCCAGTGAGCAAGTTCGTCCACCTGACCAATGGGAAGGTTTGTTTTTTGTTTACAGTAACATGCCGTGAAAAGGCTGACTCTCCTACATAATTAACATTTAAATGATTAATTACAAATAAAGCATGACTTAAAACGTGATGAGGAGAAACATATCTATAATCTCCTTCTTGCAATTTAGTAAGCTGATGTTTTAAAGTTTGATGGGCTGGTTCCACTATAGCTTGCCCTTGAGGGTTATAAGGAATTCCTGTGGAATGAGATATTCTAAATGTTGTACAAAAATCCTGAAATGCCTTGGAGGTATAGGCAGGAGCGTTGTCTGCCTTTAATGCCCAAGGCATTCCCAAGACAACAAAACATACAAATAAATGTTGTTCAACATGCTTAAAGGCTTCCCCAGTCCTGGCTTATATTTTCTTACTTTATTTACCAGATTTACTGGTGGTATAATGGAAAACGGAGGAGCAGTAGGTAACATAAGAGGAGGCCAATCTGGGTTATCATATCTCACAGCTTCCTCATTTAAATCTGCTTCATCTTCTGAGGACAATTGATCCTCAATATTGTGAGCCAGGGGCTCCCCCTTCTTTTCCTCCTCCTCAGACTTGGACCATTCCTCTTCCTGGGTTAATATAATTTTAGAGGTTTGAGAGGATATTCTACTAAGCAACGGGGTGGCAGTTGACTCAGGTTGGGAAAAGGTACCATAGCAAGGAGTAGTCATAAGCGCCTGTCTCAAATCATTCCACAAAGAATAAGCATCCTCAGGCATCTGAGTCCCTCAATTAGTAAAATACCATTTTTTAATATTTTTTTCAACTTGATCCCAAATTTCCAAATCCAAGGTTCCCTCGTCAGGAAACCAAGGACTTACTTTCTATACAAAATCTATGAATGAATTAAGCTTATCTTTACTAACCTTAATACCTTTGTGCTGCAAGGATTTTCCTATTATTCTCAAATATGCTTTCCTTTCCTTAGAACCCGAATGACCCATAATTACTTCTTTTAAAGAGACACAATAACTTCTCAAATTCTGAAATACTCTTAAACAGACATGACAACTTCTCAACTTCTTTTTAAAGAGGCACTACAACATCTCAAAAGTTCAAACACGATTACTTCTCAAGATTACTAAGTACATCTTAAAGAGGCACAATAACATCTCAAAAGTTCTGGATATTTGTCCTATCCTTTCCTGCACTCACTCACAGGGGGTCTGCAGCACCCTCAGGACAAAGTCCATTCCCGAAATGACAAACAACATGAAAACTATACTTACCCGCTCAAGCCCCTGTTCGGGCATCACTTGCTGAAGTCCAGCTCCAGGAGAGAGTCAGGGCTTGAGACAGGGGAATTGGGAAGTGGCGAAAAAGAAAAGATGAAAATGACAGGAATCCTTTTCCTGGGGAGAGCTCAAGACTCTGCCAATTTTTATTTATTTTTCACAAGCTTATATAGGTTTTCCACTCACCCCTGCACCCACAAATGTATCTTATGTTGCTAACCAAACACCCACATATATCCTTTTTGCACTCACAATAAGGTTGACCTTTAACAATTTCAACCACAGATGGTGTTTTTCTTAAGTCAAACATTTATAAACGTCCTGGTTTTCTTCCTTTCTCATAACTATTTACTATTATAGGCCTATAGTATCCTTACCCTATAAAGCCAAACCTTAACCCTAAGTCTTATTTAACTTACTTACTACTATATATTTATTTCTATTAATCTTATTTCTATCCCTATGTCTCTATATTTTCTTAACTATCACTTATACTATTTATATCTCTTATCTTACTAGTTTATCTTATCTTACTATCTTATTATTAATATTTTAAATTCTATCTTCATTAAACTACTTATTTAATCCTAAAATATCTTAACCTATTCTTTATCTCAAACGGTTGTTTTCCACCAGCTCTCAGCTGGGGTCTGTTGTTTATGAGGAAGTGGCCGACTCACTCTTCTTGGCCTCCTGCTGTTTACTGAAAAACATCCTTACACACCCTAAGGGGCACCCTTTTTGTTGCAATCTCACCTCCATTATGCCTATGTATAATTTTTGCTGTCAAATGCCATCATCCATTTGCGCATCTATTATCTCAATTAAAGAGGGAACATTCTCAAGCCTATGCATGCAATTCTTCAAAGTTAGGAAAGGTCCATCAATAGGATCCATGGGGCTTTGCCTCCATCATGGCCGCATTTTACTGGGGCCTTGCTCCCAGCTGGTGTTTTTCCTGTATTCAGGTACCTTTTACCTTACTTTTACTAGTGATTGCGACTCCCAACAGGTCTCGAACCCTGGGGCTCAGGCAATCCTCTCTCTCACTTTGGCCTCCCAAAGTGCTGGGATTACAGGCTGAGCCATGGCGCCTGGACATCAACTATATTATTTTTAAACATTTCTCCCATTCTATTAGTCATCCTTTGCTTTCTTGATAGTTTCTATGGATGCAGAAGACATAAAATCTAATTTACATATATTTTTCTTTTGTTACTGATGCTTTTGAATTCATAACTAACACGTTTTCTTTCTTTGTTTTTGTTTTTTTCTAATACAAAGTCAAGAAGATTTTCTTTCATAAAGTTTTATAATTTTAACTCCTACATTTAAATTTACAATTCTACAATTTATTTTCATTTTTGCATATTGTGTAAGGAAGGATTTCAACTTCATTATTTTGCATATGAATATCAAGTTGTCTAAGCATTAGTTATTTTTAAAATTTTTATTATAAAGATATGGGGTATAATTCAGGGTTAGGTATACAAATGTTCATTATGCAGGGACCCCTGGTGATGAGGTGTGACCCGCCTTCCCCTAGCAGTTTTCCTCAACTGCCAATCCCACCCTCTCTCCCCTAGCAGTTTCCCACTACTGCCAATACCTTACAGTATTATGATAATTGTTCAAGGTCTGCTTATGAGTGAGAACATATGGTACTTTATTCTTTGTTTCTGTGCTAGATCACTGAGTATGATCGACTCTAAATCCATCAAAGTTCCTGCGAAGTCCATATGTTTGTCCTTCTTTATGGCTGCATAATATTCCATTGTGTATATGTACCACATTTTTAAAATCCAGTCCAGCTTTGATGGGCAGCATGGTTGATTCCATGTTTTTGTTATTGTGAATAGAGCTGCAACAAACATGCATGTGCATGTATCTTTTTTGTAGAATGATTTGAGTTCCTCTGGGTATATTCCCAATAGGGGGATTGCTGGGTCATATGGAGGGTCATTTTCTAGTTCTTTCAGAAATTGCCACATTGTCTTCCAAAGAGATTGCCCTAGTTTGCATTCCCACCAACACTGTGGAAACATTCCCTTTTCTCTGCATTCTTGCCAGCATCTGTTGTTGTTTGTTTTATTAATGATGGAAATTCTTACTGGGGTTAGGTGGTATCTCAATATGGTTTTGATTTGCATTTCTTTGATGATTAGTGAGACTGAGCAGTTTTTCATGTGTCTGTTGACTGCCCTTATATCTTCTTTAATAAGTGTTTATTCATGTCTTTTGCATATTTTTATAGGAGCTGTTTGTTATTTCCTTTTTGGAATGTTTGAGTTCCTTGTAGATCCTAGATTTTAATCCTTTAACAGATTCTAACTTTATTTCAATTGCATAAAATTTTTGCTCCAATATAGCAATCCTCCCTCACTCATTCTTTAGGCTATTATTGTCATATGAATAACATCATGATGTATTATAAGCCCATAAAATAGTTCATTTTTGCTTTACCCAGTTATCTTCTAAATCATACAGCAAAAATAATTATAAATAATATATGCATGCCGTTTTATATATTCCCCTATGTAGTTACCTCTGCTGATTTTCTTTTCCTTCTTTGTGTGGATTTGAGTTATTCTCAGTGTTCTTTCCTTTCACTTTGAAAGATTGCCTTCAATAATTCTTGTAGGACAGATCTGGTAATAATAAATGCTCCCAGTCTTTGTTCATCTTGAAATACTTTAATATCTTCAACTTTAAGAATACTTATTTTCCTATAGAATTCTTGGTTGATATTCTTTTTTAATTAATGTATTTTGTGTGTGCTTCTATTTTATCATCCTACTGATTTCTGGTTTCTAATGAGAAAATAGCTGTTAATTTTAATGAGTATCTCCAATGTATTGGTCAGGGTTCTCTAGAGAGACAAAACTAATTACGATATAGACATAGACATAAGAGATGGGATTTATTTGGAGAACTTGGTCACAAAACTGTGGAGGCCAAGAAGTCCCATGATTGGTTATCTGCAAACCGGATACCCTAGGCTGAAAGTAGAATCACTCAATTTTTGTCTCAGGACCTCCAAAACAGGGAAATAGATGGTATAGCTCTCAGTCTAAGGGAAAAGGCCTGAGAACCTGAGGAACGCTGTTATGAGTTTTGGTGGAGTCCAAAATCAGAGAGCTTAGAGTTTTAATGTGTAGGACAGAAGATGTAGAAGAATGAAACTGGACCTCTATCTCTCACCACATAAAAAATAAATTCAAAATGACATTAAGACTTAAGTGCAAGACCCAAAATTATAAAAATACTAGAAGAAAACCAAAGGAAAACTCTCCTAGACATTGGTCTAGTCAAAAATTTGTGTCTAAAACTTCAAGAGCACAGGAAACAACAACAAAAACAAAAATAGACAAATGGGACTTAAAATAAATAGCTTTTGCACAGCAAAAGAAGTAACCACCAGAGTGAAGAAACAACCTGTTGAATGGGAGAAAATATTTTCAAAGTATTTACTGACAGGGGGCTGATATACAAAATATACAAAAAACACAACTCAACAGGAAAGGAAAAAAATCACATTAAAATGGGCAAAATACATTAACAGACATTTCTCAAAAGAAGACACACAAAAAAGCAACAAGTATATGAAAAAATGTTTAACATCACTAAATAGAGAAATGCAAATCAAAACCACAATGAGATAACATTTTATCCCAGTCAAAATGTTTGTTGTTAAACACACACACACACACACACACACACACACACACACACACACACACACACACATAACAGATGTTGGTGAGGATGTGGAGAAGAGGAACCTCTTATATACTGTTATTGAGAAATCAAATTAGAATAGCCTCTGTAAAAAACAGTATGGAGATTTCTGAAAAAAAGAGACAAAACTAAAAATAAAATTGTCATCTAATTTTCAACCTAGCATTCCCACTACTGAGAGTCAATCCAAAGGGAAAGTAAATATATCAAAAGGAAACCTGCATTTACATGTTTATTGCAACACTCTTCACAATAGCTAAAATATAGAATCAATGTAAGTGTCCATTAAAACAGATGAATGGATAAAGAAAATGTGGTATATATAATAAAATGGAATGCTATTTAGCAAAAAAAAAAAAAAATCATGTCATTAGCTAGCAACGTGGCTGGGACAGGATGCCATTTTCTTAAATCAAATAAGCTGGGCACAAAAAGACAAATATTATGTGTTCTCACTTATCTGTGGGAGCTAAAACAATCTGAACACATGGAAATAGAATATGGGAAAATAGATAACCAAGACTGGAAAGTTTACATGGAGGGTAGGTGAGATGAGGAGAAATGGGTTAAAGGGTACAATTATATAGTAAAATTAAAGGAATAAGTTCAATGTTTGTAGCAGAATAGGATAGCTATAATTAACAAAAATATATTGTACTCAGGTGATAAACACCCCGAATGCCTTGACTTGATCACTATGCATTATATACATGCAATACATATTCTTATGTACCCCACAAATTTGCATGAATAAATTAATTGTAAAAAAAAAAAAAAAGGTTGTGTTCCAGCTTATGGAGAGGGAGAAAGTCACATTTTCATTTTATCTGGACCCCTACATGATTGGATGGTGTTCACCCACATTGAGGGCAGGTCTTCCCTATTTAATTCATTGACTCGTCTGCCAGTTTCTTCTGGAAACACCCTCAAAGACATTATCTAAATAATCCTTAATACAGCCAATTTGACACCTAAAATTAACAATTACACTTTTAATGTAATGAATCCCATCTTTCTTTATGTTTTCAAGAATTTTGTTTTTGACTTTTGACAGTTTGATTATGATGCGTCTAGGTGTAGCTATCTAAGTTTTGCTTGTTGGATTTGGTTGATATTATTAAATGTGTAGCTTCATTGCTTTCATCACTTTTGGGAGGGTTTAAACCATTATTTCTTCAAATACTCTTTCTGCTCTGTATTAGTTTTGTAGGACTTCAGTAACAATGTACCATAAGGTGGGTAACTTAGAGTAACAGAAAATTAGTGCCTTACAGTTCTGACAGCTAAAGTCTGAAATCAAGATATCTGCAGGTTCATGCTTTTTCTGAAACCTTTAGAGGAAAGAGTTTTCCATGTTTTTTCCATCTTATGGTAGCCCCAGACATTTCATGGACATGCCAGTATTATTCCAATTTATGCCACTGACTTCACATGATATTTCTTCTGTTTTTTTGTTTTGTTTTGTTTTGTTTTTAATGTCATCTTTTCTCTGTAAATGTATCTGTGTTCAATTTTTCCCTTCTTATAAGGGCACCAATCATACTGGATTAGGGCCTACCCCAATGATTTCATTTTCATTTGATTTTTTGTTATGATCCTATCTCTAAATAAGGTCAGATCTTGAGGTATTAGAAATTAAGAATTTAACATATCTATGTCCTGTATCATGCAATTTTCTTTATCATTCTAAGATTTCCTTTTATCCTATGATTCTTATTATCTGTTTATTGGTATGTTCAATTGTGTCACACAGGTGTCTGAGGCTTCTTTTTTAAAAACTGTTTTTCATTTTTTTCTACTTTCTGTTCCTCAGACTGGATAATATCAATTAACTTACATGCTAATCAACTAATTTTTATTCTTACTACTCAAATCTGCTATTAAACCTCTATTATGATTTTTTCATTTTACTTATTTTACTTTTCAACTTCAGACTTTCTATTTGATTCTTTTTTGCAAATGATATCTCTTTATTAATACTCTCTATTATGTGACACATCATTTTCATGCTTTCTTATAATTCTTTAGACATGGTTTCCTTTAGATCTTTACACATATTTACAATAATTGATTTATTTTGCCTAGTGAGCTTCCTCAAGAATAGTTTCAATTAATTGCTTTTTCTTGAGTATACAATATCTGGCAATTAAGTTCTTGAACTCATCCTAGAAAAAATGCTACATACCTCATTGCTGAATATCACTATATCACCTTCAAAGTATTTCCCTTGAGAAGCTATGCACTGATGCCAGTGCCTAGTAATTTTGGAACTCTTTTTCTGGAATGGTCATCAGAGCTGTTGTTATATTATCCTTGATGTTCTGAATGTCATCAAAATATTTTCTTAACAATATTTCTTATAACTGTTGGTAAAGAAAAAAAGCAATGGGAGACAGATCAGGTGAATAAGGAGGGTGTTCCAATACAGTTATTTGTTTACTGGCTAAAACCTCTCTCATGTACAGTGCTGTGTGAGCTGGCTCATTGTCATGATGAAAGAGCTCCTTCAGGACAATTTTTGCACACATCTTTCTCGTGGCAAGATTCTCAGTTAAGATTTTCACAATTGTTTCTCTATAGATGTTTATTTGGTCTGCTATCCTTCTCATAGCTTATGATTTTGAAGCACAATGTGAAGAATTTTTGCGATATTTTTTTGTCAGTTCTGCTTGTTACTGGTAGGCCTAAACTTTCTTCATCAGCAATGCTTTCTCTTCCTCAAAAAAAAAAAAACATTTAATCCATTTGTACATTGCTTTTTTTCATAGCATTATCCCTATAAACTTGGACCAATATGTCCCTGATTTCACTTCCACTCTTGTCAAGTTTAACAAGAAATATAATGCTTGTTTGTTGCTCTAATTCAAGCTGCAATACTCTCAGGATGGCAGCTTTGATGGCCATTCCAGAAAAAGAGTTCTAAAATTGCTTTGACAGGTGGACTAGGTGCTGGCATCAGTGCATAGCTTCACAACCGGGGGGGACTTTGAAGGTGACTGTAATGATACTCAGCAATGAGGTATTTAGCACTTTTTCTAGGATGGTTCACAAACCTAATTGTCAGACCCCATAGACTATAATTTTCTACTTCTTTGTATATCTCAAAGTTTTTGTTGAAAATGTAGATTTCAAATTGTGTAATGCCACAACTCTGGAAATCAAATTTCCTACATGTTTTTGTTTGCTTCTGATCTTGTTGCTATTGTTTCGTGACTTTTCTGGACTAATTCTGCAAAATCTTTATTCTTTGTCATGTACAGTCACTAGAGTCTCTTAATGGTTAGCTAATGATTGGAAAGAATTTCTTTAAGTGCCTTCAAAAAACAGGCTTTCAAAAGCCAATGGGTTCTGTGAGTGTGTTGGCACACACCATAAATGCTTTGGCAAATATTTTACAACACTTTCTTAGCTTCTTTTCCTGCTTGTACAGAACCTTAAGGTCAACCAGAGGTTAGATATTAGAATCTTCTCAGTTTTTAACTTAGGCTGACATCCAGTCCTTCTTATATGCATATATATTAATTATTCTTTTAGCTAATCACTTTGATGACTGCTTTATCTAGTTTCATTTCAGTATAAGCTCAGGTAACTTTGACTATAATGGAGTATGTCTAAAGTTTCTTATGACCCATATTCACTCAATCTTTTTGTGAAGAAGTATGCCATTCCTTCCATCTTGATTCTTTAAAATTGCACTCTTTGAGCATTGTATTAACTCTATAAGTAACTTTTAGGTAACACTAATAGATGTTTTGGAGCTTTCAGTTAGTCTGATTGTACGTGTGTCTTTTTGTTTTAGGTGAGATTGTATATGAAAATAAGTAAAAATAAATGCTAATGAATAAACTCCCAAGTGAAGTTGCAACTTCCATTATAGGCTGGGCATGGTGGCTCATGCCGGTAATCCCAGCACTTTGGGAGATCAAGACAAGAGGATTGCCTGAGCCCATGGTTTCTACACCAGTCTGGACAACATGGTGAAACCTCATCTCTACAATAAACAACAACAACAAAAAGAAATTTCCATTATAGTTTCTCCTCACCTTATGATGGGGTTACAGTCTGATAAAGCCAACATAAATTGAAAATATTCTAGGAAAAAATACACTTAACTAACCTAATTTACTGAATATCATAGCTTAGCTAAGCCTATTTTAAATGAGCTCAGAACACATAGATTAGTTAATAGTGCATTCACATCACCTAGCATAAAGTATATTTTACAGTGAAGTGTTGAATAACTCAGCAATTTGTCAAATACTGTACAGAAAGTGAAAAGCAGAATGGTTGCATGAGTACTCAAAGTACAGTTTCTAACAAATGCATATCACTCACATCATCACAATGTTGAAAAAGCATAAGAGATTCATCATGAGTCAGGAACCTTTTATTTTAAAGACAAGTAAAGCGCTGAAATAAGATATCTGGATTTTGATTTCAGGGCTCAGAATTAAACTTTCCTGAAGAGACACATGATGTAAAATTTCTTTTAAAAGTAAAGTAAAATAGTATACTATTTCTATATTTGTACTATACTGCAACTGAAAAAAACAGCTTTAAAAATGTGTCTAAAATTTAAGGTAGAAGCCGTCTTTATGTGAAAAAATGAAAATGCATATTTTCTTCATCTTTCTCATTTGTACACCTCAAAGATAATCAATGTTGAAAAATACTTTCTTGTGTTCAGTACTTCTATTTTTCTTCTGTATTGTCATTTTTATTTTCTTTTTTCATATTACTTATATCCTTATCACAAAGTCATATTACCATCTTTTCATCTTCCATTAAAATCATTCATTTTCTCTTCTGTTATTTAAGCTCTGTAAGAGAAAATATCTTTGTTTTCTTTGCTGATATATCCCAAATGCTTGTAATAGTGTCTGGCACATAGTAAGCACCTAATAAATATATACTAAATGAAACAAATGAGTGCATGTATTTAATCAGAAAACTTGGGGTGATGGTCACAGTCTATGTATTTCCACTTAATAGACAAAATTTTCAAGTATCTACAAAAAGGTACAAGAACTGTATGAACTGAGTCATTTATTCCATCTTCTATCCTATCAAGAAATTGGTAGGATTTATTATATTTTTGCCTGGGTGCATTTTGGGCAAGAAGGGTATATTCAGCACTTACCCAGTATACTCCTATATAAATATGTGATGTACATTTGTTATTCACTAAATATCTGACAAACAAATGAAAGCTATTGATAGGTAGAAATGGGACTATTCATCTGAGTCTAAATGTGTATGTCCAAATTATTATGACAAAAGTTTTTGCCATAAGCGAAGCTAAGTTTATATTTTTTCTGGATGACCTTCAGGTGTCAAACACTAGCTGATAGTTTAAATTACTCATCTGCAGTCATCTGATACACGTTTAACTAATTTCTGTATCTTTAAGAGAACTATCTATACTTAGAATTCTTGAAATCTTTTGCTTCACCAACAATTGTGCAACAATCCAAACTCTTTCTGAATTGCCAGATGAAAGCTTTGTCTGACTGCTTCTTCTATCTTTGCCTTTTTTGCACTTCTACTTTTAGTTGTGCTGTTACTTGTTTCCTCAGAGTCCACTCAAGGGCTCTTTTTGCATTTTGTTTGTTTGATTTTCTTCCCATTTGGAGCACATCAAAATGTGAAGAAACATGGCTCTTGGTCATAAATATCATTTTACAAATAAAAAGCACATTTTCAGTACCATTGACCCTTCCACAATGTGGAGGTTTAGAGGCACCAGTTCACCATGTACTTTTCAACATACAATTTTTGACTTTTCCAGAACTTAAGTACTAAGAGCCTACTGCTAACTGGAAGCCTTACCAATATATAAACAGTTGATTAACATATATTTGTATGCTGTATGCATTCTATACTGTATTCTTACAATAACGTAAGCTAGATAAAAGAAAATGTTATTAATAAAATCATAAGTAAAAGAAAATTTATTTGTTGGTTATTAAATGGAAGTGGATCATCATAAAGGTCTTCTTCTTCATTGTTTTTGCATAGAGTAGACTGACAGGGAAGAGGAAAATGTAAGGGTTGGTCTTGCTGCCACAAGAATGGCAGAAGCAAAAGAAAATCCACATATAAATGAACCTATACAGTTCAAACCCCCACGTGGTTCAAGAGTCAACTCTATTGTCATTTGCATTTTGCCAAAGGAGTTAGTCTTAGAATCTTCTTGACACTTTGTTCACAGCCTGCTTTTTTCAATCATGCTTTTTAGTATCTCCGATATATTCTCTATGTGTGTGGAAGTGGGCAAACAAAAAAGTGTTCTTTTGTATTTTTTTGCCTTTTCAGCTCTTGCCAGTTTAACTAATTACTCCTTACCAAAAAAAAATGTTCAAACATTGTGTAACACAGTCATACATCATCTAAGTTGCTATTGCTACCTTTTTCCCACAGGACAAGAAGTGGTAAGCAGGGGACTGCAGCTATTGGTGGAGAGTGTATTAATTCCCTGTAAAGGCAATTATACTTAAATATAAAATAATAAAAATTCCAAAATCAGAAATTAAATGTTAGGTGACACGCAATGTCCTCTGTTCCCAAGGCTTTCAAATGTTTTCTTATCTTTCTTTCTTTCTTTCTTTCTTTTTTTTTTTTTTTTTTTTTTTGAGTTGCGATCTCACTCTCTCACCCAGGCTGGAGTGCAGTGGCATGCTCACAGTAACAGCAGCCTCGACATGCTGAACTCAGGCAATCCTTCTGCCTCAGTCTTTCAAGTAGCTGGAACTACAGGGGCATGCCACCGCTCCAGGCTCATTTTTTTGTTTATTGTAGAGACGAGGTCACGCCAAGTTGCCCAGGCTGGTCTCGAATCCCAGGTCTCAGGCAGTCCTCTCACCTCAGCCTCCCAAAGTGCTGGAATTACAGGCTTGAGCCACTGCACCCGGCCTCAAATGTTTTTTTTAATGTAATGATTCTATCCTCTTGATAATGATCACAAAAGAAGATGTGGCGTCCTTTCGAAGTAGTAAAACAAGCCAGTTTTCCTGCAAGTTGTGTACTGTAGGTACAGGTGAGAAATAGAAAGCAGTCCTTCAACAGTGGCTCTTAATAACAGCCACATCACCGCTTAGTGGGCACTTGGGAAACGTGTTTGGGATGTAGTTTGGTTGTTAAACTTATGGGAGTTTCACCCTACATTTAGTGGGTGGAGGCAATGAAGATTAAAGTTCTTGCAGTTTGTGAGAACAAACCCACACAACAAAGAATTTCTTTACATCTTACATGTTTCTGACAATATTAATTTAATCATGTAGGTTAAAAAAAATCCTGTTTAAAATTATCTGAACCTAGAACCTACAGATTTGGGGGTATGGCTTTACTATACACTGAATTTTTTTTTTAGGAATGTAACAATCTTGTTAATTGAGGGAAAATTTGTAATCATTTTATTGTTTGACTTAATCACTAAGTCTTGTCATTTCAGAAAATGATATTTTAGTCTCTAATAAAGCACTTCCCTGTCAGTTTGCATTTATACCCTTCATATTCATGGTGATTTCAGGTAATTGATGGCTGCATTACATCTATTGTAGTCATGCCCAAGCATTTACATACTGAATTCTAGATTATTTTATTATGCATTACTTTTTAATTTTCCTTTAGAGCATAAAGAGGACATAAAATTGTTTTTTTAACCATCTAGATATAGGTATTATTAACTATTTATTTCATTTTAGAATAAAGTAAAAATATTTGTTGCAAAAAGGGCTATGGGTCTGATATAGTTAAGAAAATATGTCTAAATTTTTCAATAGCACTGATCACTTTCTGTCATAGCTATATAATTTCCAATTTCATCATGTTTTTTCCATTGTCTACCAACAAGAATATAAGCTCATAAGGGTAGAAATCTTTGTACATTTTTTAGTGATATATACCAAATTTTGGAATAGTGTTTAGTGCTTATATTCCAAACATTTAAATTTATTTATTCATTCATTTATTTGTTCAACAACATTTAATGAGTATCCATTGGATAAATAAAAACTGAGTTATTAAAGCTACAAAAATAAATGTCATCATATAATACAAAGAAAATCTAGAAAAGATAATATAAATGTTAGAATAAGATATAACTCTAGCTAAATGCTGACTACAAAATATTGGAGAATCCCTTAACCTCTTGGAGACTCATTATGCATCTCTGCAATATGAGGGAAAATATTTTCTCTATTATGATGTTTTAAGGATTGAAAAACTATTTTTATGTAATATACCTAGCACAGTTTTTGGTATGCAATAGGCTCAAAAGTAAAGTCCTTGAAGTTGTAAATATCTGGTAAATAACAATGCAAGCCAACTTGAATTTTAAAAAATATATTAAGCCGGGCTCGGTGGCTCAGCCTGTAATCCCGCGCCTTTGGGAGGCTGAGGTGAGTGGATTGCCTGAGCCCGCGGGTTCAACACCCGCCTGGGCAGCAAGACCTAATCTCTACAATAAATCAAAAAATCAGCCGGGCGTGGTAGCGCATGCCTGTAACTCCGGCTACTTGGAAGGCTGAGGTGGAAGAATCACCGGAGCCCAGCATGTCGAGGCTGCAGTGGCCAGGAGTGGCCACTGCAATCCAGTCTGGGCGACAGAGTGAGACTCCAACAAACAAACAAAAAAAATATATATATATAAACAAAGAGGAAAAACTGATACTCTGAGCTGATTGGTACTGGCATATCACAGTTTAGGTTATCTACTTAAATTGTTGAGTTTTTGTTTGAATTTTACTTAAAAATAACAAAAATACATTAAAAAACATAAAGCATAACAGGATTTTGGACATAACGCAGAATGAAAGGCAATAAAAGCTAGAAGAAATTTCAAATATGGGCACCCCAAATGTGTCGCTTTTTCTGTCCATACCAAATGAAAAGTGATTGAGCTTTAATCCAGTTTCAGGCTTCAGGCTCTTAAAATCAGCATACAAAAATTTATAAAAAAGTATCTCTTCCATCTCTCAATTCCCATCTTTCTCATTTACATAACATCAGTCACAGTCTAAGCATTTCATAGGAATGTCATGATGCTAGCTCATACTAATTTCTCCTCTTTACCTCCTACAAACTTTGTTATTTTTACGAAACTCTTTAGCACCTGATTGCATCCTGTCTTGTACTGATCTAATGATTTGTGTTTGTAAGGTTTTATTTTTCCTTGTGCTCAACTAAAATCTTCCTTAAGGACTCTTATGCTATATGAATTATTTTATTTTCAAAGAAGGTATTGGTGTTACACTATCAAGAGGGATTACACAGGAATGTTAGTATGGATGTCAATATACATGAAAGTCCTGGGAGCTAAAACATTTGTGAAATATGACTAGCTACAATTTTATAGGAAATGTTGTGAGAAATCACTTGTGGTTAAGGAGCAGTTCTTAGAAAGCTTCAAGGAACAGCAGCTGAAGAAAGGCAGCTGGTTTAGTTACAGTGACTGTCAGGTTTGCTCTTATTCTCTACTACTTTATTTTATTTTATAATATTTGAATCATATCAGATCAATGGTATCTTAACCCCCACATAAATAAATTGTAGGTTAAAAGCTTGGAAACCATATAAGGAGGCAGTCACATGGATCTCATTTTCCTTTTTCTTACTAATTCAGTTTATATACTGGGGCTCTGATCTCTACGCCTACCTGAAATTGACTCATGAATGTCTAATAGAAACTTCCAACTGTCCTAAAATGAGTCCCTATTAGTTTCCTTCAATACAAGACCAGATACTTCTGCAATCTTCCCAATCTCTAAGTAGCAAATATTTGTGCTTTTGATGGAACAGTCTAGAAATTTAGAATATATAATTAATTTTATTTATTATATATTTAATTCTCCCACTGTTAATTTTTTTTGTATCAAATCAAAACTTTTCGTGTCCCCTTTTTCTATTTCTTTCACACAACAATTCCAAACTTCCAATGAATCTTGTGAACTTTATCTTTAAAATGGACAAAGAATTTAATAACTTTTTACCATACAGATAGCCATGAGTTTGATACAAGCAATCATCATCACCTACTCAGGTTATTATAATAACCTCCTACCTGAATGGTCAATTTCATTATTTGACTCAACCATAGAAATTGGCAGTGCCCCTCAAATAAGTCTTCAGTATTGTATGGCGCAGAGAATTTCCACCCAAAAGTTCTTTTTAGGATTTTCTGAAAAAAATTTCTTTGGCGAGACAGCATTTTCTCTAAAACACAAGCAAGGCTTATTCTTTTTGCTGTTGGTGTTTTATTTTGAAGATAAACAAGCTACTAGTGAGTTCATCTTTGCATAACTAAGGATAGATTTAAGAATAAAAGTCTAAATAAACCCTGGGAGATTTTTATGGCAATCTCTCCAGGTGGGGTACCATAGTTACTAAGTAAATACCATAGGTAATTATGTTCCTATTACACTTCTTCAGATCATTTCCTTTGCTGCTCAGTAATAACCTTCACCAACACCATTTGCTTCCTTTCATGGCATCAGCACCGGTTTTCACTGTTTTAAAATTTTCTTGTATCAACTTCACAGGCTTAGAATTCTGGCTTATGATTTTTGTCTTTCTTGCATTAGGTGGGTTACTCTCAGTCTATTAATCTTGCTGCTTCTAACCAAGCAGTCTTAGTAAGCTTTTTCTCCATAGCCTCGCAGAATGTATACCAATAACTTATGCAGCACTTTCTTGAAGGAACCAACTGCATTCTTCATCCCCTTTATTAATCCAGGGAAGAGGTTAAATCACGTTAAAGGCCTTTGGCTCATATAGTGTGTACCTCATAGTGTGACTGTATTTGAAGATTGAACTTTTAAAAAGTTACTTAAGGGAATAGTGATTCAAACATACCCATTGCTTGTTTCCAGTAAGATGCTGACAAACCAATTCCGTAGGCAAAAAAAAAAAAGCCCTGAGCATTTTCCTATTTCTGTTGTGTATGAGGGGAGAACTCCTCCCTCCAAAAAAAAAAACTCTGGTATTATTTTTTTGGAGGGTGGGCCCCTTGTAGGAATTTGTTCTCTGGGTCAAATGGTCAACCAAAGTTTTATCTGGAAGTTTTGAGAAGGTTACACCACAATTTGCAGAAGAAACATCCCAAGTGACAAACAGTGACTGGTTGTTCCACCTGCCCATACCATGCTGAGTATTCAGCAGTTTTTGACCAAAAATGGCATGACTCCCATGTCACCCTATTCACCCAATCTTACCCCAAGCTACTTTGTCATGATAAAAGTCCTCAAAGGGAAATGTTTTGCCAGTGTGGTAGAGTTGAAACAAAAATTGGCAGAAGCAGTAAAAGGTATGATAATTGATGAGTTCAAAAACTGTTTTGAGCAGTGGGAAAAGCATCTTGATAGGTGTATTGCATCTCATGGAGAGCATTTTGAAGGTGACTGAAGTTTAAACATGTAACAATAAATACAAAGTTTGTACAAATAGATTCTGAATCTTTTGGTGTCCCTGTTGTAGGTACATTCACCATAACCAGTTTCAAGTTACCCTTGTGAAATCATTGAAATGTGGGAAGATGTGTTATGAACTGGCTGTCCATATGAACAGTCTTCACATTTCACTGCTTCTTTTGGACAACCTAGTGAATTATAATATATTTTACCTTGCTAATACTTTTTTACTTTGTTAAAATCCTAGGTCAGTGTTTCCCTAACTATGGACCATCAGCATCTAACTGCAAAGTTTGTTAAAACGTAGATAGAAGTTGATGTCCTGTTACAGACTTAGAATTTAGCATTGTAATATCTCTCCAGGAGTTTCTGATGTACACTAAAGTTTGTCATTCAGTGTCTCAAATGCTCAGTTTCATTTAGCTACCATGAAAGTTTGTGCAATTGAGAACAAAAACAGCAAAAGCTATTGGAATTCAATACTTCCAAAAAAGACTATATGTATCAGTTACTACTATACCTATAAAATGTCTACCTGTATCAAATTTTATTAAAAATATTCATCTATCTACATTTTCTCCAGTTTACAACTGAATTGGAATCATACATCCTGTATTAATTTGCTAAGGCAGCCATACCAAAGCACCGCAGACTAAATGACTAAAAAAACAGAAATTTATTGTCTCACAGTTGTGGAGGCTAGAAACCCAAAATCCAAGTGCCAGATGGATTGATTTCATTATGTGGTTTCTCTCCTTGGTGAACAGATAGTCATCTTTTTGTTTCATGTGGTCTTCCATCTGTTGCATGTATGTGTACTAATATCCTCTTATAAGAAGACCAGTCATATTGCATTATGGCCTATTTTAATAATATCATTTGACCCTAATTAACTCTTTAAAGGTGCTGTCTTCAAATAAAGTCACATTGTGTGGTGCTAAGGTTAGAATTTCAAAGTATGAATCTGAAAAGGGTAAAAATCAACCCATCAAAATTTCCAAATAAGCTGCACGTAAAAATTTGTAAGAATTTACACTGTGCCATTAAATGTGACACATAGATTCAGGTCTTAGCATTTTAGCTTGAATGTGTGTATCATCAACAAATGTTAGTATCTCTGGTATCAACAAATTTTAATACCTCTGTCACACTGAGACATCAGCTTGTATAATGTCTCTGGATTGAATCCAAACACACAGTCCTTTCAAGTTCATGGAGCAATTTATTCACTTGAAAACATGAAGACTAATTCACAAACACCTTTAGGATGGCTGAAGGCAAAATATTTATTCTTTAGTTGATCAAAATTTTGATGAATGGTTTGGGGAATTTGGGGGTAAAATCTGTCTTTGAAGCACAATCTCAAACTTGTTCTTTTTATATAATACTATTTATAATGTGTTATTTTCACCCCCAAATCATTAGCAAATTGCTAAAGAGGAATGTTATTGAAAGCTCTTATTTTTCCACATCTTTTTAAAATGCATCCTTCAACTCTGGATGATACTTCTATTCCAACTGCATCTTCTGCCTGGATCCACAGCTCATAAAATATTTGTGTCAAGCACTCAGTATTAGTGCTTTACCATTTATTCATACATTTTCTCATTCGACATCAAACAAATATATGTTGAGTAGCTATTGTACGTTTTTGTGCTAACATCTGGAGAACACAGATATAAATTAAGTCATGTTATGCTCTCATAAAGCTTAGAGTTTAATTTGAGACCCAAGTAATGAAATGTGATATAACAGACATAGAATCAAAATGTTACAGGAGCAGAGAAGGGACACTGAGAAACTTTACCTGAGAGAAGTAGGGAAAGTCTCACAGAGGGTATTATATTTTATCTATACTTTAAAGAATTTCGATAGGTTGCTAATGAAAAAAGGGAAGTTCATTCCAATGACTGCAAACAGCATGCAAAACATTATCTTACTTAAAGAAATCCAAATGCCTTAGAAAAATAATAGTGAAAGATGGAGCCTAAAAATGTAGAGTAGATTAACATCATTCATAATTTTTAATACTATTTTTAAAGAGCTTACATTTTATTCCAGAAACAAGGAAGGATTTTTGTTTTTTTTGAGTTGGAGTCCCACTCCGTCACCCAGACTGGAGTGCAGTGGCTGCTCCCAGTCACCGCAGCCTCGACCTGCTGGGCTCCGGCAATCCTTCTGCCTCAACCTTCTAAGTAGCCAGAATTACAGGCATGCGCTACCACACCCGGCTGATTTTTTGATTTATTGTAGAGATGAGGTCTCGCTGCTCAGGTGGGTCTAGAACCCACGAGCTAAGGCAATCCACTCACCTCAACCTCCCAAAGGCACAGGATTACAGTCTGAGCCACCGAGCCCAGCAAGGAAGGATTTTATCTGTGAAGTGACATGGTTAGATTTTTGATTTAGATAATTCTCCAAACTAGACTTTTGATCATTCCCCCACTTCTCTTTTTTTTACAGACTTCCACATCTCAGTTAATTTTATCGTTCCAGCTACACATGTAGAATCCTTAGTTGTCTTGCATTACTTTTTCTTTGATGCTCCACATTTTTTCAGGAAGTCCTCTAAATTATATCTTAAAAGTATATCTACAACCTGAATACTCTTCACTCCATTACTTTCAAGTCACCATCATGTTCACTTAGATTTTTGCGATAGCTTTCTAACTTGTCTCTGCTTCCACTTTTGCCTTCCCCTTAAGTTTGTTTTCTACATAAATGCCTGAGAAATCTTGCTAAAATGTTCAGATTATGTTATTCCTCTGCTCAGATCTAACCATTGAATCCCTGTCTCACTAAGAACAAAAGTCAAAGTGTTTACAATGAACTGCAAAGTTTTAAATGCTCTGAGTCCTTGTTAGTTCTCTGATGCCATTTCCCCTGCTTCAGATACATTGGCCTCCTTGCTGTTTTTGGAATCTGCTGGGCACATTTCCACCTCAGAGCCTTTGCAATTGTTTTTTCCTTTCTTTGAAATGATTTTCCCTCAGATACCTGTATAAGTTTTTCTCTCCTGCTTCATTTAAAGGTCACTTTAGTAATAAAAGTTCGAACCATACGATTTGAAATTTCAGTCATCCTTCAGCACTGTCACTTTTCTTCCTTTTCATATTTTTTTCCCATAGCTTGTATCGCCTTACGGTAAGCTATGTCATATAGTTATTTGTCTCATTTATTGTTTTTTACTTTATACTAGAATATAAGCTCTATGAGAGCAAATTTTTTTGTTTACCTTTGGGTATAACATAATTTCTAGAATAATGCCTAGAGTAAGAAGAGTTTAATAAATATTTGTGATTTTGCCTGAAGATGGCGACAGCATAGGTGGATCCGTGAGACTCTCCAAACGTGAGTTCCCAAAAAGACTCTTACTTACTTCCTGCAGACCCCCGACCACTGTCAGTCGCACTGATATGAGGCCCGGAGACCTTTGGTCCCATGCAGGGCCAGATATTGTGGCCCAGCTGCAGCTGCTCCACTATATGTAACTCCGGCCGGCTGGGGAATCCCAAATCCCATATCCCAGCTCCCTCCCTGGTTACATCATCACAACCAGCACCAAGCACCAAGCTGCTGGTCACCCAGGGAGGCTCTGGGCGCCCACCCCTGAGAGATACCATTCCCATTTCTGGCTGAAGTGCTCTGTGAGGGACCCAGAGCCACCATCTTCCCTCTGGAGCTTTGGAGATCGGGAGCACCGGGCCAACCCTGGTTGAGGCACTCATTGTGCGACCACAAGTTTGTGTAAGGGAGCTTGTGTAAGGTGCTGATCAGAGGCTTCCAGCTCCAAAGGAGGGAAGCCCCGACCCTCTCCTCTACCCCAGCCTGCTGGTGGCACCCCAGATCCAGTGCCCAGCTGTGCAGCTGGTCCCACGTAGAGACCCACACGAGCATCCCTAAAAGTGAAAGTAAAACTACCACCTCGGCCATTTTCCAGGCAGATTTGCATTACCCCACCCACCTATCAGAGCCTCCACCTCGGTTCCCATGGTGACGTCATTAAACAGGAGACAAAGCCCCTCCCCTATGCTGAACAGAGACAAGTCACAGATCTCCCAGGCAGCAGGCTAGCTGCCTGCAACAAAAACAGATAGGAGGGGCTGGAGATTAGAGCTCAAGGGACTTTAGTGACTAAGGGATGAGAGAAAAATCTACAAAAATGAAGAAAAACCAAAAGAAGAATATGGGTCTCTCTCAGACTCCTGGGAGGGAAGACACTGAGAAAACTGACTTCGGAATGCAAACAATGAAGAGTCCCCAGAGTTACTGTTCTCAAACTACAAACCTAGATATCAAGACATTAATGGAGAGATTAAAAAGAATTGAAGAGACTCAAGAAGAAACTAGAAAGGAGCTGATATCTGAGATAACAATAATAAAGAATACTGTGAATGAAATAAATAACAAACTGATAAGCATGGAAAGCAGAATTACCCAAGCAGAAGAAAAATCTCAGAGCGTGAGGACCAAAATATAGAACTAAATCAAACTCAAAAACGAAGAAAACAAGTTCAAAAAGACAGAAAAAAACCCTTCAAGACATGAGCGATTACTTAAAGAGACAGAACCTAAGAGTAATTGGCCTTCCTGAGGCAGAAAGAGAGAAAGAGACCACACTAGAACAAACCTTCCATGAGGTCATTGAAGAAAACTTCCCTTATCTAATCAATGATGCAAAAACTCAAACACAAGAGATTCAGTGAACCCCTGAAAGACAAGAAATGAGAAAACCAACTCCTAGACACATAATAATTCACCTAAACAAAGAAGGCATAAAAGAAAAAATCATAAAGGCAGCAAGAGAAAAAGGCCAGATCACCTACCAGGGAAAACCAATTAGAATAGCAACAGATTTATCTACAGAAACCCTGCAGGCTAGGAGAGCTTGGAGCCCTATATGAAAGTCCTAAAAGATAAACAATTTCAACCAAGAATAACCTACTCAGCCAGATTAAGCTTCATCATCGAGGGAGAATTAAAACATTCCCAGATATCCAATCCCTAAGAACTTACACTGCCACCAAATCACCTCTACATGAAACACTCAAGAGAGTACAAAACACAAAAGAAAAGGGGGAAAAAAGGAACAACCTTCTTCACAAGAGTACAGGAAAAAGAATAAAATACACATGAACCAACACGGAAAACAAAAGAAAGACAATAAATCAAGTGGAAGAACAATTCTATAAGAACTCTATGATAGGGATGAACTCTCACATTTCAATAATTAGCCTGAATGTGAATGGACTAAATGCACCACTGAAAAGACATAGAATGGAAAACAGATAAAATATCACCAGGAAACAATATACTGCCTTCAAGAGACCCATCTCACTAGAAAGGACATGCACAGACTCAAAGTAAGAGGATGGGAAACAAATTTTAAGGCGAATGGAACACAAAACAAAGGAGGAGCTGTGATTCTAATTTCAGACAAAATACCATTTAAGCTATCAAAAATTAAAAAAGATACAGAGGGCCACCACATAATGATAAAAGGTTCACTCCATCAACAAGAAATATCTACCCTTAAACATATATGCACCTAACATAGGTGCACCAACTTTTATAAAGCAACTCCTAGGAAAACTGAAGAAAGATATTGACTCTAACACCATCATAACTGGGGACTTTAATACCCCACTCACAACCCTAGACAGATCATCAGGACAAAAAATCAGCAATGAGATCCAGAACCTCAATGTGACTCTGGACCAAATGGACTTAATTGATACCTACAGAACACTCCATCCAAATACCAGAGAATACACATTCTACTCATCACCACATGGAACGTATTCCAAGATCGACCACATAATTGGCCATAAATCAAGCATAAGCAAATTTAAAAGGACTGAAATTCTACCATGCATCTTCTCAGACCACAGTGGAATAAAAATAAACATTAGCACCAACAAGGTTCCTCCAAAACCCAAAAAGACATGGTCACTAAACAGCATGAGGCTAAACAACTCCTGGATCAATGATGAAATCAAAACAGGGATCAAAAGAGACCTGGAAACAAATGAAAATGAAGAAACATCTTACCAAAATCTCTGGGACGCCATGAAAGTTGTAGTAAGAGGGGAATTCATATCCCTACAAACACACATGAAGAAAATGGAAAGAGCACAAATTAACAGCCTAAAAAGCCCCCTAAGTAAACTGGAAAAGCAAGACCACAAAAACCCTAATATCAGCAGAAGAATAAAGGTCACCAAAATAAAAGCCCAAATCCAGGACATAGAAAACAAAAAGACAATACAAAAAAAATCAATGAAACAAAAAGCTGGTACTTTGAAAGGATAAACAAGATTGATGGTCCCCTAGCTAGACTGATCAAGAAAAAGAAAGAAAAAACCCAAATAAGCACAATCAGAAACACAAAAGATGAAGTCACATCTGACCCTGAAGAAATACGAAACATCATCAGAGATTACTATGTACACTTGTATGGAAACAAACTTGAAAACCTCAAGGAAATGGAGGAATTTTGTCATTAACCAACCAACCTAGGTTGAAACAAGAAGAAATTGAGACCCCAAATATACCAATAACAATCAAGGCAATTGACTATGTAATAAGAAAACTGTCTTCAAAAAAAAAGTCCTGGACCAGAAGGTTTTCCAGCCGAATTCTACAAGACATTTAAGGAGGAACTGATTCCAATCCTACTGAAGCTATTTCAGACGACTGAGAAAGATGGAATCCTCCCCAAATCATTTTGTGAACCTAACATCACATTGATACCCAAGCCAGGTAAAGATCCAACAAAAAGAGAGAACTACAGGCCAATATCTTTGATGAACATAGACGCTAAACTTCTCAGCATGATTGTAGCAAACAGGTTTCAACAGCATATCACAAAAATCATCCATTATGACCAAGTAGGCTTCATCCCTGGGATGCAACACTGGTTCAACATTCGTAAAACCATAAATGTAATTAAATGCATCAACAAATGTCAAAACAAAAACCTCATGATTATATCATTAGATGCAGAAAAAGCTTTTGATAAAATCCAGCACCCCTTCTTAATAAAAACCCTCGAACATCTAGGCATACAGGGAACATACCTCAAAGTAGTAAAAGTTATCTATGAGAAACCCATAGCCAGCATACACCTAAACGGACAAAAATTGAAACTATTTCCCCTGAAAACTGGAACAAGATAAGGATGCCTACTCTCACCCCTCCTGTTCAGTATAGTATTGGAAGTCCTGGCTAGAGCAATCAGAGAAGAGAAGGTAGTTAGGGGTATCCAAATAGGAAAAGAGGAAGCCAAATTATCTCTCTTTGCAGATGACATGATCGTGTATCTTGAAAACCCAAGACAATCTGTCAAAAACCTCCTTACACTAATAAAGGCCTTCGGCAAAGTCTCAGAATATAAAATAAATGTACAAAAGACAATCACATTTATTTACACCAATAATAAACAAACAGAAACCCAAATAAAAAGCAAAATTCCATTCACAATAGCCACAAAAAAATGAAATACCTTGGCATCTTCCTAACCAGAGACGTGAAAGACCTTTACAATGAAAACTACAAAACTCTGCTCAAAGAAATCAAAGATGACACAAACAAGTGGAAAAATATAGCATGCTCATGGGTTGGAAGAATCAACATTGTGAAGATGTCCATCTTACCTAAGGTAATCTACAGATTCAATGCAATACCTATCAAATTACCAGCAACATTCTCCTCAGACCTAGAAAAGACACCACAGGAATTCATATGGAAACACAAACGTCCAAGAATAGCCAGAACAATCCTCAGCAAAAAAACCAAAGCAGGTGGAATCACATTACCAGACTTCAAACTTTACTATAAAGCTACAATCATCAAAACAGCTTGGTATTGGTATAGGAACAGGCATATAGATCAATGGAATAGAATTGAGATTCCAGAAAGTAAAACCTCAATTTCTCAACCAACTCATCTTCGACAAAGCCTCCACCACCTATCACTGGGGAGAGCAGAATCTATTTAGTAAATGGTGCTGGGAAAACTGGCTAACTATATGCTGAAGATTCATACAGGACCCCTATCTATCCCCATACACAAAAATTAACTCCAAATGGATCAGAGACCTAAATGTAAAACCTCACACCATAAGAACCTTAAAAAATGAAGGACATACCCTCATGGAAATTGGAACTGGTATCCAATTCCTGAACAAAACACGAAACCCACAGGCCATAAAGGATATGATAGACAAGTGGGACCTCATTAAACTGACAAGCTTCTGAAAAGCCAAAGAAACCATCAAGAGAGCAGGAAGACAGCCTACAGACTGGGAAAAAGTATTTGCCAATTCCAGGTCTGACAAAGGCTTAACATCTCAGATCTACAAGGAACTCAAACGTGGTGAAATGAAAAAAGCAAACAACCCCATTGTAAAATGGGCAAAAGATATGAACAGACACTTTACAAAGGAAGACACCTGAGCAGCCAACAGACACATGAAGAAATGCTCAACCTCACTAATCATCAGGGAGATGCAAATCAAAACCACACTGAGATACCACCTAACTCCAGTCAGAATGGCAATTATCAATAACTCAGAAAATAATAGTTTTTGGAGAGGGTGTGGTGAAAAAGGAACACTCCTACACTGTTGGTGGGAGTGTAAACTAGTGCACCTCCTGTGGAAAGCAGTGTGGTGATTCCTAAGAGCTCTAAACATCAACCTCCCATATGATCCTGCAATCCCCCTACTGGGAATATACCCTGAAGAACTCAATTAACTCTATAAAAAAGATATCTGCACACGAATGTTTATGCAGCATTGTTTACAGTATCAAGAACCTGGAACCAACCACGCTGTGCATCAAAAGAGGACTGGATTAAAAAAGTGGTACATATACGCGATGGAATACTATGCAGCCATAAAAAAGAACAAAATCATGAATTTTGCAGCATCCTGGATGGAGCTAGAGTCTATAATACTGAGTGCCCTCTCACAGAAACAAAGATCTGAGTATCACATGTTCTCACTCATACAGTAGACCTTGATCATCCAAAGCAATACCATAAGAAAATGACTGACAGTGGTGGGAAACTATGGGGGGGGGGACTAATGGTGGTGAACATCTGTCTGGGGACAAGGAGACACCTGTTATCAACAAGGGAGCCTGAATGAAGCATATTTGTATACCTAACCCTTAACTGTACCCCACAATATTTAAATAAAAAATATTGATAATAAATAAACAAATAAATAAATAAAGATTTGTGTAAAGTATTTCTACAAGTAGAAAGATGGTATGAGAACAACGTGATTTAAGTAAGCTGGATAAGTGAGAAGAATTTGTGCAATAGTCCAGGATGTTTGCATTAATTATTTATTGAGTTGGACAACTACCATATATTCTGCATTTTTTCTGTTTCTGTGAAGAATAAAAATATATGAGAAGTCTCTTAGACTATTATGTAGAATAAAAGTGTGGTTTCTGCCTAATTGGCACCCTATAACTTGTTCTTACTTTCTGCTATGATGTCTTCCATCCTGCCTTTGCAGTCACAATTTTCAAATTTTGTAATCACATTTAATTTCACAACTAGTTATATCATTGTTGTTTCTTTATTGTGCTTTTGCCTTTGTTGGCTAATTTCCACTTTTTATTAATAATATTTTTCAAGTGTCACATGGGTTTATCATTTTAAAACTGTAGGCAACACCATTACACACTTCACTGTCAGTGCATGAACTGAATAAAAGATATGCAGTGAACGAATCAAAAAAAGACTTTGAAAGAAATGGCATGATTAGTCACTGATCATAATGTTCATGTGTTATTTACATAGTGATTTATGTGATGAAGAGCTAGTGGGAAAATTTGTACTTTATGCAATTACTCATAGTTAAAATATTGTTGTAACTTAAATTTAAACTGTGGCATTTGGAGATTGGTATTACTTAAGATGTGGATAACTGAAAAGCAAACATATCAGATCCTTGCAAAGCAAACTTTTGTGTTACGTGGGTATGCATGTGCATTATTTTAAAATATTATACACACACATGGACTATTATGCAATTTTAATTGTTTTAAGTTTTATAACAAGGCTGGCATGCTGTATTAAAGCCTGAGAGATTTATGTTTTTTACCTATGTTACATTTTATATATCATAACTGTATAATATACACAGTTTTGTTTCTAAGTTCCCTATCATATTCTGTTGTTCTTTACCTAAACCAATACAGTACATTCTTTTTTAAAAAACATATTTTATATTATAAAATTGTGGGGTACAGTTAAGAGTTAGGTATGCAAATGTCCATCATTGAGGCATGCTTCTTAATAAGGGATGTCTCCCCGTCCCCAGACAGATATTGACTACCGTTAGTTCCACCTCCCTTCCCCTCCATACCCCCCCCATAGTTTACCACCACTGTCAGTCCTTTTCTTATAGTATTATGATAGATTTTCAAGGTCCACTATATGAGTGAGAACACGTGATACTCAGACCTTTGTTTCTGTGAGAGATCACTCAGTATTATAGACTCTAGTTCCATCCAGGATGCTGCAAAATTCATGATTTTGTTCTTTTTTATGGCTGCATAGTATTCCATTGTGTATATGTACCACACTTTTTTAATTCAGTCCTCTCTTGATGGACAGTATGATTGGTTCCAGGTCCTTGCTATTGTGAACAATGCTCCGATAAACATTCATGTGCAGGTATCTTTTTTATAGAGTGATTTGAGTTCTTCAGGGTATATTCCCAGTAGGGGGATTGCAGGGTCATATGGGAGGTCGATATTTAGAGATTTTAGGAATTGCCACACTGCTTTCCACAGAGGTGGCACTAGTTTACACTCCCACCAACAGCGTAGTAGTGTTCCCTTTTCACCACATCCTCTCCAGCATCTGTTATTTTTTGAGTTATTGATAATTGCCATTCTGACTGGAGTTAGGTGGTATCTCAGTATAGTTTTAATTTGCATCTTCTTGATGATTAGTGAGGTTGAACATTTCTTCATGTGTATGTTGGTCACTCGAAAGTCTTCCTTTGTAAAGTGTCTGTTCATATCTTTTGCCCACTTTATAATGGGGTTGTTTGTTTTTTTCTTTTCAGCACGTTTGAGTTCCTTGTAGATCCAAGATGTTAGGCCTTTGGTTGACCTGGATTTGGCAAATACATTTTCCCAGTCTGTGGGCTGTCTCCGTGCACTCTTGATGGTTTCTTTGACTTTGCAGAAGCTTTTCAGTTTAATGAGGTCTCACTTATCTATCTTATCTCTTATGGCCCGTGCATTTCGGGTATTGCTCAGGAATTGGATGCCAGTTCCAATTTCCATAAGGGTGTGTCCTGCAGTTTCTAAGGTTCTCATGTTTGAGGTTTTACATTTATGTATCTGATCCATTTAGAGTTAATTTTTGTGTGTGGGGACAGATAGGGGTCTTGTTTGAGTCTTCTGCATGTGGTCAGCCATTTTTCCCAGCACCATTTACTGAATAGGTTCTCCTCTCTCCAGTGGTAGGTGGTGGAGGCTTTGTCGAAGATGAGTTGGTTGAGAAATTGAGGTTTTGCTTCTGGAATCTCAATTTTATTCCATTGGTCTATATGCCTGTTCCTGTACCAATACCAAGCTGTTTTGATGATTGTAGCTTTATAGTAAAGTTTGAAGTCTGATAATGTGATACCTCCTGCTTTGTTTTATTTGCTGAAGATTGTTCTGACTATTCTTGGTCATTTGCGTTTCCATATGAATTCCTGTATTTTTTTTAGGTCTGAGAAGAGTGTTGCTGGTAATTTGATGGGTATTGCATTAAATCTGAAGATTGCCTTAGGTAGGATGGACATCTTCAAAATGTTGATTCTTCCAATCCATGAGGATGGGATATTTTTCCACTTGTTTGTGTCATCTTTGACTTCTTCGAGCAGTGTTTTGTAGTTTTCATTGCAAAGGTCTTTCATGTTTCTGTTTAGGAAAATGCCACAGTATTTCATTGCTTTTGTGACTATTGTGAATGGAATTGTGCTTTTTATTTGGGTTTCTGTTTATTATTTGTTTAAAGAAATGCGGTTGCCTTTTGCACATTTATTTTATACTCTGAGACTTTTCCAAAGTCCTTTATCAGTGTAAAAAGGTTTTTGACAGATTCTCTTGGGTTTTCAAGGTACACAACCATATCATCTGCAAAGAGAGATAACTTGACTTCCTCTTTTCCTATTTGGATACTCTTGAATGCCTTCTCTTCTCTGATTTCTCTAGCCAGGACTTCTAAAACTATATTGAACAGGAAGGGTGAGAGTGGGCATCCTTGTCTTGTTCCAGTTTTCAGGGGAAATGGTATCAATTTTTGTCTGTTTAGGAATATGCTGGCTGTGGGTTTCTCATAGATGGCTTTTACTATTTTGAGATATGTTCCACGTATGCCTAGATGTTCAAGGGTTTTTATAAAGAAGGGGTGCTGGATTTTATAAAAAGTTTTTTCTGCATATAATGATATAATCATGTGCTTTTTGTTTTAACATCTCTTGATGCATTTAATTACATTTATGGTTTTATGAATGTTGAACCGGCTTTGCATCCCAGGGATGAAGCCTCCTTGATCATCATGGGTGGTTTTTGAGATGTGTTGTTGAATCCAGTTTGCTAGGATCTTGTTGAGAAGTTTAGCATCTATGTTCATCAAAGATATTGGCCTTTAGTTTTCTTTCTTTATTAGGTCTTTACTTGGCTTGGGTATCAATGTGATGTTAGCTTCATAAAATGATTTGGGAAGAGTTCCATCTTACTCAATCACCTGGAATACCTTCAGTAGGATTGACATCAGCTTGTCCTTAACTGTCTTGTAGAATTCTGCTGGAAAGTCATCTGGTCCAGGGCTTTTTTTTGTAGGTAGTTTTCTTATTACGTAGTCAATTTCCTTGATTGTTATTGGTCTATCTAGGGTCTCAATTTTTACTTGTTTCAACCTAGGCAGGTTGAGTGATGTCAGAAAGCCCTCCATTTCCTTAAGGTTTTCAAGTTTGTTTCCATACAAGTGTACATAGTAGTCTCTAATGATCTTTTGTATTTCTTCAGGGTCAGATGTGACTTCATCTTTCATGTTTCTGATTGTGTTTATTTGGACTTTTTCTCTCTTTTTCTTGGCCAGTCTAGCTAGGGGACCATCTATCTTGTTTATCCTTTTGAAGAACCAGCTTTTTGTTTCATTGATTTTTTTGTATTATCTTTTATCTTCTATGTCCTGCATTTGGACTTATTTTGGTGATCTGGTTTCTACTGCTGAAGTTAGGGTTTTGGTGGTCTTGCTTTTCCAGTTTCCTTAGGTGGCTTGTTAGACTGCTAATGTGTGATCCTTCCATTTTCTTCATGTGCGTTTATAGGGATATGAATTCCCCTCTTTCTACAGCTTTCATGGCATCCCCGAGATTTTGGTAAGATGTTTCTTCATTTTCATTTGTTTCCAGATATCTTTTAATCACTGTTTTAATTTGATTATTGACCCAGGAATCATTTGGCACCATGCTGTTTAGTGTCCATATCTTTGTGGGTTTTGCGGGGACCTTGTTGGTGTTGATTTATTTTTATTCCACTGTGGTCTGAGAAGGTACATGGTAAAATTTCGGTCCTTTGAAATTTGTTTATGCTTGATTTATCACCAAGTATGTGGCTGATCCTAAAGTATGTTCCATGTGGTTATGAGTAGAACGTATATTCTGTGGTCATTGGATGGAGTGTTCTGTAGGTATCAACTAAGTCCATTTAGTCAAGAGTCACATTGAGGTTCCAGATCTCATTGCTGGTTTTTTGTCCTGATGATCTGTCTCGGGTTGTGAGTAGGGTATTAAAGTTCCCAGCTATGAAAGTGTTAGAGTTGATATCTTTTTTGAGTTTACGTAGAAGCTGCTTTATGAAAGTTTCCACTCCTATGTTGGGTGCATATATGTTTAAGATGGCTATTTCTTGTTGATGGGTTGAACCTTTTATCATTATGTAATGGCCTTCTGTATCTTTTTAAATTTTTAATAGCTTAAAAGATATTTTGCCTGAAATTAAGATTGTGACTCCTTTCTTTTGTTTTCCATTCGCCTGAAAGTTTGTTCCCCACCCTCTTACTTTGAGTCTCTGAATGTCCTTTCTAGTGAGGTGAGTCTCTTGAAGGCAATACATTGTTGCCTGGTGATATTTTATTCATTTGCCATTCTATGTCTTTTCAGTGGTGCATTTAGTCCATTGACATTTAGGCTAATTATTGAAATGCAAGAGTTGATCCCTGCCATAAGGTTCTTACAGAGTTTTTGTTCCTGTTTGTTTATTGTCTTTCTTTTGGTTTTGGAGTTGGTTCATGTGTGTTTTTATTCTTTTGCCTGTACTCTTGTGAAGAATGTTTTGTTCTTTTTTCCTTTTCTTCGGTGTCCAGTACGTTCTTAAGTGTTTCTTATAGATGTGGTCGGGTGACAGCGTAGGTTCTTAGAGATTGGATATCTGGGAAAGATTTTAATTCTTCCTCACTGATGAAGCTTAGCATGGCTGGGTAGGTTATTCTTGGCTGAAATTGCTTATCTTTTCAAACTTTGAAGATCGGGCTCCAGGCTCTCCTAGCGTGGAGAGTTTCTGTGGATAAATCTGCTGCTATTCTAATTGGTCTTCCTTGGTAGGTAGTCTGACCTTTTTCTCTTGCTGCCTTTAGGATTTTTTCTTTTATAGCTATTTTGTTTAGGTGAATTATTATGTGTCTGGTAGTTGGTCTTCTCATTTGTTGTCTTGCAGGGGTTCTCTGAGTCTCTTGTGTTTGTATTTTTGCATCACTGATGAGATGAGGGAAGTTTTCTTGAATGATTTCATGAAATGTTTGTTCCAGTGTGAACTCTGACTCTCTATCTGCCTCAGGAAGGCCAATTACTCTTAGGTTTTTTCTCTTGAAGTAATCATTCATCTCTTGAAGGTTTTGTTCTATCTTTTTAAGCTTTTTTCTATGTTTTTGACAGTTTGGTTTAGTTCTGTATTTTGTTCTTCACGTTCTGAGATTCTTTCTTCTGCTTGGCTAATTCTACTTTCCATACTCATTTGTTTGTTATTTATTTCCATCACAGTATTCTTTCCTGTTGTTATTTCTGTCATCAGCTCCTTCCTATTTTCCTTTTTTCTCTCCTCAATTTTTTTAATTCTCTCTATTAATGTCTTGATGTCTGGGTTTGTTGCATGTGACCAGTCATTCTGGGAGCTCTTCATTGTTTGTGTTCCGAAGTCTGTTTTCTCAGTGTCTGACTTCCCAGGGGTCTGTGTGTGTCCTATATTCTTCTTTTGGTTTTTCTTCATTTGTGCAGATTTTTTCTGTCTATTTTTCCCTTCCCTCCACTTCCCTATCTTCTTTAATTCTGTCATCCAGGGGTGGAGGGGTTGTTTTTACTTCTGTTTGTTCATTCCCCTATTCCTCCTAATGTATTTCCTACTGCTTTGTTCTGTTCCAGAGTTGGACTGTAGGTTGAGGGCAGTCCTTCTTGCAGTTTTGAGATTTAATTAAGGGGTAGCTGTGATTCAAAATCTCTCTGCAGATCCTGGTATCCGCCAACAGGTGCATGGATAGTCTGAAACTCACTTCCCACTGCCTTGGAGTCTGTCCATGCAGTGGAGTTGTTGGTTTACTCTCTGAAAGCAAAATTAGGTTAACAAAGGGAAGAGAATGGAGCAGGCAGTGTGGGGAAGAAGGGAGTGCAGAGAGACAAGAGTGAGAGGGAAAACAGATGAGTGTACCGACTGGCAAGTGAAAAGAGACACAAATACTGAAACAGATATAAAGAAAAACAATAACCATGACTGAAAACTAACCAACAACCATATAAAAAATTAAAACATACAATGTTGCTAATGTACACGCTGACCAACCTCCTTATTGGTGTGCTGTTCCTCTATACAAAGATGGGGTTTACAGTGAAATAAGAAAAAAGGATAAAAACTGGGAAAAGGGATAGATTAAAGTCAATAGACTAACAGAACCAACCAAGCACACTCTGAGACTTTTCCTTTAAGTCCAACATCCTTTCAGCTCTGATTTCTAGCTGTCTTTGCAAGCTGGTAGAATTGTTCACAGTTAGGGTCAGTTGCCCCTGCCCTGCTGTGAAGAACAGTTCAGATATGGGCTCCCTGCCCTGTCTGTTACCGAGATATGGCCTTGTCTATTTATCAAGGGGGAAGAGCATCTGTCATTCCCGTTTTGATGTTGTTACCTTGGGTCCCCAGCAAGTGGTGTTACCTTACCACTGCAGCTGCTGAAGCCTGCAGTTCAGAGGGGAGTGAGTCAGTGATGGTACCCGTGACTGGTGGTGGCCACCTCCCAATACATGGGGAGAGCTCCACAGGCCTGGCTCTGGGCGAGGGGCATGGTATGGCAGTGGCAGTGGCAGCAGCAGCTGGGCAGCAACAATCTCAGAATATCCTGCTTGCAGGGGCTTCATGGTCTGAAGTTGTGGGTTGCCTCAGGAATGGGTGGGCAATGACTATAGCAGCTGCGGCAGCAGCCCAAACCACTATGGCAGCAGTGGTGGTGGCGGCTGAGCTCCCTGTGAAGAGCAGGCTGCCAAAGATGGGAGCTACAGCTCTTGGGAGACGGCTAGGGTCTTTATGAGTGTTCTCTTTAGCAGAGGGTCTCACAGACCATGCTGCCCTGTCGCCATCTTGCCAGAAGTCCTGTACATTCTTAATTACAATTGTTTCATTTTAAGTTCTGATATGTGATATGGTAATTGTCCTTTCCTTGTTTTATTGATCCCTTACTCTTATGAATTTTAGAATCACCTTATTGAAAACCATGAAAAAAACCTGTTGGAATTTTGATTTAATTGCACTGAATATATAGTTCAGTTTTGAGAAAATATGACTTGCACACTATGCTAATATTTTTCCATATTAGCACTGTATACCATTCTTTTTTTTCTTTTTCTTTTTCTTTTTAGTTGGAGTCTCACTCTGTTGCCCAGATTGGAGTGCAGTGGCCACTCCCAGCCACTGCAGCCTCGACCTGCTGGGCTCTGGTGATCCTTCTGCCTCAGCCTTCCAAGTAGCTGGAACTACAGGCACACACCACCACACTCGGCTAATTTTTTGATTTATTGTAGAGATGAGGTCTCACCAAGTTGCCCAGGTGGGTTGCAAACCTGCGGGCTCAGGCAATCCACTCATCTCAACCTGCCAAAGTGCAGGATTACAGGCTGAGCCACCAAGTCTGGCCAACTTTCCACTTGTAATCCTAACATGTGGGATATTAACTGATCTTTTAGGATGGTGCAATTTTTTTCCAGAAATCTTATATACCTTTTGTTGAAATTTTTCCTAATACCTTTATTTTTTGTGATATTATTATAAAAAGAGTATTATTTTAAATTACAATTGTTTAGTTGTTTCTGCTTTTAAATCAATTTTGGTAATGCATGCCCTTCAATAAAAGTTGTCATGTTTTTCATATATATTGGCAAATAATTGTTCATAATAGATTTTATGATTGTTTTAATCGTCATTTATAGTTAAAATAATGTTTCATTGTTAGCATTATTTAACTATACTGTCTCTCAATTTTTAAAACAAATATTGCTTCCATTTCATCTATTTCTTTAAGTATTTTAAATAATTTACTTTGGTTTGGAGCGATATGTTATAAACTACCATATAAAATATCACAGGACTTCAGACTTAGCTGAAAAAAAGATAGAAGTGTATTTCATGTTCTGTTTGCTTAGCTTTTGAATGTTTTCCTAAATGTGATATCTTCCTATTAACATTAGCTAATATACATTTAAGACATCTACATCCTATACATTTAGAATAAGCTTGTCATTAACAGTGGTAGACATCATATTTTAAAAACTTATTAAAAATTTCAAATATTTTGACTGTCTTATAACAGCTGATTAGATCTTTACTATTTTTATCACAATTATTTTCTTTGTTTGAAATATGTTTGTATTATAAGGATTAAGCTTGTAGTTTTTATTTTGTCATAATACATTAGCTGTATTATACTGTAACAAATAAGAGTAAGCATTATTGTCAACCTTCTGTGCTGTAAAAAAGGGTAAAACACATTCCAGGCAAAGGAGTATCTGCAAAGACTTTAAGGTGGAAAGTCACAAAATGTGTTCTATGAAATAAGCAAAAGTCAATCTGTTGAGAGTAAAGAGAAAATCTTTTCTGAAAAGGTATCAGGAGCAAGTCTTTTCTCTCAATTAGGGTATATTTATCTTCAGAGATCTTATATTAGTGTCTGACAAGTACACAGAAAGAAGATATTTTGACCTATGGTCTTACAAATTATCCTCTTAATAATTCCATGTGTGTCTATTCTCTTGCAAAATTTGAGAAACAAGATGCACAAATCCTATCTAGCACCTAATCAAATAGAATACTGTATTCCTTCTGTTTCCTTTATATCTTGATATTGATATGAAAATTCATATATTAAAGTGGTTGTCATAATGTCTATTCTGGAGAATAAAATGGGGAAATAATTCAGTAAGTTTTTTTGCAGTGATCATTACATCATAAAAGACTCAAAATAATCCAACAAAAATTTAAGCATCTTTCTTTTAAAACTTTCCTCAACAATGACATCTGCAAAGAAAAAATTAAGCGTGAGTAATCTCTTGGCAATAGTTAGTATAGATTGAAGTGGCAGAAATAGAAAGCATAAAAGTTGAGTAAAATATAAATATCCTCATCCAAGAAAAAGATAATGAAGCTTATATTAGGCTGAAGGCAATAAGTCTGCTAAGGATAGAGCAAAGAATCACAGGTTCTGATTTCTGGCAAGAGGGTAAGGTACCTTCAGTTGCTAGGCTCCTACCATGAACAAAACACAGAAACTCCAGAAATAATGCCAAGGGGATTTGATGACTCTATTAATTTAATACCTTCTGTGAGAGTTCGTAAAATTATAGAGGTTGACTGTGTCCCAGGTTGAGGGGGAGAAAAGTAGCTCATAATCATTGGAACTGAGACCATGGATAGTATATAGCAGTTACTTATTAATAGTCACTGAATAATGAATAGGAATATGCAAAAGAGGAAGAGGCATCCAAGTCAAGTCATAGAGTGGAATGAAGTATCAAAAGAAAAGGTTGCAAATGTAGTCTAAGTTTGATCATAAGGAGTTTATTTTGTAAATAATGAGAAAAAAATTACTGACACATAGAAACATAGCTTAAGCAGTTCATCTCAAAAGTGTATTTTAATATAAACACCACTTATACACAAAACCAAATTTAAAAAAAAGAAGATAGGGTAGGTGAGAGGGTTAAGTTTTGCTTTTGTTTTGTAATATTTGTCCTTTTTACCCTCTCCCACTTTGCTCTAGGCAGACAATTAACATATCTGTCATCATTTGCAAGGAAGAAAAACATCCCGGGGGGAGAAAGTATTTCCAATACAGTGAACTAAAATCCTGACAAATTCTCTCTACAAAAATCATCAATGAAATAATGAGAAAAAGTTTCACAATTCTGTAAATCACCAAAATGTAAAAATATTGAAAGGCATTTATTTACATGCACACCCAAAAAACTACCAATTCTTGAATCAGTAATGGGAAACTGTTGGTGGGGGTGGGGATTGGCAGTTGAGGGAAACTGCCAGGAGAGAGAGGGGCAAACCTCATTAACAGGGATACCTGCATGATCAATGTTTGTATACCTAACCTTGAATTGTACCCCACATCTATATAATATAAATTTTTTAAAAAGAATAGTGGGAATGTGTGGTATTCTTGCTTGGGGCTGTTCCTGCTACCTTTCTCCCACCTGCTGAAAAGCTCAGCTGCCATAATAGTTATACCAGAACTCTCTCTGACAGCATGTTTGCTAGATTTGATGACTTACCCTGATTTATCTTTTTTTTTTGAGTTGGAGTCTCATTCTGTCGCCCAGACTGGAGTGCAGTGGCCGCTCCCAGCCACCATAGCCTCGACCTGCTGGGCTCCGGCGATCCTTCTGCCTCAGCCTTCTGAGTAGCCGGAATTACAGGCGCGCGCTACCACACCCGACTGATTTTTTGATTTATTGTAGAGATGAGGTCTCGCTGCCCAGGCGGTCTCGAACCCGCGGGCTCAGGCAATCCACTCACCTCAGCCTCCCAAAGGCACGGAATTACAAGGCTGAGCCACCGAGCCCGGTTACCCTGATTTCTCATTAGAAACAATGAATGACGAAGTAATATAACATACTAAAAGGGCAGGAGGAATAAAAATTTCAACCAAAAATGCAATATATAAATTGATACAATATATACATTGATACAATAATACATAAAATTAATAATACATCCTTCTTGACCCTACAAGAACACAGAATTGGCTTAGAGTTCAAACAATTATCAATATAGTTAATTAATCAATAAAATTAATAAACATATTAATAAATAAAAGAGAAACTATATGATTATGTCAATAGATTTACAAAAGGTATTAGACAAGATACAGGATCAATTCCACACAAAAACTTATAGCAAACTAAGAACAGAAGAAAATTTCTCATCCTGATAAAGCCCCTCTATGAAAAAATATCATCTAACATCATATTTAATGGTAAAAGATGGAATGCTTTCTTTCTAAGACTAGAAAAAGGACAAGGATATCTGCTCTCACCACTTCTATTTAAAACTGTACTGGAGCTTCCATCCAGAATAATCAAGCAAGAAAAAGAAATAAAAATCAGACAGTTTGGAAAGGTAATTTAAAGCTGTCTTTATTTACAGATAACATGGTCATCTCTGGAGAAAACTGAATGGACTTTATGAAAAACCTTTGGATTAATAAGTGAATTTAGCAAGGTTGATGAATAAAAGGTCAATTGCAAAAATCATTTGTATGTCTTTACATTGTCAACAAGTTGGCTACTGAAATTTAAAATATACCATTTAATATTGCATCAAAAAATAAAGTGATGAATTGGACAAAAGATGTGAAATACTTTTATACTGAAAAATGGACATTACTGAGATAAATTTAAAAATGCCTAAATAAATAGATATGTACACCTTGTCTTTGCTTTGAAAAACTCAGTATTGTTAAGATACTAATTATTTCCAAATTGATCTATTGATTCAATACAATCTCAATCAAAATGCCAACAGAATTTTTTTTATAAATTAGCATGGTCATTTTTAAAATGCATACAGAAATGTAATGAAACTAGAATAGTCATAATTAAGTCATGAAAAAGAGAAAGTTTGAGAATCAAACTATCTTATTTAGGATTTATTGTAAAACTGTAGTACTCAATATAGTGTGGCATTTAACTAAAAAATTGACAAAGGGATCAACAGAATAGAATGGAAAGACAGAAATAAACTCACACATACATGTTCAGTTAAATTTTGAGAAAAATTCAAAAACAATTTAGTGAAGAAAAAAGTCTTGTCAACAATTGTTTTTGAAATAACAGGATAATTATATCTAAAATGTACTTTTTTCCCATAACCCATACCATATACAAAAATTAAGTGAAAATGAATCACAGACTTAAATGTAAAAATTAAATGATAAGATTTTAGAAAATTTATAAAATAAAATCTTGATGGTAAAGATTTCTTTGTAATAAAGCCAAAAGCATAACCTAAAAAATTGACAAATTTCAGTGTATCAAAATTAAAAACATTTGCTCTTGAAAATACATGTATAAGAGAATGAAAAACAAGCTACATACTGGGATAAAAATTTATATATTTTCATATGCAGAATATGTAAATACCTCTGAAAACCTAACAAAAAGCCACAATTAAGGAAATAAACAAAATATTTTAACAAATAATTCTCATAAGAAAATATCTTAATTAAAAACAGGCACATGAAAAGATGTTTAACATCATTTGTCATTGAATCAAAGAAAATTGAATCAAAACGATAATGAGATACCTCTATACACCTATTAGAAATAATACAATTTTAAAAAGACTGCCCATGCCAACTGTTTGGCAGAATATAGATCTGACAGAATTCTTATATGCTGCTCATTGGAAAATAAAAGCACGCAACCCCTCTGGAAAATTATTAGACTGTTTCTTAAAAAGTTAAGCATTCCCCTACCATGTGATGCAACCATTTAACATCAAGGCATTTATTCAAAATAAAATGAAGAATAAGTCCTTATAAAGACTTGTACACAAATGTTTGTAGCAGCTTTATTTGTCATAGTCAAACTGAAAAGAACCCACATGTTAATGAATGAATAAAGAAAATGGACAGTTAAATAGATAAGCATCCATATAAAATGATACTGTTCAAGGATAAAAAAGAGTGAGATAGTAATATATGTGACCATATTGAATTCAAACAAATTACAGTAATTTAAAGAAGCCACCAAAATACATAATATATGATTCAATTTGTGTAAAATTCTAGAAAATGTAAACTAATCTACTATAACAGCAAACATGTCGATGTTTGCCTGAGAAGGGTATCAAAAAAGTAAGAAGAGGTGGGAGAAAGTAATTACCAAAGAGAACTAAGGAAATTTCAGGGTTCATGGATGTGTTTACTATCAAGATTGTGGTAGAATGTAATGGGAAAATATAGAGAGATAAAGATATACAAATATTTCAATATAGAAATAGATAGACTTTAAACATATGCAGGTTATTTTATATGCATTACAATTTAATAAAACTAGTAAAAAAGGATGCTGGGATAATATCACAAACCAGGTATATAGGTGAAATTCAGATGTATTAAAGTTCTAACTGTTAAAAGAAGTATAAAAAGGAACAGAAAAATTTAGAGAAAATATGTTTTTGCCTTTAAGTTAGAAATGACTTTATCAACAAGATACAAAATGCACATATTACAAAGTAAAACACGAATGTATTTGATTACATAAAATTTAAACATTTATTTTAATGATGTAGTCCCTGCATGAGGTTATTAGGTGAAAAATTGGAAAAATAATTTTGCAAATTTGAGAGCTCATGAGGTATTAATATATACAATATGCAATAAACTCTAGTAAATCAACAACAGATAATTAAATAGCGCAACCAATGATTAAGCAAAGGGTATAAACAGACAAATTATAGAAAAAAAACTAAAGTAAGTTATAGACATATACCAGTTGAAATCAACTTTATTACTCATCAGACATTGTAAATTGAGACAACAACACACAATGTTTTAGAGTATACCAATACAAATGGATAAACATACGAAGGTTTGAGGAATTCAAATATTAGCAAAGATGAAAATCACCTGGAACCTCATTCTAAGTTTTAGGAATATAGACCGGTACAGACATTCTGTTGAATAAATCAGAGTTAGTAAACATAATTATGCACAAGATCTAGACTCATTTTCACTCCTGAGTTAATATCCAAGAGTAATATATGCACAAATCCAAAATGTCATATGCAAATATATACATCACAGCATTCCTTGTAGAAGCAGAGTTAGTGGCAACATAGAAGTTCATTATTTGGGAAAATAATAAGTAAAATTTAGTGATCATATACTATGAAATACTGTGTATCAATCTGTAGGAATAAACTAAAAGTCAAATAGCAATATGATTCGATTTTTACTGTATACTATTTGTTTAGAAACAAAATATAAAACAATGATACCTACTGAATAGTATTTATGTGCCTTTCAATGCAAATCATACAAATTTAAAATACTTACAAAGAAAGTGTGACTTAAATGGGATTCCTATGGGAAGAAATTTAAAAATAGATGTGGAAATCAAGGAAGACAGGATGAAAGAAAAGAAGAAAACATAAGTGAAATAAAACCAAAGAAGAGACTAACAATGGTAATACTATGTCATAAACTGAACTGTAAGATTGACTTCTCTCTTAGCATTTGATGTCAAAAATTCCATGCAATAACAGTTAAGAATAGGTAGATATGAGAAATGAGAATTTTATAAAGGAATACGTGACAGAATTTGACTCCTTTCTGTGCCTGAAAATTCAAATTGCCAAGTATGATACCCAAGATTTAAGCCCAGGTGACAGAACAGATTACTGACTCTGGATGAAAAATACTTTGAGTCTTTTATAATGCTTGCATTGGGTAACAGGAGTTTACTAAAGATGGTTTTCTGTACTGTAAATGAAGAAAACACCTTTATTATCATATTCATCACTTCCAATGACATGAATGTACTAAATGGTGTTTCCTTGAAGCAAGAATTTTTGTTTTTGCTTTTTCTTCTAACATCTCAGGTGCATATCATGGTGCCTGACATAAAGGAAGCACTCACGAAGTGTTCATTGAACTGAATATAATTTTCAAGTTCATTTGCTGTGCTTATTTTCTCTGTTGGTATGACATTAAAATAGCTGAAAAAATATGTGTGCACAGAGTAATGCCAACAGTTTGTCTGTATTCAAACAACACTAGTACATTTAGATGCAAAGATGGAAAAGGCAAAGAAGCTACCACATAGGTTGCTTTTTTATTGTTGTTTTAGTGTGATTCATCTAAACTGAATGATGACTGTGAACAGAGTTCGCATTTTTGAATATTGTTTCCTGCTGAGCGTGTGTCAGATCAGTATGTACTTGCAGAGCAATTCCAACACTACAAAGTTGTATAATTCCTTTTCAAAATCCTTGCCTATTTGCTTTCTTGAAACATGAGAGAGACAGATAGTAAATGAAAAAAGTAACCAACGTTAGCAATAAAATCATCCTGAACTACTAGAGAACTTTTATACTCAGCTCAGTGCTTTGCAATTCATGGACTGCATGCTGCCCAACTTTTAGGTGCTCTGAACTAAAAATAAACCACCATAAAGAGATGAGAGGTTTTTTATTCCATTTGCATAACTGCTGTATTATACCTGTGACATTCAGGCATATAGAAAATGCCATAGTTAATGAACATAGACCTCTGATTCCACACAGCTAAAGAATTTAACATTTTTGACAATTAATGCTATTAAAGTGAATCACGCATTTATTTAAAGCGTTAATGCTTTGTTAGAAGTATTCACACTTATAATCTCCTTTATCTTCACAATAAATCTATCATAAAAAAACATAATCATTAATATGTCCCCTACTGTAATGGGTAAACTAAGTAACAGGGAGGATAAATGGCTTTCTCCAAGTCACATAACTAATTAGTGACAGTGGTGCTTGGACTAGAACTTGGATCTCCCGATATAATTCACTACCTGAAAAATCTCATCTAACGATGTTTTATCCCTAAATATCAAGTATGAAAAGAGTAAATATGTAATTGTTCCTATATGTTTGCTTCAGCTTTTGGCTTTCTTAGGTCTTATCACCATTTTGCAGCTGGAAAAACTGAGGCACAGGAAAAATCAAATAACTTTTCCAATGCACTCAATTAATCAGTTCAAAATTTAGATTTAAATAAAGTCAATCTGGTTTCACAAGCTGCATGCTTAGTCTCCACGTTATCAAGTATGTAAATGCATTGTATAGCTGTTGCTATTAAAACATTTTTCTATTGGTACAAGAATGGCCAAGCGTTCCCATAAGCAAAAACTAAGCCAGAAAAATATATGTACTTTTCAGAATACATGGGAATTGAGTATGTAATAAAGGTGACCTTTTAAATCAGAAGAATAGTACTGAGACAAATAATTTAAAATATATTACAAGTCTATAGGAACTCAAACAGCATGGTATTGATATAAAAAACAGACACATAGACCAATGGAATAGAATAGAGAACCCAGAAAGATATCCATTTATTTACAGCCGACTAATTTCAGCAAAGGCTTCAAGAACATACACTGGAGAAAAGACTCCTTCAATAAATTGTGCTGGGAAAACTAGAAATTAATATGCAGAATAAATAAACTAAACCCTTATATCTCAAAATGTACACAAATCAACTCAAAATAGATGAAAGACTTGCATAAGACTAGAAACTATAAAACTAATAGAAGGAAACATAGGGGAGACACTCTGGGACATTGGTCTGGGCAAAGATTTTATGGCTAAGACGTCAAAAACACAGGTAATGAAACCCAAATGCAAGCATATTAAACTAAAAAGCTTATGCACAGCAAGGAAACTATTAACAGAGTGTAGCGACAACCTGCTGATGGAAGAAAATGTTTGCAAACCATTTATATGCCAAGTAACTAATATCCAGTATAAACAAAGAACACAAACAATTCAATAGCAAAACAAACAAACCAAAAACCTCAAATGAACAACAACAAAAAAATTCCACTAAGAAGTGGGCAAAGGAGACGAATAGACATTTCTCAAAAGACGATATACGATTGACCAAAAAATGTTCAATATCACTAATCTCAGGGGGGAAAAAGTCACAACCACAATGTGTTATCACCTCACTCTAGTAAAAATGGCTGTTATAAAAAAAAATAACAAATGTTAGTGAGGTTGCAGTGCAAAGGGAACTCCTGTACACTGTTAGTGTGAGTGTAAATTGGTATAGCCATTATGAAAAACAGTATAGAAATGTTTCAAAAATACTAAAAAAGTACTACCATATGAGCCAGCAATATCACTACTGGGTATTTATCCAAAAGAAAGGGAATCAATATGATTTGGAATCAAAGTGTCTATCAATGGACAAACAGGTAGACAAATTGTGGTATATATATATACAAAATGGAATATTATTTGATCATAAAAAGGAATTAAATACAGCAGGGCTCGGTGGCTCAGCCCGTAATCCCAGCGCTTTGGGAGGCTGAGGTGAGTAGATTGCCTGAGCCAGCGGGTTCGAGACCCGCCTGAGCAACTTGGCGAGATCTCATCTCTACAATAAATCAAAAAATCAGCTGGGCATGGTAGCGTGTGCCTGTAGTTCTGGCTACTCGGAAGGCTGAGGCTGAAGGATCGCCGGAGCCCAGCAGGTCGAGGCTGCGGTGGCCAGGAGTGGCCACTGCACTCCAGTCTGGGCGATGGAGTGAGACTCCAACTCAAAAAAAAAAAAAAAGGGATTAAATACTGTCATATGCAGCAACATGACTAGAACTGAAAGTCATTATGTTAAGTAAAATAAGCCAGATACAGAAAGATAAATATTACATGTTCTCACTCATATGTGGGAGCTAAAAAAAAGTTGATCTCATGGAGATAGGCAGTAGAATGATAGTCACCAGAAACTGGAAAAGATGTGGGGGTTGGAGAATGAAGTGAGATAAATTATACACACACACAACACACACACACACACACACACACACACACACACACACACACACATTTAGCTAGAAGAAATAAATTTTAAAGCTCGATTACAGAGGAGAATGACTGTAGCTAACAACAATGTATTGCATATTTCAAAATATCTACAAAAGACAATTTGAAATGTTCACCATATGTACAAATAATTTATGCCAGAGGTAATGGATATCTTAAATACCTCAACTTGATTATTACACAATGTATGCATATACAAAATGCTACATATGCATATACAAAATGTTACATATACTCCATAAATTTGTACAGTTATTATGTATCAAAAATTGAGACCAGTATTGAGGACAAATGAAGGCCTCACTAAATAAATATCCATGATAAGGAATGGCTTTACAGGTATGTAACCTGAGCAGTAGCCATACAGTATCATAATTTTAGAAGGGCTTCATGCGTACTTTAATACTTTGATGTCACCATCATGAAATTCTTAACTTTTTAACAGGGACCCTACATTTTCATTTTGTATGGAACACCACAAATTATGTAGCTGGTCCTGTCCATAACACAAATTTTCCCCTTGGAGTTTAGCCACTATGGATATGATTTAGGACTGGAATTTCCTTTAATTGTTCACTTTACTTACATTATAGAAATATCTTTATATAAAAATAATGTGTCAAGAACCAAATATATTAAATTTTGAAATAAAGAACCCCACATGACAGCATGAAGTTAATAAGTAAAACAATAGGAAGCCTGCGGGGATCTTGTAAGGGAGCAAAGAGAAAATACGCAATGCCAGTAGAGTGAAAACAAATACATGACAGTGCTTAATGGACTTCCACCAGAACATCTTCCCCAAGAATAAAGCTGAAATTGCTTGTCTTAAAGTAGGATAATTTCTCAAATGTAGAATCGGAACTCTTCCCAGCTAGAAAATGAGTTTCCAAGTTTTCAGGCAAAAGAAACTTTGTAACATTTGCTTTTGTCAGATTGCTTATCCTGCTCCTTTGCTTGCTTCTCCTTCACTGTCTTGTCATCAGTCTCACCCTCCCACGCTGCTTCCTAATTGAGCAGATACAGCAGAAAATAGTTTATTAAATCTTCAAATGCTTGCTTGATTTTCTGTTGTATGTTATTTGGTGGGTTTATATATTCCTTTTTACCTTTCACCACCCAATTTTCAGTTTTTGATTTTGTCAGAAAGAATGTATCTTTAAAATCTAGACTTGGAATTTAATCCAAAATGACCTTTGAATCATGAAAATAAAGAACTTTGCCTCTGAGCTAATAGTTGAGTAATTTTTAGAACCATTAATAAATTATTGAGTATCCTAAATTATTGCTAATTATAGATCTTTCTTTGAAAATTGTGAAATGGAACTTTCAGTGGATATATATATACTTACATAAACATTGTATAGCATAACTAAAACATAATAAACATGTATTAAAGCAGACACTGAGCTAACTGTTCCTGTAAAGCTATGATAGGTACTACTATTATCCTTAGTTTTCACATGAAGTGACTGAGATTCATATGAACAAGTAAAATAACATCCTTAAATCATACAGATATTGAATTCCAAAACTCAAAAGACATAAACCTAGGTATGTCTTTTTTATTCCTTTGGGAAGAGGCTGTGACCTTTCACCTTCAAATATTCATATTGCCCACTATTGCACATTTTACATTATAGGTGTTCATCAAAGGTATCTTGGATTAGGACCATATTGTGCAAAACTTCTGGAGACACCATTCATATTGTTACCAAGAGAAATACAACACAACTGTATGTTAAGTTGAATTTTAGAACTATGTCATTAAAGAGGGTCACCTGACATCTATGAATATTGACATAGACTGGGCAGTTACAAGAGTGAAAAATAAAGTTCTATTGTGTCTAATTATAGAAATGCTGAGATTTATATGACACAACATTAGTTTTATGCTAACTTCTACACAATGATATATTTAATTATTTTTATCATATTGAGAGTAAAATCTATGAGTTGCACTAAAACTTTGCTTATAGAAAATCTGTAGCTATATTTGTTTGAAGTCAAGCAACACTGAAATAGATTTAACTATGACAAATATATTCATTTAAAGAATAGAAAAAGAACAAGAAAATAAATGATTATAAATCAGAAGAAAATAATAAATACAGAAGCAGATGAAATAGGAAACAAGCAAAATGCATAATATGCAACACGAATGATATTGTAAGCTCTTTTTAAGTTAATTAGTTATTATTACTTTTCAATAGCTTTAGGGGATACAAATGATTTTTGGTTACATAAATTCATTGTATGGTGGCAAAAAAGCCTGGGCTTTAAGTGTACCCACCATCCTTACCTGTGCATATTGTACCCAATAGGTGATTTTTCACCTCTCCCAACTTTCCCACTCTCCCCCTTCTGAGTTCCAAATGTCCTTTATACCAGTCTACATGCTTTTGAATATCCTTAATTTAGCTCCCACCTATAAGTGAGAATATGCGACATTTGGTTTTCCATTTCTGCATTATTCCACTTAGGATGGCATTCTCCAATTCCATTCAAGTTACCACAAGAGACATTATTTTATTCTTTTTTAATGACTGAACAGTATTTCATGGTATATACCACAATTTCATTATCCACTGATCAGCTAATGAGCATTTAGATTGATTTCACATTTTTGCAACTATGAACTGTGCTGCAATAAACATACAAGGGCAGGTGGATTTTGTATAACAACTTCTGACACATTAGGTAGACATTGAATAGTATGGATTGAATGGGAGATCTATTTTTACTTCTTTAAGACATCTTCATGCTGATTTCCATAGAGGTTGTACTAATTTATACTCCCACCAACAGTGTATAAATATTCCCTTTTCACAGCATCCATGTAAACATCTATTTAAAAAATAATAATAATAGCCCTTCTGACAGGTGTAAGGTGATATCTCACTGTGGTTTTAATTTGCATTTCCCTGATGATTGGTTATGTTAAACATTTTTCCATCTTTGTTGGTCATTTGTATGTCTTCTCTTGAGAAATGTCTGTTCATGTCATTTACCCACTTTTTAAGAGGGTCATTTTTTTTTCTTGTTGATCTAAGTTCTTTGTAGATTCTGGATATTAGTTCTTTGTAGGATGTATGGTTTGCAAATATCTTCTCTTATTTAGATTGCTTGTTTACTCTTTAGAGCATTTCTTTTGCTGTGCAAAAGCTTTATTTTAATTGTCCCACTTGTTCATTTTTGTTTCTATTGCATTTGCTTTTGTAGTCATACATTCTTCACCTGGGTCAATGTCTAGAAGCATTTTTTCCTTGGTTTTCTTCTAGGATTTTTATGGTTTCAGTTCTGACATTTAAGTCCTTAATCCACCTTGAGTAAATTTTTGTATATGATGAGAGATAGGAATAAAATTTCGTTTTTTGGCATGTAGTTATCCAATTTTCCCAGCACCATTTATTGAATAGAGTGTCCTTTCCCCAGTTTATGTTTCTGCCTGCTTTGTTTAAGATAAGTTAGTTGTAGGTGTCTGGGCTTATTTCTGGATTCTCTACTCTGTTCCATTAGTCCATGTTTCTGCTCTTGTACCAGTACTATGCTGTTTTGGTTACTATAGCCTTGTGGTATAATTTGAAGTTGGGTAATGTGATGCCTCCAGCGTTGTTTTTTTTTGCTTAGGATTGATAAGCTAGGTTTTATCCTTCTTATATTTATTCTTTAATTATGGTGAAACATAAATAATGTAAAATTTACCATTTTAAGTACACAGTTTTGTGGAATTAAGTACATTCACATTGTGAATATTCCTGCAATACATGTGGGAGTGCAGATATCTCTTCAACATATTAATTCCAATTCCATTAGCTATATACCCAGATTGAGGATTACTAAATCATATTGGAATTTTATTTGTGGTATTCTGAAGAACCTTCATGATGTTCTATAGTGATTGTACTAATATTTATTCCCAACAGCAGTGTACAAGTGTTCCCTTTTCTTCACATTCTCACCAACAGTTATTTTTCATTGTTTTTATAAAGCCCATTCTAACATGTGTGAGGTGATATCTCATTGTGGTTCTAATTTGCATTTTCCTGATGATTAGTGATATTGAGTATTTTTTTCACATACCTGTTGACCATTTCTATTTCTTTGGAGAACTATCTATTCATGTCTTTTGCCCAATTTTTAATTGGGTTATTTATTTTCTTGTCATTGAGTTGTTTGTGCTGTTTATATATTTTGAATATCTGCCCATTATCAGATGTATGGTTTGCAAATACGTTCTTCCAATTTGTAGGTTGTTTCTTCACTCTGTTAATTACTTCTGTGGCTGTGCAAAAGCTTTTCTTTGAATCAATCCTATTTATGTTGTGCTTTTGTTGCCTGTGTTTTGGGGGACATATTTTTTAAAATAGCTCATATCATTGTGATGGAATATTTCATGTATTTTTCTTCTAGCAGTTTTACAGTTTCACATTTTATTTTTAAGTCTTTAACTTATTTTGAGTTAAATTTTATATATGATCTGAAATAAGAGCCTAATTTCATTTTTCTGCATATGGATATCCAGTTATTCCAACACCATTTATTGAAGTGACTGTCCTTTCTTCATTGTATGTTCTTGACATCTTTCTTAAAAATTAATTGACCATAAATATATGTGTTTATTTCTGGGTTCTCTATTATTTTTTATTAGTTGATGCATCTGTTTCTATGCCAGTACTATGCATTTTGATTAATAAAGCTTTTTAATATACTTTGAAGTCAGGTAGAGTGATATCTTCAGCTGTTTTGTCTCTTTTTTTCATCCTCAAGGTAGCTTTGGTTATTCTGGGTCTTATTGGAGTCGATATAAATTTTATGGTTGTTGTTTATATTTCTTTAAAAAATTACATTGAAATTTTGATTGAGGTCGCATTGAATCTGTGAGTTGTTTTGGGTATTATGGATATTTTAACAATTTTAAATATTTTAATCCATGAGTATGGCTTATTTTTAAATTGTGTCTTCAATTTATTTCGTTAATGCTAGTTTTACTGTTTTTAGTATATACATCTTTTACCTTCTTGGTTAAATTTACTCCTCAGTATTTTCTTTATGCTATTATAAATGGGATTATTTTCTTAGTTTTTTGATATTTTATTGTTAATGTATACAAATGCTACTGATTGTTGTATGTTGATTCTGTATCCTGGAACACTACTAGATTTGTTTATTAGTTCTAATAGTTACTGTGGTTAAGTCTTTAAGGGTTTCTATATATAAAATCATGCCAGCAGAAAACAGAAACCATTTTTTCATTTTCCATTTGGATTTTTAATTTTTTTTTCCTTGCCTAATTGTTCATGCTAGGACTTCCAGTCATAAGTTGAAGAGAAGTGATGAGAGTGGCTATCGTTGATTTTTTTACTGATCTTATTGAATATGAAGTTAGTCAAGGGTTTGCCATATATGATGTTAGCTATGGGTTTGCCATATATGACCTTTATTGTGTTGACATTCTTTCTATACCTAATTTGTAAGGAGTTTTTATTTTTATTTATTTATTTTAATTATAATTTAATTTAATTTTAACGAAATGGTGTACAATTCAGAATTAGGTAAACAGAATTATCAATGGATTTTGAATTTTGTCAAATGCCTTTTCTTCAACTGAGATGATCATATGTTTTTGTCCTTCACTTGCATTGTTCATAATAGCCAAGATATAGAATCAATCTAGTGTCCACTAATAGATAAATGGATAAAGAAAATTGTGTATATACACAGTAGAGTCCAATTCAGCCTTTGAAAAGAAGGAAATTCTGTCACTCGAGTCAACATGGATGAATCTAGAACATGTGCTAAGAGAAATAAGCCACACACAGAAGGACAAATACTGTCTTCATGATCTCATTTATTCATAGAATTCAAAACAAGTTGAACTCATAGAAGTAAAGATTAGACAGGTGATTCCAATAAGTGGGGTGTAGAAAGAGTAAGGAATGGGGACAAGTTGGTCAAATGATACAAAGTTTTACTTAGATAGAAGGAATATGAGGTGATGGATATGTAAATTATCTTGATTTAATAGTTTCACAGTGTATACATAGATTAAAACATCAAAAGTATATTATGAATATATGCAAGTGCTATGTGTCAATTAAAAATAAAACAGGTTATCCTGACTGGAATTAGGTGGTATCTCAGTGTGGTTTTAATTTGTATTTCTTTGATGACTAGTGAGGCTGAGCCATCATCAATAACTCAAAAAACAACAGATGCTGGAGAGGATGCAGGGAAGAGGGAGCACTTCTACACTGTTGGTGGGAATGTAAACTAGTACAACCTCTGTGGAAAACAGTTTGGTGATTCCTAAAAGATATAAAAATCAACCTTCCATACAATCCTGCAATTCCCCCACTGGGAATATACCAGCAGGAACTCAAATCACTCTATAAAATGATACCAGAATTCGTATGTTTATCGCAGTGTTGTTCACAGTAGCAAGAACATGGGACCAACCATGCTGCCCATAGAAAGAGGACTGGATAAAAAAAATGCGGTACATATACATGATGGAATATTACACAGCCATGAAGAGGGACAAAATCATGAACTTCACAGCAACTTGGATGTACTTAAAGTCTATAATACTGAGTGATCTATCACAGAAACAAATAACTGAATACCACATGTTCTCACTCATAAGTAGACCTTGAACAATTATCATAATACTATAAGAAAGGGATTGGCAGTAGTTGGAAACTGCTAGAAGAGAGGAGGGCACAGGATTGGCAGTAGTGGGAAACTGCCAGGGGAGGAGGTCACATCTCATCAACAAGGATATCTGCATAATTAACATTTGTATACCTAACTCTGAATTATACCCCACATTTTTAAAGTAAGAATTAAAAAATAAAAAATAAAACAGGTCAAGGTGTGGTAGCATGTACTTATAGTCCTAGCTATTTGGGAGGCTGAGGCAGAAGGATCACCAAAGAGGTCAAGACTGTGGTTAGTGATGAGCATGCCACTGCACTTCAACCTGGGTGACAGAGTGAAACCCCAACTCAAAAAATATGCAAAACTAAAATAAGATCATACTTGATAAAAAGGTGCATTTACATTGATATTCAATCATCATCACTATTCATCTCCAAAAATTTTTCATTTTTCCAAATTGGAACAATGTACTCATTGAAAAACTTTCCATTTTTAACTCCCCCATCCCTTGACAACCACCCTTCTACTTTCTGTCTTTGTGAATTTAACTGCTTTAGGTATCTCATACAAATTGGACCATGCAATATTTGTCCATTTATGACTGACTCATTTTATTTAGCATAACATTCAGGGTTCATCCATATGAAGCATTTTTTAAGGCTGGATAATATTCCATTGTACACATATACTGCATTTTGTTTATCCTTTTCATCAATCGATGGACACTCAGATTGCTTCAACCTCTTGACTATTGTGAGTATGCTGCTATAAACATGAGTGTACACATTATCTGTTTGAGTATGTATTTTTAATTATTTGGGGTGTACATTTGACAATGGGTTTTCTGGATCATGTGATAATTTTGTGTACCATAAGTCATTTTTAAATTCCAAAAAATAAATAAAGTTCCAACTAAAAAAATGAAGGGAACATAAAATTAACATTAGTAACTAGAAGGGAAACATAACTGTATGTATAAAGTATATGAAAAATTCTAACAAAACATTATGCACAACTTATACAAATACATTTGAAAATTGAAAAATATAAATATGTGCACAACATATCTATCTATCTATCTATCTAGTTCAGGAAGACACAAAATTATAATAGACCATAAAATTATTGAAATTTAGTCAGAGATCTACCACTAAAAATACAGTCCCAGGTTGTTTTTTATAAGAAATATTATTAAAACAGTATGAAATGAAGGATTCCTATTTTCATCAATGTCAGTTCATATAACAAAGTATATAGCCTCAACTTCATACTATAAAACTCACAAAACCCTAATAGCCAAAGCCAGGTCAAGTATATTTGCAATCTGTATGTGTCTTTCTTGACTCATTGTGGAGGTTAGAAATGAGAAATGATAGAAAGACAAAACTGACATTTATTCACAGTCAATAGAATAACTTCTTAAGAAAATTTAAATAAATTAACTCAAAAAACAATTGCACTAATAAGAGATGAGATACCCAAATACAAAATCTACATACAAAAATTAATATTACTTTAAAATATCAATAATCAATTTAACATGCTGTGAATGATTTCATTTACAATGACAAAAATATATAATCTATATTTGAGATATTAACTTAGACCAGAACAAATAAAATATAAATGATTCTGGATAACAAGATTCAACATTATAAACATTATAAAATTTCTGTGAAAAATAACTGAGTGTGAATAGCAAACGAGGAGAAAGTGTATAGGAAGAAATTGCCTGTGAAAATAGACTATGTAATTTTACTAAAAGGAATTATGCAATACTGATTTATAGAACAAGAGACAGATCAGTGAAATTCAGTAGAGATTCCCAAAACAGATTCATATATGTATGCAACAAATGTTTGTCATAAAAGTACAGAATGAAAAAAATTATCAATAACTATTGCTAAATCAATTGACTATCAGTTTGGAGAGGGTAAAAGCACACATACCCCAAATACAAATTTCCAATGAAATAAAGACTTAGATTAGAAATAATAAACTTAGATTTCAAAAATATAGAAAACAGACTAGGTGCAGTGGCTCGCGCCTGTCATTCCAGCACTTTGGGAAGCCAAGGCAGGAGGATAGCTTGAGCCCAGAAGCTCAGGTCCAATCTAGGCAATTTAGTCAAACCTCCTCTCTACAAAGAATCAAAAAATTAGCAGAGCATGGTGGTGTATGCCTGTAATCCCAGCTACTTGGAAGACTAAGGCTAAAGGATTGATAAATCCAGAAAATCGAGCCCATGGTGAGCTAAGATCATGCCACTGCTCTCCAGCATGGGTGACAAAGTGAGACACCGACTAATAAACAAACAATCAAATAAACTACAGAAAATAAATATTGATATTTAAAAATCATGGTGTAGATAACCTCTTGAGACACAAAAGCCAGATACAGAAAATGCTTACTATATGCAAATTTTAAAAACTGCTGCTCAAAAATATACATAAATAAAATAAACAGTGAATTTAAAAAGTTGCAGATGTTTTATACAATTATTATTTATAATAAATATCTCCTAGGAATAAATGACTCTATAGAGAAGAAAACAACATATATTAGAAATTCACAGAAGAGAACAAGAGGGCATTTAAGTATATCAAAAATTATTATTCTTGCTATCAGGGGATGCAAATAAAAAACCCATCATATACCATGAACAAAAAAGACACTTGCACATACATGATTACTGACACACTATTCACAATAACAAAAACATGGAACCGACCTCACTGTCCATCAAAAGTAGGCTGGATAAAGAAAATATAGTACATGTAGGTGATGAAATATTATGTAGACATAAGGTCAAATTTGTGGACTTTTCTGCAAATTGAATGGAATTGGAGATAATCATTCTTAGCGGCCTATCACAGAAACAAAGAACTGAGTACCACATATGCTCACTCATAATTGAGACCTGAACATTAACCACAGTAACACAAGGGAGGAATCGGAAGTCGTGGGACACTGCCAGAGGAGGGAGGGCAGAGGAGCATGTAACAACAGAAAGGAAACATGATCCCAAACCAGGGGAAGTGAGGGCCAGTTGGAGGCCCAAACTTTACCTGCACATACATTACATATGTACCTTATTCTGAGTTGTACCCAAAACCTTTAAAATAAAATAAAATAAAGATTAAAATAAAATAAAAAATTAAAACATTGCAAAGAGTGTAGTTGTGGAATGGTGGAATGAGGAGCATTTTCTGCCCTTCCCTAGGGAATAAAACATAATTGGTGAAAATTATAAAAATAAAAACTTAAAATGTCTTGAAATTTTTCTATTGTCATAAAGCAAAGTTTTAGGTGGCTTTAGCTAAAATAATTCAGAGGCACAGGTAGGTATTGGCTAGAGCAGCCTGAGGCAAAGGAAAAGTAGGGATAAGCAATATACAGATCAAGAATTCTGGGAAGAAACAGAATGAGAAGGTGATACATGTGGAAATAAAGGCCTTTACAAGCTCTTATATACACCAGGGAATTAAAAAATGCATGTGTGTGTGTGTGTGTGTGTGCGTGTGTGTGTGTGTGTGTGTGTGTGTATAGGTGTGTGTGTGTGTGTGTGTATGTGTGTATGTATATATGTGTGTATATATGTGCATATATGTATATGTATATGAGGCATTTTTCAAGAAATTGTACTCAATTTTTGTAAGAACATCCAGAGTCTGCTTCATCTCAGCCAATACCTGCACCCTTCCTCCCCAAAGTCCCAGTTCAGTGTGATGAAAATTGTACTTCAGTTAAGTACTGGAAAGAACAAACCCTCTCCTTGTCCCCAACTCCCAATCAAGGGCTATTCTATTTCCCTAGGAGGGAAAAGCTGTCAATATTCTTGATCCCCTCAAGCTGTATGTTGTAGAATCTATTTTCCAGGTAAATGCAGCTGAGAGGATTTGGCATACTTTCTCCATCCTGCCTCGATTCATAGGGTAGAAGATCTCCAGGTATGGCAGCCTGAGAATGTTGGCCCCCAATTGCCTTTGTTCAGCTCACTTGTAGAGTAGCAATGCCACACCAGGAGAGGCAAATCGAGAAGACCAGAAGCTATCTTTTCCTGTCACTGAAGTAATTGAAACCAATCCTAAAAGACTGCATATTATAAAATCCCATAATAGGCAGATATATAGGGGCAGAAAGTAGATTAGTGGTTAAGCATAATTCTCAATCAGATAGTGGTAATAGATAAACAACTCTATTAATATACTGACAAATACCGAATTTTTAAACAGTATATATTATGGCATGTTTTTTATATTTCAGTGAATTTGTTAGAAATTTTGTGTGAAATGTTTAGTTTATAAAACAAAGGAGATTATATATTAGCTTTCTCAACTTACTTCTTTTCCAGCTTCTTGATCTGTCTATTGTTTGTACCAAGTGTAGTCCTTTGCTTCAGACTTCTTCAGCCAATACCTATGCCTTTAAATTATTTCAGCTTAAGCCACTTGAAAAACTGCCCCAGCCCTGTGACTGCTCAAGTCAGGTGAAGCAATGGGATGCCTTTGCCCTAGTCATTGTTAGAGTCTCCTGACAGATCAAAACTCATAACCAGAAATCTGTAAGAGTAAACTCCATTTGTCTTCCTCTGGCACAAGCACTGTTCTCATGGCTGCTACCGATTTGGAGTGTGGGGAGTGGTAGCAGGGTGGCCAATTTAAAATGTCACAACAGTATCTTACCATAAAGCAATGACTTTTTTCTTCACCAAGTCTTCACTTAGTTATTTAAGGTTTTTTACTAGAATCCGGGGTTCTTGAAAGTTGATTCTGACAGTTTTTGCTAGCTTATTACTTGTTTTTGGAGAAGAATATCGATATGTGATTTTTTATTCTAATCTCAGTGATTTCCACAGTTTTATGAATTACTGATCTGTTAATATGAAGTGACTGAGATTTCCAATAAAGTCAAATAAATTTCTAAGAGTCTTAAAAAATAAGATATTATTATGAAAGACACTAGTACAATAACCTCCAAGCATTCCTTATTTCAATTTTTTAAAGATAATTATATTTCTCCTTTGATTAGTGCTTTTGTTCAGTTACGATGTGTTTAAGTATCCATTGATTTTGGAGAAGAGTAGGTAAATAAGAATAAATATATCTTCTCAAAATTATAATTTGTTGGGCAACCTCCTTGGGTCCCCTCCCACTGTGGAAGTTTTTCTGTCCTCTCAATAAATCCTGCTTTCAAAATACATATGTATATAAATTACATATATATGTAATATAAATTATATATATATAAATTATATATATATGTAATTTGTTCTTTTTCTCCATTTCTAACACTTTCATGAATGCCTACCTTCAGATTGCTATGTTTTTCTTTTTGGCAATGATTTCATTTCTTTCCATAGTTAATTCTGTGAACTCTTTTCCTAAACGCTGCCTTTGTGGTTTCTTCCAAAATCACTGATGCTATGGAAAGAGACCAGGGCTAACTTTGTTCTCTAGGCTGATTGATGACAAGTGTTAATAATATTGATGACTCATTTCTGTCATCCCTTTGGTGTTTGAGGATACACAGCTTGAGGTGGCAGCATAGAGGAAATAACTCAGGAAACAGAGGGACAGTACAAAATAAGCTTGATTCTTCCTGAATCTCCAGCTATTCTATAGTCATAAATCCTGTATGGCAATTCTTTCCAAGTCCATAAGTATCATTTAGCACAATTTGTGGGCATTTATGCTGCTTATTTGTGCTGGAATTTTCCCCTTTAATCACACCAAATCCTGAGGATATGTAGTGGTAGGGACAGACAATGACAAGAAAGCTAATCTTCTTTCTCGATAGATGCTCCCTTACATAAAAAATGAATACCTTGTTTAGTAACTTCTGCTTATTGTATTTATTTCTCAGAATTTATTTTACAGAACACTATTATATCAGGATTGTAAACTGCTCTTAATTATAGTTTAAGGAAAAGTGAGCTCCAATAATATAATGTCACAAGATATTAAGGCTTATAATTACTTACAAGCCTCTGAGTGTTTACATATCCATTACATTCTTTCAATATATAAATGATTTCTGTAGAAGCTTGGTGAATAGTAGCTTTCTTGAGACTTACTAAAGAAAAGAAAGAAGCTTACAGGAGCTACTAAAATTTAGAGAGCAAATTGGGGATTGGGATATTTTCATTTTTCTGGGAAGAAAAACTATCTAAATGAAAGTAATAGTAGCTCTTCAGCAGTATAAGAGGTATGTATCCCCACAGAGAACCCAAATCAACCAAACAGGAGTTCCTCAAATTGTGCTTACTCAAATACTAATACAAATAATAGAATCTATACATCAGCACCACCAGCACCTATCACTAATCATCTAGAGGGGCAAAGTGTGCATTCTGTAATGTCCCTGCTACTGAAGTGATTTTGAAAACTCTAAAATATCTATGAGTATAAATGCTTCTGGCAGCAGAAATGCACCAAAGAAACCTCTTAAATTGGATATGCAAATTTGGGGAGAAAAGTTTTGCTGTCTTAATTATGTTACCAAAGATTCCACATTTGTCTTCCAAGGAAGACATAACTCAAATTTCATCTTGTATGTGAAAACTACAATAGGCCACAAAGCTCTCTCCCTTTTTCTATGTACTTATATGCTTCTAATGAGAGCTATCCACTTGGAAAATTTGTAAAAGTTGTTTCCATTTATTCTTCAGTTTTACCAAGTTTATAAGTCTTGTGTTCTAAATCAGATCACAAAGAAGAAATGCTTCCAAGTTATTTCATATCCCTATGGAACCTAGGAATGACTAAGCAATTTATAGGCTTTTAAAAAAATTTCTATTTATTTATTAAAACTGACTCTTGCCACTGTAGAAACACAGCTTTCAGGCATGAGTGAAATAACTGCTTTAAGTGAATAATGTGCTACATTGAACAAACTTTGGACTGTAGGGGAAATAAACAAAGTTTATCACAACTATCTACAGCAGATGTTCTCAACCATGGCTGCATACTGGAAAGCAGGTAAAAAATTTTACAAAAGTATTGATGACTTTATCTCTCTCTCAGAGATTCTAAATTAATTTGTTTGATGTCCTTCCAAGTAATGGAATTTTTAAAAATATATTATGTGATTCTAACATGCAACCAAAAATGAGAAATATATCTACAGTGATATGGACTTCAAATTTATCTTCCTTTTTTTTTTTTTTTTGAGTTGGAGTCTCACTCTGTCGGCCAGATTGGAGTGCAGTGGCCGCTCCCTGCCACCACAGCCTCGACCTGCAGGGCTCCGGCGATCCTTCCACCTCAGCCTTCCAAGTAGCCGGAATTACAGGCATGCACTACCACACCCAGCTGATTTTTTGATTTATTATAGAGATAAGGTCTCACTGCCCAGGTAGGTCTCGAACCCGCGGACTCAGGCAATCCACTCACCTCAGCCTCCCAAAGGCACGGGATTACAGGCTGAGCCACCGAGGCCAGCTTAAATTTATCTTAAATATCCAAATATTTTTGTGACTGGAGTTGTTCTCCCATAGCCAAAACTCTAGTTTAGGTAAAATATGATTTACAGGTATATATTTTCTTTGATAAACATAATGAGACTCCAATATAAAGAGACTATAAAAGCCCAAATAATTTTTGTGTGGATGACCTCTATACCACAAGTTCTTTTAATACCCTACTTTGTGTAGGCAAATCACTATGTGTCTAGGAGTTGGTCTACTCATTTGTCATCTTGCAGGGGTTCTCTGAATCTCTTGTCTTTGAATGGTCACATCACTGATAAGATGAGGGAAGTTTTCTTGGGTAATTTCATTGAAGATTTGTTCTAGGGTGGTCTCTGTCTCTCTTTCTACTTCAGGAAGTCCAATTATTCTTAGGTTTGGCGCTTGAAATAATCGCTCATCATCTAAAGGTTTTGCTCTGTCTTTTTAAGTGCTGTATCTATGTTTTTGACAATTGGGTTTACTTCCATATTTTGATCTTCAAGTTCTGAGATTCTTTCTTCTGCTTTGCTAGTTCTGTTTTCCATACTTATCAGTTTCTTATTTATTTCATTTGCTGTATTCTTTATTGCTGTTATCTCAGTTATCAACTCCTTCATTCTTTCCTCTTATCCCTCCTCACTTCTATTTACTCTATTAATGTCTTGATATCTGGGTTTGTGGTTTGAGACCAGTCATTCTGGGGGCTCTTCATTGCTTGCATTCCAAAGTCTGTATTCTCAGTGGCTGACATCCTGGGAGTCTGTGTGAGACCCATATTCTTCTTTTAGTTTTTCTTCATTTGTGTAGATTTTCCTCCCTCCTTTTTTTTCCTCTTCTTTAATTCTGTTGTGCAAGTATGGGGGGGGGGACTTTTACTTCTGTTTGCTCAATCTACTATTCTGCATTAATATAGATCCTCTGTCTTTGTTCAATTCTGAAGCTGGACTATGGGTGGGGGGCTGTACTTTTTGCAGTTTTGAGATTTAACTGAGGGGGGAGTGGTGATTCAGAAACTGTCTGCAGATCCCAGTATCTGCTGACAGGTGTGTGGGCCCTCTGGAACCCAAATCCCACTGCCTTACAATCTGTCAATACAGTGGAGATATAAGTTTGCCCCTGAAAGCAAAATGAAATAAGAAAAAGAAAAAGAAAGGAAAAAGGAAGGAGGGAGATGAGAGGAAGGTGGAGAGAGAAAAGAATAAGAGGGAAAACAGGCATATCAACTAACAAAGGAAAAGAGACACAAAGACAGAAAAGATTAAAGAACTAAAGTATACATACAATTATACAAACACAGAAATCAACAACCCCCTCCCCCACTGATTTACTCTCCCTCAAAAAATACCAGTACACAGAAAGTCTTTTTAAAAAGCAATAAAATAACAGAAACAAAGCAAGCATGAAAACATAATCAAAAACAGAAATAAAGAGAAAAAAACTAAACAAACAAACAAACAATGAGCTAACAGATAAACAAAACAAAACAAAAAAACTTACTCTGAGGTTGTTCCTGTAAGTCCAACTTCCTTCCAGATCTACTCTCTAGCCCCTTCCCTGTCCTCTCAGTGCTGACTAATAGGATTGCTCTCAGCCTGGGTCAGATGTCCCTGGCCTACTGTGGGAGGAGGGTGGACTCACTCAGTTTGTGACCTGTCAAGTAACCCACTCAGATCTGAAGTGGTTGTCTGATCTAGGATGGGGGAAGGGCTTCTGTCTCTCCGAGTTTGATAAGGTTACCTCTAGGTCCCAAGTTTGAGGCTAGGTGGAACTGGACCGGGCAATGCAGGTCTCTGCCTGGGTCCAGGACAGAGAAAATGGCTCCGGTTGGTGTTTCCTCACCGGTGGTGGGGCTCCTCTTCAGTTCTCCCCAATCTTCTCTTTCCACGGATCCAGGGCTCCAGCTGCTTTGCTCTTATAGGTGGTGGTATGGGTTGGGTGCCAAGTGACAGGAATCATCTGTATTCAGCAGGTTTTTCTCAACAGAGTCCCGAGAGCAGCAGACGATCCTGCAGGTTGGCGACTTTAATCTCAGGGTGGTGGGGGATTGCAGTCACCTCCAGAGGAGAGCCCCACATGCATGAACCCAAGTCTCCCCTCAGATGGACATTCACTTATGCACTGGCACACACTCATTCACGTAGGAAGTCTTTATGAACACTCCTTTTGCAGATACTCTCACAGTCCAACCTGTCCCATCACCATCTTGCCGGAAATTCCCTATACTATAAGTTCCTAATTGCAGCATGATAAATACTATTCTAATAAATACAGTATTCTTACCCTAATGGATATTAATATATTTTTAAACTAAAAGACCCTTGCCTGGAAAGTCAGGAGAAAAGTTAACCTACAAATGGCAAAACTGATTTGCTTTACAATCCAGATTGCTTTTAGTTATCAGTCACACCTGAACCTGCTCATCACAATGAATTTGTTCTCATTCCTCTGCTATTGTATTGCTGCAAGGGAGCTTGTGTCAAACATGCTCCTTTTGTCTTACCCTTTTCAACTTAAGATCATCTGCAAAAAAAAAAAACCAACAAGGTCATTTTTCCAAAAGGTCACCTTCTGTAAGCTCTCTAATTTTCCACCCATTTGAAATTTTGAAGTGAATCATTAAATATTTTTAATAAGGTGATTCTGTATGTATTTTGCTCCAGTGAACTCTGCTCAGAAAGTTTTTGCTATGGTTTGAACGTTTGTTACCCTTCAAAATTCATGGTGAAACTTAATTCTCAATGCAATTAAGTATTATAAAATGAGGCTTCTAGGAATTGATGTGATTAGTACCCTGATAAAAGGACTTGCGAACATTTGTTGGTCCCTTTTGTCCTTTTTATCCTTCTGCTTATCTTTCTGCCATGTGATGACACAGGAAGAGGCACATATTTAAAGCAGAGAGCAAGACTTCACCAGATATTGAATCTGCTGGTGCCCTGATCTTGGACCTCCAAGCCTCCACATCTGCGAGAAATATATTTCTTTTATTTATAAATTACCCAGTCTAAAGTATTTATAAATTTATAAATTACCCAGCCCAAACAGACCAATACTGTCTTTATACTAGGAAAGTATTCGACAACTTATTATTTAGTTTAAATCATTGAACATTAAATTTGGGTGACATTTTTTTCAAGATTTTTTTACCTTTTGGAAGTGAAAAAAAAATGATAATTTAGCTGTTTCTAGAGTAGTATGTTAGAGTAGCAAGGACCGACACTCTAATCATGTGATAGAACTGACTGGAACCTAAACTCTACTATCCTTTTAAATTTATTTTTTCAAAGCAGGTACCAGAGTACTTTTGCCAGCAACTTTCAAATTAAAAGTTAGAAAAGTTAAAGTTCCTCGAATGCAAAATGTCTATTACCTTACTTGTGAAATGAGGATAATAATTACTACCTCATCGAGTAATAGAGTAAATGAGATAATTTATGCATTGGCTTCTACCATATAGTTGATTCTCAATAATATCAAAAGGAAAAGGATAAGTGAATACCCTTTTTTAAAAGATGAAGAAAATAATGCCTACAACGATAAACTAACTTGTCTGAAATTTTGAAACTAGGAAGGGTCTGGTTTAGTGTTGAAGGTCAATCAGTCAATAAATATTTAGTAAGTTATAGTATCCTTTCTTATCGTAAAACTTTTTTCAGAAAAGTTATTTCCGGCTAATGTGAGATGCTTATTAGTCACATTTGTGGAAGGACGTCCAAGCATGTCTGTGTACATTTTTATCTGCTAATCACGGATTTAGAATTAAAATAACAACAAAGTTAATGTGGCAGATTGCTATCATGAAGAGGCTGTCAAAGATTTTAACCTAAGTTTTAAAAATAATTATCACTCGTATTTCATTCTTTTACTAATATTATTTAAAAGAAGTTTGAGTTTTTCCTAATACATTTTTTAAATGAAAAGAAACGACTCTTTTCTTGCTATTTCTCCATATACACATGCTGGGTACTCTACTATGAGAATGTATGGAAATAACACGTTGAATTGTTTTTTCATGTTTTCTTCCTTTCTTTAGCTTTCTTGTTGATTTATTATTTGAATACTTTCTGGGTTGTTTGTGCTTAACATTTTTTTTCATGATTGTGAAATGAAAGAGGCAAGAGAATAATATTTGCTGTGATAACTGTTGAATACTAAAATCACAAAAAATAAACCAAAATATAAGAAATGAAATGCTAACACAAGAAAATAATGAATTTAAAGAACTAGAAATGAGACAAAGAAAGAAAAAAGAAAAATGTAAAAAAAATACAGAGTAACAGAGGAAATTGAACTTTTTTTTTTTTTTTGAGTTGGAGTCTCACTCGGTCGCCCAGACTGGAGTGCAGTGGCCGCAATCGGTCACTGCAGCCTCGCCTGCTGGGCTCCAGCGATCCTTCCACCTCAGCCTTCAGAGGAGCCGGAATTACAGGCATGTGCTACCATGCCTGGCTGATGTTTTGATTTATTGTAGAGATGAGGTCTCACTGCCCAGGTGGGTCTCGAACCCGCGGGCTCAGGCAATCCACTCACCTCAGCCTCCCAAAGGCGAGGGATTACAGGTTGAGCCACCAAGCCTGACTTGGAAATTGAACTTTTTGAGATGAGTATCCACACAGCAAACCCCAAACAATAAACTGAACATTTATATAAATAAAAAAATTATTGAGGTGACTGTCTAAAATTATCAGTACATTTCTAATATGCTGTCAATTACCAATTCAATAATGTAAGTAAAATATCCTATTAATTATAGTAACAAAATATGAAGTATACAGACCAATAAAAATTATAAAATACATGAAAGATTTGAGCAATTTAAATCTATAAGGTATAATTTTAACATGCATAAATTTAGCAGTCATCATTTGAGTTATTCTCAAGCATCCCTGATCAGTTGCACAAAATTGACTGGGGCATAAAATAATTCTATCTATTGAATGAGTCTGCCCAAAAGCCAGTATTTTTAACCCAGTATAGCTATGACATTGTGTATTCATAATTGCATATGAATTTTTTTAAAAAAATTTCACTGTAATCCACTCTTCAAAGGCAGCCAAAGTGAGGTTTTTATAATGCAATCAGTTTATGTTATATTCTGTTCAAAATCTTTCAATAGTTTCTCATCACATTTATAATAAAATTAAGATTTTTTACAGTGGACTACCAAGTTCTATGTAAATTTTCCTCTCTCTCTGATTAATTGTATAGAAGCAACTCTCTCTCCATTACCAAGCCCTGCCAAGCCAAGGTTTTTTTCTGTACTAAAGCTTTACTTCAACATGGAAGATACTTACTCCAGATTTCATATTGAAAATGCCACCTCCAAGATTTATCCATTTTGTAGCATGTGTCAGAGCTTATTTTCTTTTAAGGCTGAGTAATATTCCAATGTGTGTATATACTGCTTTTTGTTTATCTATCTGTTCACTGATGGACATCTGGACTGTGTTCATCTGTTGGCTATTGTGAATAAAGGTGCTATGAACATGACACATGGTACAATTTTTACCTTCTTTGTAAAAATAAAGCATTGCTCAAAAGGAATTTATTTTATAGGAATACTTCCAGTCAATTAATATAGTTGAAATTCTTAGATCATTTCCTAGACAGTTGTTTTGTGCTAGGAAGCTTATTGAACTTGTGGAACTCCATCAGGGTAACGTCCTTGCCATGGATAAATGTTGAAGAAATTATGCTAAGGTAAATAAGCCAGTCACAAGGGACAAATATTTTACAAGTCCACCTATATGAGGTACCTGGAGTAGTTAGAATCATAAAGAAAGTATGATGGTAGTTCCCAGGGACTGTGTGGAGGGATCAGTGGAAACTTACTGCTTAACAGGTATAGTGTTTCAGTCTGGGAAGATAAAAAAATTCTGGAGATAGATGATGTTGATGGTTTCACAGAACTTTACATATACTTAATACTACTGAACTTTACTTAAAAATGGTTGAAATGGTAGCTATTATGTTATCCATACTTTAGCACAATAAGAAAAGATAATAAAAATGAAAACAAGAGCCACCTCCTAACTACTTAATCTTAAGTAGCCACCAGTTTCTTTCCATCATCTCATGTTTTCTTAACTATAATACTTTCCAGTACTTGATTTTTTTCTTTTTTCTTTTTGTATTGCCTGCCTGTCTACAAGAAAAAGTATAAAGTCTTTGAGAAAAATGATTTTATCTCATTACGATTATATTTCCAGAGTCTCAGTATCTGGCATGTTGTGGCTGCAGACCAAATAATTATGAATAAATTTATAAATAAATGATATCTTGGTTATTTGAATTATATTATATTATTAGCATAGTGTTACTATTAATATGTATGTGTACATATTTGTCTATTTTTAAAAGATAAGAGAGATTTCTAGAAAAAAGACCTGCTATGGCAAAGAATACCTGTGTCTAAAGATATTAGAAGTATACCAAAACCTTATTATCTCATTAAATTAGAAAAAACTTTTTATTATAGCTAATGCATATATTTCTCCAGTCTCTCAGTTCATCATTTGCTGTTTAATCTCAAACATTGATATAAAAATTATGTAGGCTTCTGGCACAAGATGGTAAACTGATTATTTATGTTTGCTTCTTTTTCCAGCTGAAGACCCGCTGAAATTAGAGAAAAAAATAGATGTGTGTGTGTGTGTGTGTGTGTGTGTGTGTGTGTGTGTGTGTAAAATTAGGTCATTAAAATTATATTATTGGATAAATCATATTGAGTGCTCAATCCAGAAATTGACAAAGGATAAAACAAAAGCAGAAGTTGGAACATTTAATCCCTGGAGGCAAAATCACAGAGATAGTTCAAGATTGGATTCAGTATTTTGAAAATTAAGAGAGCCAGGGGCCATAAATAATGGTAACTGATTGAAGTTTTATCTATAGAAAATCACTGTGAATTAGCTTATGCAACAATTTCCTTTGTACAATGTATATAATTCCTCAGGATAAAGCTGACAGTTTAATCTATAAATAATTTCCACCTGTGGAAAGTTAAAGCTCCTAGTGTGAGTGTTGACAATCCCTCCAAAATAAAACTTCCTTTTTTAGCAAGAGTGTTTGAGTTGTGTATATTCTGTCTACTGGATTCACACATATACACACAATAAAATGAAGCCTGACAATTGACATGATCTGCTTATATATACAGAGCTTAGAGACAGCTCTTCCACTGGAAAAAACATGTTGAAAAAAGAGGACAATACAAATGCAAAATAAATTCACTCTATTCACCTGCTTATTTGTTCCTAAATACAAATGGAAAACAAAGGAATATTAGATGTTTGAAAATAATCTAGTGTCACAAAATGGGACCAAAGTATACACATGGAATTATTAATCCTAAGAAAAATGAAGACATGAACTTATTAAAAAATACACTTACATATAAAATACTATGAGAAATATCATAAAAGTTTCAAAAGCATATTGCATAGAAAAACTATGGTGTGATTAAAAAGAACAAAGAAAGACTTTAGAGTACTTGAAAATTAATTATATAGTACCAAGTACTAAAGGGGGATATGAACGATAGAGTCAAGTGAATTTCTCAGAATGGAAAGAAACTATTCAAAAGACAGAAATTGTAAGAATAAAAATAGGAAATTAACCTTCCATACAACCCAGCAATCACCCTTCTGGGAATATACCCCGAGAAACTCAAATCACTCTATAAAAAAGATACCTGCACACACATGCTCACTGCAGCATTATTCATAACAGCAAAAACATGGAACTGACCATGTTGCCCATTGAAAGTGGACTGGATAAAAAAAAAATGTGGTACATATGCACGATGGAATATTAAACAGCCAAAAAGAAGGACAAAAGTTTGAATTTTGAATGGATTAAGAGTCTATAATACTGAATGATCTATCACAGAAGCAAAGATGTTCTCACTCACAAGCAGACCCAGAGCAATTATTATAATACCACAAGAAAGAGATTAGCAATAGTGGAAAACTGCCAGGGGAGGGAGGGGCAGGACACACTTCATCAATAATTGTAACTGATCTCAAACCAGGTGAAGTAAGAACCCAAGTGAGGCCCAAACTTTATCTGTTCAAGGACCATTTATATACTTAACCCTAAATTGTACCACACATCTTTAAAATAAAATTTTTTAAATAGGAAATAACTAGAATCAAGTCAAAACTTCTAATATTAGAAGTTATATCACAGAGAGTTAATAAAATAGAAGGGATGAGACTCTAAAAAATAATTGTAAAACATTTATCAGACCTGAAGAAAGACATGTGCATTCAAGTTGAAAAGGTCAGTTGAGATTCATACAGGAGATGTAAAAAACAAAATCCATTTGTAAACACATATTGTGAAATTACAGTAGATAAGTATAAATATAAAATACTAAATGTGTTAAAAAGAAAAGTTTGACTACAAAAAAACAATAATAAAACTAGCATATGATTTCTCGATGAGTAAAAATAGATTTCAGCAGATATTGCAGCATGCCTTTGACATTTTTAGAAAAATTATTTTGAACCATAAACCAGCCATGAGAAGTGAAAAAAAACTATTTTCAGACTTTTGAGTAGTCATTAAGTTTACTATTCAATAATGTTAATAAAATGAAAATGCACCTCTAAACAAGCACAAATAATCTAAGAAAAATGATAAATATAGGAAATATTCCAAACAGAAAAATCAAATAACAAGAAATACAATTTGCAATAGTGTCAAAAGCTCAAAATATTTAGAACTAAATAAAATAAAAGACATTCAAAATCTCTATACTGAAAATTAGAATGGACTACTGAGGCAAATTATAAGAAATCTACATGAATCAAGAGATAAATCATGCTTCTAGATTGGAAGATTCAATATTTTTTGTTTGTTTGTTTGTTTGTTTGAGTTGGAGTCTCACTCTGTCGCCCAGACTGGAGTGCTGTGGCCACTTCCGGCCACCGCAGCCTCGACCTGCTGGGCTCCGGCGATCCTTCTGCCTCAGCCTTCAGAGTGGCCGGAATTACAGGCATGCGCTACCACGTCCGGCTGATTTTTTAATTTATTGTAGAGATGAGGTCTCGCTGCCCAGGCGGGTCTCGAACCCGCGGGCTCAGGCAATCCACTCACCTCAGCCTCCCAAAGGTGCGGGATTACAGGCTGAGCCACCAAGACCAGCTTAAGATTCAATATTTTTAAGCTTCTTTTGTCATCAAATCAATCTATATATTCAATATAATGTAATACTAATCATCATGCCCAGGAAGCTTTATTATAAACACCGACAAGGATGGAGTAAGAGTAGAGGAAGGCCAACTGAAGACATCATAGGATTGCCACTCTCAGTAAAAAAACATGTATGGAGAAGCAGGCCTAGGTCTTTGAGGGTAGGCCTGAAAACCAAGCTGTGATCTATAGGATGGTCACTTGGGGACATGGAGGATGGACAGTTCCAAGCCCCAGACACTCCTAGAAGTGGCCCTGTCATGAGATTGGAAGAGTGCCTTTGGAAAAAGGCGTGAGTGAAAGGGGCTTTTCTTCTCTACATAGTCACACAAGTGTGTGTAGCCTCAGTCAAAAGAGAGACAGTCCAACCCCACCACCCCATAGTCCACCTGGCACAGAAGGCTGCCCTAAATCAAGACAGAGGCACTGGCAGGATCCACATAGAGCCCAGTCCCCAGGGATACTCAGCAGCATGACTGTCAAGCACCCCACTCCGTGGAGAGGCTCCATGGGAAACACCCTGTGGGGGTGGTATGCACAGAGGTACTCCTCTCTTCCTTCCACTCCAGAGCCCAAGAGGGGCAACATGCGCAATTCAAACCCAAAGCATAGAATGCAAAGCAACTTCTTAATATCAATATGACAGGGATAAACCCTAACATACCATTAATTAACTTAAATGTGAAGGGACTGAACATGCCACTCAAATGGAATAGATTGGCAAAATGGATAAAGAAGCGTAATCCATCCTTCTTCTGCCTTCAGGAAACTCATCTTATGGCAAAAAAAAAAAAAAAAAAAAAAACCCAAAGACTCATGGAAAATGGTTCAGGGAAGATCTTCCAGGCAAATGGAAAATACAAAAGAGCAGTAGTAGCTATTCTTACATAAGACAAAACAGACTTTACACTAATAATGGAACAGGGAAGGGCACTATATAATGTTGAAAGGCCCAAAAGGAAAAAGCTGGAGGCATCACACTTTCAGATTTCAAATTTACTACAAAGCTACGGTAACCAAGATAGCACGGTACTGCTACAAACATAGACATACAGACCAATGGAACACGACAGAGAATTCGTAAATAAAGCCATAGACCTTCAAACAACTCATTTTAAAACAAAAACAGCAAAAACAAACAATGGAGAAAGGAAACCATATTTAGTGAATGGTGTTGGGGAAACTGGCAAACCACATGCAGAAGAATGAAACTGGTTATGTACCTGTCATCCGGTACAAAAATTAACTAAAATGGATCAAAGTCTTAAATGTGGAATTGCAAACTAAGAATCTTGGAAGAAAACTTAGGGAAGACCCTCCTGGACATTGGCCTAAGCAATAAATTCATGGCAACTCCTTAAAATCAAATGCAGCAAAAAATAAAATTGACAGATGGGACCTTATCAAGTTAAAAAGTTTTTGTACAGCAAGAGTGTAAACAGATGACCCACAAAATGGGTAAAAAGAACATTTGCTGGCAACCCCCTCAGGTCCCCTCCCACTCTGGGAACTTTTCTGTCCTCTCAATAAATCCTGCCTTATAGCAACTTGGCAAGACCTCATCTCTACAATAAATCAAAAAATTAGCCGGGCGTGGTATTGCGCGCCTGTAGTTCCAGTTACTTGGAAGGCTGAGGTGGAAGGATCACTGGAGCCCAGCAGGTCGAGGCTGCGGTGGCCGGGAGCGGCCACTGCACTCCAGTCTGGGCGACAGAGTGAGACTCCAACTCAAAACAAACAAACAAACAAACAAAAATGTATATATATTTGCATACTATACATCCAACAACTCCCTAACATCCAGGGTCTATAAGAAATTCAAATGAATTGACAGGAAAACAAACAGAATAACAACAAAAAGTACAAATAATAACCCCATTAAAAAGTGGGCAAATGACATGAGCAGACACTTCTTTTCTTTTCTTTTTTTAATTGGAGTCTCACTCTGTCGCCCAGACTGGAGTGCAGTGGCCGCTCCTGGACACCGCAGCCTCGAACTGCTAGGCTCCAGCGATCCTTGCGCCTCAGCCTTCCAAGTAGCTGGAACCACAGGCACGCTCTACCACAGCCGGCTAATTTTTGATTTATTGTAGAGATGAGGTCTCGCCAAGTTACCTGGGCGTTTCTCGAACCCGCGGGCTCAGGTAATTCACTCACCTCGGCCTCCCAAAACGCGGGATTACAGGCTGAGCCACCAAGCCCGGCCTGAGCAGACATTTCTCAAAATAAGATGTACAAGCACCCAACAAACGTATGAAAATATGCTTAGCTACACTAAACATCAGAGAAATGGAAATCACCTCACAGTGGTAAGGATGGCTATCCTTAAAAAGTTAAAAAGCAACAGATGATAAGGCTGCAGAGACAAAGGAATGCTTCTACACTGTTCTCATAGAACTAAAAATTGAGCTACCATCCGGCCCAGCAATATCACTCCTGGGAATATACCCAGAGGAACATAAATCACTCTACTAAAAAGACACCTGCACTTGTATGTTCATTTCAGCACTATTCCCAGTAGCAAAAACATAGAATCAACCCAGATGCCCTTCAAAATGGACTGGGTATAGAAAATGTGGTATATATACATAATAGAATGTACACAACAATAAAGAAGAACAAAATCATGTCCTTTGTAGTAATGCAGATGCAGGTGGAGAGGAACATTCTAGGTGAACTATCACAAAAACAAAAAACCGTATACCACATGGTCTCACTCATAAGTGGGCCGGAAACTTTGGGAACACATCACAAAGGCAGGAACAACATATGTTGGGCACTGCTATAGGAGGGAGGGAGGAGAGACAAGGGACACACAACCACCCTTTGGGAACCACATCCTCTACTAGGGAGGGAGAGGACTCGTTAGAAACCCAAACCTCACCTTCACACAATTACCTTATGTAACAAATCCTCATGTGTGCTACACAACTCTATAATAAATTTTGAAAAATTAATAAAAATACTACTCACTTAAGGGAGGAGCTCAATTCAGGCATGGAGATTATAGGGACAGGGGAAAGGAATGCTGAAGGAAAGAGCAGGAGTGACAGACTCCAGCCTGATGCCAAGAGATCTGACTCTTAATCTCTGTTATGCCTTAATCTGGCCTTAAAACCAAAGCGAGTGAACTCCTCTCAGCTCCAGTGCTTTTATTCACTAAATGAGGCCAAACTATTACCAAGGTCACTCTTATGCTTCACAAGTCTATATGAATTTAGAAAAAAGAAAGGTAAGATCACACATCCATAAATGAAAGGTCTTAAAAGTATCTTGTTTACACTTTGTGTTTTCATTTTTAATCTTATTTGTAGAATTAGAGTAATTATTTTAGGGGACAATTTTTTAGTTGGAAAGAAAAAGTTATACATGCGAAAAATTCAGTCTTAAAAGTGATTTCTTTAATTTTGATGTTTGGTGCTCAGATAGTTGATTCAAACACTTGACTGAATTTTTATTAACACTTTTTAGTATTATGTAGACATTGTCTAAAAACGTGTTTTGAACCAATATCCATTATGCACATTTCAAATAAAGTTGTGTATTAAAAATAATTTTACAAGTAGGTTCTAAAATGTATGTGGAAATGCCTAAAAAAAGATGACTATAACTTTTTTTTAAAAAAAAAGAGAATAAATCTGTATTATTTGCATTACAGAACTTCAAAACTTATAAAAATACATTAATCAAGACAAAGTGATATTGATATAAAAATAAACAATTAGATTAATAAAACAGAATACCATATGGTATTGAAACAACTGCATATATGGAACATTGACTTCTTTCTCAAACCACCCTAAAAGAAAACAAAATAATTCTCCAGCAATACATCTTAACCAAAGAGAAATCCTCAAAATTCCAGATAAAGAATTCAAGAAGGTACCCAAAGTTTACCTGTATGATGACAACTTATGTACCTGAACTTGAACTATACTCCACATTTTAAAAATAAAAAATAAGGGGAAAAAATCCGAATACTGCATGTTCTCACTAATTAGTGGGACTTGAACATTAATCACATTAGCACATGGGAGGGAAGAGGGCAGGTAAGTACCAACAAAAAGTGTACCTGGTCCTATTCCAGGGGGAGTAAGGGCCAGTTAAAAGCCCAGAGTTCACCTGCATGCAGCCTACTTATGTAGTTAATCCTTACTTGTACCCCATACGACTATAATAAAATAAAATTAAATTAAAAAGCAGACACTTCACAAATAACATACATGAAAGTACAATAAACACAGAAGTATTTCATTGTGCTTTCAATTTTAATTTTCTTACTAACTATGAAAAGCATGCTTTTAAGGTGATTGACAATCTTGTGTATTGTTTGGTGAAATGTATGTTAGAACATTTGCCATTTTTAAAAATTGACTTGTGTGTTTTATATAAAGTAAAATGAGATCCTTAAAACTTGTGATACAAGTTCTTTATCAAAAAAATAATTTAGAACTAATTTTGCCCGTGGTTGTATTTATATTTTCTTAATATCTGTCAAATAGCACAATAGTAATGAAATGACATCTATAATTATTTTCCTTTGAATTCTATTTATTGTATTTTATCTCAGTAATTATTGCTTAATATAAATGCACAAATATTTTTCTTTATGCTTTCCTCTATAGCTTTTTCTAAAAACAAGATGTTGGGTACAATTCAGTATTAGGTACATAGGTGACCATCATACAGGTAAAGTTTGGGCCTTCCTTTGGTCCATATTTTGCCTGGTTTGAGATCAGGTACTCTTATTGATGTTATGTTGCCCCCTGCCACCTTCCTTGGCAATGCCCCACTAATGTCAATCTCTTTCTTTTTTTTAATCAATATTTTTTATTATGATGTTGTGGGGTACTATTAAGGGTTTGGTATACAATTACGTTTCATTCAGGCACCCTGTTGATAAGAGGTGTTTCCCCGTCCCCAGACAGATATTTGCTACTGTTAATCCCTCCCCCTCCCCCCCATAGTTTCCCAGTACCGTCAGTCATTTTCTTATATTATTACATTGGATGTTCAAGGTCAATTATATGACTGAGAACATGTGATACTCGGATCTTTGTTTCTGTGAGAGGTCACTCAGTATTATAGACTCTAGTTCCATCCAGGTTGCAGCAAAATTCATGTTTTTGTTCTTTTTTATGGCTGCATAGTATTCCGTCATGTATATGTACCACGTTTTTAAAATCCAGTTCTCTTTTGATGGGCAGTATGGTTGCTTCCAGGTTCTTGCTATTGTGAACAATGCTGCGATAAACATACTTGTGCAGGTATCTTTTTTAGAGAGTGATTTGAGTTCTTCAGGACATATCCCCAATAGGGGGATTGAGAGTCATATGGGAGGTTGATATTTAGAGCTTTTAGGAATCGCAACACTGCTTTCCACAGAGGTTGCACTAGTTTACACTCCCACCAACAGTGTAGAAGTGTTCCCTTTTCGCCACACACTCTCCAGCAGGGTTTTGAGTTGTTGATAATTGCCATTCTGACTGGAGTTAGGTGGTATCTCAGTGTGGTTTTGATTTGCATCTCCCTGATGATTGGTGAGGTTGAACACTTCTTCAAGCGTCTGTTGGCTGCTCAGATGTCTTCCTTTGTGAAGTGTCTGTTCATATCTTTTGCCCATTTTATAATGGGGTTGTTTGTTTGTTTTTTTTCTTTTCAGCACATTTGAGTTCCTTGTAGATCCAGGATGTTAAGCCTTCGTCAGACCTGGTGTTGGCAAATACTTTTTCCCAGTCTGTAGGCTGTCTCCCTGCTCTCTTTTTTTTTTTTTTTTTTTTTGAGTTGGAGTCTCACTCTGTTGCCCAGACGGGAGTACAGTGGCCACTCCTGGCCACCACAGCCTTGACCTGCCGAGCTCCAGCGATCCTTCCACCTCAGCCTTCCAAGTAGCCGAAATTACAAGCATGTGCTACCATGCCCAGCTGATTTTTTTTTTATTTATTGTAGAGATGAGGTCTCACTGCCCAGGCGGGCCTCGAACCCGCGGGCTCAGGCAATCCACTCACCTCAGCCTCCCAAAGGCACAGGATTACAGGCTGAGCCACCGAGCCCGGCCTCCCTGCTCTCTTGATGGTTTCTTTGGCTTTGCAGAAGCTTGTCAGTTTAATAAGGTCCTGCTTATCTATCTTCTTTCTTATGACCTGTGGGTTTTGAGTTTTGTTCAGGAATTGCATGCCAGTTCCGATTTCCATGAGGGTATTTCCTTCATTTTCTAAGGTTCTTATGGTTTGAGGTTTTACATTTAGGTCTCTGATCCATTTGGAGTTAACCTTTGTGCATGGGGATAGATAGGGGTCCTGTTTCGATCTTTTGCATGTGGTCAGCCAGTTTTCCCAGCACCATTTACTGAATAGGTTCTCCTCTCCCCAATGGTAGTTGGTGGAGGCTTTGTTGAAGATAAGTTAGTTGAGAAATTGAGATTTTGCTTCTAGAATCTCAATTCTATTCCATTGATCTATATGCCTGTTCCTATACCAATACCAAGCTGTTTTGATGATTGTAGCTTTATAGTAAAGTTTGAAGTCTGGTAATGTGATACCACCAGCTTTGTTTTTTTTTTGTTTTGTTTTGTTTTGTTTTGTTTTTTGCTGAGGATTGTTCTGGCTATTCTTGGACATTTGTGTTTCCATATGAATTCTTGTGTTGCTTTTTCCAGGTCTGAGAAGAATATTGCTGGTAATTTGATGGGTATTGCATTGAATTTGTAGATTGCCTTAGGTAAGATGGACATCTTCACAATATTGATTCCTCCAATCCATGAGCATGGGATACTTTTCCACTCGTTTGTGTCATGTTTGATTTCTTTGAGCAGTGTTTTGTAGTTTTCATTGTAAAGGTCTTTCATGTCTCTGGTTAGGAAGATGTCAAGGTATTTCATTTTTTTTGTGGCTATTGTGAATGAAACTGTTTTTTTTTATTTGGGTTTCTGTTTGTTTATTATTGGTGTAGAGAAATGTGATTGTCTTTTGTACATTTATTTTGTATACTGAGAATTTGCCAAAGTCCTTTGTCAGTGTAAGGAGGGTTTTGACAGATTGTCTTGCGTTTTCAAGGTACACAGTCATATCATCTGCAAAAAGAGATAACTTGACTTCCTCTTTCCCTATTTGAATACCCATGATTGACTCCTCTTCTTTGATTGCTTGAGCCAGGACATCCAATACTATGTTGAACAGGAGGGGTGAGAGTGGACATCTTTGTCTTGTTCCAGTTTTGGGGGGAAATGGTTCCAATTTTTGTCCATTTAGGAGTATGCTGGCTGTGGGTTGCTTGTAGATGGCTTTTACCATTTTGAGGTATGTTCCCCATATGCCCAGATGTTCAAGGGTTTTTATCATGAAGCGGTACCGGATTTTATCAAAATCTTTTTCTGCATCCAATGATATAATCATGTGGTTTTTGTTTTGACATCTGTTGATGTATTTAATTACGTTTATGGTTTTACAAATGTTGAACCAGCCTTGCATCCCAGGTATGAAGTCTACTTGGTCATGATGGATGATTTTTGAGATGTATTGTTGAATCCAGTTCGCTAGGATCTTGTTGAGAATTTTAGCATCTATGTTCATCAAAAATATTGGCCTGTAGTTCTCTTTCTTTGTTGGATCTTTATCTAGCTTGGGTATCAATGTGATGTTGGCTTCGTAAAATGATTTGGGGAGCGTTCCATCTTTTTCAATCGCCTGGAATACCTTCAGTAGGATTGGTATCAGCTCCTCCTTGAATGTCTTGTAGAATTCTGCTGGAAAGCCATCTGGACCAGGGCTTTTTTTTTGTAGGAAGTTTTCTAATTACGTAGTCGATTTCCTTGATTGTTATTGGTCTACTTAGGGTCTCAATTTCTTCTTGTTCCAACCTAGGTAAGTTGTGTGATGTCAGAAAGTCTTCCATCTCCTTAAGGTTTTCAAGTTTGTCTCCATACAAGTGTTCATAGTAGTCTCTAATGATCTTTTGTATTTTCAGGGTCAGATGTGACTTCATCTTTTGTGTTTATGATTGTGCTTATTTGGTTTATTTCTCATTTTTTCTTGGTCAGTCTAGCTAGGGGACCATCGATCTTGTTTATCCTTTCAAAGAACCAGCTTTTTGTTTCATTTATTTTTTGTATTATCTTTTTGTCTTCTATGTCCTGGATTTGGGCTTTTATTTTGGTGATCTGGATTCTTCTGCTGAAATTAGTGTTTTTGTTGTCTTGCTTTTCCAGCTTCCTTAGGTGGCTTGTGAGGCTGTTTAATTTGTGTTCCTTCCATTTTCTTCATGTGTGTTTGTAGGAATGTAAATTCCCCTCTTACTACAGCTTTCAAGGCGTCCCAGAGATTTTGGTATGATGTTTCTTCATTTTCATTTGTTTCCAGGTATCTTTTGATCTCTGTTTTGTTTTCATCATTGATGCAGGAGTTGTTTAGCATCATGCTGTTTAGTGTCCATGTCTTCGTGGGTTTTGAGGGACATTGTTGGTGTCAATGTTTATTTATATTCCACTGGGGTCCGAGAAGGTGCATGGTAGAATTTCGGTCCTTTTAAATTTGCTTATGCTTGATTTATGTCCAATTATGTGGTCGATCTTAGAATATGTTCCACGCAGTGATGAGTAGAATGTGTATTCTGTGGTCTTTGGATGGAGTGTTCTGTAAGTATCAATTAAGTCCATTTGGTCCAGAGTCTCATTGAAGTTCCGGATCTCCTTGCTGATTTTTTGTCCTGGTGATCTGTCTAGGGTTGTGAGTGGGATATTAAGGTGGGATATTAAAGTCCCCAGTTATGATGGTGTTACAGTCAATATCTTTCTTTAGTTTTCCTAGAAGTTGCTTTATGAAAGTTGGCTCACCTATGTTGGATGCATATGTGTTTAGGATAGGTGTTTCTTGTTGATGGAGTGAACCTTTTATTATTATATAGTGGCCCTCTGTATCTTTTTTAATTTTTGATAGCTTAAATGGTATTCTGTCTGAAATTAGGATCGTGACTCCTCCTTTCTTTTAAGTTCCATTTGCCTGAAAATTTGTTTCCCATCCTCTTACTTTGAGTCTGTGTATGTCCTTTCTAGTGAGATGGGTCTCTTGAAGGCAATAGATTGTTGCCTGGTGATATTTTGTCCATTTTGCCATTCTATATCTTTTCAGTGGTGTGTTTAGTCCATTCACATTCAGGCTAATTATTGAAATGTGAGAGTTTGCCCCTATCATAGAGTTCTTATAGAGTTATTGTTCTTCAACTTGGTTTTGTTTTGGTTTTTTTTGTCTTTCTTTTGGTTTTGGGGTTGGTTCATGTATATTTTATTCTTTTCCCTGTACTCTTATGAAGAACGTTGTTCTTTTTTCCTTTTCTTCTGTGTTTAGTACTTTCTTAAGTGTTTCATGTAGAGATGGTTTGGTGGCAGCATAAGTTCTTAGGGATTGGATATCTGGGAAAGATTTTAATTCTCCCTCACTGATGTAGCTTAGCTTGGCCGGGTAGGTTATTCTTGGTTGAAATTGTTTATCTTTTAGGACTTTGAAGATAGGGTTCCAAGCTCTCCTAGCCTGCAGGGTTTCTGTAGATAAATCTGCTGCTATTCTAATTGGTCTTCCCTGGTAGGTGATCTGGCATTTTTCTCTTGCTGCCTTTAGGATTTTTGCTTTTATGCCTACTTTGTTTAGGCTAATTATTATGTGTCTAGGAGTTGGTCTTCTCATTCGTTGTCTTGCCGGGGTTCTCTGAATCTCTTTTGAATTTTTGCATCACTGATTAGATAAGGGAAGTTTTCTTGAATGATCTCATGGAAAGTTTGTTCCAGTGCGGTCTCTGTCTCTCTTTCTGTCTCAGGAAGTCTAATTACTCTTAGGTTAGGCCTCTTGAGGTAATTGCTCATCTTGAAGGTTTTGTTCTATCTTTTTGAGCTTATTTTCTGTGTTTTTAAGAGTTTGGGTTAGTTCTATATTTTGGTCCTCAAGCTCTAAGATTCTTTCTTCTGCTTGGGTAATTCTACTTTCCATGCTTATCAGATTGTTATTTATTTCATTCACAGTATTCTTTATTATTGTTATTTCAGATATCAGCTCCTTCCTAGTTTCTTCTTGTGTCTCCTCAATTCTTTTTAATCTCTCCATTATTGTCTTGATATATATGTTTGTAGTTTGAGACCCTTCATTCTGGGGGATCTTCATTGTTTGCATTCCAAAGTCAGTTTTCTCAGTGTCTGCCCTCCCATGCGTCTGGGAGAGGCCCATACTCTTCTTTTGGTTTTTCTTCATTTGTGTATATTTTTCTCTCTCTCCCCCTTTCCCTCCCCTTCTTTAATTCTGTTTTTGAGGGAAGGTGGGATTGCTTTTATTTCTCTTCTGCAATATCCTGTTCTTCCTTATGAGGGTCTTCTGGCTTTGTTCACTTTTCAGGTTGGAGCATAGGCTGCAATCTGTACTTTTTGCAGTTTTGAGGTTTAATTGAGAGGGAAGCTGTGGTTCAGAATGCTGATTCTAGCATCCATGAACAGGTGTATGAGCACACTGGAACCTATTTCCCTCTGCCTTACAATCTGTCCATTCAGCAGTATGTAGTCTTGGTCCCTAGATTAATAAGGGGGTATAAAAGAGGAAAGTAATGCAGGAGTGGGAGGTCAATAGGGAGTTACAAAGAGAGAAGAGTAAGAGGGAAAACAGATATATATATATACCAACTATCAGATGAGAAAGAGACAAGGCAGGGAAGAAGTGAAGAAAGACACGTAAGAAAGATTCCCTAAAGAGTACTGATCACTACACAGAGACAGGCCAATAAAATCAAGAAAGCATGTAAGTCAGAAGGTAAACCACAAACGTGATCAAAACCAACAGTTACAATGATAAAATCATAAGTCAAAATAAGCGATCAGACTAAAGTTACTTCTCTGATCTCTGATTTCGGCCTCTCCCCTTTTTTTTGTTGCAGTGTAGGGGTGGGGCTTTGTCTCCTGTTTTGTGCCGTTGCCTTAGGAACTGAGGTAAAGTTTGTTGATAGGTGGGCGGGGCAATGGAAGTCTCTGTCTGGAGATTGGCGAGGCAGTTTAAGCAGATCTGTTTTTCTCCACTTGTCTGGGTCCCCCAGCTTGGGGTCTTGTGCTGAGTGCCTCAGTTATGGTGGGCCCAGAGTTTCAGAGCTCCAAAGCTCCAAAGGGTAGGCAGTGAGCAGTGAGAATGGCCCTGGGCCCCCCACAGGGTACTTCTGCCAGGAATGGGACCGGTATCTCTGAGGGGCAGGCACCCAGAGCCTCCCTGAGTGACCAGTGGCTTGATGCCAGGTGCTGGGCTGGAGACGATGTAGCCAGGGAGGGGGCTGGGATCCAAGACTCCCATGCACACAGTGGAACAGCAGCAGCAGGGGGCCACAATATCTGGCCCTGTGTGGGACCGAAGGTCCCTGGGCCTCACACCAGCACAACTGGTGGTGGACTGGGGGATGGGGGAAGAGAAGTAAGAGTCTTTTTGGGAACCCATGTTCTGAGAATCTCACAAGTTCACCTATGCCATCGTCATCTTGTTCCCGTCTCCTCTTTCTTATAGTATTGTGAAAAATGTTCAGGGTCTGCTTACAAGTAAGAACATGTGATACTCAGGTCTTTGTTTCTGTGATAAATCACTGAGTAATAGAGACTCTAAAGCCATCCAAGGTGCTGTGAAGTCCATAATTTTGTCCTTTTTTATGACTGCATAATATTCCATTGAGTATATGTACCAAATTCTTTTATCTGATCCACTTGTGATGGGCAGCTCGGTTGGTTCCATGTTTTTACTGTTGTGAATAATGCTGCAGTAAACATGCATGTGTAGGTTTCTTTTTTATAGAGTGATTTGAGTTCCTCTCAGTATATTCCCAGAAGGAGGATTGCTGGTCATATGGAATGTCAATTTTTAGATCTTTTAGGAATTGTCACACCATTTTCCACAGAGGTTGTACTAGTTTACACTTCCACCAACACTGTAAAAGCTTTTTTTCCCCATCCTCTCCAGCATCTGTTGTTTTATGAGTTATTGATGATGATCATCCTTCTGAGAACTATCTATTAATAGAGTAGTTTTTTTTTTCCTTTTGGCACATTTGTGTTCCTTGTGGATCCTAGATGTTTGACCTTTGCCAGATATGCAGTTGACAAATATTCCTGATCAAAACCCAGATGCCCATGCCGTAAGAGATAAGATAGGCAAGTGGGACCTCATCAAACTGAAAACTTCTACAAAGCAAAAGAAATCATTAAGAGAGAGGGAAGACAGCCCTCAGAATGACAAAAATATCTTCTATGTTATTTATAATTTTCTCTCTCAAATGATCCATTTTTTAATTAGTTTTTGTTTATGATGTGAGGCAATGTTAAAATTCATGTTTCTGCAAAGAAATGTTCCTGCACCATTTATTGAAAAATCAATCCTTATCCCTGTTGCATTACATTTGTTGCAAATCAACTGGCCATATATGTGTATGTCAATATTGAAGCACTCTCTTTTCCATTGATCTTTATACCTATTCTTACATCAATATCAAACTAGCTTAGTTAATATAGCTTTTGAATTAGCTTTTAAAAACAATTGGTGGAGTCTTCACTTTATTTTTACTTCTTTATAAATTTTAGTTTCTGGCAGTCAATTTCTACTAAAATCATTTTGGAATTTTGATTGAGAGTTGTTGAATCTACAATATAACTCAGAATTACATATTAAACTATTAAATCTTTCCCCCCTATGATTTTGTCTATTTTGGTATTTCATATAAATAGAGTAATATATCGTGTGATTATGTATTTGTGTGTATGTGTATGTGATCCTTTGACTTGTTTCACTGAGCATAGTGTTCTAATTTACTTTGTATAGTGTGTCAACCTATATTCCTGTTTATGTCTGAACAATATTCCATTGCAATTTGTTTATCCATTGATCTGTTGTGGACATTTGAACAGTTTCCCCTTTTTGGATATTATTAATTGTGCTGTTATCAACACATTTGTTTTTGCATTCATTTAAGTATCTATTTTAAAATCTTTTGTGTATACACATTGGAGAGGAATTGTAAAGTCATATGGTAATTCTGTTTAACTTCTTGAACAACTGCCAACTGTTTTCCACAGAATAAGCATTTTGCATTCTTACTAGCAATGTACCAGGGCTCTAGTTTCTCCATATTTTCACCAGTACTTGTTAATTTCCATTTCTTTTTATTATTATAGCCATTCTAAGGGGAGTAAAGTGGTAACTTATTCTGGTTTTGTTCTGCATTTACCGAATGACTAATAATGTTGAGAATCTTTTCAAGTGTTTGTCCATCTGTGTAACTTCCTCAGAAAATTGTCAGCTCAAGACCTGTAAACGTTTTTTTACTTGAGTTGTTTATCTTTTTTTTGTTTAAATTATAAGTATTCCTCATATGTTCTGAATACTAAGTGCTTATCAGATATATGATTTTGAATATTTTTTTGATATACAGGTTGACTTTTACTCTCTTTGGGTAGTTTCTTTTTTATTTTAAAGATGTGGGGTAAGATTCAGGATTAGGTAGACAAATGGTCTTCATAAAGGTAAAATTTCAACTTCCCATTGGTCCTCAATTCACCTGGTTTGAGATCAGGCACACTTATTGATGTTATGTATCTCCCTTTCCCTCTCCTGGCAGTGTCCCACTACTGCCAAACCCCTTCTTATAGTGTTATGATCAATGTTGAAGTCTGCTTATACATGAGAACATGTGATACTTGGTTATTTATTTCTGTGATAGACCACTGAGTTTTATAGAATCTAAATCCATCCAAGTTGCTGCAAAGTCCATAATTTTGTCCATCTTTATGGTTGCCTACTATTTTATTGCATATATGTACCACATTTGGAGTCTCACTCTGCCGCCCAGACTGGAGTGCAGTGGCCGCTTCCGGACACCACAGCCTCGACCTGCTAGGCTCCAGCGATCCTTCCGACTCAGCCTTCCAAGTAGCCGGAATTACAGGCATGCACTATCATGCCTGGCTGATTTTTTGATTTATTGTAGAGATGAGGTCTCGCTGCCCAGATGGGTCTCAAACCCATGGGCTCAGGCAATCCACTCACCTCAGCCTCCCAAAGGCATAAGATTACAGGCCACTGAGCCCAGCTGTACCACATTTTTTTATCTAGTCCATTTTTGATGGACAATATGGTTAGTTCCATGGTTTTGCTATTTTGAGTAATATTACAATAAACATACATGTGCAGATATCTTTTTAATAAAATGATTAGAGTTTCTCTGGGTATATTCCCAGAAGGAGTCTTGCTGGGTCATATGGAAGGTCGAGTTTTATATCTTTTAGGAATCGCCACACAGTTTTTCACAGAGGTTTTGTTAGTTGACACTACCACCAACAGTGTAGAAGTGTTCCCTTTTCCCTGCATCCTTTCCAGCACCTGTTGTTTTTCCAGTTACTGATGATGGCCATTCTGACTGGAGTTAGGTGGTATCTCACTGTGGTTTTAATTTGCATTTCTTTGATGATTTGTGAGGCTGAACATTTTTTCACATATCTTTTGGCTGTTCTTATATCATCCTTTGAGAAGTATCTATTCATATCTTTTGCCCACTTTTAATAGGGCTGTTTGTTTTTCTCCTTTTGACACATTTGAGTTCCTTGTAGATCCTGGATGTTAGGACTTTGCCAGATACACAGTTGGCAAATATTTTTTTGCCCTATTCTGTGGGCTGTTTCCCTGTTCGCTTGATGGTTTCTTTTGCTTTACAGGAGCTTTTCAATTTGATGAGGTCCCACTTGTCTATCTTATCTCTTATGGCATGGGCATCTGGGGTTTTGATCAGGAATTTATTGCCAGTTTCAATTTCCATAAGGGTTTCTCCTGTATTTTCTAGCGTTCTTATAGTTTGAGATTTTACATTTAGGTCTTTGATACATCTAGAATTGGTTTTTGTTTGTGGTGGTAAGCGGGGGTCCTGTTTCAATTTTCTGCATGTGGTCAGCCAGTTCTTCCAGCACCATTTTCTGAATAAATTATTTTCTTCCCATTGGTTGTCGGTGGAGGTGTTGTCGAAGATGAGTAGGTTGAGAAATTGATGTTTCACTTCCAGAATCTCTATCCTTTTCCCTTGATCTATATGCCTGTTCTTATACCAGTACCAGGTTGATAATGTTTTTTAAGACAAAATATTTTAACTTTGATATAGTCCAATTTTTGTGTTTGTTTTTATTGGTGTTTAAAATTTTAGTGTTATGTCTAAGAAATGACACCAAATTCAACATCATGATTATTTACCCTTATTTTTTTCTAAGTGTTTTCTATTTTTAGCTATCCTAGGCTGTTGATAAATTTTGAGTTAATTTGCGTATATACTGTGAGTTAGGAATCCAACATTACTTGTTGCATATTAATGCCCTAGCAACATTTGTTAAAGAAACTATTGTGTATTTCATTGAATGGTATTGGCAACATTGTCAAAAATCAACTAGACCAAATAAATAGGTTTATTTTTGAACCTTCATTAAAAAAATAAATTCAAGGGGTACATGTGCAGGTTGGTTACATGGGTATATTGCATGATTGGTGAGATTTGGGCTGCTATTGAACTTCTCACTCAAGTAGTGAACATGGTACCCAATGGATAGTTTTTCAACTTTTGCCCCCTCTCTCCTTCCCTTCCCACTTTAAAAGTCCCAAGTATCTGTTGTTACTATCTCTATGTTTGTGTGTACCCAGTGTTTAGTGTCTACTTATAAGCTAGAACTTGTGCTACTCAGTTTCCTTTTTAATTCACTTAGTGTGATGGCCTCCAGTTGCATCCACGTTGCTGTAAAGGACATAACTTTATTCCTCTTTATGGCTGCATAGTATTCCACAGTAAATATGTACCACATTTTCTTTATCTAATCTACCATTGATGAGCACCTAGGTTGTTTCCATGTTTTCCAATTGTGAATAATGCAGTAATAACCATAGTAGCGAAGGAGTGTTTTTGGTAGAGCAATTTATGCTCATTTGAGTGTATACCTGGTAGTGAGATTGCTGGGTTGAATGGTAAATCTATTTTTAGTTTTTGAAAAATCTCCAAACTGTTCTCCACAAGGCGAACTAGCTTATGTTTCCACCAACAGTGAATGAGCATTCCCTTTCTCCACAACCTTGCCAGCATCTGTTGTTTTCTAGCATATTAATAATAGCCATTCTGACTAGTGTGAGATGGTATTTCATTGATTTTTATTTATATTTATCTGCTGATTAGTGACGTTGAGCTTTTTTATATTTTTCTTTTTTTGGCTGCTTATATGTTTTCTTTTGAGAAGTGTCTGCTCATGCCATTTGTTCATTTTAAAATGAGAGGTTTTTCTCTTATCAATTCATTTACATTCCTTTAGATATTAGACCTTTGTTGGATGTATAGTTTACAAATGTATTTTCTCCCATTCTATAGATTGTCTACTTACTCTGTTGATAGTTTCTTTTATTGTGGAGAAGAGCTTTAGTTTAATTAGGTCCCACTTCTCAATTTTTACTTTTGTTGCATTTGATTTTGAGGACTAGGTCATAAATTTGTTGAAGAGGCTGATGTACAAAAAAGTGTTTCTTAGCCTTTCTTCATGATAAAAATCCTCAACCAGCCAGACATTGAATGACCATACCTCAAAATAATAACAGCCACTTATCAAAAACCCACAGCAAGCTAAAATCATACCAAACGGGAAGAAGTTGGAAACATTCTGCATAAGAACTGGAACAAGACAGAGAGGTACACTTTTGCCACTTCTATTTAATACTGTACTAGAAGTTGTAGCTAGAGCAACCAGGTAAAAGAAAGAAATAAAAATATCCATATAGGAAAAGAGAAAATCAAATTATCTTTCTTCACAGATGATACTATTCTACATCTAGAATACCCTAAAAAATCTTCCCTTTCTAATGTTTTAATTACTTGGGTAAGAATAGATAAAAATTAATTTTTAAAAGAATTTGGTAGAATTCAGAAGCAAAACCCATCTTGGTTTAAGTTTTTCTTTTTAGAATGTTTTTTAGAATGATTAAGAGTGCTCTATTCTCTTCATTTGGTATAGATAAGTTTACATTTCTTTTATTTCTTTTAAAATTAGTTATGGTAGTTTGCATGTTTCTAAGAATAGACCATTTTATTTAAGTTGTATAATTTGATGATGTATAATTGTTCATAGTATTCGCTTGTAATCATTTTAATTGTTAAGGTTCATTGTAATGCTTTTATGTTTATTTTTCATTTTAGTTAATCATAGTTTCTCTCTTCTTTTCTTTCTCAGTCTCACCATATGTCAAGTTAATTACTGATCTTTCTAATAACCCAACTTTTTTTTTATTGATCCTTTCTACTGTTTTCCTATTCTCTATTATATTGATTCTAATCTGATTAGTTATCTTTTCTACAAACTTTGGGTCTAGTTTTCTCTTTACTTTTTCTAGTTTATTAAAGTGTAAAGTTGGGATATTGATATGAGCCATTCTTTTTTTTTTTTTTTTTTGAGTCAGAGTCTCACTCTGTCGCCCAGACTGGAGTGCAGTGACCGCTCCCGGCCACCACAGCCTTGAGCCGCTGGGCTCCGGCAATCCTTCCGCTTCAGCCTTCCAAGTAGCTGGAACTACAGGCACGCACTACCACAACCGGCTAATTTTTTTATTTATTGTAGAGATGAGGTCTCACCAAGTTGCCCAGGTGAGTCTCGAACCCGCGGGCTCAGGCAATCCACTCACCTCAGCCTCCCAAGGTGCTGGATTACAGGCTGAGCCACCAAGCCCGGCTCATTCTTCTTTTTAAATGCTTTTTTTAATGTAGGTGTTAACTGCTATGAATTTCCTTTTGAACACAGCTTTCCCTCCATCCCAGAAATATTGGTATGCTGTGCTGTCATTTTCTAATTTTTTTGTCATCCCCTAATTTTTCTTGTGACTTATTTTTGGGCCCATTTGTTGTCCAAGAACAAGTTGTTATTTCTGCATATTTGTAAATATTCCAGTTTTAATTCTGTTATTGGTTTCTATTTATAGTAATTTTTGGAGAAAGCACTTTGTATGACTCTCATTGTTTATATTTATTAATACCTGTTTTGTAGATTACCATATTATCACTACTGCACAATGTTCCAGGCATACCTGAGATAAATATGTATCCTCTTGTCCAGTACAGAGTTTTATATATGACATAAAAAGTCTAGTTGTTTTATATTGTTATTCAAATTCTGTATTTCATTGTTGATCTTTTCTATAGATACTCTATTCATTTTTGAAAGTTGTCTATTCAAGTCTCCAACTATTAGTGTAGTACTATTTGCTTGTCCCTTCAAATATGTCAACATCTTCTTCTTATGTTTTGGGGACTCTTGTTTGGCTTATATTTATAATTCTCTATCTTCCTGATGAGTTGACCCTTTTATAAACACACAACCTTCTTTTTTGCCTGTTGTAAAAGTTTCTGTTTCATAGTGTGTTTTATGTAATATTAATATAAGCACCCAGGTTTTTTTGGTAACTATTTGCATGGAATATATGTTTTCATTTGTCTTAGCCCATTCAAACTGCTATGCCAAAGCACCATAGATTGGGTAGCCTCTAAACAACAAATATTTATTTCTCACACTTCTAAAAGAGACTTGGAAGTCCATCATAAAGGTGTCAGAAGATTCATTCTGGTAAGGGCCACTTTCTAGTTTATAAACTATTGTATTTTTTTCTGTAACATCACATGACAGACAGGGTTAGGACATTCTCTGGAATCTTTTTTATAAGGACATGAATCTCATTCATGAATGCTCCACCTTCATGCCTTAATTATCTACCAAAGTCCTGACCTCCAAATACTATCATGATGGAAACTGGGTTTCAACATATGAATTGGGGGGGACACCAATATTCAGTATATTGCACCATCTTTTTACTTTTAACTTATTTGTGTCTTTGCACCTAAAGTAATTTTCTTATGTACAGTTTAAAGTTGGATCATGTTTTTTTTTGTACGTTTTGTCAGTCTCTGCCTTTTTTATTTAAATGTTTAATCTTTACATTTAAAGTAATTAGTTTATCAGAGGTACTTATTTCTGTGATATTGATATTTGTTTTCTTATATCTTATGTCATATTTATTCCTCATTGTCTTTTCTTAAATTTAGTTAATTTTTTGTAATATTTTGTCTTGAATTCTTTTTTCCTTTTGCATATATTTTTAGATATTTTATTAGTGATGATCATTAGGAATATAACTTGCATCCTAAATTGGTAACAATCTAGTTTGAATTGATACCAGCTTAGTTTCAATGGCATATAAAACTATCCTCCTATGAGTGCTGTCGCTTCCTTTATAATGTCAAGAATTACAACTTTATACATGTGTATTCAATAATAGATTTCTAATTATTTTTTACTCATTTTTTAAATCATATAGAAAAAAAGAGTGGAGTTACAACCAAAATCGCAATAACAATGGCTTTTATATTTATGCATAAATTTACTTTTACGGGAGGTCTTTATATATTTATATTCAAGTACTGTCCATAGTCCTCTGTTTTGAACCTCAAGGACTTATCATTCCTTGAAAAAAGGTGTTCTAATGAACTCTTTCATTTTTTTGTTAATCTGAGAGTGTATTTTCCCTGTCATTTTTGATGAATAATTATACCAGCTATAGAATAGTTGGCAGTTTCTTTTGGCATTTTAATTATTTCAGGCTACTACATGACTGTCTTCATTACATTCTTATAAGAAATAGGTTATTTTTCCTATTGAGACTCCTTATGCTTGATGAGCCACTTTTTTTCTTGTTGCTTTCAAGAATGTTTTTTGGTAATTGTCTTCAACATTTCATATAATGTGTCTTATAACATACATGGAGTTTTTCAAGGCTTTTAATGTGTCTATACATGTCATTCATTACAATTCAAAATTTTTTTTTTTTTTTTTTTTTTTTTTTTGAGTTGGAGTCTCACTCTGTCGCCCAGACTGGAGTGCAGTGGCCGCTCCCGGCCACCGCAGCCTCGACCTGCTGGGCTCTGGCGATCCTTCCACCTCAGCCTTCCAAGTAGCCAGAACTACAGGCATGCGCTACCACGCCCGGCTGATTTTTTGATTTATTGTAGAGGTGAGGTCTCGCTGCCCAGGCGGGTCTCGAACCCGCGGGCTCAGGCAATCCACTCACCTCAGCCTCCCAAAGGCGCGGGATTACAGGCTGAGCCACCGAGCCCGGCTTACAATTCAAAATTTTAAATTATAAATTGACAATTTATAATTGCATAAATTTATGGGTACAAAGTAATGTGATTTATTAATACACTGTTGCATAATTAAATCAAACTAGTTAAAATACAACACCTCGAATATTTAACATTTTCTTATGGTGAGAACATTTAAAATTTACTTTCTTAGCAATTTGGAAATTTATAATACTCTACTATTACTATATTCACCATATTGTATAATAGATTTTGTACCCTTTGACTATAATCTCCCTATTGTCCCAGCCCCTAGCCTTTTTTAAACCATTTTAATCTCTGATGTTATGAGTTCAATTGATTTAAATTCCATATACAGGAATATGCAGTATTTGTCTGTGCCTGGCTTATTTGGCTTAGCATAATGTTTTCCAATTCCATCCATATTGTCACAAATACCAGAGTTTTTTTTTTATTTAAGGCTTAATAGAATAGCATTGGGTATATAAACCACATTTGCTTTATCCATTTATCAGTTGACGGAAACCAATTGATTCCATTATTACACTATTGTGAATAGTACCATAAAGAACATGGAAGTGCAGATATCTCTTTGGCAAACTGATTTCAAATTTTTTAGGTAAATACTCAGAAGTGTAGTTGAAAGTTGAGAATTTTTGAGCCATTATTCATTTAGATATTTTTCTGCCTTTTTTTCTCCTCTCTAGCTCCTCCTGGACTTTCATGATGCATATGCTGGTCCACTTGATATCATGCCACAAAGTCCCTTAAGCACTGTTCAATTTTTTCCATTCTGTTCCTCAGGCTGGATAGATTCAATTGCTTTATTTCCAAGTTCACTAATTCTCTCTTCTTTCCCAAATATTCTGTTGAATCCTTCTAGTATTTTCCTTATTTCAGTTTTTATATATGTTCATCTCCAGAAATTGTATATGCTTTCCAGTTATAATTTCTATCTTTCTATTGATTTTCTTATTTTGTTCTTATATTATCTTCCTAGTTTCCTTTGGTCCTTTCTTTATGTTTTCCTTTAGATTTTTGTGCATATGAACATAGTTAATTTAGGTTTTTTCTAGTGAATCAAATGTCTGAAGTGTCTCATAGATTATTTCCTCATGGGTGATTTCTATTTTTTTCTTTGCTTTCTTTGAATAGGCCATATTTATTATGTTTCATATTCTATATGTTTTGTCAAAAACTGGATATTTAGATATTATAATGTAGTATCTCTAGAAATCATTTTTCCCACACTTCAGTATTTGCTGTTCTTAATTATTGAAAACTGTGATGATTCATTTGTTGATTAACTCTTCCAAACAATTCTTGCAAAGACTGTAATCGTTGTCAGATGCTGTCACTGAAGACCATGTTTCTTTTGCTTGTAGTGTTTTGACAGAGATTTCCTTGAACTCTAAAAGATTTTTTAAAAAAAAGAAAGAAGAAAAGTAAAAGAAAACCACCTCTCTCGCTCTTTGTGGTTTGACTCTATGCTGAAGTATTCTTTTAACGTATCTGGAGAATTTATTTATTAATTTATTTAGATTGGAAAATACAGTTTATTCAGAAAGCAAATGTGTGTGTGTGTGTGAGAGAGAGAGAGAGAGAGAGAGAGGAGAGATTCGCTTCCCCAAGGAAGGGGAGGTGGTAAAGCCTAAATGTACTTGGGGAATTTAAAACTCTGTCTTCACTTCCTGCTTGTACTCAGTCTAAAAATCATTCAAAGATAAAAGCTTGAGGGTTTTCTGAAGTCTTTTATGACCATGCATCCTGTCCTGGTCACATACGTAACTTTTTAAACTCCTCTCATTCCACCTTTTTTCCCCCAGGCTTTACGCTGTCTATTGTATGTCTCATCTTTAACATTTTTTTTCAATAATCAATATTTTTTATTATGGTTTTGTGTGGTACAGTTAAGGGTTAGGTATACAAATACGTTTCATTCAGGCACCCTGTTGATAAGAGGTGTTTCCCCGTCCCCAGACAGATATTTCCTACCGTTTATCCCACCTCCCTCCCCCCCCCCATAGTTTCCCACTACTGTCAGTCATTTTCTTATACTATTACATTGAATGTTAAAGGTCCATTATATGAGTGAGAACATGTGATATTTGGATCTTTGTTTTTGTGAGAGGTCACTCAGTATTCTAGACTCTAGTTCCATCCAGGTTGCCGCGAAATTCATGAATACTACACAGTCATAAAAAGGATCTTTAACATTTTATTTTACCTGAGGACACTGCAGGTTTCTCTTTAGCCTTAAAATAATTTTGAGCAATACTCAGCAATTCTTCAGTCTGAATGAACCCAAGTTAGGCAAAACAAACGTCAAAACCTTTCATCAGTCTTTCATTTCGTTCTCAGTCATGTTTGAGCAAACAAAATAATTTGCAATAAAGGTTTGCTCTGCTTCCTTCAGAGTCAGGTACCAGGGTCCCACACTGATAACACAGACAAACAGATTATTATCTTTTAGACCATCACCAAGTTTGAGAGAAGGTGGGGTAAGGACAAGTAAAAAGGTCACCGAGTTGTCCTTTCATTTTTAAGTTGTATTTCTCTTCATCCAGTGTTTGGTTGGTTGCTGTAAACCTTCCACTGAGTTCTGAAAGTTTTGCTTCATTTTCTAAATTGTAGCGTCAGATAGTCTTTTTAAATTTTCTTTTTTTAATTTCAGAATTAAGAAATAAATGTTTATTACATAGGTAGATTGTGTGATGGTGAAGTTTGGGCTTCTAATGAGTCTGCCCTTCCTTCCATGTTACGCATGGTACCCGGAATTATTACAGAAACAGAAAACTAAATGTCACATATTCCCACTCATAAGTGGATACTAAACACGGGGCATACATGGGCCCAAGGATGGAAACAACAGACATTGGGCACTGTGTACTTTCATTTTTTGTGCTATTATGTTATTATTAAAATTTTTATATTTCTTATTTTACTCTTAAAATGTTTTAACTTGTAAATATGTCATTTTACAATAATTAAGAAATATATATATAAGCAAGATCACTAATTCAGAGTCTTCTCTAATAATTCAAATGTGAAAAAACAAGGACATGAAAATGTGTTTGTTATTCAGATAGGAAAGTAGCTGCGGATGTTCAGGAGAGAAATTTTTGAATTCTGATTTTATATGTTAAATTGGCATTCAGTGAGCTATTTATATGGAAATATTCAGCAGACAGTTTGGAAAGGTGGGACTGTACCTCAAGAGAAATTTTAAGTCTAGAGACAAAATTTGGGATCCAAAACTACTTAAAGATTGATATATTCTGGGGAGTTGGAGCTATGTGAATGAGTGTGAATGTCAAAGGAGAAATTTTAGAGTAGTGAAAAAATAGAAAAAACATAAAGGAAAAATAAACTCTATAATGTAAGATTTACAGACTTATAGTTCTAAAAGTTGATTAGGAGAAGGAATATTTGTCATGAGTATCAGTTAGGTCCAAAGAATTCTACAAAATTGCTATGGATAAGTTTATTTGCATCACAGTAAGAAATATCTGTTTTATGATAATTTGTTTTTTAACTCTTGGGTTTATGAAATTGTTTTAAAATTTTAACAATTATTCTATATTTAATCTCACATGACATTAGTTTTACTATCATTCTATTGGGATTCTTCCTCAGTGAAGCAGTTGCTGTTTTTACAGTTAATAGATTATTACTTTTCCTTTTATCTATGTGTTTGTCCAATCCCTATCTCCAGACTCTTTGATGTCCACTAGTAATCCTAATTGGTTTCTCTTTTCTTCTTTTGCTGTATCTAAGCTAGGTAAGAATTCATTTCATATTTATATCCTTAATTGATATTACAGGATAATATTACCCTGTTTATTCAACCATGCCTTCTATTGCTTTCCAACCTGAATATTTTGTACTAGGAGGGAATTTGTCATCAGTAGTTCAAGAATATTTTATGCAGATTAAAGAAGCTTTGCTTTTATTCATTTTTTTTTTTGCCATCTGCAGAGAATATACTCCTTCTATCCCTCCTCCTTCTCCTTTTCCTGCTCTTTCTCTTCTTCCTTTCCTTCTCCTTCTCTTTCTTCTATCTAAATTTGCCCTACAATTTTGGCTCAAGTTCAGCCACATTCATGAAGTATTTTCACTACACCAGTTCATCCTGATCTTATTTTTTCTCAAGTGCTTTTTTTGACCACCACTTTTCACAATTAATTATATATTGATTATTTTGATTATTTTGCTATTTAATCATTATGTAAGTGTATTGTCTCAACAAAACTTTGTAATTTCTTTATACAGGAAATGTTACTTTTATAATTTTCTTAACCCATCATGAAATGAGAAACATTTGCTGCTAAACTCACATCTAATAAAAATATTAGATTTTTAAAAACTGAGATTTTTGAAATTTTATTATTATTATTATCATCATCATCATCATTATTATTATTTTAAGTTGGAATCTCACTCTATCACCCAGGCTGGAGTTCACTGGCATGCTCTTGGCCACCATAGCCTCAATTTGCTGAGCTCAGGTGATCCTTTCACTTTATCCTTCCAAGTAGCTGGAACTGCAGGAGCACCACCATGCCTAGCTAATTTTTTTCGTTTATTGTAGAGATGAGGTCTCATCAAGTGTCCCAGGCTGGTCTTGAACACCTGGGCTCAGGCAATCCTCTCTTCTCTACCTCCTAAAATGTGTGAATTACAGGTGTGAGCCACCATGCCTGGCTAAAATTGAGCTTATTTTCATCATTCTCTAAACACTTTTTCTGATATTTGGCTAGATCTTTTTTGCTCCTAATTTAATCAGTGCTAAAAGTAGTTTTTTTCTCCTCAATGAAGTCTTTCTAGACTACTCAAGTTCACAAAAATCTTTCTTGCCTCCTAATTTATAATGAATATAGTGGATGATCAATAATTGGAATATACTTTCTAAAATATATTCTAGCTTCTTAACATTTATAATATATCTTTTCCAATTGAGCTAGGAGAAGATGAAATGCTTTTTTTATTTCAGCAATGAAAAATCCGAGACCCAATAGTTTTCAATAACACACCTAAAATCAAATATGTAGAAAGTCAAACATTTAGTGCTAGAATCTCAGACAGTGTTGCTCCAACACACAAGTTATTTCAACTGTTTCTCATACCGTAACACTTTTTGTTTGTTTGTTTGTTTGTTTAAAAACATCTTTCAAAGACACGTGTTTCTCCAGTCTCAGCATCATAGTAACAGTCCAAAAGATGCTCCTTGTCTTCAGTTTTCTCATATCCAATTACAAGAATTAAACAGATGCACAGATTCAACAGTTTTAATTAAAACTTATATGAGTGTTTTGAAGGTTGGAAGGCAAAATTGAAGAGATATAATGTGAGTGAACTGTGTACAAAAATAAGTGACCTAAGATGCCAACTGAAATACAAGTATTCTAGTATAAAGAGACTTGGTATCTAATCTTCCCTGGTAATCTGGTTGAGGAAAAGTCAGTCTGCTGGAAGAAACATATTTATTCTATCCTGACTCTCTTTTGGAACATTGAATATGCTTTCTGGTTGGAATAAAGCTCTTGTACCAAGATCAAGCTACACTATTTGATGTAACTTTTAATTTTGTGAAGTAGCTTTGTAAAAATTGATGTATTTTGATTGAAGTTTGCTTTTATTTAGCTTTTTTCTTTTTAAATCATAAAATGAGATACTATTTGTGAATGAAAGAAGAGAAAGTCACAGTCATCAAAAATATGGCACCTTCAGGCATAATAAAGACATTTTAGGGTTGAAATGATATTTTTAACCAACAAAGCAAACAGCTGTCATCAATAACTATAGAATTTAATTTTCAAATAGTTCAAGTTGTCTCTTTGACAATTTGTGCTGGTTCCTAAGCATATAGTCAATCCCTATGTCATGTTTTCTCTCTTCCTATGACATACAAAGGAGTGTGAGATGGCATGTCCTGGGTTGTTTTTACTATAAATTCTATTCATCACTCTAGAATTGGCTTCAGACTTGTCATGTTCTTGTGATGTCTTTTGGCAGGTTTATGAGGTGGGAAAAGGATGAATTTATACTACTTCACATAGTGAATATGCCTCTTCTATTAGCTCTGTATTTTATGCATCCTGGAATTCAGTCAACATTCACTCATTAATTTTTTTCAATCATTGTTAGCACCTTTTATGTATCAGAAACTATGTTAGGTATGGATATTGCAAAATTGAATAAGACATGGTCATACTCTCAAGAAAGTGACAGTTGAGAATGGGAAAATTATATTTGTGACCTTAAATATCCAATATTTCAGCAGACCATAAGTACAAAGTAAGGTCAGCAAAATCAGTACAATATGTTTTCTTACTACATCATTTTTGTTTAATTTTAGGGCATTATTTACTACTATTGAACTCCTTTTGTACTCTAGTTCTCAGAAGAATTCAAGATACAATAATATGTGCACCCAAGCTAGTTATGGCCAGTGCTTGTCCTCTAGCTACCATTTTGTTCTAAGTTGTAAATCCCAGTACACTTTTCAGAGGACTTCACAGATGATTATTTATTTTTCTTTTAGATTGTGCTCACATGCTCCTTTTATCCTACTGCCTGAAACACTGCCTTCTCTACTGAATTAACATTCACTGATAGGTTATTCAAGCTAATACCCTTATCTTGCAACGATTTACCAAAAACGTATTTAAAAAAAGAAAACTTCACCCTACCTCCTTCTAGGTTTCGCTCTAATAGTTGGAATGATATTAGAATTTATTGGACTCAAGGGATTTTGCTTCTTTTAATTTTAAGCACCCATTTGTTTTCCAAGTCCTTTACACACAACATATCAAGATTCTGGTAGGTTTGAACAAAAGTCATAAGTATAATTCTGGTAGGTTTATGCAAAAGTTATTATACTGTGCCCAGAACCACGACTCACCTTTGAAAATCAGAGACTCCACAAATTGAAGCTAATTTTCTTCCTGAAATTTGCCTACGCTTACTCTTGCCAACTCAGCTCTTATGCAAATAAATGTGCCCTTATATATCTGAAAAACCAGATATGGTTCATTTAATTCAGTGAATGTAAATAAAAAAGGAATCTGTCATTTAACTCCACATATAAGACATATGTATATATCAATACAACAAATCCAGGGCATCTTCTATAAACACACATGTGAAATAAAAAGCTAAAATAGCTTGATGGAATCTATACAGAGTACAGTTGTAAAATAAATATACACATATACTAAATATGCCTGAAATGCTTGTTGGAACACATTGGAGAGATACAAAGGCAGCAAGAATTTTTGAAACTATGACTCTAGAAAGGAAGTTCGTAGAGGAAAGCCCAACATTTTCATCTGTGTTTCTGTTTATTTTCTGATTTACAAGTGGTAGCTAAGCAATGGAAAAGCTGACCGAATATTTCAGGAGTCTCTTGGGGCTGCAGGACAAGCATTGGAGTCCAGAATTCACCAAAAAAGAAGGGACCATAGCAAACACTGCAGGTGTTGAACGGGAACTCAGACAGGCCACACCTTCGGTAAAAAGAGGAATCCACAACAAAGGCCAATGCTCACAAAGACTAGACTCTAACTTCTAATCAGTCAAGTTTCTGATTAGGTTAGGTAATCTACCTTCAATTTTCTTCCTGCAACAAAAGTAAATGATCTCTTGTGGAAATTATTCTCAAGTACACCAAATTATCTCTACAAACTTTTACAATGTCAGATTGGTCAACTAAAATTCATAAGATCTAAAAAAGTAGATCAAATACAGTAGAAAAAAGCATACAGCAGAAACATACAGATATATAATCCAAATATGATAATGAAACTGTCAAGCACAATGTTTGAAATATGTGTCAGCAAATTATGGTCTATAGGACAAATACAGCCTACTACCTAATTTGTAAATATGTTTTATTGGAAATCAACTATGTTAACTGGTTTACGTATTATCTATAATTGTTTTCATGTTAGAATAAGAGAGTTATGTACTTGCAACTGAGAACATGTGCCTGTCAAAGTAAAAATTATCTAATATAGTCCATTATGGTAAAAGTTTGTAATCAACTTCTTTCAAGAAAGTTTGATTAATGTATTTGAGAAATTGAATAACAAGATAAAGATTTTCAGCAGAGACTTACAAACATAAAACACTAGAATGGAAAATTCAAAATTGAGAAACAAAATAACTGAAATTAAATCGTATTGAATAGATGTGTTAGGTTAAATAGCACTGAAGAGATAATTATATGAACTTGAAGATAGCACAAAAGAAAATATGTAGACTGAAACATGGAATATAAAAGTATGGAAAGCAGAAAAACACTTAAAAGATATATGAGACAATAAAAAGATCAATCTTTCATTTAATTGACACCACAGAAAGAGAGAAAAAAGATATTGAACACAAGTGGTATTTGAAGAAATCATTGCTGAAAATTTTACCATAATGTTGAAAGACATCAAGCTTGTCTCAGTCTATTTGGATTGCTATAACGAATAATCATAGATTGGGTAGCTTAAATGACAAATTTTTATTTTTCACAATTCTGGAAGCTGGGAAATCCATGATCAAGGTGCCAAAAGATTCATTGTTTGGTGATAGTTTGGTTGCTGGTTCATAAAGGTGTGTGTTTTCTCTGTATCATCACATGGCAGAAAGATGATTAGAGACTTCTCTGGAGTCCCTTTTATAAGTGTACTAATCTCATTTATGAGGGTTCCATTCTCATTACCTAATTACATCCCCAAATTTTCACCTCAATACTATCACATTGAGGGTTAGGATTTCAACATATAAATGTGGAGAGGAGAAAAAGCACACACATTCAGTCCACTGCAAAGATACACATTCAAAAGTACTAACACCTCCCCTGGCACAACAAGATAACCATTAGGAAAACTACACCTAGGGTGATCACAGTAAGACTGACAAAAATAAAGGAGGAAGATATTTTAAAAACTGCTCTAGAAAGCAATCATATTTCACACAAAGGATCAGCAATAAGAATGATAGCTGGCCGGGCTCAGTGGCTCAGCCTGTAATCCCAGAGCTTTGGGAAGCTGAGGTGAGTGAATTGCCTGAGCCTGCAGGTTCGAGACCAGCCTGGGCAACCTGGTGAGACCTCATCTCTACAATAAATCAAAAATTAGCTGGGCATGGTAGCGCGCGCCTGTAGTTCCAGCTACTTGGAACGCTGAGGCGGAAGGTTCACCAGAGCTCAGCAGGTCGAGGCTGCAGTGGCTGGGAGTGGCCACTGCACTCCAATCTGGGTGACAGAGTGAGACTCCAACTCAAAAAAAAAAAAAAAAGAATGATAACTGAATGTTCAACAGAAACAATGGAAGTTATCTTCAAAGTGATTAAAGAAAATAGCTGCGAATCCAGAAATTTATACTTGGGGAAAATATATTTCCTAAATGAGGACAAATTAAAGACATTTTTAGGCTAATAAATCCGAGTGATCTTATCAACAGCAGACTTGCCTTAAAGGAAACACTAAGGGGATTTTTTCTAGCAAAACAAAAACAATATTAAATGGAAATGCTGAAAAACAGCAAGGAATGAAGAGCAAAAGAAATAATACATATGTGGATAAATATAAATGAAAATCTATTGTAGGCTATTATAATATATACTTATATATACAGACAATCCTTAACTTATGATGGGGTTATGTCCTGATAAACCCATTGTACACTGAAAATGTTGTGAGTCAAAAATGCATTTAATAGACCTAACCTATGGATCATTATAGCTTATTAGCTTAGACTACCTTAAACGTGCTAAGAATGATTACATTAGCCTACAACAGGGCAAAATCATCTGGCAACACAGTACGCTGTAGAGTATCAATTGTTAAGCCTCGCGATTACATGGCTACCTGGAAGCTGTGGCTCGCTGCCACTACCCAGCTTCAAGAGAGAGGATGACACTGCTTTTTACTGAATTCATATTGCTTTCACACCATCACAAAACTGAAAAATTTTAAGTAGAATGATCTCATAAGTCAGGGACTATTTTATACACACACACACACACACACACACACACACACACACACACCCATATATGATAAATGTATATAAAATATATGGGGGGCCCAAAAATCTGGAATCGTATTTTGAAGGACAGGCCCCTTATAGTACAGGCTTCTGCTAGGAAACCATTGGTATCAGTGTACCAGCAGCTAACATTGTTTGTGAGAGGCTGTGTTTTGCTTCAGTGAAATTTTTCTTTTTTGGAGATTCTTTCAATGCGTTTGCCTATTTCATAATGGGTAATTTATGAGCACACCTGCCCACACTGCACTGAATGTTCAGCAGTTTTTCACCAAAGATGGTATGACACCCATGTCTCACCCCCCATATTCACACAATCTCCCCTCAAGCAACATTTTTTTTGTTATCTGAATGAAAAAAAGTCCTTAGAGGCATGAACACTTTTCAAAGGATGGCATACAAGCAGCCAACAAACACATGAAAAAATGTTCAGCTTCACTAATCATCACTAAATGTTCAGATGCAAATCAAAACTACAATGAGATACCACTTAACATCCATAAGGATGGCTATCATTAATAAGTCCAAAATCAACAGGTGCTGGCAGTGATGCAGAGAAAAGGAGATGCTTCTACACTTTGGTAGGTATGTAAGCTAGTTCAATCTCGATGAAAAGCAGTATAGCGATTTCTCAAATAACTAAAAATTGAGATCCCATGTGAATGCCTCTTCCGGAAATATACCCAGAGAAATCAGTCTGCCAAAAAGACACCTGCACACTCATGTTTATTGCCACACTATTCACAATAGCAAAAACATGAAACCAACGCAGATGACCATTGAAAGTGGTAAATGAACATGATGAAATATTATGCAGTCATGAAGAAGAACAAGATCATGGCTTCTGCAGCAACTTGGATACTGTTGGGACCATCATACTAAGGGAATTAACACAGAAACAAATAACTGATTACTTCATGTTCTCACTCATAAGTGGACCCTGAACTCTAGTCATGCTAACACAAGGGTGGGATCTGCAGACGTCAGGCACTGTGGAGAGGAAGGGAGGGAGGAGAGAGGGAGGTAAGTGGAAACCCAGTGGGTACCTGGTCCACTACCAAGGGGAAAGGGCCAGCTAGAAGCCCAAACTTCACCTGCATGCAGCCTATTTTTGTAGCAGATCCTCACTTGTACCCCACACTCTAAAATAATTTTTTGCATAAATGAATTAAAAGGAAAAATCCTCAAAGGGAAAGATTTTGCTGACATGGAAAGGTGAAACAAAAAAACAGCAGAAGCACTAAAAGGTGCCAAAATTTATTAGTTCAAAAACTATTTTGAGCAGTGGAAAAAGCAGCTCAATAGATCTATTGCATCAGACAGCACTTTGAAAGTGACTGATGTTTAAACCTGTAAAACTAAATACACAATTTTTTATAGATAAATTCCATTTTTGCATCCCCCTTGTATATGTGTGTGTGTGTATATATATATATAATGTATATATGCATATAGATAATACATGTATGTATATAACATATATGTGTATATATATTATGTATAGGTATAAAAACACCAAAGCAATAGCACAAGAGGAAGAGGTAAACTGAATTATAAAGCTCTAAGATACTTTCATTGATTAGACAGTGGTAAAGTTGTTTATATTTGACTTAAATAAGTTAAAAATGCATGCTATAATCTCTAGCATATCAATAAAAGAACAGGAAAATAATGTGTAACTAGTAAGCCAACAAATAAGTAAAAATACAATAACTGTTTTTATCATTAGAGAGCCAATAGCAAATAGTGACTATTTAATTTGATTGAGAAGTTGAATGCATTTACATTTAAATAACTGTCGTGGTGGCTCATGCCTGCAAGCCTAGCACTTTGGGAGGCAGAGGCAGCAGGGTCACTTGAGCCCAAATGTTTGGGACAGGGCTATATTACATAGCAAGACGTCATCTCCATTTTTAAAAAATGAAAACTTAGTTAGTCATGGTAGTATATTCCTGTAGTTCCAACTACTCTGGAGGTTGAGGCAGAAGGATTACCTGAGTCCAGGAGGTTGAGGCTGTAGTGAGTCATGATTGTGCCACTGCACTCCAGCTTGGGTTACAGAGTAAGACTATAAATAAATAAATAATTAAATAACTTAATGATAGGGAAGAACCTACTAATGCGATTTTGTTATAGTTCTTATGTCTTTTTGCCTCTCTTGCTGTCTTTCTTTGTACTTTGTTTTTTTGTATTGACATATATTAATTCATTTCTCTTTTACTTGTTTCATATCTTTTATAGGTATTTTTTGTGGTTACTAGGGAGCTTATATAAAATCTTTTAGAAGTATAATAGCTTAAGTGCATAATAATAACTTCAATCACATAAAAAAAACTTAACACTTTCCCTTCTTTTGTCTCAAACTTTATGTCATTGATACACATTTTGCATCCTTTTATCTTGTGTAGTCCTTATCATATTTTAAATATTATTTTTTCCTTTTTAATAATTTTGCCATCTCAACTTTTGTACTTGAATTAAAAGTAATTTACCCATCACTGTTAAAGTATTATATCATTACATATTTGTCTATATATTTACCTTTACCATTGAATTTTGCACTTTTATATAATTTTGTCTTTTGTTTCTACTTGAAGAGCTCTCTTCAGTATTTCTTTTAAGAGGGGAATAGTAGTAATGGACTCTATCAGTTATTTTTTTCATCTGAGGAAATCTTTATATCTTATTAATTTTTGAAAGACAGTTTGCCAGGTATAATATTATTGGTTGATAGTAATTTTTCTTCCAGTGCTTTGAATATACTATCCCACTTACCTCTGGCCTTTAAAATTTCTGCTAAAAAATCCACTAATAGTCTTACAGAAATTACACACTGATCTGAGTCATTTTGTTTCTTGTTGCTTTCAACATTTTCTCATTTGTCTTTGATTTTTGACAATTTGATTAACATATGTTTTCATATGTACTTATTTCGGTTCATTTTATTTTGAGAGTACTGGGGTTCCTAGAACTGGATGTCTATTTTCTTCTCCAAATTTTGGTCATTTTTGCCTATTATTCTTTTGAATAAACTTTCTACCTCTTGTTTTTGTCTCCTTCTGGCATACCGAAACGTACACTGGTTTACTGGTTGGTGTGCCATAAGCACCTTAGGTTTTCTTTACTCATTCTTTTTCTTTTGTTCCTCTAACTGAATAATTTTCAGTTATATGTCTTTTAGTTCAGTGATTATTTTTTGTTTTATCTAGTCTGCTATTGACACTTTAGTGAGATTGTTCAGTTCAGTTATTAGATTATTCCAGTCCAAAATTTCTACTTGGTACCTTTTAATATTTTCTATCCCTTTGTTGAAATGTTTATTTATTTATGCATTGTTTTCTGGTTTCACTGAGCATCTTTATAATGGTTACTTTTAATTTTCTGCCAGGTAAGTTATATATATTTGATTTAATAAAGGGTCATTTCTGAAGACTTATTGGTTTGGTTTTATTTGGGAGGGGATATATTTCACTGTTCCTTCATTTCCTTTTTTATTTGTGTTGGTATCTGTGGAACAAAAAGATCTATATCTCCCAGTCTTCATGCACTGGCCTAATATAGGGAAAAAAACTTACTAATCAGCCTAGTCAAAGATTTTTGAAGCCCTTCAAAATGCCATGCTTGTACAACCCCTAATCTTTGTTCTTAGTGGCCCTTAGGTATCTAGAGTGTGCCAAGTCCCATCAGCACTGCAAGATAAGTGACAACAAAGCCAGTCCTTTGGGTAGCCCATGGAAAATTTGATGTTGGAAGCTCTGTCCAGCACTTATTCTTCCTAGGGAGAAGTTGAATTCTGTGGTTTTTCACCTATCAACTCTCTAGCAAGCTGGAAAAAGCAATTGTACACCAACAAAGTTCCCCCAAAACCCACAAAGATATGAACATTAAACAGTATGATGCTAAGTAACTCCTGGGTTAACAATGAATTCAAAACAGAGATGAAGAAGTACCTGAAAGCCGGGCTCAGTGGCTCAGCCTGCAATCCCATGCCTTCGGGAGGCTGAGGTGAGTGAATTGCCTGAGCCTGCGGGTTCGAGACCTGCCTGGGCAGCAAGACCTCATCTCTACAATAAATTTTAAAAAAACAGCCGGGAGTGGTAGCGCGTGCCTGTAATTCTGGCTACTCAGAAGGCTGAGGTGGAAGGATAGCCAGAGCCCAGCAGGTCGAGGCTGCAGTGGCTGGGAGCGGCCACTGCACTCCAGTCTGGGTGACAGAGTGAGACTCCAACTCAAAAAAAAAAAGACCTGGAAGCAAATGAAAATGAAGAGCCATCTTACAAAAACCTCTGGGATGCCATGAAATCAGTAGTAAGAGGGGGATTCATATCTTTACAAGCACACATGAAGAAAATGGAGAGATCACAAGTTAACAGACTGAAAAGTCACCTAAAGAAGCTGGAAAAGCAAGACCACCAAAACCCTAACTTCAGCAGAAGAATCCAGATCACCAAAATAAAAGCCCAAATCCAGGACATAGAAGACAAAAAGATAATACAAAAAAATCAATGAAACGAAAAACTGGTTCTTTGAAAGGATAAACAAGATGGATGGTCCCCTAGCCAGAATGACCAAGAAAAAGAGAGAAAAAGTCCAAATAAACTATTCCAGCAAAACAAAAGATGAAGTCACAACTAACCCTGAAGAAATACAAAAGATTATCAGAGAATACTATGTACGATTGTATGGAAGCAAACATGAAAACTTAAAGAAAATGGAGGACTTTCTGACATCACATAAACTCCCTAGGTTGAAACAAGAAGAAATCAAGACCCTAAATAGATCAATAGAATCCAGGAAATTGACCACATCATAAGAAAACTACCTACAAAAAAAAAAAAGGCCTTCTATCAGATGGTTTTCCTGCAGATTTCTACAAATCATAAAAGGAGGAACTGAAACCAATCTTACTGAAAGTATTCCAGGTGATTGAGAAAGATGGATCTCTCCCCAAATCATTTTATGAAACTAACATCATATCGATATCCAAGCCAGGTAAAGACCCAACAAAGAAAGAGAACTACAGGCCAATATCTTTGATGCACATAGATGCTAAAATTCTCAACAAGATCCTACTAAACCGGATTCAACAACACATCTCAAAAATGATCCATTACAACCAAGTAGACTTCATCCCCGGGATGCAAGGCTGGTTCAACATTTGTAAGACCATAAATGTAATCGAATACTTCAACAGACATAAAAACAAAACCCACATGATTATATCAATAGATGCAGAAAAAACTTTTGATAAAATCCAGCATGCCTTCTTGATAAAAACCCTGGAATATCTAGGCATACAGGGAACATACTTCGAAACAGTAAAAGCTATCTATGACGAACCCAAAGTCAGCATACTCCTAAACAGAAAAAAATTGGAGCCATGTCCTTTGAAAACTGGAACAAGACAAGGATGCCCACTCTTTCCCCTCCTGTTCAACATATTTTTAGAAGTCTTAGCTAGAGTAGTCAGAGAAGAGAAAGCAATCAGGGGTATCCAAATAGGAAAAGAGGAAGTTAAGTTATTTTTCTTTGGAGACGACATGATTGCATACCTTGAAAACCCAAGAAAATCTACCAAAAACCTCCTTACACTGACAAAGGACTTTGGCCAAGACTCAGGGTATAAAATAAATGTGCAAAAGACAATCACATTTCTTTACACAAATAATAAACAAACAGAAAGCAAATAAAAGGCACAATTCCATTCACAATAGCCACAAAAACAATGAAATACCTTGGCATTTTCCTAACCAGAGACGTAAAAGACCTTTACAATGAAAACTACAAAACACTGCTCAAAGAAATCAAAGATGATACAAACAAGTGGAAAATATCCCATGCTCATGGATTGGAAGAATCAACATTGTGAAGATGTCCATCTTACCTAAGGCAATCTACAGATTTAATGCAATACCCATCAAATTACCAGCAACATTCTTTTCAGACCTAAAAAAAAACAATACAGGAATTCATATGGAAACAGAAATGACCAAGAATAGCCAGAACAATCCACAGCAAAAAAAAAAAAAAAAAAAAACAAAGTAGGAGGTATTACATTACCAGACTTCAAAGTTTACTATAAAGCTACAATAATCAAAACAGCTTGGTATTTGTACAGGAACAGGCATATAGACCAATGGAATAGAATTGAGATTCCAGAAACAAAACCTCAATTTCTCAACCAACTCATCTTTGACAAAGCCTCCACCACCCACCACTAGGGAGAGGAGAACCTATTCAGTAAATGGTGGTGGGAAAACTGGCTGACCACATGCAGAAGATTCAAACAGGACCCCTATCTATCCCCATACACAAAAATTAACTCTAAATGGATCAGAGACCCAAATGTAAAACCTCAAACCATAAGAACCTTAGAAAATGCAGGACACACTCTTATGGAAATTGGAGCTGGCATCCAATTCCTGAGCAATATCCGAAATGCATGGGCCATAAGAGATAAGATAGATAAGTGGGACCTCATTAAACTGACAAGCTTCTGCAAAGCCAAAGAAACCATCAAGAGAGCAGAGAGACAGCCCACAGACTGGGAAAATGTATTTGCCAAATCCAAGTCAGACAATGGCCTAACATCTTGGATCTACAAGGAACTCAAACGTGCTGAAAAGAAAAAAGCAAACAACCCCATTATAAAGTGGGCAAAAAATATGAATAGACACTTCTCAAAAGAAGACATCCAAGCAGCCAACAGACACATGAAGAAATGTTCAACCTCACTAATCATCAAGGAGATGCAAATCAAAACTACACTGAGATACCGCCTAACTCCAGTCAGAATGGCCATTATCAAAAACTCAAAAAATAAAAGATGCTGGAGAGGGTGTGGTGAAAAGGGAACACTTCTACACTGTTGGTGGGAGTGTAAACTAGTGCAAACTCTGTGGAAAGCAGTGTGGCAATTCCTAAAAGCTCTAAAAATCGACCTTCCATACAACCCCACAATCCTCCTACTGGGAATATACCTGGAAGAACTCAAATCACTCTATCAAAAAGATACCTGCACACGTATGTTTATCGCAGCATTGTTCACAATAGCAAGGACGTGGAACCAACCATGCTGTTCATCAAAAGTGGACTGAATTTAAAAAAATGAGGTATATATACACGAAGGAATACTATGCAGCCATAAAAAGGAACAAAATCATAAATTTTGCAGCAACCTGGATGGAACTAGAGTCTACAATACTGATTGATCTCTCACAGAAACAAAGATCTGAGTATCACATGTTCTCACTTATATAGTGGACCTTGAACATCTATCATAATACTATAAGAAAGGGACTGACAGGTGGGAAACTATGGGGGGGTAGGGAGGGGAAGGGACGTGGGACTAAAGGTAGTCAATATCTGTCTGGGGATGGGGAGACACCCCTTATCAACAAAGGTGCCTGAACAATGCATATTTGTAAATTTAACCACTTAACTGTACCCTACAATTTTAAAATAAAAAATATGTTTAAAAAATAAATAAATAAAATAAAATAAAAAAAGAAAGAAAAAAGAAAAGAAAAAGCAATTGTGTGCTAGATCAAAGTGCAATCTTTCTTCTCACTGGCCTCCAGCCACCTTGAATATGCCAGGTCCAGTCAGCACTTTGATACAGGCAAAGCAGAAAGCAATCCTTTGGACATCTTCTAGAAAAAAAATGCAGCATTGGTCTTGTAGTTCACCTCTCTCCCTCCCATAGAGAACTTGGATGCTGGACAATTTCTTCCTGGTTTTTTTAAACAATGCCAGTGATAAGAATTATAGTTAAAGTATCTAAAATGTTCCTAACAGCTTTGATGTGGCTAGTTTCTCACTCACTCAAGGTGCAGGAGTCTGTTAACTCATTTCTGGGTTTCTCACAAATTTGTTGACTTGGTATGTTTATAGGGGGAAGGAGGGCCCAAGACTTCCTATTCTTCCATCTTCTTGATGTTTATCCTCTTGTCTCATATTTCTACATGACAGCAACAAGTAATTTGTAAATAGTACATTTAAAATAATCCTGTTTATATGCTGATATCAAAGTTCTCTACAGAGAAAACTCTGAAACATTACTGGGAAAAAAAAGTCAAACAAATATAAATGGAGGGATAATTTATATTCATGGATTTGATGAGTCAATATACTCAACATGTTAATTCTCCTAAAATTCAACTACAACTTCAATGTTTTATTTATAAACACTCCAGAAAGTTTCTTATGGAATTTGACACCCTCATTCTAAATTGCTTATAGAAATACAAGGGAGGAGGGAGGAATAAGCAAGACAATCCTAAAGAAGAATAAAGTTGGTGGAATCACATTACCAGATGTCAAAGCTTATTATAGTAAGTTAGGCACAGTAGTGTTCGCATTATAATTTCAAACAGACAAATGGAAAAAACTAAAAAGTGCAGAAACAATCCCTCAGTCATAATGGCATTAATTTATGATAATTTGGCATAACAGACTGTGGAAAAATTATTGTGTTTGGAATAAATGGCACAGGATCAATTGGATAACCATTTTGGGGAAAATGACGTGACTCCTACTTCGTATTACGCACAAATATCTACCCCAAGTTGATTGAAAATCCAAAATGTTAAAGTAAAACATTTTAGTTTCTAGAAATTCTTATAGAAGATATCTTCATGTCTTTGGATAAGGATAAATTTCATGAAGATAGCATAAATGTTTTTAAAATAAACAAAAGCTTGATAAGTTAGACTACCTTAAAATTCAGTATTTACATTATTTAAAATATACCAAAAGAAGAGAAAAGTCAGACTACACAATGGAAGATGATCTTTGCAATACATATAATCAATACAGTACTCATATTCAGAATATTAAAATAATTCCTACAAATCATCATGAAAAAGACCAAAAACTCAATAGAAAATGATTAAAAGATTTGTATGAAAGATGATAAGCACATGAAAAGGTACTTGATTAATTTTTTAATCAGAAAAATTAAAAACCAAATGATCCCTACTACAATTACAGAGAAATGACCGAAATTAAAATATCTGACAATACAAAGTGATAGCAGTGACATAGAACAACGGAAACTCTCTTTTACTGCTGATATGTATGTAAACTGATACATTCACTTTGGAAAACTCTTTTGCAACATGTACTAAAACTGAACATATGCTTATCTTGCAGCCCAGTAATTACACTCTTCAATATGCATGAAATTGAAATTTGTGTATGTGTGCACAAATACATGTAGAAATGTCCACACAAGCATTTTAATGATAGCTCCAAAAGGCAAACAATGCAAATATCAATGGTACAATGGACACATTTTAGTATATTCATCATGTTTAGAATACTGTACCTTAAAAATTAAAGTTGAGCTACACAGAATATCATGAAATTGCAATGATATTATGCTAAGTGAAACAGAGCACAGAGGTAATCTTACTTATTTTAGTTATAGAAAGGTAAAAATAGACAAAAAATTCCAATCTATAGAATGTTAAAGTGAAAATGGCACTCATTTTTACAGAAGACAGAGGAAGTAGTGTGTGGACGTGCATAAAAAGGCTTCTGAGTTGTTGCTAACGTTCTGTTACATGAATGCGAAAAGTCATCAAATAGACACTTGCGATGTGTTCACTTTTCTCTATACTGTATATGTTAGTTATAATTTTAAAAGTTATTATCAGAAAGAAACTCTAGTTGGCCTAAATTTACTCTTATATCAACCCTGATCCAATTGCTGAGGTCACTGTGTCAGAGCTGTTCAATGCCACTTTACGAGAAGAGAGTGTAGGTAGAGATATAAGTGAGGGAAAATAATCAGGAAAATGAAATAGGTCATACAAGTAAACCGAGAAGTACAAATAATCAATAAAAATGTCAACCTGAAAAATCAGTGGAAAAGAAATTGTGGTAGTATCAGAAGAGACAGGAGGGAAAAGTTCATTTGAAAATAAACAAAAAGTTCATTTGTTAAAAAAAATTGTTGAACTAAGTAAAATGCTGTCAAAAGCTTAAGTATGATAAAAATTAAAAGGAGTAAGGCAATTAAGGATCACTGATGACTTTTGTGACAATTTTCATGGCATGAGAGGGGCAGAAGCCTGATTGCTAGCAAAAGTCTGAATGAAGTAGGATGAAGAATACATGAGAGCACTTGGGAATCTGATTAAGCTATGGACTTTCTTGCCCAAAAGATGAATATGCACATACATAATATAACTCCTTTTATATCGAGGAATTTATGTACCTCTTGAAGCCCATTTATCTATCCTACCATAATAAGGCTTAGTGCAGGACATTATTATGAAGATCCTGGTTGTAAAGAGGAGATAATACAGCAATAACTAAAGTGAGAAAAATGTTGAAAAATATTTGAGATTTTATTTTTTTAATAGGAGAATTTTAGCACAGTTATAAACTTTTGAACAAGAGCAAAAAGAGAGGGAAAGGTAAACACATGAGACAGAGGAAATAACTGATGGCCAAAGTTACTATTATGGAGAAAATAGAAGAGGATAAAAGCGAGACTGAAGACAGAGGCAATAAACAGAAGAATCTTTTATTCTTAAACTGGAGGAAGTGATTTGAGGTCAGACATAGCTATAAAAAAAAACTTATGGATGCGAGAGCAAAAAATTGCACAACTTTATTGCTATTAGACTCAGTTTGCTTAATGAAGAAAGAAAAGTGTCTTCTATAAAATGATCAGAGAGAAAATAGAATGAGGAGTTTTATTTTGAGATTCAGATAATCTTCCAGATATTTCCTCCATGTTTTCATTGAGCAAATAATTTGAGAACTGCATGTTTTAGGAATTATGCTCAGATACAAAACTAAGACATAGCCCTTGCCTTAGAAGTATTAACAGTGTAAATTAAAAGTGGAACAAGTTCCCTTACATTATAATGGCTGCCCAAAATACCAGGATAAGAAGGATTGTAGAGTTGGACCTTGGCTTAATGGGAAGTAGTATCTGCTAGATAGAGAGAATGCTACATATATGCCCTCCCTTTTATATGTGCAGCACTTTATTACTCCTAATTTACTTCAAAAGCATATCATCACTTAAAATACACTGAGATAGATTGCTTAGAAATTATTTCAATTTTATCTCAAATTGTATCTTACTTTTGAAATAAAAACTTTCATAAATTTACCTCTTGCAATGTAAGATTTCCTGTTTTGTTTTAAATGTACCTCTTTCAAAACAAGAGACCTTCTCTTCTAGTATTTCTTGTCTTGATTACACAAATTTGAATCAGACATCTGAATTTCATTCAATCTCTCCAAACAAGTTTCATCATTTGTCTCTCCTGTAGATACTCCCTGGAGTCTTTTTTGTGAATAGTTTTCATAACAATGAAAATATTGTGATTATAAAACAAGTAAGCACTCCTTATTTATTCATGCACATATGAGATAATGCATGGGTAGAACAGAGCACTAATACTTAATAAATATAGGCCACTCTAATTATAATATTATTACAGACTTTTGCTAACTTGTCTGATATTTATCTTAGTTTTAGTGCTCTTTCCTCTTCTTATCCTTGTAAATCATTTTATTAATTTGCCATAGATTTATTAGTAGACCCCCACTGGCATTGTTTTAGTTATATATTCTCTACATGATTGTATTCAGGGTGGAAGTGTTTTCTGTACTAGACTAGTATGCATCCAAATAACCCTGGAAAATAAGCCAAATAATTTAAAAGTGTAGTCAGTGTACTTAACAAGAGTGTCATCCCAGAACTCTGAAATGGTACATCATAGTACAATGAAAGGAGTTCAAGTTACGAAAATTAAGTTGCCAAGATTCTACTAATGCTATGTGTACTTGGGCAAGTCACTTCACAATGCTAAGTTTACTTCATAAACAACAAAAATGCATTTAGAGGTTGAGGGGTTATGAGTTCTAAATTTGGTACTTTTTGGTTCATTTTCCAACGATCCTAGAAATAGTCACCTAGGTTCTAATTAGAACTATACTATGAATTAACTGCGAGTTTGGAAAAATAAAAATATCTTTGATTCACATTTTAAGAAAATATTTTAGAAATTGGAAAAGAAAATTATACAAAAAATTAAAGAAGAAAACCTCAGCAAAAGATAATATAATAAACAGAATCCATTCATTGCTCAGAAGTTTGCCATATTGATACTATGAAGTCTCCAAAAGACTTATGACGACTTCATAAATGGGATCATTATAGAAAATAGAATTGTTGGCAGAACCAAATGTTCATATAAGCCTGAGCATGACCAGTGAATTTTCTATAGACAGGTTACTAGGTGAGTGAAAATATAATCAGAATTCTGCTTGAGAATATGTAGTTAGTTTGATGGTTTGAATACTCTTATTTGTTGGCATTGAACTAAAACAGCCTGATATGCTCTGACAACAAAAGACAAATGTTTACTGTTAATACCTTTCATTATGTCTTGGTTTGTCCTAAGAACCAAAGCTTCTATAAAGTGACTTTCATTTTTTTCCCCTTTTGTTCATTATGTGTTGTTTTCTTATCATAATTCTCAGAGGGCAACCTGGTTTGCACATTCTTGGAAACCATCACACTTATTTTATACTTTATTACAAATGGTAACCACAAGGTAAAGTATTAAAATCTGCCATCACAGAATATCTGTAGTTTTTGAATGAGATAATATATTCTATAGCATTTAATCTTGCTTAAGGCTATTTCTATAATACTGTTAGATATAGTTATTTGCGACCGAGGAGGAGGAAATAGGAGCTTAAATTAATATTAATTACTGATAATATTTACCTAGCTCTCAGAATGTTCCATGCTCTTTTAAGGATGAGGAAAAATAAAGCTAAATGGATTAAATAAATTTCGTGCAATCACACAGCATGTGGTAGAACAAGGACTTGAATCTACGCAGTCCGATTCTTAAAAATATAGTCAAAGTATGCATGTTGGGGGTCAGAAAAAATATTTGTTGTCATAAATAATCTTTAACTATGGTGCTCAGTACTTGGAGGAGACTTAAATCAACGATGTTTGAATCTAAGAAATTTTTTACTGTTATCTTTTAAAATGCTGCTTCTGTACCTTTTTTTCAATTATTTTGAACCACTTTTGACATATGATGAGATCTCAATCGACCCTGCATATCCTTTGACTTCATTTGCATGTTTTATTTTTTCCCTTTTAAAAAATATTCATTTATTCTTCTTAATAGGCAAATAAAGTTTAGAAAAAAATAAAATAAATATTTATCAGGTATAGCACAACGTTTTCAAATATGTATACACTGTAGAATATCTAATTAACGTATACATTTCCACACATATTTATAATTTTTTGTGATGACAGCACTCAAAATCTACTTTCAGCAAATTTTTTGTAAGCTGGACTCTCACTCTTTCTACCAGGCTGGAGTGCAGTGGCACAATCATGATCACTTCAGTCTTGACTTGAGGACTCAGGTGATTCTCCCACCTCAGCCTTTCAATTTGCTGGAAACACAGGCACGCACCACCAGTCTCAGGTAGTTTTTCCTTTCTTTTCTTTTTAACTGTAGAGATGTGCTTTCACCAACTTTCTCGGGCAATACTCTTGTCTCCACCTCACAAAGTGCTAGGATTACAGGCGTGAGCAACCAAGGCTGGTCTGCTTTCAGCAGTTCTTCAGAATGCAATACATAAGGGAAACACTACACTAAAGTCTGGTCAATGATATTTTGAATGCAATCCCAAAAGCACGAGCAACAAAAGCAAAAATAGACAAGTGGAATTACATGAAAATTAAAAGATTCTGTACACAAAGAAAACAATCAATCAAGTAAAAAGACAACCTTCAAAGTGGGAGAAAACATTTCAAACCATACATCTGTTTCCCCAGTACCATCTACTGAATAGATTCTCCTCTACCCAATGGTTGCTGGTGGAGGCTTTCTCAAAGATGAATTAGTTGAGAAATTGAGGTTTTGCTTCTGGAATCTCCATCCTGTTCCATCGGTCTATATGCCTATTCTTGTACCAATACCAGGTTGTTTTGATTATTGTAGCCTTACTGTAAAGTTTAAAGTCTGTAAATGTGACACCTCCTGCTTCGTTTCTTTTGCTAAGTAATGTTTTGGCTATTTGTGGTAATTTAGGTTTCCATATGAATTTCTGTATTGTCATTTTCTGGTCTGAGAAAAATTTTGTTGGTCATTTAATGGGTGCTGCATTGAATCTGTAGATTACCTTTGGTTGGATGGACACCCTAACAATGTTGATTCTTCCTATTCATGAGCATGAAACGTTTTTTTCCATTTGTTTGTTTCTTCTTGGATTCCTTTGAACAGTGTTTTACAGTTTCATTGTAAAGGTCTTTCACTTCTCTGGTTAGGAAGATGCTTAGGTATTTCATTTTTGTGTGTGTGGCTATTGTGAATGGGATTATGCTTTTTATTTGGTTGTCTGCCTACTTCTTGTTGGGTTATAAGAATGCCACTGTCTTTTGCATGTTTATTTTGTACTCCAAGACTTTACCAAAGTCTTTTATCAGTCAAAGTAGGTTTTTGACAGATTCTCTTTGTTTACGAGGTATAGGATCATACCATCAGCAAAGAAGGATAACTTAACTTTTTTTCCCTATTTGGGTACCCCTGATTTCCTTCACTTGTCGAATTGTTCCAGCTAGGACTTCCAACACAATGTTGAACAAGAGGGGTGAGAGTGGGCAGCCTTGTCTTTTTCCAGTTTTCAGGGGAAATGTTTCCAGTTTCTGTCCACTTGGCAATATGCTGTCTGTGAGTTTATTGTAGATGATACTTACTATTTGAAGTATGTTCCTTCTATGCCTAGATGTTTTAGGGATTTTACCAAGAAGAGATGTTGAATTTTATAAAAGCTTTTTCTGCATCTAATGATATAATCATGTGGTTCTTATTTTTACATCTGTTGATGTATTTAATGACATTTATGATTTCATGGATGTTGAACCAGCCCTGTATCATGGAGATAAAGCCTAGTTGATCATGGTCGATGATTTTTGAGATGTGTTGTTAGGTCTGGTTTGCTAGATCTTGTTGAGAATTTGCATCTGTGTTCATTAGGCATATTGGCTTGTAGTTCTCTTTTTTTATTGGGTAGTTTGGGTGTCAGCGTGATATTAGCTTTGTAAAATGATTTGGGGAGAATTCTGTCTTTCTCAATTGTCTGTAATACTTTCAATTGGATCGATAACAGTTCTTCCTTGTATGTTTTGTAGAATTCCACTGGAAAGATGTCGGATTTAGGGCTTTTTTGGTAGGTAGTTTTCTTATAACAGAGTCAATTTACTGGGATATTATTGGTCTATTTCGTGTCTTATGTTTTCTTGCTTCAACCTTGTGAGGTTGTGTGATGTCTGAATGTCCTCCTTTTCATTTGCGTTATCAACTTTGTTTCCACACAGGTGTGCAAAGTAGTCTGTGACAACCTTTTGTATTTCTTCAGTCAGTTGTGATTTAATCTTTTGCATTTCTGATTTTATTTATTTGGTTTTTTTTACTCTTTTTCTTTTATTTGTGTTTTTTCACTCTTGTTCAGGCTAAGGGCCCATCAATTTTGTTTGTTCTTTCAAACAGCTAGTTTTTTGTTTTGTTGATGTTTTCTATGATATTTTTGTCATCTATATCCCTTATTTGCACTTTTACTTTGGTGATCTGGATTCTTCTGCTAGAGTTAGTGTTTTGGTGATCTTATCTTTCTAGCTCCCTTAGATGACTTGTTAGGCTGTTAACTTATGATCTTTCTATTTTCTTGATGAGAGTTTGTAGAGATATAAATTACACCTTTAGTACTCTTTTCATGGCATCCCAGAGATTTTGGTAAGATATTTCTTCATTTTCACTTGTTTCCTGGAGTCTTCTAATTTCTATTTTGATTTCAGTGTTGACCCAGGAGTCATTCATATCTTTGTGGGCTTGCAGGGAATTTAGCTGGTGTTGATATTTATTTTTATTCCACTGTGGTCTGAGAAGGTACATGGCAATATTTCGATCCTATAAAATTTGTTTATGTTTGAATTATGGCCAAGGATGTGATTGATCTTGTTGTATGTTACATGTAGTTATGAGTAAAATGTATTTTCTGTGGTTGTTAGGTGGAGTATTCTGTAGGTATCAGTTGAGTCCATTTGGCTGAGCATCAAGTTGAGGTTTCAGATTTTTTTGTAATTTTTGCCTGGATGATCTATATAGGGCTGTTAGTGGTATATTTAAGTCCCCAGCTATTATGGAATTAAACACCATGATGCTGAATGGCTCCTGGGTCAACACTGAAATCAAAAATAGAAATTAAAAGATTCCAGGAACCAAGTGAAAATGAAGAAACATCTTACCAATGCCTCCAGTGTTAGAGTCAATATCTTTTTTAGTTTACTTAGTAGTTGTTTTATAAATGCTGGTGTTGCTCTGTTGGGTGCATATATGTTAGGAGAGATATTTCTTGTTGATGGATTGAACTTTTTATCATTTTGTATTGTCCTTCCATATATTTCCAAATTTTTGATAGCTTAAAGGTTGTTTTGTCAGATATTAGGATCATGACTCCTGCCTTCTTTTCTGATCCATTTGCCTGGAAACTCTTTTTCCATCCTCTAACTTTTAGTCTGTTTGCAACCCTTGTGGCAAGGTGAGTTTCCTGGTTGCAGCAAATTATTGGTTCATGGCTTTGTATCCAGTTTGCCATTCTGGGTCTTTTTAGTGGTACATTTAATCAATTCATGTTCAGGCTGATTATTGAAATGTGATTGTTTATCCCCATCATAAGGTTCTTACAAAGTTTTTTCTTTGTTTGTTTTCTTTTAGCTTTTGGGTTGATGTTTGTGAATGCTTTCAGTTTGCAGTTGCAACATATTCTCTGTTGATTCTGTGTTCTGTTTTTATCTTGGAAGTGTGTGATCATTCTTTTTTTTCTTTCTTTCTTTCTTCTGTGCTTAGTATCTTATTAAGCATCTCCTGTAGAGTTGATCTGGAAGTTGTATAATCTCTTAAGGATTGAATGTCTGGGAAAGATTTATGGCCAAGGATGTGCCAGTAGGTCTACTGCTATTCTGATTGGTTTTCCTTGGTAGATAGTCTGGCCTTTCTCTCTTGCTGCCTTTAGGATTTTTTCTTTTGTGCCTGCTTTGTGTAAGTAAATTACTATGTGTCTAGGGGTTGGTCTTCTCACTTAACGTCTTGTTAAGTCATTAAGGGGGTTATCTGTATCTAATGTGTTTGGATGATTACATCTCTGGTGATATGGGGAAAGTTTTCTTGAATAACCTCCTGAAATACTTGTTCCAAGGTATCATTTTCCTTTCTTCTTCTGGGATACCAATCAGGTGTAGGTTCAGCCTCTTGATATAATTGCCCATTTTTGGAAGCTTTGTTCTTTCTATGCCCTTCTTTGTTTTCTTTCTATGTTTTTTACAAATCAGGTTAATTCCGTTTTTGGTCTTCAAGTTTTGAATTCTTTTTCTGCCTGATTAATTCTGCTTTCCATGCTTGTCATCTTGCTATTTACTTCCTGGATGAAATTTTTATGGCAAAAATCTGTCAAAAGTTCTTTCAGTGTTTCAGCTTGTCTTTCTTGAGTCTTGTTCACTCTTTCAATCCATTCCCTAATCCCTGCTGTATTCTAGGGCCAGTTGTTGGTGACTTCCACTGTTTGGATACTGAGATCTTATTGTCCAGGTATTTTCTCTTTGTAACACTGAGATATAACTGTGTTCTTCCATTGATGTTTCCTCATTTGTGACAGATCTCTTTCTTTTCTCTTTAATTTCATTATTCAGTGGCAGTGGGAGAGGTTTTGACATTGGATGTGTGGTCAACCCCCTATTCTACCCTGATCAGAGCTCTGAATTTGTTTTATTTTGAAACAGGGCTATGGGTGGGAAGATTTGTTGTCTCTTCTCATGTCGAGAGTCAAATAAGGTGGAGGATGGGGAGCTAGCATTCAGATTCTGATTCCAAGACATGGTAATAACAATGAGGAGAAGAGAGAAAAGTAGAATGAAATGAGATGGACAAATACTTCATCATAAAAAAACTACCTGCAAAAACGAACCTTTGGATCAGACGGCCTTCCAGCAGAATATTACAAGACATACAAGGAGGAACTGATACCAATCTTATTGAAAGTAAGATTCAAGGGGATAGAGAAAGATGGAACATTCTCTAAATCATTTTATGAAGCTAACATCACACTGATACCCAAGCCAGGTAAAGATCCAACAAGGAAAGAGAGCTACAGGCCAATATCTTTGATGAATATAGATGCTAAAATTCTCAACAAGATCCTACCAAACCAGATTCAACAACACATCTCAAAAATGATCCATCATGACCAAGTAGGCCTCCTTCCCCAAGATGCAAGTCTGGTTCAACATTCATAAGACCATAAACATAATTAAATACATCAACAAACATAAAAACAAAAACCACATTATATCATTAGATGCAGAAAAAACTTTTGATAAAATCCAGCACCCCTTCTTGATAAAAACCCTCGAACACCTAGGCATAGGTGGGACATACCTCAAAATAGTAAGCGCCATCTATGAAAAACCCACACCCAGCATACTCCTAAACAGACAAAAATTGGAATCATTTCCCCTGAAAACTGGAACATGACAAGGATTCCAACTCTCACCCCACCTGTTCCGCATGGTTTTAGAAATCCTAGCTAAAACTATCAGAGAAGAGAAGGAGACCAGGGATATTCAAATAGGAAAAAGGAAGTCAAGTTATCTCTATTTGCAGGCAACATGATTGTACACCTTGAAAACCCAAGAGAATCTGCCAAAAACCTCCTTGCACTGATAAAGGAATTTGGAAAAGTCTCAAGGTATAAAACAAATGTGCAAAAGACAATCACATTCCTGTACCCCAATAATAAACAAACAGAAACCCAAATAAAAAGCACAATTCCATTTACCATAGCCACAAAAAAACGAAATGCTTTTGCATCTTCCTAACCAGAGATGTGAAAAGCCTTTACAATGAAAACTACAAAACACTACTCAAAGAAATCAAAGATGACACAAACAAGTGGAAAAGTATTCCATGCTCATCAATAACTCAAATAATAACAGACGTTGGAGAGGATGTGGTGAAAAGAGAACACCTCTACACTGTTGGTGGGAGTGCAAACTAGAGCAACCTCTGTGGAAAGCAGTGTGGCGATTCCTAAAAGCTCCCATATGACCCTGCAATCCCTCTACTGGGAGTATACCTGGAAGAACTCAAATCACTCTATGAAAAAGATATCTGCACAAGTATGTTTATCTCAGCATTGTTCACAATAGTAAGAACCTGGAACCAACCATGCTGTCCATCAAAAGAGGACTGGATTAAAAAAATGTGGTACATATACATGATGAAATACTATGCAGCTATAAAAAAGAACAAAATCATGAATTTTGCAGCAACCTGGATGGAACTAGAGTCTATAATACTGAGTGATCTTTCACAGCAACAAAGATCTGAGTATCACATGTTCTCACTCATAAGTGGACCTTGAACATCTATTGTAATACTATAATAAAAGGATCGACAGTGGTGGGAATCTATGGGGGGGGACAGGGAGGGCAAGAGTGGTGGGATTAATGGTAGTCAATATCATCTCGGGATGGGGGACACCCCTTATCACTAAGAGTGCCTGAACGATGCATATTTGTATACCTTAACTGTACCCCACAATTTTAAAATAAAAAATATGTTTTTTAAAAAAAGAAAAAAGAAAAATATTCCGTGCTCATGAATTGGAAGAATCAACATTGTTAAGATATCCATTCTACCTAAGACAATCTACAGATTTAATGAAATACTCATCAAATTACCAGCAACACTCTTCTCAAATCTAGAAAAAATAATATAGGAATTCATATGGAAACATAAATGATCAAGAATAGCCAAAACAATCCTCAGTAAAAAACAAACAAAAAAGCGTGGGAGGTATCACATTGCCAGACATTGAACTTTATTATAAAGTTACAATAATCAAAAAAGCCTGGTATTGGTACAAGTATAGGCATATAGACCAATGAAATAGAATTGAGATTCCAGAAGCAAAACCTCAATTTCTCAACCAACTCATCTTCAGTAAAGCCTCCACTACCCACTACTGGAGAGAGGAGAAGCTATTCAGTAAATGGTGCTGGGAAAACAGACCACATGCAGAAGATTGAAACAAGACCCCTACCTATCCCCATACACAAAAATTAATTCTAAATGGATGAGAGATCTAAATGTAAAACCTCAAACTATAAGAACCTTAGAAGATGCAGAAGACACTCTTATGGAAGTTGAAAATGGCAACGAATTCCTGATCAAAACCCAAAATGCCCATGCCATAGGAGATAAGATAGGCAAGTGGAACCTCATTAAATTGACAAGCTTCTGCAAAGTCAAAGATACCATCAAGAGAGCAGAGAGACAGCCCACAGACTGGGAAAAATATTTGCCAACTTCATGTCTGACAAAGGCCTAACATCAAGGGTCTACAAGGAACTCAAGTGTGCTGAAAAGAAAAAAACAAACAGCCCCATTACAAAGTTGACAAAAGATATGAATAGACTCTTCTCAAAAGAAGACATATGGGCAGTCAACAGACACATTAAAAAAATGTTCAACCTCACTAGTCATCAAGGTGATGCAAATTAAAACTACACTGAGAGCTATTACTTAACTCTAGTCAGAATGACCACCATCAATAACTCAAAAAATAACAGATGTAGGAGAGGATGTGACAAAAAGGGAACACTTCTACACTGTTGGTGGTAGTATAAACTAGTACAGTCTCTGTGGAAATCAGTGTGGCAATTCCTAAAAGTTCTAAAAATCATCCTTCCATATGACTCTGAAATCCCCCTACTGGGAATATATCCAGAAGAACTCAAATCACTCTATAAAAAAGATATCTGCACACGTATGTTTATCACAGCACTGTTCACAATAGTAAGAACATGGAACCTACCATGCTGCCCATCAAAAGAGGACTGGAGAAAAAAATTGTGGTGCATATACACAATGGAATATTATGCAGTCATAAAGAAGAAAAAAATCATGACTTTTGCAGCAACCTGGATGAAATTAGAGTTTATAATACTGAGTGATCTTTCACAGAAGCAAAGAGCTGAGTATTACATGTTCTCACTCATAAGTGGACCTTGAATAACTACAAAAATACTATAAGAAAAGGACTGATAGTGGCAGGAAACTGCAGAAGGGATGGGAGGACAGGGAGGTGGGACTGACAGTAGTCAATATCTGCCTGGGGAAGGAGGGACACACCTCATCAACAAGGGTAACTGTACAATGAATATTTGTATACCTAACCCTGAATTGTATCCCACAATTTTAAAATAAAATAATAAAATTACAAACTCCACAGAACTACAAGAGCAGAAACCAATGCATAAAACAATTACACACAAACATACACACATACCCCCCCCCACACACACACCCCAAGACAAACTGGAATAACAACAAAGCAAAACAAAACAAAAAACAACAATAATAACAAAAAACCTGGAAAACAAAACTCACAGACATGTCCAACCCAAAATTAAAGGAAAAGAAAAACGAAAAGAAAAGACAAAAACAGAGGAATTAAAATCAATCCCTCATACATGTATTCACACACACATTAAACTAAAAATAAGAGAAGGACAAAAAAGCAAAAACAGACAAAAAACTGAAAGATTAATTCTCAGTCCTTCACATACACACAAAAATAGAAAAAGAAAACAAAAGAAGAAAGAATAAAAAAGAAAAAACAAAGGAGGATGTAGATTGAATCCTTATATACACATTCATGCACAATGGAAATTTAAAAACAAACAAACAGAAACAAATGAAGAAACATACAAAATAACAACAAAAAAATCTTGCCCTCTTGTCGCAGGTTCTGTAATTGTTCCTCTCAGCTGCCTCTCTACTGTCTCCTGCAGAGCTTTTACTTCATTCACAATCTCCCCAGTGTCCAGCTCAAGCCAGGAGGAAGGGGTGGTGGGATGTCTTGTGCTGCAGTCCTCCCCTTCCATTGTAGTATGTTCAGGCTGATCTCCTATGGTGGAGAGGTGAGGGATTGTCTCTTCCCCAAGTACTGGAGTGGGGTGCTCCAGTCAGGCTTATTCATGAGTAGAGTTCTCCTTTTGGGACTGACGACCAGGCTCTGACTGGGTTTGTCCATCTCAGTCATGTCCCAGCCTTATGAGTCTAATTGTCAGAAGATTATTGGGGAGGAGGTGGTTGGGTCAGTCCTGGACTAATCGCTGATCTCTTCTGAGGTCTTCCTCATTCTTTTCTGTCCACACCATTTGTCTCTTGACTAAGCAGGGTAAGAAATCGGGCACCTGAGACTCAGCACTCATTCTGTCTCTATCCCTACAGAGTTTATGTTTTGGGGATATTCCCTCTGTGTCATCATCAATCCCTGAGTTGTTTATCTGCTGGTCACAGAGATTGAATTGGGTCTATTGTTCCATCGTGAGTTAACCAGAACACTTTCCTGCCCAGTTTTAAAGATGTAGCGTGCCAGGGTGCCTTTTTCATCTACTCCAGTGGGGCTCTGCCTCTGGGCTCCCTCGCTGTGCTTCCTCCACTGCCCTTGCTCCCAGCGTCCGGCCAGGTGCTGCAGTGGTGAGGCAGAGCCTAGAGCCTGCAGTCTCTCCTAGCAGCTTCTTCCCAAGAAAGGCTTTGTTGATTTTTTAAAAATGGAGCTTGGCTTCTGTGCCCCAGAAAGCCCTAGGGACCAAGCAGAGCAGTTGTGCCACCAGCTGCTTCATCAGGAAATCCCTGGCTACTTGCTCCCAAGTCCCTATTCTGTCAACCACTCACAGGCCCACTTACTCACTGACACATACGCAAAATTTTTCATACACTCACTCACTCACACTGGGACTCACTTAGTCCAACTGGCTGTGCTGCTATCTTCCCCAAAAAAGCAAACAAAAAAGCAAAAAATAACTCTTTCTTTTTCAAAAGACCTTTATCATGTTGGAATTCCCTAAAATACAATTATGGGTTTTCTTTTGTTCCCTGTCTTTACTCTCTCTAGGTACTTTCAATAATGTCCACAGCATCAATTACTAACTATATGGAGATTTGTTCTTAAAAGTATATCTCCAGCCTAGACATTTTTCTTGGGCTCAGGACACATATCCAAATACCCTATTTTACTATATCTTATGTGTTTCACAGATATCTCAAATGGATGCTAAAATTAAAAGGGGGGATACCTCATCGACAAGGGTACTTGCATAACGAACATTTTTATATCTAATCTTGAATTGTACCCCGCATCTTTAAAATTAAAAATTAAAAAATTTAAACTCTTAATTTCCTCCAAATTTGTTCCTTTCCCAGTCTTACTTGTCTCAGAAAACAATGCCGCCATTCAATTACTTGCTAAGACTGAAAATGTGAAATCATTTGTGTTTTTGCCTCATAATTCACACGCATATATACACATACATGTATTAATTTCTAAATTAGCAGAAAATCTTGGTGTTCCTACCTCCAAAATATTTCTGAATTCATCTACTTTTCTCCATATCTAGTCTTACTTTGGCACAGGGTACTCATATCTTATCTGGGTTTCCAAGATAAACTTCAAATTTGACTTTCATTTATATTCCCCCGTTTCCACCAGACCATCATAATTCATTCCACCCAAACAAGAGTGATCTCTTTTAATATAACAGTGTAAATCTGATCACATTACCTTCTGGCTTAAACCATTCAGTGGTTTTCAAATTCATGTAAATAAAACTGAAAAGTCTTTCTATGATCTACAAACCCTGAATAACTCTGTCCCTAACTAACTCTCCAGTTTACTTAGTACCATTCATTCTGTCATTCAGTGGCTTTTTTTTTCCTAAGAGAAAACTACCCCAGGGCTTTAGTGTTTGCTCTGCAATCTTCCTTCAAGGTTTTTTTTACCAAGGTATTTGCATGACTGCTTCCTCTTTTCACTCAGGTCTAAATTTGTATGCCACCTATACAGAGAGCCTCTTCATGACCATTTTAAATATTGCCCTCACATCATTCTTTGCCATAAAGCTTCATTGTTTCCTTTGTAGCTTTTATAAAAGCTGTTATTAGGTTTATATATTTATTTATTTAGACAATATTCTAGTCCTGTCCTTAGTTAGTAATTATCCTTACTATCTCTAGCACTAAAATATCTAACACCCCCATAATTTTAAAGCAAGTGTTTAGTGACATACTATTCAAATAGATGACAAAAGAGAAGCCAGTGATCAAGCATCATGTGATTCTCCAAGCCCATATTCAGATTCTCAGAGAGGAGGTATTATTTTCCTGAGAGACGTGCACATAGACAAAATTGTATATCCACTCTACATTTCTGTTTTCAAGGACTATGTTGTACAATGAAGACTATTCTCATTAAAAAATTTTCAAACCATTGAACATTAGTGCCTACATTAAAAAATGTAGCATGCATGACTGGATTCAACATTATCTACTAAGTTTTATTTGGGAAGAATGCCCTTTAGACTCAAAATACTATGCTTATATAACTGCTGCTGTTATACACATACACTCTTGACATCTTCAATAACTGAATTCAAGTTCCTCTTCTTCTAATAGGTCCTTACAAAAATATAATGGTACTTAACTTAGTCAATAACTTCCCAACATTTTGATTACTGTGATTGAAATGCTTGGCACACATGGCTTTAAGGTCAGTCAGTATCAGCTCATGAGCTGTGCAAAAGATATAAAACATATATACACGTAGACATTTTCTGTTTAATTTTCCTTTGAATGGCATTTCAATGGCAATTGAATGATGCAGCTGTTTGTAATCAACTTAGTGCTGAGATCTCTTGAGGATGTGTGATATGTAACTGCTGTTGAATTTTACATTCAAGTTGTTCTAAATCAAGTTAGTTTCTTTTGAAACTAGTGTGTTCTAAAAGAGAGAAATAAAAATAATAAGATAGATTTAAATTGCCTGTGATTTGTTAGCGATGTTATTCTTGAATTCCTTCTCCCTCATCTTTCTGCTCAAAACAACCTACTGAAAAGAAGTTTCCACACAGCTAAAAATGATTTTACTAATGTGCCTTCTGCAGTATGTTCAGTTTTCCAATTAAAGAGATAAACTTAAATGAATTGCATACATTCCTTCAACTGCTCCTTCATATGTCCAAAAGCTTGCATTTCTCATAGGCACTGGAAAGGGTGGCAGGGAGCAAGATAGAGGAATGGAAGCTAAGAGAAATAAAGAGACTTCTATAACATCACACAACTGTGAGAGGCAAAAACTGAACTCAAACCATGTCTGTTTGACTTCAAAGCTAGACCTGTTAACTAACCTATTCTATAACCAACCTAAGTTTTCAGAAGATTAATGCATCCTTTTCACAAACACAAGATTAAAATGTACAAAAAGCAAATACAATCTTTCTTCTGGAAAATATTATATTGTGGTTTTTTGGGGTTTCTTTGAGTTGGAGTCTCACTCTGTCACGCAGACTGGAGTACAGTGGCCGCTTCCGGCCACCGCAGCCTCAACCTACTGCTGGGCTCCGGTGATCCTTCCACCTCAGCATTCCAAGTGGCTGGAAATACAGGCACATGCTACCAAGCCTGGCTAGTTATATTTTAAATTAGGGTCGCAGCAGTAAGATTGTTATTTTTTAATGAGCAAATTATTGGAAAGGATGAGTACTTAGTGACTCATTGGTCATGGAGGGAATGGGATGGGTCAATGATCAATGGCATGATGTTAGTGACACAAACAAAAATAAGGAAGTCAAAAAGTAATGTGCAAAAAATATAAAATGCCCTTGAAAGTAGTAAAGATGTTCATCACATATAATTAAATAAGCATCAATTAAAACTACTCTGAAATACTCAGCTATCAGATGAGCAACAATTGAATAAAATGCCGAGATTCCAGGTTTCAGCCCCAGTATAAGAAATACCTTGGAAGTTATCACTCCCATACTTATAACAAGGGAAAAAAGGAGCCTGCTAAACTGAAAATCAATAACTTTTCTTGTACCCATCAGAGAATTGAAGTAGTAGGGCAAGCTAGCATCTGGAAATCTGTACAAAGGAATCCAGAGAGTTCCTGCAAACATCTGCTTATCTTAAGCAAGAGTGCCTGGAGTCATACAATGGTAGGACTAACTAATTTTGACCAGATTCATAGAGGTTGAATGAACAGATACAATAACAGTGAGAAACTCCTGGCAGTCTAGCTTTAGGGAACTCTATAAATTAATGTGTTTGCCAATCACAAACCTTACTAGGTTCTCAAAGTGAGAATTCTGAGTTCTCCTCCTGGATCTAGCTGGGGAAGTGAAAGAGTAATCACTATGAAGTACTCCCAGAGGTTTCTTCACAACAAAGACCTACTTACCAGATCTTTATTTTGGCTGGCAGAAGAATGTTCCTTATGCTCTAGCCCACACTAGCCTTTCTGTCTCACTAAAGGACAGTGAAGTGTAAGGTATACCACTGAAGAAACACTAGTGAAGAGACAATAGGCCAGTAAAATTCTGAGACTTATTCAAAATATTCCAAAAATTGTCCCTTGTTCATGCCTAATACCACACCAACGGGGAACAGATAATAATTTATAACATTAAATGAATATATTAAGCAAGAATAAAAAAGATCTGAACTTAATTGCCTTAAAATACTAAAGAAAAAATATTTAAGTTTAAAGCATGTAGGCAACCTGAAATTTTAAAAACCAGGGGAAAATCTGGTGAAACTGAAAACAGTAAAACAATATTAAAAACAAAATGTGATTATTTTAAAGTATCAATAAAATTTATTCAAAAATATAGACAAGCAAACCAAGAATAAAAGACAGAATAACCAACTTCATATATGAATGAGCGATCACCACTGATTAAATGGATATTAAAAAGATAATAAAGGAATACTCTGAACAAGTGAGACTTATATCTACTTAAAAATTAAATCGGTAATTAATAACTTACTAAAAGAGAAAACAACAATCCTAGATAGTTTTATGGCCAAATATTGCCAAACACTTAATACAGAAATAATATCAACTCTCCACAATCTCTTCTAGAAAATAAAAACAGTGGAAACACTTCCTAACTCGTGCTATGAAGCCAGTATTCCCTCAGTACCAAAACCAAACTAAAGACATTACAAGAAAAGAAAGCTGTACACTAACATTTGTCATGATTAAAGATGAAAAAAAAAAAAACTTTGACAGAATAGCAAATTAAAACCAGCAATGAATACAAATAATTGCATACCAACTGGCACACAATTCAGGTGTGTGACACTTACTCAATATCTGAAAATCAATCTGCATATGTACCACAGTTTTATGCAGCCATAAAAAAAGGACAAAATTATGGACTTGCAGCAACCTGGATGGATTTAGAGTCTATCATACTCAGTGATCTATCTCAGAAACAAAGAACTGAGTACCACATATTCTCACTCATGAGTGGATCCTGAACATTTATCATAATACTACATGAAAGGTATTGGCAGTAGCAAGACACTGCCATGGGGCAGGGGAACATGACATCAATAAGGGTACCAGATCCCAAACCAGACGAAGTGAGGAACAATAGGAGGCCCAAACTTCACCTGCTTCACCGCTTATGTACCGCTTATGTACCTAATCCTGAATTGTACCCCACATCCTTAAAATCCTTAAAATATAAATAATATTTATTTTTAAAAATCAGTCTGTACAGTTCTCTAAAAAACAGACTACAAAAGATGAATCCTATGATTTTATCATTTGATATTGAAAAATCTTGATAAAATTCTATACCTACTCATAATTTTTTTTAAATTGAGAAACTAGCAATATGTAGTATCTTCTTCAATGTGATAAAGAACATTTATAAAATAAATCTATGTTTAACCTAGTACTTTGTGAGAAACTAGACGCTTTTCCTCTAATATCAGGAATGAGACAAAAATATCTTACCATTCTTATTCAGCATCATTCTGGCAAACCTACCTATTGCATTAAGACAAGAAAAGATTGAAAAAAATGCCTTGTTTTTAGATGACGATTGTTCATGCAGAATTTTTTTAAATCAACAACAATGAAAAAAACTGGGACAAATAAAAGAGTACAGCAAAAATCACAGGAATCCAAAGTTAGTATATAAAAATATCGATATTTATTATATGCTTGCAATGTACAATTGGAATTTGAAATCAAAATAACAGTACAATTTATAATAGCACCTAGAAATTGAATACTTAGACATAAATCTAACAAACTAACTGCAAGATAAAGTAGCTACAGGATGCATATGTAGAAAGCAATGAAATTCTAATGAAGGCAATCAAATAAGATTTAAATAAATGGAGAGGAATTGTTGCATGTTTATGACTAGAAAAATTCAACATTTTTAAGATGCCAATTCTCCCCCACATGAGCTATGCATTCAAGGCAATTCCAAACAAAATGCCAGGAAGTTACTATATAGATATTGACAAACTGTTGTTCAAAGTATTTGGAAAAGTAAAAGACCTAAAGGAAAGTGGCAGGCAGAATAATGTCCTACTTTCTCAAAGATGCCCGTGTGCTAATCTCAAGAACCTGTAAATATATTATATTCCATGGAAAAAAGGGAATTTTGGTTGCGAATGGAATTAGGGTTACTAATAACAAGACTTTAAAATAGGGAGATGGTCCTGGATAATCTGTGAGAAACTAATAATTTTAAAAGTGATAGAGGGAGGTAGAAAGGGAATAAAGACAGAGAAAGAGAAGTGATAATGGAAGCAGGAGTCAGAGTAATTCAGTGTGAGAGAATTTGACTTGATTTTTCTGTGTTTAAAGATAGAAGGGTGCCATGAGTCAAAGAATGTGGACACATTTTAGAGCTGAAGAAGACAAGGCAATTGATTCTCTCTAGAGCCTCCACAAAGGGATAGCATCCTGCCTCCATCTTGACTTAACCCATCCAGTTAATTCTATGACAGATGTATAATTTACAGAATTGTAACATAATAAAAATTATTATGTTAATTAATAAAAATTATATTTTTAAGCCACTGAGTTTGTGGTGATTTGTTACAGTAGTCATAGAAAACTAATACAAAGTCAACACAATACTGAAGAATAAAAAAGTTGATGGACACATAACACCAGATTTCAAGGTTTCCATAAAGATTCAATAGTCAAGACACTGTGATATTGGTGAAAGAATTAATACATAGATCAATAGAACAAAATAGAGAGCCCAAAAACTTACCCACACAGGTGTAGTCTGCTGATCTTAGACAAAAACACAAAGGCAAATTGATAGAGAAATAACAGTCTTTTCAACAAAGAGTGTTGGAATATTTGGACATCCATTTGTTTAAAAAAAGTGAACCTTACGTTTTTAGAATAATTAACTCAAAAAATATCACCTGCCTAAGTGTAAAATGAAATTTTTTAAAACAACTATAAGAAAACATAAGAGAAAATCCTTGTGACTTTGGGTTTGATGATGGGACTTTAAATGCAGCATACTAGGCATGATTTAGAAAATTAAAATAATTATAAATGCAATCTTAATAAAGTTTAAATCTTCCACACTGTAAAAGACACTGTTAAGAGAATAACAAGGGAAGCCACAGACTTGCATAATATATTAGTAAATCACATATTTGATAAAACATGTATAAAAAATTCAAAACATACAAATAACTCAACCATTAAAATGGTTAAAATGGGCAAAATATCTCCATAAACACCCACCAAAAATATAAAAATGGAAATAACCATAAGAAAAAGATGCTTAACATTACTTGTCTATAGGAAATTGCACATTAAACCATAATGTGAATCCAGTATATTCTTATTAGAATGACTAAACTCCTATAACTCAGTAGCAAAACCCACAAATAACCCAATTTAAAAATGGGCAAAGAAATTGTATAGACATTTCTCCAAAGAAGGCAAACAAATATTCTGCAGGGACATGAAAATGTAACATCACTAATCATAAGGAAACTCAAATATCACCACAATGAGTTAGCACCTCATACTTGCTAGGGTGGCCATTAACAACAGCAACAAGAAAGGTAAGTGTTGACAAAGATGTGGAGAAAAGAGAACACTTGTACACGGTTGATGGGAATGTAAATTGGTGCAGCCACTATAGAAAATACTATAGAGGTTTCTCAAAAAATTAAAAAATTAAAAATACAACTACCATATGATCAAGTTATCTCACTTCTGGGTGTATATCTGGAGAAATTGAAATCAGTGTGCCAAAGAGATATTTGCATTTTCATGTTCACCGAAACATTATTTATAATAGCCAAGTTATAGAATATACCTAAATGTCAATCAGCAGATGAATGGATAAAGAAAATGTGGTGTGTGTGTGTGTGCGCGCGCGCGCTCACGCACGTGTATGCCCATATGTGACAACGTGTATAAACTTGGAGGACATTATGTTTAGTGAAATAGACCAGACACAGAGGGCAAATACCAGATTATATTACTAACATGAGGAATCTAAAATAGCCAAACACGTGGCAGAATAGAGTAAAATGGTGGTTGTCAGTATTGGGAGAGGAAGGTGTGGGAGGTATTAATGAAAGTGTACAAAGTTTCAGTTATGCAAAATAAATAAGTTCTAGAAATCTACTGTAGAGCACAGTGCCTATAGTTAGCAGTACTATATTGTATACTTCAAAACTTTCTAAGAGGGTAAATCTTGTGTTAAGTGCTCTTACCACAAAATACTATGACTATTACTACTAAAAAAATAATAAAGAGAGGTGAAGGGTACTTTTGGAGGTAAGGGATGGTTATGCCTTAGACTATAGTGAGGACTTCATAAGTATATACTTATTGCCAAACTTTTATATGTCAATCATGCCTCAATAAAGTATTCTTTTAAAATGGCTACAGTAAATAAATAACCTTATAATATCAATTATTGATGACAATATGAAAAACCGTAACTCTTGTTCATTGCTGGTAAGAGTGCAAAATGATACAGCCATTTTGGAAGACTAGTTTTTTACAAAGCTAAAGATAATTTTACCATACAATCCAGCAATCATACTCCTAGGATTTTACCCAATTGAGTTGAGTACTTATGCACCCACAGAAACCAGCACCTGGATGATTATAGCAGCTTTAGTCATAATTACCAAAAGTTTGAAGCAATCAAGATGTCTTTTTATAAGTGAATGGAAAAATGTACTGTGGTACATTTATACAATAAAATCATATTCAGCAATAAAAAATGAGTTATTGAGTCAAGAAAAGACATAAATGGATCTTAAATGTATATTTCCAAGTGAAAAAAATCTGGAAAGTTATCATAATATATTTTTCTAACTATATGACATTTTGAAAAAGGCAGAACTATAGGAACAGTAAAAGTAATTACCAGGGGGATAGAGAGAAGGTTGAGAAAGTGAAGCATAAGGAATATTTCAGAGTGATTAAATTATTCAATTGCTTCTATAATGGTGGAAGCATGATATTATGTATTTGTCAAAGGCTATAGAATCTCACAACACGAGTAGTGAAACTTAATATATGCAAGTATTTTAAAAATCATTAGGAGGTCAGGAGATCTCAGGATGGAATTTGGACATGACAAAACAATCTACTTGCATTATAAATGTATGGAGCAAACTCATCTAAAAAGGTGGGAATAAGGTGTTGATTAACCTTGGAAATGAGTGGAGACAAAAAAGAAACTGAACACTGTACATAAATAGTGCAGTCTATTTGGTAAATTTGTTTTCTATGGCAGTACAATTCTGATAGTGATATATACGTACTGTAATTTAAAAAGTGAATGGATGATGGATGTGAATGGCAGAAGATAATTTTCTCACCATTGAAATGGGAAGAAACAGGCAAGGGAAGGCAGCTAGTATAATTCATGTGGTAATGAACTAAAAGTTGATGACATCAATATGAACTTGTATTTAGTTTAATATAAATACAGGTGGATGGATAAATAGATGATAGATAGTGTTTGTTAACACACACACACGCGCGCACACACACACACACACACACAAACACACATTTCCTCACTCCATTCACTGAGAGGGCCTAGAAGCAATGATATCTTAAGATGAAAAATCTTATCTATCACCCAGATCTTGGTTTCTAACACCATTCTCCAATAAAGAACCAAAAGCCTTGGAGAAATGGCTGATTCTAGGAGAGTAAATACATGAAATAAGTGTGAACTATCTTGAAGTGCCAAAAAAGAAAAAAAATCAAACAAATAAATAATCCCACAAAGATGTCAAAAGTACACAGAGGCCAACTGAAAAAGCACCAAACTGGAAACATTTGAAAAAAGAGACAAAAGTGGAAAAAACTTGAACAAGAAGAGCTAACATTAGATTATAATTCAAAATATAAAACCAATATCCATGTGCCCATATTATTATGATTATAGAAGTAAATAAATAAATGAGGGAAATAGAAAAATCTCATGTGCAGAAGAATTCCAAGTACATACTTTGCTCTTAAGAAGGTGAAACATAAATTTCCATTTCATAAGTGTGGACTATGCAGAGTACCTGTCTTTCAACAGTACAATATGAAATTGGGATAGCCGGGCTCAGTGGCTCAGCCTGTAATCCCGCGCCTTTGGGAGGCTGAGGTGAGTGGATTGCCTGAGCCTGTGGGTTCGCGACCCACCTGGGCAACTAGGTGAGACTTCATCACTACAATAAATCAAAAATGAGCCAGGAGTGATAGCGCGCGCCTGTAGTTCCAGCTACTTGGAAGGCTGAGGCGGAAGGATCACTGGAGCCCAGCAGGTAGAGGCTGCGGTGACCGGGAGCGGCTACTGCACTCCAGTGTGGGTGACAGAGTGAGACTCCAACTGAAAAAAAAAAAAAAAAAGGAAAGAAAAAGAAAGGGGGATAAAAAGAGTAACTTTACTGTGGATAAATCTAGCAAATATGATTCAGCAGCATGATCAAGGTCAGTGTCAACAGTCATAAATCATGTTGGTAATATGTCCCTTTTATATCATACAATGAGAATAGCACACTACCTCCAGGGTCTTCCTACCAAAAATCATTCAGCCCAATTTAACCATGAGAAAAACATAAGGCAAATTCAAATTGAAGACATTCAACAAAATATCTCACCAGTACTCTAAAAATCCTAAGTTAATAAAAAATAGTGAATTATGAGCAGCTGTCACCTTGCAGAAAAGCCTAAGGAGACATAATGACTTAATACAATATTTTGTTACAGATAGGATCCTAAAACAGAAAAATAAGACTAGGGAAGAAACAATGCTTTTTGAACAAAATACAGACATTCGCTAATAATAATAATATCAATATTGGTTCATTAATTGCAAAACTGGATCATAATGTAATATATTAACAATAGGGAAAATTGGATGTCGACTCTATGAGAATATTATGTAATATCTTCACAATTCTTCTGCAAACTTAAAACTCTTCTAAAATATGTAAAATAAGTTTACTTTAAAAATGTATGACTCCTCATTCCATTAGTGAGACTGCAGGAAAATAAGCACTCATACATACAGCTTCATATTCTGGTGGGAATATAAATGGCTATAACACTTATGAAAGGGAATTGGAAGATATCTAACAAAAATACACGTGTTTATTATTCAATCATCAATACAACTTTCAGGAATTTACCCTGAAAGTATACTTTTAACAATACAAAAATACACAGTTTTTTTTCCCTTGCAGCATATTTTGAAGTGCATAATACTGAAAATATACTAAATTTACTCATTTAAGAGAGTGATTAAATAAATTATCACGCACATTTACGTGATGGGGTATTGCACAACTACAAAAATACTGAGGAAGAATTTATTAACTGATATGGAGTGACATCCAGAACATATTGCTAAATTAAAAACTCAATGTGCAGGGTATCTACAATATTCTATTTTTGTGTAGCAGAGTCAAGGAAATAACAGAATACTGCACATGCAGGTCTACTAATTTTTACAAAAAAGAGGAAAGATAAACTAATGGTATTGGTTAGCTATAATGAGTGTGTAGGACCAAGAGAGAAATGATAGCAGATGGGAGTGATTTAGAAGGGATTAGGGTGGAAGTAATACTTCTCTGATCATATCTTTCTGAATCATTATACATTTAACAAGAATGGGAGAGAGGGGCAGAAATGAAATACAGAATCAAATGAGGCTGCTGTCCAATGGATAGCAAAAGCATAAGCATAATCACATTGAAGGTAGGTCAGGAGATGGTAACTTACCTAAGAAATTCTTGAAGATATTTTGAATATAGCCTCAGGTAAAAGAATGGTAAAACAAAAAATATTGCATTTTAAATAAATAGGTTGGTTTTTTTTTTTGTTTTTTTTTTTTTTGAGTTGGAGTCTCACTCTGCCGCCCAGACTGGAGTGCAGTGGCCGCTCCCGGCCACCGCAGCCTCGACCTGCTGGGCTCCGGTGATCCTTCTGCCTCAGCCTTCCAAGTAGCCCAGAATTACAGGCATGCGCTACCACGCCCGGCTGATTTTTTGATTTATTGTAGAGATGAGGTCTCGCTGCCCAGGCAGGTCTCGAACCCGCGGGCTCAGGCAATTCACTCACCTCAGCCTCCCAAAGGCGCGGGATTACAGGCTGAGCCGCCGAGCCCAGCTAATAGGTTGGTTTTTAATAAGAGTGTAGGTTAGCATTCCTGAAACTACTCTATATGTGTTCTAGGATTGAACAAATTAGTCAATATATTGTGGATAGTAGGAACCAGTTTTCTGTCACCAAATGAATTACAAACGAGGAAACAAGGAGGGCTGTAATGAACCCTGTGGTATTAAACTGGAATTAATATGAACTCAACATTTTAGACATCTATATATAGATAGCTATAGAAATAGAAATGTATCTGTGTATGTATATACATACTATATTCGCTAGCTCCAGCTCTGTTTGCTAAAAGGGCCTAGAAGCAAGGGTATCCCAGTACCATTGAGCACACCAAATACCAAAAAAAGGCTGAACCATAGCCTAGAGCCTAGCATAGTGCTTAGGCACATATATTCAATAAATATGCATATCATCATTATCTTCATCACTATCTCATTCAAGAGTTATAAGGAAAGTTGACCACATGCAAAGAAAACAATTTTTTAAATGAAGGCTAGAAAATTAGGATAAGAACAAAGAAGGGATAACTGAAGGATCATATTTCTGATGGAGCAGGAAGGGTACATTTCTCCCTACATGAGAAAGTTTTACCTTGGCCGGGGGGGGTCGGAGGGGGAATAGTTATTTCTGCCTTTAAGAGAGGAGGAGAGAGGAAAAAAATAATGAAGACATATATAGATATTTTAAGATTGAAAAGAACATACCTTCAATTGCCTCAGAAAAATATGAAGTAAAATAATCCAATGAAAGAAAAATATGTAGAGCAAGAAAGGTCCAGGTTAGCATTAGGAATGTTAGAACCACCACTTCTGGAGAAATGTGATAAAAAGACAATATACAACTAAAAGGGTTTGCACAATAGCCCAGTTCCTACCTTCAGTTAAGTAACATGAGTTTGTAGTTAATTTAATCCATTTCCCTATTTTGAATTATGCACGTCACCCCTTCCCATCAAGGGATATTCAAGATAAATCTATACCTTAGATGTCAATCACTCCTCTTAGGCTGTGGACTAGAAACACCAAAGAAGCAAGTGCTCTTATCAGAAGAGGACATTTTGAACTGCGGCTTTTCTCTAGACTCACAGGTTTAATTCCAGCCTAACAGCTGCACTGCAGTCCATGAAATATTTACATTGTTTCTTGCTAAATTATATACATTATTTACCATATCATCTATTAAATATTTACTGCCTTTCCAAATATGTCATGCATCACACTCCACTGCTCTTGTTTCTTTTAGCATTAAAATAGAAAAGGCCAACCCCTGCAGAAGTCTGAAAAAAGTAGCTGTGACAAAGAAGAAAGCATAGAAGGAAAAATGTGAAGAGAAGCAGAAGGCAGCTATCTAAAAAAGTGTTCAGTGTTATATACTCCTCTATTTTCTCAACTTTCCCTTCCCCTAGCTGGGATGATGATTTCTCTCACTTAGAAAAGGTGTTTTTTTTCTCCAATGATTTACATACACAATGTTTGATAAAAACGATTCTGGAAATAAGCTTTATTATCTGAAGGAGCCATATTCTAGAATGGCTAGATACGTAAAATCATCTGTTAAGAAAGTTTTGTGGTGATATCAAAAGTCAAGCATCACCTACTGTATCATAATTCTTCCCTACAGGAATAGGATTGAAAAAATTTAATAGAACATAATAGAATAGAAATGAAATATATTCAACTCTTCCTACACAATATGATGCTTCACTCTCTAGGAAATACGACAAATTTTAATAAATGTATCGTCAACAGGCTATATATGGTACTTGTGATCAGTTAAAGATGCTAAACTATGAAAACTGTTAATGGTGTCAGGGATGCAAAAAAAAAAAAAAAGAACTAATTGGTTCTCACTTAAGCAACGTTTCCATTAACTTGATCACTGTCCCCAAAGTAGGAATCTTAGAGATTGCTAATTAGCTACCAATGATGTATTCTCTTCTATTACAATTGACAGAACCTTGACTTTTAGAGGGGTGCACTAAAAGACTATTTGCCAGGCTTCCTTGAACCTACAGGTAGCATATGAATGTTTCAAGCAATGAGAAACAAGAGGCAATGTTGTGTGGGACTTCTCTTATATAAAGACTTATTTGTAATGGACGATTACAAGGCTTTCTTTCTCCATCCTACTGCTTGAAACTTGAAGATGATGACTGAAGCACCAGTAGTCATCTTGGACCATAAAAATGAAGGCCATATCATAGGGATGCAACTGCAAAAATCAGGACAAATTTGGCTCTCTGATTAGGGTGGAGCTGCTATACTAGCCCTTAACTTTCTACCTCAGCACTTGCTTTACCCGAGAGAAAAATAACTCTCTGTCATGTTTATGGTACAGTATTTCAGATTTCTTCTATATGTAACCAAACTTAATCCATATTAACACAAATAAGTTTGTGTGCTATTTCTCCCTCAATTATTTCAACTTACAGGCATTGTGTACCCTTAGGTATGTCTATTTACTGTGAAAGCTTTATCTGAGAGCAATGACTTATATTTTAGCAGTGCAACTATAATGCTGTGGATTATTTCAGTCATAGTTAGCTGTCCACTCAGCATGAAAGACTATCTTTTTTTCTGCTCATTTGAAATCAAGGGATACTTTTATATGGTAATTATGAACACCCTAAATTGTTTTTTTTACAATTTAAATTAGACTGGCTTACAAATGGGTTAGTGATGCCTATGTGCTGAAACATATTATTGATGTCCACATCCTTGAAGCTGTCAAGACATTGCTAGGTAATTTTTATTTGTTAGATTGAGTAGTTACTTGCAATTACTGTTTGAATATAGATGGATCAACATATATGAATTTTACACAGACATTCAGTTTCTGTGTAAAAGTTGTTTCACATACAAAATTATCTTAATATGTCCTTAAAATGCACTTCAGGTTAACAAACATTTGTTGAGTGCTTATCATATGTTAAGAAATAAAAAGCATACTTATCTGAGATTCAAGTCCAAAAATCCTAAATGGAGATATTATTTATTTATTTAATTTTTTTTTTTTTTTTTTGGTGAGAAAGCAGGATTTATTTAGGGGACAGAAAAGCTCCCACAGTTGGAGGGGACTTGAGGGTGTTGCCAATAATTATTAATTTTAATTGATAAATAACATTGTATGTTTTATCATGTATAACTTGGTATTTTGAAGTACAAACACATTATGAAATGGCTAAATGTAGCTAATTAACAAATGCACTACCTCACATAGTTATCATTTTTGTAGTAAGAGCACATACTATCTACTCTCTTTATATTTTTCAAGAATACAGCATATCATTATTAACTACAGTCACCTTTCTGTACAATAAAAATTTATTCCTCCAATCTAACTGTAATTATGTATCCTTTGGCCAACATCACTCTACCTTCCATCTCCCTAACTACCCTAGCCTCTGGTAATCACGATTCAACTCTCTACTTCTATGACATCAACAATTTTAGATTCCACCTATGAGTGATAACATGCAGTATTTGTTTTCTTGTGTCTGGCTTATTTCACTTAATGTAATGTCCACCAGGTTTATACATTTTGTCACAAATGGCAAAATTGCCTTCTTTTTAAAGGCTGAATACCATTTCATTGTATGTTTACACCACATTTTCTTTATTCATTCGTTGATGGACACTAAGGTTGATTTTGTATCTTGGCTATTGTGAATAATACTACAATAAACATGGGGACCCACATACCTCTTGGGAATCTCGATCTCATTTTCTTTGGATATATACCTAGAAGTGGTATTGCTGAATTGTATGGTAGTTTCATTTTTAATTTTTTGAGGAACCCTCATACTATTTTCCATAATGGCTGTGCTAATTTACATTTGAAGACAGATTTGAAGGAAGTATTTGAATTAAAATTATCCTTAAATGAATGGTTGCTATAACTGCATTTTTGCATCAAATGTATTCATCTATGGCATCAATACATCTTTTTAAAATTTCTAGATTTTGTATTTTGCTTTGCTGAAACACATTGAATCACCTCATATTGCAGCTGGGATTTCCTGAATTCTCTGTTTTAAACAGTAAAAATTCCCAAAGTGCATTGCAAGTGTTTTTATAGGAAAATTGACTTGAATAGATCATCATAGCTTTGCTTAAGACTGATGATTTTATGTACCTCTACAAAACTATTTCTATGCCAACAACATCTTCAGAAAAATCAGGTAAATGTCATTCACTGATTATTTTGATATAAGGTGAAAAGGTCTACTTTATATCATAGGAAATATATATGTTTGCTTGAGTTTTCCTCTTTACAAGGCTGAACAAAGCAAAAGTGTTCTCAAGGCTGCAATTGACAAATGGCATGCTGTTATGTAGTTAACCAAATGCTTCAATATGAAGGAGAAAGATTGGTGAGGATGTTAGCAGTGGATGGCATTTTTTTGGTAGAGCTTCAAACTCAATGCAGTTAAATTTAGGTTTGTTTACCCTAACTTCTCCCTTTAAACTGAGTAATTCTCACCTCTGTGCCTTCTTCAGTGTGGAGTTAACTTTTATGTATTTGTATAAACCACTTTTATAATTCGCTAATATACATACTTGATGGTTACTGTTCTCCCCATTAGCTTCTTGTAAACATGAACCAGTTATCAAATCATTGCATGGGAATGGTAAAGATTTCAAGTCTACTTTATGCATGTGAGTGCTGTTCTATTTTGAACTCTTAATTGTATAAAAGGATAGACTGATGATAAAAAAGTATGGAAATTTTTAACCAACTCTAAAGCCCAACTTAATATGAACTGTATAGATGATTCGGTGTATTCTCATCTTGACCTCTGTTTTTGTTTCATTTTTAATCATTTATGAAATTGCTAATTACCTTTTTTTAAACCTGAAGAAACTCACTTTAGAAAATCCATAGATAGACCAGTATATTTGGGTTCAGTGAACATCAATAAAATACAGCCTCTTTTTTCTCATTTAAAGTGATCTGTCGTGTCACTTGATTAAAGTTTCTAATTGTAGTATGATATTTAAATAAATTCTGGGAATTATTCAGCCTCCAAAAGGTATTTATCAAAAAGAATTGAAAAAATTCAATGTCTAAAATGCACTGGAATGATCATACTATACTCTCAAGATGAATGACCTTTCTTTTTATACCCCTAGTTGTGTCTCTGCAGTTCTTCCTTGCTGCACCAGTGTACTTTCAATTCTACATATTTACAGTGTTCTGGAGAGGATCTAAAAAGAGAGAGTTGATGTCTAAGATTTTAATGGAGTTTTTGTCCAAAATGACTTTTTACTGATGTTTTCCATGCTTGAGATTAGAAAAGAGGGAAATCAAAGGACAACTCTTTTCATAATACTATTTTTCTTATATTCGATCCCATATATAAATCTGCTCAATTCACTATTCACTAAGTCTAGGCAATTTTAAATCTATTTCCTAAATTTGCATTTAGGAATTATTTAAATGCCAGAGAATAAAAAAAGGCTATATAGAGTATAGAAACAGAATTAAATAAAACCCAAGCTTTATCAGTTCATCCACTAGGAACAAACTGATTTAAAAAAAATGAAATCAAGTACTATTTAAAAGTATAAGAACAGTTCAATTTCACCAAAGAAATAAGCCAGCTTTGGCATTCAACCAATTCCACAGGCTTCCTTGGGGGCTAAGTTCTGTCTGTACATCAATGAAAGAATCTGTATTTGAGACACGAAGTAACTTTTGGCAGACATTGAAAAAGACACCAAATGGTCTCTGTCTTTGCTGTGATCAACTGTGAAATGAAAACCTACCACTTAAATCACTTCCACTGCAACCTAATTTGTTCTCCCTGAGCTCAATACAGAATAAATCTCAGTGCCCTCTGGCCCATGGAATTTTTCTTAAAATAAAGCCAACAATGTGAAGTTCTGTGATTGCAACACCTTCTAAATCTGCAAATGTACTTGATATTTCAATTGTAGTTTTAAATCTAGTTTGTCAGCAGGGAGTTGTTTGATGTACACAATGCCAACTTCATTTAAGTGTTGGTTCTACCACTGATTAGCTGTGTGACTTTGGTCAGGTCATTTCTTTTTTTATGGCCTTCATTTTCTTCACTTATAAATTAAAAAGAAAATAAAACCTATTTCAAAGTTGCTTTCCAACTTTAAGGGTCTATGAGCTCAAGTGATTATTCACTATATAAAACAATTATCTGGTAGTATTTAGACATGGATTTAAATTGTCTTTCCCTCCTATTTCCAAATTTTAACTATCAAACACAATTTTGCAAAAGAATTTAGCTACTGATCTATAAGGTAGGGCTAGTCTTACTTATTCAAGGAGAAGATATCTACCTTAAAAAGGCAATACGCTGCTACTTCATTAAAAAAAAAAACAAACAAACTTCTAGCCGGGCTCGGTGGCTCAGCCTGTAATCCCGCGCCTTTGGGAGGCTGAGGTGAGTGGATTGCCTGAGCCCGTGGGTTCGAGACCCACCTGGGCAGCGAGACCTCATCTCTACAATAAATCAAAAAATCAGCCGGGCGTGGTAGCGCATGCCTGTAATTCCAGCTACTTGGAAGGCTGAGGCGGAAGGATCGCCGGAGCCCAGCAGATCGAGACTGCGGTGGCCGGGAGCCGCCACTGCACTCCAGTCTGGGCGACAGAGTGAGACTCCAACTCAAAAAAAAAAAAAAAGACCTCTACATAAAGCAAGCCGGCAAACTGATATATATATATAAACTTTTGTCTTTATGCAACCTAATTCTTAGGAATAGAACTGGAAAGTATGGGATCACATATTGAAAGCAAGTAATTTGGGCTTCCAACCATGATAAAGGAATGTATTTGGTTATTAAGTGTATCTATGAACTCGACACCAAAACAATGGTCATAATAGAAATGGAAAGCTTCTACTTGTGAAGCTGAATGTGGTTATTTGATTTTAGGAGACATTGTGTATGCCTCCAGATGAGAGAAACCTCTGCAACCTACACATGAGGTCATGCAACATAGGAATTCTAACACTGAATAAAAGTAGTGAAAAAATATTCATAATTGATAAAATGCAATACAAAATTACTGAAGTACCAAAATCTTTATGAAAAATTTAGTTACTTCTTTAAATCAAAATTCATTTTTACTCAACAAATTGAGGGAATATATACATATATGTGCATATATATTTTTCTGCTGGTTCTAGATAATGAGTTTTATATAGATATTTATGAAAAAATATGTTTCAATTAACAGAAATTTATTTAATGAAGCTTTAGTTATCATAGTACCTCTATGCTATCTACAGAAGATTGGTTTATCTCATAGTAAAAGAAAAGTCTTAGGTGTTAAACTGCATTTTAAGAATATGTAGTTCCCTTGGGAAGAAATTGTTGATGCCTCTTGTGCCTCACTTCTCACTAGGACTCTATTTTTTCCCAATATAGAATAAAGGTATTTGATATTTTCTTGGATTTTTTTTTGGCCTATCTTTCCTAAATGTTTGATGGGCTAGGTTCCCACACTAAGCAGGAATAAGGCTTGAATTTAACTGACATACACTGGCAGAAATATTAATTCTCCATAAGAAGTCAATGTGAGTCAAATATGTACCAACTGTTTCATAGTGTTGGAAATAGAAAAACAGTTAACCAAGTGAAAAAGTACACAATTCTGTGGGAGTAACATAAACCCACTCAGTAATCCAAAATGTGGCTTTATTTTCATCCATTCTCATTTCTTGTTGGCTTCAATGCCAGATGTTTTAAAATTCTCAGCATCTTGACATCCTCCACATAGCTGCATGAATCATTGAGGCGTATGTGAATGTGTGTGTTGATATGTGTGTTGTGGATGTGTCTGTGTGTCTGTTTCTTTCTTCATAAGGTTCCTTTCTATCAATATATTTAAGTCTAATAACACAGAACCTGAAAGCAGTAGAAAGGGGCTTTGTTTGAAGTCAGACAAAGTTGGGTTTGAATTTACCTATCAATCTCAATCTGTGTGACCTCAATTTTATCACCAAATTTGGTGCTTTAGTTTTCTCATCCATAGGAGGAGAATAATAATTGTCTATATTTTATAAGACTGTCTGGGAATTACATTGATTAACTAATGCAAAGAACTTAGCACAATGTCTTCAACAAACATTCAATAAACAATAATTATGATATCAAAAACTCTTAAAAAATGTTGGAAAATTTAAGAGAGACTTCAAAGGAGAAAAAAATACAAACAAATGAAATTTTCTTCAGGGGTTCAATATGTACTGGAATTTATGTGACTGAACATATTAGGTGGGAAAGCAAAGTAGTGTTTAAGAATTTGATGTCTGTAATTAGATCAGAGTTCAAATCCTGGTATGATCAGCTGGAAATTAGAAGAGTTGTATAATATGAAGTCTCAGATTTTTGCATAGAACAATAGATTATAATAATTCCTACCTCACAGTAGTGTGAGCACTAAATAAACACTAAATTTATTTTTTTGTTTTTTTGTTTTTGAGTTGGAGTCTCACTCTGCCGCCCAGACTGGAGTGCAGTGGCCGCTCCTGGCCACCGCAGCCTTGACCTGCTGGGCTCCGGCGATCCTTCCGCCTCAGCCTTCCAAGTAGTTGGAACTACAGGCGCGCGCTACCACGCCCGGCTAATTTTTTTATTTATTGTAGAGATGAGGTCTCGCCAACTTCCCCAGGCGGGTCTCAAACCCGAGGGCTCAGGCAATCCACTTACCTCGGCCTCCCAAGGCGCGGGATTACAGGCTGAGCCACCGAGCCGAGCTATAAGCACTAAATTTATGTGAAGCATTTTGAACAGTCCATATCACATAGTAAGCAGTTGATAAATGGCAGCTGTCATCATTATTGTCATGGAGTTCCTTGGAAATTAGTAAATGATATTTGTGAAGAGAACCTTAGTGATCATTTGATTCATGAAATGAAAATCAGTCTTTTAAAAATAAGATAAAATATCTCAAAGAAAAGAAATGATTAAAACAACGTCAAGTATTTAGCTAATGGCAAAGCTGTGTGCGAAATCTAAGTTTCTTGCCTCACAGGTAGTAGTTTCCAGTCTATTGGAAATGCTTGTGGAAATAGTACCACCAGAAAGATTTTCTAAGCAGTCTCCAAGAGTTTCCATGATTTTAGCCTCTAAACCACCACTTGGGAATTTTTTAATGTTATATCATCTTTTTATTCTCTGCAATGAAAGATGTAATTATATCATATCATTCTCTGCCCTAAATGGCAGCAAATGCTCCTTCTTTCAGGTGGATAATCTACCCAGAGGTCATTTCTAAGGACTTCAACCTTGCTACTGTGGTTATTGGTTTTCTCCTTTCCACTCCTTCCTCTAACAAATCACATCAAATATAGCTTTAGCTTTCACATGCATTTATTATAGATTTATTTTGGTGTCTGTCTCTGTTTCTAAATAGCTCCTTTTAATTTTTTACAGTTTAAACTAAAAATCTATGGTCATAGCCGGGCTCGGTGGCTCAGCCTGTAATCCCGCGCCTTTGGGAGCCTGAGGTGAGTGGATAGCCTTAGCCCGCGGGTTCGAGACCCGCCTGGGCAGCGAGACCTCATCCCTACAATAAATCAAAAAATCAGCCGGGCATGGTAGCGCATGCCTGTAATTCTGGCTACTTGGAAGGGTGAGGAGGAAGGATCGCCGGAGCCCGACAGGTCGAGGCTGCGGTGGCCAGGAGCGGCCACTGCACTCCAGTCTGGGCGACAGAGTGAGACTTCAACTCAAAAAAAAAAAAAAAAAAAAAAACTATGGTCATAAAACACATCTTCATTTGTTTTTTAAATAACATGGCTACATGGCTTCAGCAATAGTTTGGCCAATCTTGCTGTCTGCCTTTGTAATTTGTTAAATAATTGTAGTGAAATGCTATGTTTATTTTCTCTTTCTCTCTTATGTATCTATTAGAGGTTTTTGTTTGTTTGTTTGTTTGTTTTTTGCCCAGACTGGAGTGCAGTGGCACGCTCATGACTTCCCCAGCGTCGACCTGCTGGGCTCAGGTGATCCTTCAGCCTTCCAAGTAGCCAGAGCTACAGGAGCGCACTTCCACGCCCGGCTAATTTTTTTTTTATTTATTGTAGAGATAAGGTCTCGCCAAGTCGCCCAGGCTGTTCTCGAAGGGCATTTCCCTCACAACGGCGTCCCAAAGTGCTGGGATTACAGGCTTGAGCCATGGCCCCCAGCCAATTATTAGAGTGTTTTTTATCTGTGATTACCATTGGGGCCTATATGAAACATCTAGATTCTTAAAATTGCAACTTAGAATTGTTTATTTTTAATTTATGGTTTAAAAAAGCCGAATCCAATGGACACATAGGTTCTAAATCAGAATTAAAATTATAGGAAAAACTAGAATTTCCTCCTAAAATTCTAGAGTTGGAAGAATTCTCAGAAACCATTAGTTTAACTTCTCACTCAATGAAGAATATTTTTTCAGCCTCCTTAAACAATGATCATTGAGTTTCATATGTTACTAATCATAGCAGCAATGACAATTGACATAAAACAGGGAGGATTAGAGTTTACTAATTTAACATAATATTTTGCTAGATGAGAAAAAGAGGGAAAGAAGAAAAAAATTTACCCTTCAGCCTTCTGGTTTATTTTTCTAGATTGAAAAAAAAAAAACAATAGGCAAAATAATCTTTTTCTTTCCACTGGGTTCTTCTTTGAAGATTAAAGCACAGTAAATAACTTGATTTTCCTTCTTTTTCATCAATATAGATGGATACTGTTTCTGGAATATTTGCTAATCTTATGTAAGGTCTAGGTAAGATAGTAACAGGGTAAGGATGGGAGATAAAGTCAGATGTTGATGATATAGAACAAATGAGAAAAGAGAATGCTTTTTTAAAAAAACTGAAGATTTTATGTTTTAGAAAATATAACAATTATAGGAATAATTTTTTCTTCTAATCATTTTTCTTCATTAGCTCTTATTCCACAGCAGTGTTGCCCAATGGAAGTTTCTGTAATTATAGAAATGTTCTATGCCTGCGTTGTCCAATATGGCAGCCACTTAGACACATGTGTCTATTGACCACTTGAAACATAGCTAATCTGATTAAGGGATTTAATGTTTATTTTATTTTATTTTAATTAACTTAAATTTTACTGGCAGCATGTGGCTAGTGGCAGCAGTTCTAAGCTTAATAGCAATAACTTTTTCATTTAGGTCAGATAATCCTACCTGTTTTATGTCAAGAAATTGCTCCTAAAGAAGAAACACATCTTTTCCTGACACATTTTATGGTGACAAAAATTCCAAATGCTGTGTCTGAGTTACCACAATATCTTAAACAAGATGTTTTTCTCTCTCACAGTAGTCACCTATCCCCATTCCAGCAATTTGAATTGTAGTTTTAAGTTGCATGGTAGTATGATGTTAATTCAAGTCTGAATGCAATACTTAGTTTAGCTCACACTGCCTTTCTTTAAAATAGGTTTTTTCCGTGTTATAGACTCTATCTGATCTATCTTCTGGAACTGTTATGAGTAACTACAGAAACAAGGGGCTTAGAACAATTTTAAATAAAATTTTGTGAAAAAATAAAGCAGGGATTATTCATATTTGGTAGATGAAGAAACTGAAGCCTAGAAAATGAAGTGACAAATCTCACTGACCTTTAAGTAATAAAGTTTGTATGAGAACACAGGCCTTCTGAATTCTTCACCAGGGACAATATAGCCAATGGTTTAATGTGTTGTAATAAAGTGAGCCTATACATCCGATGAACTTTTTCCAGAGCTGAAGGAGATGAGGGAAGACAATGTCACAAGTTAGCAAAATAATAGTTCAAATGGGTGTTATAATTTTCAATTGTTGATTTGTGCTCTAGGTCTAGAGTACAGCAGAATCACAGCTCAATTATAAAATTTTCTTGTCTACTAAAACAAGTCTTTCTAATGACAATTTGAAATAGTTTGATAAATTTTTTTGTATTGTTTTATGCCATTGGGTAAATGTTTGTGCAGCTGCATCATTTTCTACTGTCTACAATTTGCTCAAAAGTGTTACCCAGCATATCAAAGATCCTATATTTAATTGTTAAAGTGGTTGACAAAGTTATTAAACAGATACTTTTACAAGGTCGTTTTGCTCCTGATCAGTTATAATTCAATCCAACACAATGCACATTTATGTGGCTACTCAATACAAAAGTACATCTTAGAATTAATATATTATGCACATATTGCATTGGCATCAGCCATATTCCCCTCCCGCCACCACTACCATATTTTAAAACTAAGTTGAAACTTTACAACGATCTTAGATGAAGCTCTCAGGCAACTCCCTTAGTCTATAAGCTTGGTTAAGTGATCTGAAATATACATGAAAACAAAAAATAAAACCCGCACATATAGAACATTTTAAAGAAGGAGTTTCATTAGTGTATTTTGGTTTACTTCATAGTGCTTTGCTCTAGCATAAAAACAATAACTAATGAATGCCTTAAATAATTTTATTTGTGCCTTTCTTTTTATGTATCACCATTGCTAAAGTCAGGTGTCAAATTTTATTGTCATACTTCCTAGAAGATGTTCCCTGGGACATCTACATCAGAATCACCTGGTGGAGGGAATTCATAAAATGTATATTCTTAGGTCACATTCTAGGTGATACTTATGCACAGTAATATTTAGGAACCACTGTGCGCGAGAGACCCTGCTCCTTTTTTATTTCATTTCTAGATTTTTCTTTTTAAAATTTTTTATTTTATTTATTTTTTATTTATTTATTTTTTGAGTTGGAGTCTTACTCTGTCACCCAGACTGGAGTGCGGTGGCCACTCCCGGTCACCGCAGCCTCGACCTGCTGGGCTCCAGCGATCCTTCTGCCTCATCCTTCCAAGTAACCGGAATTACAGGCATGCGCTGCCACGCTCCACTGATTTTTTGATTTATTGTAGAGATGAGGTCTCGCTGCCCAGGCGGGTCTCGAACCCACGGGCTCAGGCAATCCACTCACCTCAGCCTCCCAAAGGTGCGGGATTACAGGCTGAGCCACCGAGCCCGGCTAATTTTTTTTATTTTAAAGATGTAGAGTACAATTCAGGGTTAGGTATACAAATGTTCATTTTGCAGATACACTTGTTGATGAGGTGTGCCCCCCCCCAGAAGATTCCCACTACTGCCAATCTTTTTCGTATAGTATTATGATAATTGTTCAGGATCTGCTTATGAGTGAGAACATCAATTTTCTAGGTATAGAGCAAATGAAAAGGACAATAGAAAAAATAATTTCTTAGACACTTAAGACATTGTAGTCATCTGAGTATGACTCGAAGCCATACTTCATTTTTAAGTTTAAATTAATTTAAAGTAGTAACCAAATAATCAGAAGAGAGTGGCAGAAATTGTGGCAAAAGCCAAAACAATATTACCGTGCTTCAATAATAGATATTTTTTCATGACCAACACAGCAATACTAACTTCATAAATTAGACAAACCATTACAACATATACTTACTATGTAAAAAGTAGCAAATGTGGCACTGTAAGTCTAGTCTGAGTAGTGGGTTTTATGGAGGTGCTGGTGAGAAAAATCTCATTTTACACTTCACATTTTACCTGAAAATAGAATACCATCAATATAAACATTCACCAATTAGCTCAATAGTCCTCCTATTTATTTTTCAGAAACTGCTATTCGGGGCCTATACAGGGCCTATAACAGAGCCAGAGAATAGGGCAGGCAAGATGAATATATGAGTGTGTGTGTGTGTGTGTATGTGTGTGTGTGTGTGTGTGTGTGTGTGTGTGTGTGTGTGTGTGTCTTCGTGTTTATAGCAAAGTAACAGATGCTTGAATCTTAATAAGACATCAAATGCATTTTTAAACCTCTCCCTATGGGATTTGCTTGAGTCTAATTTCTGATCCTTCAGAAGTAAATAAAACCAATGATTACAACATTCTATATAGTTATGAAGTAACAAACATAAAAGCAATTTACCTCTCATCATTTTAAATGTTTATGAGCAGAAATAATTTTGAAAGAAGTCGACTTGTGCCTACATATAACTGTTATGAATGAAATTGTAGTTATTTTCTTGAAATTAAACATATATACTCTGCCTGTAATTCAAATGTTTGATGTACACTGGTGAAGGAAAAATAATCAAGCCTATTTCAGTACGGAATAAGACAACACAGTTTGGACAAGAAACCAAGACAATCACTATATTTGGAGATATTCCTGTTTCTGGATATTTTTATACAACAGCACTTACTTTCAACTATGTGAGAGCTTGATGACAGTCAAGATGGAAGATATCAAGAACTTAGATTTTCTTCTACCCATCAATGAACCTCTAGTCTCTTTTGGAAGATAAAACATTTTAATGGCAAAAATGTGATATCTACAGAAACAATTACAAACAGATGAAAATTTATATAATCTCCGCATGCATAACTCCTAAAGAAAGCATTGCTACATCTGCAAAGGATCCGAAGAGATTAACCTGGAAGGATTTCCTGAAAGTCCTACCAGAAGCATGCTAGGCACTTAGTATCCTGAGGCTACAATAGTAGACAAGTTAAATATAAATTCTGACATCATGAACCTTAGGTTGTAGAGAAGACAGACAGGAGGTGAAGACTTTGAGGCACAAGTAAGCTCAATGTGTCCAAGAAACTGACAGGGAACAAGAGTTTGAGGTAGAAATAGCAAAGAAAAAAATAGAATAAAAGAAGGAAACTATAAGTGCACACAAATCAAAGTGGAAAGAGGAGATGGGATTGAACATTGTATTTTAAACTGCAAATTAAATCAGCAAAATGGGTTGAACGAAACTGTCTGCATACAGTTTCCTAGAGTTAAATGAAGATATCAGTGTTTTTCCCTTTATTATGTTTTAGTCTAATAGGTCATTCGTGTAAAACAAACTGGATCCTTCAGGGATCCAGTCAGAGGATATATGTCAAAGAAGAGCCCACATTAATTGATCTCTAGAGTCTTTTAAAAAATGTCATTTTTGATTGATAAATTATAACTGCATGTATTTATAGGGTACAATGCGATGTTTTGATACACATATACAATGTGGAATGATTAAATCATCTTACTAACATATCCATCACCTCACTTATAGTTTGTTATGAATTTAAACACAATTTCAATGTTTTGAAAGTTAAGTTATTCCAGGGTCTGCCAGATAGTTTAGTCAATGCTTTAAAACTATCATTTCAAATTACAAATTTCCAAATCTTTAGGCAGTCATATAAAACCATTTAGTAATTAAAAAAATAAAATTTCAGTGCTTTAAGATACATAATGCAATGTATTCCATCACTCTTGTTTGGAGATAATTTAGTAAAGACATGAAAACTGATCTGTAAAGACTCAGCCAGTGTTGACCTCACCACCTACACCTGACAAAACATATTTCAGCAAAAGCACATTTGTCTTTGTAAACATTTTTTAAGACTTAAAGGAGATGTAGCTGAAGTTCTACAGACATCACCATGTACCAAAATATTGGAGAGGCAGGATATTTTTAACAAATGATTCATATATTGATTTGCTTTTAAGACAGATAAACAAGAGTACTGGGACCTGATTTGTTTTGTGCAGAACATATGGGTGGCTAGGTCACCAACAGATCCAATTTGGAAAATAATTCACTTTGAAGATGCAAGTTGTAAAAGCACCAAAAACTAAAAGTTTCAAAATCATTTGAGTTAATAGGAGTAAGTATTAGAATTTAAGCATGTGACCCCATAAATAACTCTTTGCTTTATTTTATCCTATGTCTTTTACTTATGTCATATGAAAAAATACTGTAGAGCAAAGCATTGAAAACCTCAGGATTTGTTAGATGCAAGTCCTAATCTTACATGGTTGGTCTATACAATCTTTTAAAATATGACTTATGTCTGTTTAACATTTCATAAAAAGATTAATCTGCCTATAGCTCTTCTGTGATCATAATTCAGATGATCTATGACACATAGCCAGTTGGAACTTTAGCGTCTTGTCATTAAAGACGGTGGGAGCATCTGCCACTTGATGTGATAGAGACCGTGGGAAAGGAACTTAGTTCATATGAATACACACTAGGCAGAGGAATAGGGGAGAAATGGCAAAGGCCTGGTCAAGATTTGGCATCAGAGGACATCTGGTATAAATGGTCAGTCATAGCAGCTGGATAGCAAATAAGAAAAAGATAATGGGCCACAGTTTCATGATTCTCATATATTGTCTCATCCTCAGTAAATTTAAGTTGCTTACTGCAAGGAATGGATTAAATATGACTCCCTTATGGAAATTGTGATGCTAAGTAATGAAAGTAAGGTATGTAGATGATAGACAAATCCTGACCCCCATCAGCTTGTGGGTTGTACGCTATTCAGATAAGACACTTCTCCTTTGTGGAAACAGATGAACAGGGAGAAGACTATTCTAAGTGAAATAAGCCAGACACAGAAAGACAAATACTGAATGATCTCACTAATATGTGTAATCTGAGGAAGTTAAACTCATAGAATCAGAAAGTAGTATGGTGGTTACCATGTGTCAAGGATGGAGAAAATGTAAACATGTTGGTGAAAGGGTACAATCTTGCAGTTATAAGATGGATAAGTTCTAGAGATCTAATGTGCAGCATGGTAACTGTAGTTAATAATAACACATTGAATGCTTGATATTTGCTAAGAGAATATTTCTTAAGTATTCTCACCACACACACAAAAATAAGGTAATGATGTGATGTGATAGATATGTTAATTAACTTGACTATGTTAATCATTTTACAATGAATATATATAACAAAACATCTCCAGCCTGGGCAACATAACAAAATCATGTCTCTAAAAAATAATAAATAAATAAAAATAAATTAGCCGTATGTGGTGGAACACACCTGTAGTCCCAGCTACTTGAGAGGCTGAAGCAGGGTAATTACTTGAGCCCAAGAGTCTAAAACTGCAGTGAGCTATGATCACTGCACTCCTGCCTGGGCAACAGAGCAAGACACTGACTAAAATAAAATAAAATAAAATAAAATAAAATAAAACCACGTTGAACACGTTGAATATACACAATTTTTAATCATCAATTATACCGCAATAAAACTTAAAAAGACATTAAGGAACGTCTTTCCCTTTTCAGAGCTGACTGTGTTGGACTAAACAAAGTACTTGATATGATGGAAGGCATTGAAGACTCTAGCTGGAGGGGTGTGTATAATGGATAGGACAAGATACTCTAAATGTTTATCATGCCCAAAGGGACATGGTATAGTAAGTGTCACTTTGCATAAAAGTTATCAGACTTTCTGTCTGCTGATGTTAACCACACTTCAACAACTGTTTAGAAAAAAATCAGAAATCAATTATTCCCTGGACAAACGGGAGAGTTACCAGACTGTATTGGGTACAAGACCTGTTCAATAGAGGTATTCTATATTGGACAGTGACTAATGAATCTGTCAGATAATCGAATCTTTTCTCTTGTGTAGCTTCAGTATGAGCCATATTACTTAGAACTTCCTACCATTCACTGGCATGTTGGTGTGCCTCTTTTCATTCTGTGCTCTGAACTTGGAACACCTTTTAATTTTCTTCCCCATTGGTAAAATTTTAAAATTTTAAGGCTTATTTCAAAATAGTATTTCTGTGAAGACTTCCTTGAAATTTCAGGTAGATTTAATCTCATCTTCCTTTGTTTGCCTTCCTGAGATCCCCCATAGGCAACAAATACCTTAAAGACATAATTGATTTCTTAACTACTGTTATTCCACAATACTTAATACAGTGTTTGGTATATTATATTATTAACTAAACTTTGAAAAAGGATATTGTGTGCCAGAAGCTTTTGTAAACACTTTAAACATATTGACTCATTTAATTTTCATAACAACTCTATCGTGTAGTTACTGGTATTATAGATTAGGAAATCAAAGCACAAAGAAATTAGGCTTGGCTCAGGGTTACAAACAAGCAAGATTTGAATTCAAGCAATCTGGCTCCAGGATAAGCAGGTGTTCAATAAATATTTGTGGAGATAACAAAATGTAACAATAGAAAGGAAACTTAGAAATCACCTCCGAAATTCTTTTTTCACAGATGGAGAAAATGAGACCTTGAAATTAGCAAAGAGAGTGTTAGCTGGTTAGTGGCATAAAGGAAATTAGAATATGGATTTTTACATTTTTCTATTCTTCACTGCTCAATTTTGTTGTCCTAAAAGGCTGTTTATATGAAAGTTCAAACATAATTTTCGAGAACCCATCAAAATTATCTCTAATTAACTGACTGAATTTAGTTCTCTTTACCTGAATTAAATTTGGTAAAACAGGACAAAGAAGGAGATCACTTCTATTCAAAGCAGAGAGATCTTTCCATCCTTGTTTTGCCATTTATTATGTATGATTTTATTCAAATGCAACTAAAGCTGCTTTCTAAATCACAAAACCATTTTAATGGATCATTAAACCAATTTCCATGCATCCATAGTGATGGATGATGCCTATGTCCCTAATTTGTCCCTATAACAACCCTTACTCTATCTTGTGCCCTCTTTTTAGAAGGCTCTTCTACATGACCTTTCATGTATGCTTTCCAATTCTTTATGCTATTTTTGTTTTTGTCCATCTCTTTTTAGTCTTATACTTGTGCATTTCCCTGAAATGTCAATCTCAGGGACCTTAGTGTTCTATTCAGTTTGTTATGAATTTGACATTTGTTATCCATGGATAACAAGAGTCATTTCTCATGCTAAAGTGATTGGGTTGGCAGAAAGTTTTCTCCTTTGTGTGCAAAGCTGACCAAATGAATTATCTTCTTTTCCTCCTTCAAAAGAGATTGAGAATGACGAAATCTCCTTGCCTTGAAAAAAACCAGTGGTTTGTCCTGATGGGCATATATTTCTTGTTAAGATCTGCCTGACTTTCAGGGCCTGAATGTGTATGTGTAGTAATTTTTTTCTTTTATTTTGCAGGTAGAAACAAGATAGTATAGTAGAACTTTATTATCTCTAGAAAAAGCAATAAACCCTTGTTCCAACTTCATAAGACAGCATGGTAAAACAAAAAACAAACAAAAATACCCCTCTATGCCAACAGGACATTTGCATTTTAAAATAACAAAACAGAACACAAAGTAAACCAAGGCATGTGAATAGAGAAAGGAATTAAGATATCTTTGAAACTAAACTCCAGAAACGATTTACTTTAATAGAATTCCTCAGATATGGCTCAAAGTCTACAAACAAATCATTAGCATTCTCCTACTCCCTCACAGTCCCAGAAATAAAACAAGAGAAAACACAGAGTGATAAACTCAGATGGACGATATTCCATCTGAAACCTGGAAAGTCTTCTAAAACTGCTGTTGCATTAACGTTCTTACTTACCTCAGAAAATTGTTGTTTAATTGTTTCTATTTTCTTTTTCCTTTGACCTTTTTTTTTTTTTTTTTGAGTTGGAGTCTCACTCTGTCACCCTGACTGGAGTGCAGTGGCCGCTCCCGGCCACCGCAGCCTCGACCTGCCGGGCTCCGGCAATCCTTCCGCTTCAGCCTTCCAAGTAGCTGGAACTACAGGCGTGCGCTCCCATGACCGGCTAATTTTTTGATTTATTGTACAGATGAGGTCTCGCCAAGTTGTCCAGGCGGGTCTCGAACCCGCGGGCTCAGGCAATCCACTCACCTCAGCCTCCCAAGGCGCGGGATTACAGGCTGAGCTTTGACCGTTTTTTAATGAACTCATAGAATTTTTTTACCTTAAGACCCCGAGGTCTAGCAACATTGGAAACAAGTTGTTACTTAATCAGGTTGGAGGTCATTTTTGGAAAAATGGAAATTTGTCATTGAGTTTCTCATAGCCTTTGCCTATCAAAATATATTTCACATAGAATCCCCTGCTACAATAAATTTAGATGGTGCATATTCTAGAATAAGAATCACGGCAGCATCACTTCTCAACTTAGCTGGATAATTTGCAATGCATGGAGATGATTTGAATGCATTTCCCAACAGAGATCTCTAGAAGGAAACTCAAAGCTATTCTGATACAGCAGTAGCTAATGCTAGCAAAGCAGCGACTGAGGCACTACAGTAAACCCCAAAACTCTTTCAGTATTCAGATCCTAGGATGAGAGAGAGAGAGAGAGAGAGAGAGAGAGAGAGAAATATTTCAGTGCTGAAGCTTTTAATTTTATATAGCTGCTCTAACATTAGAAAGTTCATAGATCATAATCCATTAAAACAGCATCTATTATTACATCAAGTTCCAATTGCTAAACTTGTTGTTAAAGTCTTCGGGTAAAAGGATTGTATCTGTCCACTTTCCATAAAGCCGATTTGCAAAACTGAAAAAAAAAACAACTCTATGAGACAATCTGATAGATCAGTAACTACTGCTGATCAGTGTTCTCTTTTATATCATAGCCCTACCTCTGTAGCTGATTTAAAAGCTTAGTATAAATACTCTCTTCCTCTCAACTAAATCACTGTATATTACACGTTTTGTTTTTATCATTATTTGACAGTCTAGTTCAAAGTTAAAGACAACGGCACTGCAAGTTTAATTTTTTTTCAGCTACCTACCTTTTTAAATACACATCTAAGCTACCATGTATGAGAGCTGTGATTTTCTAGGTTTTAAAAAGGGAAAATTTAGATAGTCTTTCAAAAATATACGCAATATACCAAAATTTTTGAATAGATATCAGTGTTATCTGTTAAAGTGCAGACATAGCATTTACAACTATTTTATAATTTATTAATCCTCCAATACACGTACCATATTATTGTCTTGCAAAGTTTTGTCTGGTTGTTCCGTGCATGCTTCCTCTGCAGGCTTCTGTGTATACTTCTATTATATCACATAGTTCAGTGTTTATCATAAGTTTTTGATAAAATATTTCTGACAGTAAAGAATAAAATGGAACCTCCAAAGAATCTGGATGAATTAGAGCAGGGTGGCTTCCCATCAGTATAAAATTAATTGAAATCAAGTGTTTTACCTTATAAAAATTTATGAAATTATTTCATTCTATACCATTGTGTTGGTTTATTATAATTTTAAAATATTTAAAAAATAAGCCGGGCTCGGTGGCTCAGCCTGTAATCCCGCGCCTTTGGGAGGCTGAGGTGAGTGGATTGCCTGAGCCCGCGGGTTCGAGACCCGCCTGGGCAGCGAGACCTCATCTCTACAATAAATCAAAAAATCAGCTGGGCGTGGTAGCTCATGCCTGTAATTCCAGCTACTTGGAAGGCTGAGGCGGAAGGATCGCCGGAGCCCAGCAGGTCGAGGTTGTGGTGGCCGGAAGCGGCCACTGCACTCCAGTCTGGGCGACAGAGTAAGACTCCAACTCAAAAAAAAAAAAAAAAAAAAATATTTAAAAAATAACATTGTCATTAATACAATTAAAAATTTAAAATATGTATAATATTTAGCCTAAGATTTGCATTCTCTTTGTATTACCACTGTACACATTCAGTTTGAGAAATACCTTTTTAAAGTCCTATCCAACGGCAAAGCAACATTTGTGTAAAATATCAATATTCCTTAAAAGACAAAATAAAAATATGTGAAGGAAAAATGTATGGCACTAAACACGTATTAGAAAAGAAAGTTCTCAAATAAATGATGGCAGCTTCTACATCAAACAAAAAGAGCACATTAAACCACAAGAAAAGAGAAAAAATAAATAATAAGTATTAGAGAGGAAATCAATGAAATAGAAAATAGAAATGAAGAAAATCAATGAAGTCAAAATCAGTTATAGTAGGATCAACAAAACTGATAAGCATCTAGCCAAAAACTTAGAAAAATATCCCACAAAATATCAATATCAGTAATGACAGACATGGCATGACTATAGATTTTACAGATATTGGAATCTTAAAAACAAAATACTATCAAGAACTTTTTGAAAATGAATTTTAAAATATAAATGAAATGGAGGAATACTTTGAAAGACACAAGTCACCAAAGATCACTCATAAAAAATAGAAAATCTGAATATCTACATATCTGTTAAAGAAATCAAATTTGTAGTTAAAGATTTTGTGACAAAGTAAATCTCAGGCCCCACATGGCTTCATTGGTGAAGTCTACCAAATAGCTCATAAAGAAATAATATCAATTTTTCAACAACTCATCCAGGAATTTGAAGAGAAGAAAATTTCCCCTAACTAATATTATGAGGCTAGAATTAGCCTAATACCAACATTATATAAAAATATTACAAGAAAAGAATAATATAGATTAAAAATGCTCAAGAATATAGATGCAAAAATTCTTTTTAAAATTTTTGTAAGTTACATTAAACAGTATTTTAAAATAACAATATGTCATAGCTCAGTGTTTAGTCAGACAATGCCAAGTTGGTATAAAATTCAAAATTAGTTAAGGAAATTTACTCTACTAACAGATTTTTTAAAACATGATCATCTTGAGGGGAGGCCAAGAGGGTGAACTAAAGATATTGCACAATTGTCACTTTAGCAAAGAAACCTAAATGGACCGGTTGTTCTGGGGGCTCTTCATTATTTAACTCCAGTCAGGATGGCTATCATTAATAACTTAAAAAACAACAGATGCTGGCAAGAATGTGGAGAAAGGGGAATGCTTCTCCACGGTTGGTGGGAGTGTATATTAGTACAACCTCTGTGGAAACAGTGTGACGATTCCTAAAAGATCTAAAAATCGACCTTCCTTAGGACCCAACAATTCCCCTTCTGGGAATGTACCCAGAGAAACTAAATAATTTTGTGAAAAAGATACTATACATTCATGTTTACTGCAGCATTATTTACAATAGCAAAAACATGGAACCAACTGTGCTGCCCATTGAAAGTAGACTGGATAAAAAACAAGTGATACATATACTCGGTGTATTATGCAATCATAAACAAGGACAAAATTATGGACTTCGCAGCAACTTGGATGAATTTAGAGTCTATAATACTCAATGATTTATCACAGAAACAAAGAACTAACTACCACATATTCTTATTCATAAACAGATCCTGAATATTAATTATAATACTATAAGAAAGGGATTTGCAGTAGTAGGACATGGTCAGGGAAGGGAGGGGGGCAAATAACATCAATAAGCATACCTTATCTCAAACCAGGAGAAGTAGGAACCAAAGGGAGGCCTAAACTTTACCTGTAAGATGACTACTTACATACCAAATCCTGAATTGGTATGAATCTTTAAAATTAAAAAAAAAGAAAAAAATCTAAACGGAGGAGCGGACCTAGGGTTTGAGGATCAACTTGAAAACCCAACCTGATGTTTATCACCTGGGTATGTGGGTATGTCACCTGGGTATGTGGAGAATGGACAGTGCCAAGCCCTGGTCACCCCTAGAAATGTATATATCATGAGATCAGGTAATTACTATTGGAAAGAAAATAGGTGAGTGAAAATGACAGTCTTTTTTATATGTACCCTTCCACAAGCCTCTGCAGTCCTAATTGAGAGAGAGAGAGAGTCTAGATCCTCCTCCCCACTGCCCTTGTACTGCCACCATGCTGGCCAGGTGCAGAGAGCTACCTGGAGTTGGGACAGAAGAAACAAGGAGATAGCCCTGGAGCCTGAAGAACCACAGTTCACAGTTCTGAGGAGTCCTGGTGCCGGGGACAACTCTCCCTCAGAGAGGCTGTATGAGAAACAGTCTGGGGGATGGGCTGTAAGGGCACTCCCCTATCCCTAGCACTCCAACCCCTGGTAGTGGGGATGTGCCCATGTCTGGGAATTTTCTCTGGCACCCACACCATTGCATCCCCTGAGGTGGGCTTCAGGTGTGGCTTGTCCAAAGGGGCCACAATCACTGAGATCATCCCTCTCATGGAGCAGGGCAGGACCTCGGAGGCAGTGCAATTCTGCACAGTGAAGTAGCATTGACTCTGCCCACCTGCAGACTGTGAGAGAAATATCCACTCTCCACTTACAAAGTGGCTACTTCCCTTCTATTCCTGGGTGAAAGGGGCAGTCTTGCCTAGACAGGAAGAGGTCACTCCATGTTCCCAAGAATGCCTGTGCCAGAGTAGAGCCACAGGACCCTTCTGGAGCCTGCCAATCTTGCTGATGAGACATGTGGCCTCAGGAGAGGGCCTCCAGAGATCCTGGAAAGCCAGAGCCCATGGTGCTTGTTCTGAAGTGACTGTAAGCTTCTGAAATTGAGAAAAAAAAAAACTAGCCCCAGCCCCACCAGACTGCATTAGTGAAGTAGTGCTAGATGATTTACCCCCAGTTCACCACCCTTCCTGTCATATCTACATATCCAACAAGTGGACCAGAGGAGAAAGTTGAAGTAGAAAAACAACACAACCTGTCACCCCAATAGTAACAACTTTATGCAATAAAAAAGAGAAGAGTTTTACTTAATAGATAAGGATGAACCAACCAAAACACTGGCAAGTCCCCAAACCTTACTGAATTGACATCCACAAAGAGGCTTTCCAGATCTTAAGCAATGGAACCCATTTAGAAAGATCTGTCCCTGATGATAGACATATAATTCAGATTATGCATGGCAAAGATACTCAACAAGATCCACAGAAAAGTGGACACGCAAATTATCCAAACCCAAAAATAGTACAGGAAGTGAAAGCTGTACTGGTCATTCTAAAAAAAAAACAAACTGAACTTCTGGAAATGAAAAATTCTACCCCAGAAATTCAAAACACAATAGCAAGCCTTAACAGCAGAATCAACCAGACAGAGGAAAGAATCCCAGAAGTTGAGGATCAAACTACTGAACTAACCTATGAGGAGTTTGGGATTAAGCAAAGAGACCAAATCTATGGTTGATTGGCATGGCATCCCTGAGAGAGAAGGGAAAACAGAATGTTCTGAAAAAAAAAACTTCCACTATATCATCCAAGGACACTTACTCCATCTCACTAGAGAGGTAGCCATGCAGATACAAGAGATTCAGAGAACTCTTGTGTAGTATTCCATGAGAAGACCATCTCCAAGGCATATCATAATCTGAATCACCAAGGTGAGCATGAAAGAAAAAAATACTAAAGGCAGCTAGAGGGAAGAGACAGATCAACTGCCAAGGAAACCCATCAGAAAAACAAAAATATGTCCTTTTCAGCAACATGGATGCAGCTGGAGTCTATCATTCTAAGTGAACTCTTACAGAAACAAAAATGCTGAATACTGCGTGTTCTCACACTGAGTGGGCACTAAACATTGGGCACACAGACCTAAGAATGGGAACAACAAATACCAGGCACAGCTAAAATAAGGATGAAAGATGAAGGGATAAGAGGTACACAACCACCCACTGGACACCATGTCCACTACTAAGTGGGCAGAGGGCTCTCTAGAAGCCCAAGCCTTGGCTTCATGCAATATACTTACGTAGCAAATATTCACACGTCCGTCATGACTCTAAAATTTTAAAAAAGATCATCTTAATATATGCAGAAAAAGTATTTGTCAAAAACCAACATTTATTTCTGATAGAAAGCTATGAATAAAACTAAGATTAGAAGAGGATTTCTTCAATCTGTAAAGGTCATCTATGAAAAACCTACAACTACCATCCATCATACTAAATGTTGAAAGACTAAAAGTTTTTCCCTTAAGATTAGGAATAAAGCAAGTGTAAATGCTTAAACAATTTCTATTCAACATTGTACTGAATGTTCTATCCTGTGCAATGAGGTGAGAGAAAGAAACTAAAGACATTCTGGTTAGAGAAGAATAAGTAAAACTTTCCTTATTTTCATACAGGAGAATCATCAATATAGAAAACCTATGTGTTCTACAAATAATAGTTCTAGAATTAATAAGTGAGTTTAGCAAGTTTGGATAACATAAAAACAATATAGACTATATATATAGTTTTAAGATATATTATTATGGTAACATTTAAACATATGAAATAATTGGACAAAAAAGTGTAATTGTTATACACGAAAAGTACAAAACATTACTGGGATAAACTATAGATGTGAATGAGGGTAGAGATATTCTATGCTTATGGATTGAAAAACCTAATATTGTTAAAATGTCAATTATTCTCAAATTAATGTAGACATTCAATACAATCTAAATCAAAACTCCATCAAGTTATTTGTAGAAATTGACAAGCTGATTCTAAACTTTATTTGGAAATGTAAAAGATACAAAGTAGCTGAACCAATTTGCAAAAGAACAAAGTTGAAGAAATTACACTATCTTATTAAAGATAATATGATATTGGCATAAAGATAGGCCTATTATATCTGTGGAACACAACTAAGTTCAGAAGTAAATTATATGTATATGAGGGGGACTCCCCAAAAACCTGGAATTATGTTTTTGGAGAATGGGCCCCTTGGAATACAGACTTCCCCAGCTAGATAAGTGTTCTAGGAACACATCAGTATCAGTGTACCCACTAGCATTGTTGTGAGGTTGTTGTGAAAGACTACACTCAGCTTCAGTGATTTTTTTTTTTTGCGATTTCATTTCATGATGGGTAATTTACAATTGCACCTGCCCACACTGTGCTGTTTAGCAGTTTTTGATCAAAAACAGCATGACCTCATGCCCACTCTTCCTATTCACTCATTCTTGCCCAGAGCGACTTTTTTTTGTTGTTTCTTTCTTTGAAAAATGTCCTCAAAAGGAAACATTTTGCCAATGTAGATAAACCGAAACAAAAAATGGCAGACACACTAAAAGGCATCAAAATTGATGAGTCCAAAAATTGTTTAGAGCAGTGGAAATAGTGTCTTGATAGGTGTATTGCATCATGGAGAGTACTTTGAAGATGACTGAGGTTTAAATATGTAAGAATACACTACATTTTATAAATAAATTCTGGATTTGGGATCCCTCTCATATAAGTTTGGAGAGGGGCTGTGTGTATGTGTATATGATCAATTGATTTTTGACTAAGAATCACAAGCAGATCAGTGGAGAAAGGACACTCTTTCCAAAAGAATCATAGTGGAACATTTAAATATGCATATTCCAAAAAAGAATGAGAAAAATAATGCAATATCAATGTATACTATGTATCATAGACAGAAAATAACCCCAAATAACTATTATCCATTAAATAGCATTGATACATGGGACTTTATCAAAATTAGGAGTTTATTTTCCAAGGTAAAAGAAAGAAAAGATGAATCACCAATTTGAAGAAACATTTTAATTTCATGTAGTTAATAATGAATTTGTATTCAAAATTTACAATGAAGTCTCAAAATTCAAAAATAAGAAAATAATCCAATGAATAATTATCAAAACATAAAAGCAGACACATCACCAAACATATAATGATAAGCACATTAAAAAGTTCTCAATTTTATTAACAATTGACTATATGCAAAACAAAACTGCAGTGATAGTTTAATGCACACCTATTGGAACAGCAAAAACAAAAAGAACTGGCTGTTACTAAGTGTTGGGAAAGGAAGTTGGGGTAGAAGGGACAGAAGAAAACTTTTGAGGATTATGGATATAATTATGATATTAATTGTGGTAATAATTTTGCTGATGTATACTTATATCAAAACATCAAATTATAATTTTTAATTTAATTTTATATTCAAAGGGTACATGTGCAAATTTGTCCTATAGGTCTATTGCATAATGGAAACGTTTGAGTTTTAATGAGTCCACTGCCCAGGTGGTGAGCATGGTACCCAATGGGTGGTTTTTCAGTTCTTCTCTTTTCTTCCCCCACCTTCGTAGTCCCCAGCATCTGTTGTTTCCATCCATGTGCCTGTGTGTGCTCAATGTTTAGCTTATAAGTTAGAAAATATAATATTCAGATTTTTGTTTTTCTGATAATTTACTTAAAATAATGGCCTCCAACTGCATCCATGTTACTGCAAATGCCTTGATTTAATTCTTTTTGTGATCATGTAGTATTCCATGTTGTATACGTATCATATTTTCCTTACTCAGTCCACCATTGAAGGGCTCATCCCATGTGAACAGGGCTGCAATAAACGCACGAATGTAGGTGTCTTATTGGTAGAAAAATATATCCTCCTTTTTTTTTCTTTTTCTTTTTTTTTTTTTTTTTTTTTGAGTTGGAGTCCCATTCTGTCGCCCAGACTGGAGTGCAGTGGCTGCTCCCGGCCACCGCAGCCTCAACCCGCTGGGATCTGGCGATCCTTCCGCCTCAGTCTTCCAAGGAGCTAGAACTACAGGCATGCGCTACCATGCCCGGCTAATTTTTGATTTATTGTAGAGATGAGGTCTCGCCAAGTTGCCCAGGCGGGTCTCGAACCCGCGGGCTCAGGCAATACATGCACCTCGGCCTCCCAAAACGCGGGATTACAGGCTGAGCCATCGAGCCGGCCCTCCTTTTGGTATATACCCAGTAGAGTACCTGCTGGATTGAATGGTAAATCTATTTTAGTTCTTTGAAAAATTATCAAACAGCTTTCCACAGGAGTTGAACTAACTTGTATTCCCAGCAACGCGTAAGTGTTTTTTCTCCATAGCTTTACCAACATCTGTTGTTTTTTTGACTTTTTACTAATAGCCATCCTGACTGGTATGAGATGCACTCTTATTGTGGTTTTGATTTGCATTTCTCTGATGATTAGTGATGTTGAGTATATTCTCATATGTTTGTTGGCCAATTATATGCCTTCGTTTGAGAAGTGTCTCTTCATGTCATTTGTCTACTCTTTAATGGAGCTATGTTTTTTCTGTTAACACATTTCAGTTCCTTATACATTCTGGATATTAGACCTTTGTCAGGTGCATAGTTTGTGAATATTTTCTCCCATTGTGTGGGCTATCTCTTTACTCTGTTGATAGTTTCTTTTGCTATGCAGAAACTTCTTAATTTGATAAGGTCCCTTAGTCAATTTTAGTGTTCTCTGACTTTGGTTTTGATAACTTGGTCATAAATTCATTGCTGAGGGTGATATCCAGGAGACTGTTTCCTAGGTTTTCTTCAAAAATTTTAATAGTTCGAGGTCTTAAGTTTAAGTTTTTAATCCATTTTCTGTTCATTTTTGTATATGGTGAAAGGTAGGCATCTAGCTTCATTCTTCTGTGTATGATTAGCGAGTTTTCCCACCACCATTTGTTGAATAGGGTGCCATTTCCCCAAGGTTAGTTTCTGTCAGCTTTGTCAAAGATTAGTTGGTTATAGGTCAGCAATTTCATTTCTGGATTTTCTATTCTGTCCCATTGCTCTGTGTATCCATTTTTGTGGCAGAATCATGCTGGTTTTTGGTTACTGTAAATGTGCAGTAAAATTCAGTCTGGCATTGTGATGCCTCCAGCTTTGTACATTTTGCTTAGGATCGTTTTAACTCTTCAGGTTCTTTTTTGCTTCCATATGAATTTAAGTATCTTTTTCTTAATCTGTGGAAAATTATGCTGGTAATTTGATAGAGATTGCAATAAATCTGTAGATTGTTTTGGGACATCTTAATAATATGGATTCCTTCAATCCATGAGGACATTATATTTTTTTCATCTGTGCCATCTTTGATTTCTTTCATCAGTATTTTGTAAATCTAATTTAAGAGATATTTAACCTATTTCGTTAGATATATTCTGAGGTGTTTTTTTTGTGTGGCTATTGTGAATGGGATTGTGTTTTGGATTTTGCTGTCAGCCTGTTTGTTGATTTATAGAAATGCAATTGATCTTTGAGCAATGATTCTATATCCCAATATTTTAGTGAAGTCATTTATCAGTGCTAGGAGTTTTGTGGTGGAATCTTTTGGGCATTTTAGGTATACAATCATATAATCTGCGAGAAAGATAATTTAACGCATTCTTTTCCTAGTTGAATGTCTCTCTCTCCCTCTCTCTTTTTTTTTTTCCTTGTCTGATTGCTCTGACTAAGCCTTCCAGAACTATGTTAAATAGGAGTAGTTAGAGGGGACATCTTTATTCTCTTCTGTTCCTTAGGGAGAATGTTTCCAGCGTCTGCCCATTAAGTATGATGTTGGCTACAGGTTTGTCATAGATGGCTCTTATTATTTTGAGAAATGATCCTTTGATGCCTAGGTAGTTGAGGGTTTTTATCATGAAGAAATGTTGGATTTTATCAAATGCTTTTTCTGTCTCTATTGAGATAATCATGTGGTGCTTGGTTTTATTTATGTTTATGTGGCAGATTAAATTTACTGATTTGTGTATGTTGAGTCAACCTTGCCTCCTGGGAGTAAAGTTCACTTGATCATGATGATTGATTCTTGTCACGTGCTGTTTAATGCTGTTTGCTAATATTTTGTTGAGGATTTTTGCATCTATACTAATCAGGAATATCAACCTGCAGTTTTCTTTCTTTATTGTGTCTTTGTCATTTGTTGAAATCAGGATGATGTCAGTTTCATAAAATGAGTTAGGGAGGAGTCCACCCTCAACTACTTGGAATACTTTCATTAGGATTGGTACCAACTCTTCCTTGTATGTTTGGTAGAATTCAGCTGTGGATCCACAAGCCGTAGGGCTTTTATAAAAGCAGATACGTTTTATTGCTGAATGAATTTCGTGTTATTGAGCTGTTTAGAATTTCAGTTTATTCCTATTTCAATCGTGGAAGTTTTTGTGATTCCAGGAATGTATCAACTTCTTTTAGTATTGACTTTTATGTGGCCTTTTCCATTTCTGATAGTATTTATTTGGGCTCTCTCTCATTATTCTGACCAGGGGTATGACAATCTATTTTATTCTTTCAAAGAACAAGCTTTTTACTTTACAACTCATTGGTCCTTTGTGTGTGTGTGTGTGTGTGTGTGTGTGTGTGTGTGTGTGTGTGTGTGTGTTGTGTGTGGGTGTGTGTGTGTGTGTGTGTGTGTGTTTGGTCTCAATTTCCTTTACTTTTGTTCTGACTTTGGTATTTATTTTCTCTTGCTAAATGTGGAATTAGTTTGTTCTTGTTTTTTCAGTTCCCTTAGGTGAAACATTAGACTATTTTTTGAGATCTCTCTATTTTCTTGATGTGAGCATGTAATGTTTTAAAGTTTCTTCTCAGCACTGCTTTAATGGTGAAATCTGGATGTGTTGTGTTTATTTAAATTTATTTGCAACAAACTTTTAATTTCTTTTTTGATTTTGGCAATTACCCCCAAATCACTCAAAACCATATTGTTTATTTCTTTGTTTGTTTGTTTATTTGTTTGTATTTTGAGTTGGAGTCTCACTCTCTCACCCAGACTGGAGTGCAGTAGCCGCTCCCGGTCACTGCAGCCTCAACCTGCTGGGCTCCGGCGATCCTTCCGCCTCAGCCTTCTAAGTAGCTGGAACTACAGGCGCACACTACCACGCCCGGCTAATTTTTTTTTAAATTTATTGTAGAGATGAGGTCTCGCCAAGTTGCCCAGGTGGGTCTTGAACCCGCGGGCTCAGGCAGTTCACTTACCTCGGCATCCCAAAGCGTGGAATTATACGCTGAGTCACCGAGCCCAGCCAGGAGCATGTTATTTAATTTCCATGAACTCGTGAGTTTTTCAAGATTCCTCTTGATGTTTTTGTTTTGTTGTGTTTGTTTTTGTCTTCCCCCATGGCCATAGAAAATGCTTGGTATGATTTCAAAATTTGGAATTCATTTAGGCTTGATTTATGACCGTGTGGTTGATCTTAAAGTATGTTCCATGTACAGATGTTGTAGATGTCTATTAAATCTAATTGGTAAGATGTGTAATTTAAGTCCCGTATGTCTTTGCTGGTTTTCTGTCTTGATGATCTGTCTAAAACTGTCAGTGGGATGTTGAGTTCCTCCACTATTATTGAATAGCTGTCTATGTCCTTTCTTGAGTTAAATAGCAATTGCTTTGTAAATCTGGGTGCTCCTAATTTGGGTGCATATACATTCAATATAGACATTTCTGGATATTTAATTGACCCCTTTGTCATTATGTAGTGTTCTTCATTGCCCTTTTTTACCTTTATTGGTTAAAGTTGGTTTTGTCTTTGCTGTTTTGTTTTGTTTTGCTTTGCTTTTTTGCTTTCCATTTGTGAGGAAGACCCTTCTTCATTCATTGACTTTGATCCTATGGGTGTCATTAGAAGTATAATAGTTTCCCTAAAGACAGAAGAACGATATATCTTGTTTTTTTAAATTATTTTGTTTGTTTTTAATCCAGTTTGCCACTCTGTGCCTTATAAGTGATATTTTCAGGCTGTTAATGTTCAAGTTAGTTATTGATGTCAAAATGGGTTCCTATTGTGCTGTTGTTAAGAAGTTGCTTTGTGTTCTCAGCTTTGTGGTTGATTTGTATGGGCTATAAACCATGTGCTTACATGTGCTTTTGTGTTAGGTGCTATCATTGTTTTGTTTTTATATTTATAACTCTCTTAGTATATCTTGTAGGATTGAGCTGGAGGTTACAGATTCATTTGGCACTTGCTTGACTAGGAAGTACTTTTAATTTATATTCCTATATGAAGCATCGTTTTATGGGGTGAGAAATTCTTGCATTGCTTTTCTTTAAAAATGCTAAACATGAGCCTCCAATTTCTTCTGGTTTATAAGGTTTCTGCTGAGACGTCTGCTGTTATTTTGGTGTGTCTCCCTTGGTAAGTAGTCTGTTCCTTTTCTCTGGTTGCCTTTAAGTTATCTTATTTTATGCTGACTTCAACTAGTCTAATGAATATGCATCTTAGGGATGGTCATCTTTTACAGTACCTCACAGGAGCTCTCTGAATTTTTTGTGTCTGCATGGCAACCTCTCTAGCAAGATAAGAGAAGTTTTCTGGGATAATACTTTTAAAAGCTTATTTTAGGTTGTTTACAGTTTCTTCTTCTCTCATAGAAATACCAATCAAATGTAGATTTGGTCTTTTTACAAACCTCCATACCTCTTGAAGCCTAAGCACATTTTTAAAAATTACTACTTTTACTTTTTTTCTGATGGGGTTAATTCAAAAGATTCATCATCAAGGACTGAAATTCATTTGTCATTGTGGTCAAGTCTGCTATTAAGGCTTGCAATTGTGTTTTGAAATTCCTAGAGTCTCCTGTGATGGAAGTCCTAGCTACAGCACTCAGACAAGAGAAGCAAATCAGGCATATCCAAATAGGAAAAGGAGAAGTCAAGTTATCTCTCTTTGCTGACGATATGATCCTATAACTCAAAAATCCAATAGAATTTGTCAGATACCTCCTTGCACTGATAAAGGAATTTGGAAAAGTCTCAGGGTACAAAATAAATGTGCAAAAGACAGTTGAATTCTTTTTTATTATTTTTTTATTTTTTTAATTTTAAAGATGTGGGGTACAATTCAGGGTTAAGGACACAAATGTTCATTATGCGGGTACCCTTGTGGATGAGGTGTGCCTCCACCCCCGGCAGATTCCTACTACTGCCAATCCCACCTCCCCACTCCTCGGCAGTTTCCTGATACTGCCAATCCTCTTCTTATAGTATTACAATAATTGTACAAGGTCCGCTTATGATTGAGAATGTGTGATACTCAGTTCTTTGTTTCTGTGATATATTACTCAGTATTACAGACTCTAAGTCCGTCCAGGTTGCTGTGAAGTTCATGATTTTGTCCTTCTTTATGGCTGTGTAATATTCCATCATGTATATGTACCACATTTTAAAAAATCTTGTCCTTTTTTGATGGATAGCACAGTTGGATCCCTGTACTTCCTACTGTGAGCAATGCTGTGATAAATATATGTGTGCAGGTATCGTTTGTTATAGAGTGATTTGAGATCTTCCAGGTATATTTCCAGTTGGAGGATTGTGGGGTCATGTGGAAGGTCAATTTTTAGATATTTTAGGAATCGCCACACTGATTTCCACAGAGTTTACACTCCCACCAAGAAGTGTTCCCTTTTTTCCACATCCTCTCCAGCATCTGTTGTTTATTGAGTTACTGTTGGTAGCCATCCTGGCTGGAGTTAAGTGGTATCTCATGTAGTTTTAATTTGCATTTCTTTGATGACTAGTGAGGCTGAGCATTTTTTCATGTATGTGTTGGCTGCCTGTATGTCTTCTTTTAAGAATGTCTATTCATATATTTTGCCCACTTTGTAATGGAGCTGTTTGTTTTTTCTTTTCTGCACATTTGAGTTCCTTATAGATCCTAGATGTTAGGCCTTTTTCAGACATACAGTTGGCAAATATTTTTTCCCAGTCTGTGGGCTGTCTCCCTGCTCTCTTGATGGTTTCTTTGGCTTTGCAGAAGCTTGTCAGTTTGATGAGGTCCCATTTGTCTATCTTATCCCTTATGGCATGGGCATTTGGAGGTTTTGATCATGAATTGGTGGCTAGTTCCAATTTCCATAAGGGTGTCTTCTGCATTTTCTTAGGTTCTTATACTTTGAGATTTTAATTTTAGGTCTTTGAGCCATTTAGAGTTGATTTTTGAGTATGGTGATAGGTAGGGGTCTTGTTTTAATCTTCTGCATATAGTCAGCCAGTTTTCCCAGCATCATATACTGAATAGATTCTCCTCTCCCTGGTAGTTGGTGGTAGAGGAGTTGTCAAAGATGAGTTGGTTGAGAAATTGAGGTTCTGTCTATGGAATCTCTATCCTGTTCAATTGGTGTATATGCCCATTCTTGTACCAATACCAGGCTGTTTTGATTTTTGTAGCTTTATAATAAAGTTTAAGACTGGGGGTGTGATACCTCCTCCTTTGTTTTGTTGTTGTTGTTGTTGTTGTTTTCCTGAGGATGGCTTTGGCTATTCGTGGTTTTTGTTTCCATATGAATTCCTGTGTTGTTGTTTTCAGGTCTGAGAAGAACACTACTGGTAATTTAGTGGGTATTGTGCTAAATCTGTAGATTGCCTTGGGTAGTTAACAATATTCATTCTTCCAATCCATGAGCATGGAATATTTTTCCATTTGTTGGTGTTATCTTTGACTTCTTTGAGCAATGTTTTGTAGTTTTCATTGCAAAGGTCTTTCCTGTCTCTGGTTAGGAAGATGCTAAGATTTTTTTTTTTTTCCTGTGGCAATTGTGAATAGGATTGTAATTTTTATTTGGGTTTCTGTTTGTTTATTGTTGGTGTATAGAAATATGACTGCCTTTTGTGCATGGGTTTTATACCCTGAGACTTTGCCAAAGTCCTTCATCACTGCAATGAGGTTTTTGGCGGATTTTCAAGGTATACCATCATGTCGTCTGCAAAGAGGGATAACTTGATTTCCTCTTTTCCTATTTGGATACCCCGATCTTATCTTGTCTGATTACTCTAAGTAGGGCTTCCAAAACTATGTTGAACTGGAGGGGTGAGAGTGGGCATCCTTGTCTTGTTCTAGTTTCCAGGGGAAATAGTTCTAATTTCTGTCTGTTTAGCAGTATGCTGGCTGTGGGTTTCTCGTAGATGAATGTTACTATTTTGAGGTATGTTCCATCTACACCTAGATATTCGAAGGTTTTTAATCCAGAGGGGGTGCTGGATTTTATCAGAAGTTTTTTCTACATTTAATGACATAATCATGTGGTTTTTGTTTTTATATCAGTTGATGTATTTAATTATGTTTATGGTCTTATGAATGTTAAATCAGACCTGCATCCTGGGGATGAAGCCTAGTTGGTTGTGGTGGATCATTTTTGAGATATGCTATTGAATCTGGTTTGCTAGGGTGCTGTTGAGAATTTTAGCATCTATGCTCATCAGGGATATTGGCCTATAGTTCTCCTTCTTTGTTGGATCTTTACCTGGTTTGGGTACCAATGAGATGTTAGCTGCATTAAAAGATTTTGGGAGAGTTCTGTTTTCTCAATTGCCTGGAATGCTTTCAGTAGGATTGGTATCAGTTCTTCCTAGTATGTTTTGTAGAATTCTGTTGGAAAGCTATTTAGTCCAGGGCTTTTTTTTTTTTTTTTGTATGTAGTTTTCTTATGACGTAGTCAGTTTCCTGGATTTTGATTGGCCTATTCAGTGCCTTGATTTCTTCTTGTTTCATTCTGGGGAGGTTGTGTCATGTTAGAAAGTCCTCCATTTCCTTTAGGTTTTCAAGTTTGTTTCCATACAAGTATACATGGTAGTATTTGATAATCTTTTGTATTTCTTCAGGGTCAGCTATGACTTCATCTTTTGCATTTCTGATTGTGTTTATTTGGGCTTTTTCTTTTTTTATTGGTCAGTTTAGCTAGGGGACCATCAATCTTGCTTATCCTTTCAAAGAACCAGGTTTTTGTTTCATTGATTTTTTTGTACTATCTTTTTTCTTCTATGTCCCAAATTTGGGCTTTTATGTTGGTGATCTGGATTCTTCTGCTGAAGTTAGGATTTTGGTGGTCTTGCTTTTCCAGCTTCTTTAAGTAATTTATTAGGCTAACTTGTGATCTTTCCATTTTCTTCATGTGTGCTCATAGAGATATGAATTCCCCTCTTAGTCCTTCTTTCATGGCATCCCAGAGATTTTGGTAAGATGTGTCTTCATTTTCATTTGTTTCCATGTATCATTTAATCTGTTTTGATTTCCACGTTGACCCAAGAGTTGTTCAGCATCATGCTGTTTAGTATCTATGTCTTTGTGGGTTGTGGGGGAACTTTGTTGGTGTTGATATTTGTGTTTATTCCACTGTGGTCTGAGAAGGTGAATGGCAGGATTTCAATCTTATGAAATTTGTTTATGCTTGATTTATGACTGAGGATGTGGTTGATATTAGAGTACATTCCATTTGTTGATGAGTAAAATGCATGTTCTGTGGTTGTTGGCTGGAGTGTTCTGTAGGTAGGTATCAATAAAGTCCATTTGGTCATGTGTCACGTTAAGATTCTGGATCTCCTTGTTGATTTTTTTTTGTCTTGATAATCTGTCTAGAATTATGAGTTGGGTATTTAATTCCCAACTATGGGATATTGTTAGAGTCAATATCTTTTTTAAGTTTACCTAGAAGCTGCTTTATGAAAGTTGGTGCTCTTATGTTTGGTGTATATAAGTTTAGGATGAATATTTCTTGTTGATGGATTGAACCTTTGATCATTATGTAGTGACCTTCCTTATCTTTTTAAATTTTTAATAGCTTAAAGGATATTTTGCCTGGTATTAAGATTGCAACTCCTGCCTTCTTTTGTGTTCCATTCACCTGAAATTTTAATTCCCAACCTCTTACTTTGAGACGGTGAGTGTGCTTTCTGGTGAGATGAGTCTCTTGGAGACAATACATTGTTGCCTCATGATATTTTATCCATTTTACCATTCTGTCTTTTCAGTGGTGCATTTAGTTCATTCACATTCAGGTTAATTATTGAAATGTGAGAGTTTATTCTTGTCATGAGGTTCTTATAGAGTTCGTTGCTGTCATTGCTGTTTGTTTCTCATATTTCTTTTGATTTTGGGGTTGATTCATGTGTGTTTTCAAACTTTTCCCTGCATTCTTGTGAAGGGGAATGTCGTTCTTTTTTTCTTTTCTTCTGTGTTTAATACTTTGTTAAGTTTTTCTGCAGACCTTGTCTGGAGGCAGCATAAGCTCTTAGGGATTGAATGCCTGGGAAGGATTTTAATTCTCCATCACTGATGACACTTAGCCTAACTGGGTGGATAATTCTTGGTTGGAATTGTTTATCTTTGAGAACTTTGAAGATTGGGCTCCAAGCTCTCCTAGCCTGAAGTGTTTCTGTAGATAAATCTGCTGCTAATTGGTCTTTCTAATTGGTTTTCTCCAGTAGGTAGTCTGACCTTTTTCTCTTGTTGCCTTTATTTTTTTTTCTTTTATGCCTACTGTGTTAGCAAATTACTATGTGCCTAGGAGTTGGTCTTCTCATTTGTTGTCTTGAAGGGTTTCTCTGAATCTCTTGTGTTTGAATGGTCATGTCACTGATGAGATGAGGGAAGTTTTCTTAGATAATTTCATGGAATGTCTGTCCCAAGTGGTCTTTGTGTCTCTATCTGCCTCATAAATTCCAATTAAACTTAAGTTCAGTCTCTTGAAATAATTGGCCATCTCTTGGAGGTTTTGTTCTGTCTTTAAGTTTCTTTTCTATATTTTTAACAGTGTAGGTTAGTTCTATATTTTGGTCCTCTAGCTCTGAGATTCTTTCTTATGTATGGCTAATTCTGCTTTCCATGCTTATCAGTTTGTTATTTCACTCACTGTATTCCTTATTACAATTATCTCAGTTATTAATTCCTTCATTCTTTCCTCTTGTCTCTTCTTAATTCTCTTTATTTTCTCTGTTAATGTTGTTATATCTGGGTTTGTGGTTTGAGACTAGTCATTCAGGGGGCTTTTTCATTGTTTGCATTCTGAAGTCTGTATTCTCAGTGTCTGATCTCTCAGGGGTCAGTGCGAAACCCATTCTTCTTTTGTTTTTGTTTTTGTTTTTCATTTGTGTAGATTTTCCTCCCTCCTCCTTTTTTCACCTCTTCTTTAATTCTGTTGTTTAGGGATGGGCAGGTAGCTTTTACTTTTGTTTGCTCATTCTCCTATTCTTCCTTATGTGGATTCTTTGGTTTTGTTCAATTCTGAAGCTGGACCATGGGTTGGGGCTGTACTTTTTGTAGTTTTGAAATTTAATTGAGGGGGATCTGTGATTCGGAAAGTAACTGCAGATCCCAGTATCCACTTACAGTTGTGTGGACCCCCTGGAACCCACTTCCCACTGCCTTGCAATCTGTCCATGCAGTGGGGGCATAGGTTTTCTCCCTGAAAGCAAAATGAGGTAAGATAAAGGAAAGAATGAAAAAAGGAAGACAGGAGATAAGAGGAAGGTGGAGAGAGAGAAGAAGAAAAGGGAAAACAGGCAGGCATACAAACTAACAAATGAAAAGAGACACAAACAAAGACAAAAAAGACTTTAAAAAAACTAGAACATACAGATAATCATACAAACACACAAACCAACAAAAACTCCCCTATTGATGTACTCTCCCTCCAAAGTACCCATACATGAACAGGAAGTCTTTAAAAACAGCAATAAAATAACAGAAACAACGCAAGTACAAAAACACAATCAAAACAGAAAGAAAAAATCTAAAATCAAAAACAAACAAAAACAAGCAAAACAAACAAACAAACAAAAAAGACAGAACTCGTTCTGAGGTTGTTCCTGTAAGTCCAACTTCCTTTCAGCTATGATCACCAGTCCCTCTCCTCTGCTCTCAGCACAGGCTGATAGGTTTGCTCTCAGCATGGGTCAGATGCCCCACAGACTACTGTGGGATGAGGGTTGATCAGGTCTGGACTCACCCAACTTGCTGCATATAAAGTTTCCCACTCAGGTCTGATGTGTCTGTGTCCAATCCAGTGTGGGAGAGGGGCTTCTGTCTCTCCGAGTTTAATGAGATTACCTCTAGGTACCAAGTTAGAAGCTGAGTGGAACTGGGCAGGGCAATGCAGGTCTCTGCCTGGTCCTGGGATAGAGAAAATGTCTCTGGTTGTCATTTCCTCACAGGTGGTGGGACTCCTCTCCAGCTCTTCCTGATCTTGTCTCTCCACGGATCAGATCTGGGGCTCCAGCCACTTTGCTGTCACAGGCGATGGTGTGGGCCGTGTGCCAGGTGATGAGAATCACCTGTATTCTGCAGGCTTTGCTCAGGAGATTTCCAAGAACAGCAGATAACCTGTGTGCCTGTGGTTCCAATAACAGGACAGTGGAGGATAGCAGTCACCTCAGGAGACGAGGTTTGGGTACATGAACCTGAGTCTCCCCTCAGATGGACTTTCACTCACCCACTGACACACACCCACCCATGCAGAGCATCTTTATGGATTCTCACTTTTACAGAAACTCTCACCATCCAACCTATCCTGTCGCCATCTTGCCAGAAATCAGACAGTTGCATTCTTATACACCAACAACAAACAGGCAGAGAACCCAATAGAAAGCACAATCCCATTTACAATAGCCACAAAAAAATGAAATACCTCGGTATCTTCCTAACCAAAGAATGGAAAGATATTTACAATGAAAACTACAAAACCCTGCTCAATGAAGTCAAAGATGATACAAACAAATGGAAAAATATTCCATGCTCGTGGATTGGAAGAATCAATATTGTTAGCATGTCCATCCTACCAAAGACAATCTAAAGATTCAACACTATTCCCATTAAATTCCAGTATCATTCTTCTCAGACCTGGAAACGACAATACAGAAATTCATATGGAAACATAAATGATCACAAATAGCCAAAACAATCCTTAGCAAAAGAAACAAAGTGGGAAGTATTACACTTACACATTTTAAACTTTATTATAAGGCTCCAATAATCAAAACATCCCGGTATTGGTACAAGAACAGGCATATAAGCCAATGGAACAGGATAGAGAATTCAGAAGCAATGCCTCAATTTTTCAACCAACTTATCTTCAACAAAGCCTCCAACAACAACCACTGGGGAAAGTAGAACCTATTCAGTAAATGGTGCTGGGAAAAACTGACTGACCATGTGCAGGAAACAAGACTCCCTTCTATCACCATACATGAAAATAAATGCCAAATTGATCAAAGACTTAAATGTAAAACCCCAAACTTTAAGACTCTTAGAAAATGTAGAGAGATACCCTTATAGAAATTAGAGCAAGCAACCAATTTCTGATCAAAAGCCCATAGACAAGTGGAACCTTATCAAACTGAAAAACTTCTGCAAAGCAAAAGAAACCATCAAGAGAGTGAGGAAAGAGCCCACAGAATGGAAAAAAAATATTTTCCAACTGCATATCTGGCAAAGACCTAACATCCAGGATCTACAAGGAACTCAAATGTGCCTAAAGGAAAAACACAAACAGTCCCATTTAAAAGTGTACAAAAGACACGGATAAACACTTCTCAAAAGAAGACATATGACCAGCCAACAGACACATGAAAAAAGTTCAGCCTCATTCATCATCAGAGAAATGCGACTCAAAACCACAATGAGATACTGCCTAACTCCAGTTAGAATGACCATCATTAATCAAACAAAAAATAACAGATGCAGGTAAGGATATGGAGAAAAGGGAACGTGTCTACACTGTTGGTGAGAAAGCAAACTAGTTCAATCTCTATGGAAAACAATGTGGCGATTTCTAAAAGAACTAGAAATTGACCTTTCACATGATCCAACAATCCCCTTTCTGGGAAAATACCCAGAGGAACTCAAATCACTCTATGAAAAAGATACCTGCACACGTATGTATATTGCAGCACTATTTACAATACCAAAAACATGGAACCAACTGTGCTGCCTATCGAAACCGGACTGTATTTTAAAAAGTGGCACATATACACATAGGCACAGAAAATAACACAATTCTGAACTTCTCAGCAACTTGGATGGATTTAGGGTCTACAACACTCAGTGATTTATCACAGAAACAAAGAACTGAATACCATACATTCTCACTCATAAGCAGACCCTGAACATTCACCATAATACTATAAGAAAAGGTTTAGCAGTAGCTGGAAACTGCCTGGCGGTGGGGTGGGGGGCTCATAACATTAATAAGGGTAACTGATCTCAAACCAGGCAAAGTGGGGACCAAATGTAGGCCCAAACTTTACCTGTATGAAGACCACTTGTATACCTAATCCTGAATTGTACTTGACATCTTTAAAATAAAATACATTAATAAAATAAAACACATGCTTTTTCAAAAAAAGAAAAAAAAAAAGAAATTCCTGTAATGAATCCTTTATTTTCAGGAGTTCAGTTTGGTTCTTTCTTAGATGGCTAAGTCAGTTTTTACTTTGTGGATACTTCGTGGACTGTTTTTGTGACCTCTTTGATTTGGTTATCCACTTTCTTTTGGATCTCGTTGAGTCTCTATGCCATCCATATTCTTAATTCTATATCTGTCTTTAGGGACAATTCATTCAGGTTGGAATTCACTGCACAGGAGTTGGCAGGATCATTTATGAGTGTCAAAAAAACTTGACTTTGAAAACTGCTGGTATTGTGCCGATACCTTCTTATCTTTGAAGGTAGTCTCTTCCCTTTATATTTTATTTTCATTTTTTATTTTTTGATGCTATTGGGATGGGGTTTTGTAATGTTTCTTACATTTTTTCCCTTATTGATATATCTATGGTGTGTGTTGTCTATGGTCTATTGCTTTCTTTTGGTGCTTTGACTCCTAGTTCTTTTCCTGACCCACAGGTCACAGGGACAGAGGAAGGAATAGCTGCACTTAGAGGGGGTTCAATGGTGACTTCTTGAGTATATGTCCTCAGGGGGACATTGAGTCACAGCTAAAGTGTTCAGGTAAGGTAGGGCGGCAGCATGTTGCCAGGACTCCCTGCCTGATAAGAAGTCATGGGAGCGGGTATCAGGGCATTGAAACTGTGGGCACACAGAAGTCCTTTCCTGACCTGTGGGAGGCAAAAATGAGGACAGTGATGCTGACTGTGAGTGGTGGAGGAGTACTCTCTCTCTCTGGTCTGTGTGTGAGTAGGACAGAGGCAACAGTAAGGGTGACATCTGGGAGGGACCCAGCTCATACAGTACCACCAGAGTGATCAGGTGACTGTGGCAGGGCCTTTTCCTGCCTAGGTAGGGTCTTCCTGTCACGCGGGCTGGGGCAGGGGCCCTGCCTAGATGGAAATCTTAGAACTTCTCTTCCCAATCCACATGGTGGCCAGGCCGTGGCAGCTGCATGATGGGTGACCGGGAGAGGCCCAGCAGGTTGGAGTTCACCAAGTGATAAAGTGGATTGGGGCAACCTTTTCTGCCTTAGCATTGTCCTTCTCACTTGGGCTGTACAGAAAGCCAGAAATCTGCCTCACTAAAAGTCATGGAAGTTCTCCACCTCATAGCTCTCAAAGTCCTTTCTCTGTGGGAGAGGCAAGGACAGTGATGGTGGGGGTCTGGAGGCCCAATCACCCTCTTTATAAGTCAGCAGCTTCTCTGTGTTAAGCTGTGACTTCAAACCCCAGTCAAGTTCAAGGCAGGTGCAATGAGAGGGCTCTCTCTGTGATGAGAACAACACCTCCATTGAGGGTCCACAATGGGAGAGAAGAGTACCCATGTGGTGCAGTTCATGGCTGTGGAATTTTTGTGTGAGGATTTGTTTGCGGCAGAGTGGTGGCAGCCAGCACCTGACCTCATAGGGAGAAAGAACCTCCCCAAGCTGCATGTGGACCTGAGTGGTGACTATATCCAGACTTTGGATGGCTTCTTGCACTTGTCCTGGTTAAGGGTCAGGGAAGGTGGGAGCAGTCTGAGGGTGTCTAAAATTGCAAAGGTTGATGAGAGGTGTGTGAAGCTCAGCGAACTTGTCTAGTCACTCACTACCTTCCTTTCACAGGAAATCCTCTCTTAGTTCTACACCAGGACCAGATCCAAAGGTGACTGGCATTTGGTCCCCTTTGCTCTCCGTGGTCCTAGATGTCTTTCTGATGAATTTCAGTATGGACGTCCAGGCAGTTTCCTGATGAGTCAATATTTACTTGCTATTTCAGATTCTCACCTTGAGAGAAGAACTCACTAGTTGCTTCTAGCCAGACATTTTGACCCCCTCCTCCTGTACACTTCTAATTATGTAAAATTTACTTCAATAAAGCTTTAAAAATGTCATGCAAATGGTTCAATGCATTCATTATAAGAATTAACATATTTTTAATTTTTTGCTATTGGGTAAATGTGATGCTCAAAATATTTTCCTACATTTAGCCTATGATTTTGTAGTCCCTTGATAATAGTGCTGCATGCATCCCATTTGAAAACCACATTATTAGTTTTTCTGCTAATCACAAAGCACTATTCTGTCATAATACAAAGTCAGGGACTGGATTTATTTTATTTCTTTAGTCTTAGCTCCAAGCATAGTGCCTGTTACTCAGTGTCAACTCAGTGAATGTCAGTTGAATGATTGTCTGTCTCTTTTTTGTCTTATTTATGTCACATTGAATAGCAGCCATAAACTCATTCTGATGTTATTACAGCTACAGATACAAAACTGGAGAATATTATTTTTTTGGAAGAAGGAAGCTTAAGTCCATTCCATTATTTGCCTCATTTCCTCACCTGATATGCTCTCACACAGTTCCGCCCAAACTGAGATATGGAAAAATCTTAGATTTAACTCTCCTCTCTGACACAATTCCAATGTAATCTTGAGCAGTTAACTTGACATACTCGAGTCTCAATTTCTTCATTATAATGTCGAGATCACAACACTTATTTTTAGGGTTGGGTATGCAATTCATGAGATGAGGCCCATAAAATACCTGGGCCATAGTAAACAGCTCTTTCGTTAAAGTTTTCCTATTCAGTGCTTCATCTCTTCTGAACTCTGTCCTTTTGTAAGACAGTGAGTGATATAGATCAATAAATGTAAGTCTAATAGTTAAATAACTTTTTCAAAAGAATTGAGTGTTTGTAATTGTAGCATAGGGAAAATAAAACACCATAGCAGGCTTTTGTGGTTATAGGGGTGTGGGGTGGCCAGATGATAACAACTTTTTGTTCACTTTAGACATTATAGCTCTCAGACATATGTTCACTCTACCTATGCTCAAAATTGGCCTTGACCTCTGCACATATCTCATGCTCAAGTTCTTGCTTCTTACCCTACGACTTCTCACTCCTAAACACCTAGTTTCCTCCTTTTAGTATCACTCAAACCTGAACCTTGTTGTCCTTGAACAGAAATGCGCCTGCCGTAGAGTTTCTACTGCAAATAAATGACTTTTCTTAAGCCTAATGTTGAATTTCCTGGCACATACAAGTGTTATGGTTCCTAAGAGTTTATCATTCACTTTATCTGGAAAAAGAAACAAAGAAAGAAAACAGATTTTTTTTCCTGTACACCAGCAAGTTCAGGATATACCATATGGAGTAGCATGAAAATACCTAAGGGAGTAGTTATAAAAATGGGTAGATAAAGAGATCCTTTAGCTACTTTAACAATCCTAGAGTTATGTATAAGCTTATATCATGGCAAATAGTTGGAAAAATAATATCGACCAATGTTTCCTTGACCATTTGCCATGTAGCAGTACTGTCTTAAGCATTTTGCATGTAATGAACCATTTAATTCTCACCACTTTCTAGATTAGGTATTGTTACAATTCTCATTTAACAGACGAGAAAATATAAACAGAATCACAAGGGTTAAGATATAAATCATAGTAAATTATACCACTAGACTGAAGCAGGCCAAGAAATTGAGCCCAATTAACAACACTCTCGATCCTTGTAGTTAAACAATGAGTTTAATTAAAGTAAAATTTAAATTACTTAGGACTCCACTAACTGCAACCCTTAGGTAAATTTCTCTTCTTTTAAGCAGAAAGAAGTACATTATAAAATTTAAGCTCAAGCTGTAGAATTTTTAAACAAAAAATTCTAACAAATGAGACTCTGAACCTTAGTCAACATTTAAAGGTTAAGTGGTCATTATACTTCATTTACTAAGGGGATAAAACAGACATTGGGAAGTTAGGAAAATATCCACTTACAAAAGAGTAAACAAACATACTTTTGTTGTTGTTCTAATCCTTAGGTCACCAGAATGTTAAATTAAGCAGAACTACTCCTTCTCGTGCAGTCTTACTGAGCTTTTTCTGTATATAGACATTTACACATATCCAGATGGTGGATGCCAAGCAGACAAAATATTTGGCTAGCTGAATATTTTCCAGTATTTATCTAGATAAAGAACATAGCAGACAACTTTTCTTCAAAAATTAGATATGATAGGTTTGATATATAATGAAACATGCATGACATATTTTTAATGAAGTATATATTGAAACAAAACATGTATAGACATTATATATGAAGTGGTCTCTATTGAATAGAGACTACTTGCTGGCCAGGCATGGTGGCTCACATCTGTAATCCCAGCACTTTGGGTGGCCAAGGCGAGAGGACTGCCTGAGTCCGGGGGTTCAAGACCAGCCTGGGCAACTTGATGAGACCTTGTCTCTACAATAAATCAAAAAATTAGCTGGACATGGTGGCACACACCTGTAGTTCCAGCTACTTGGAAGGCTGAGGTGGAAGGATTGCCTGAGCCCAGCAAGTCGAGGCTGCGGTGGCCAGGAGCACTGTACTCCAACATGGGCGACAGAGACTCTGACTGAAAAAAAAAGACTACCACTTGCTAATGCATCCTGCCACTCCTGATATTAAAATTATCTTAAACAAAAAGGAAATTATTGTTTTGCAGCTGATTAAAATTCTAAAGCTCAAATCAAATATTTATAAATTCAAAGGAAGTTTCATAAAAGAATTACTCAATATGATGTAAAAGAGTTTAGAAAACACTCAATGTAATAATGTAACTGTTGATGCTTGGGTACTGAAGTGTTTATAAGCACTAAAATTGGACTGTTAATGTCAAAAGACTTGATGAGGTGATTCTACAACTGGCATTTGAACTAATAAGAAAATTGTGGAAAGGCAACATTATCAACATGAAATGCATTCACTTACATTCCCAATACTCTCAGTCAAGCACTGGCAGTGCATTCTAGTTGGTGGCAAAATAGCTGTAAAAGTGACTTGGCAAAGGATCAGGCAAGATGTTTTTTATAATACACACCAATTTATGATTACACACAGTTCATCTCAAAAAATGACCTGATCAAATAAAAGGTCTCCCTTAATGATCTTTAAGAGCTTTCATGAGATTAAGATTGGGGGATAAGAAAATCATCATAAATGTTCATCTCTTCATATAATCCAATTTATTTTTTAACAATATTTTTTATTATGATATTGTGGGCTACAGTTAAGGGTTAGGTATACAAATATGCTTCGTTCAGGCACCCTTGTTGATAAGAGGTGTCTCCCCATCCCCAGACAGATATTTACTACCGTTAATCCCATCTCCCTTCCCTTCCCCCCCATAGTTTCCCACCACTGTCAGTCATTTTCTTATAGTATTACATTGGATATTCAAAGTCCATTATATGAGTGAGAACATGTGATACTCAGATCTTTGTTTCTGTGAGAGGTCACTCAGTATTATAGACTCTAGTTCCATCCAGGTTGCTGCAAAATTCATGATTTTGTTCTTTTTTATGGCTGCATAGTATTCCACCATGTATATGTACCACATTTTTTTAATCCAGTACTCTTTTGATGGACAGCATGATTGCTTCCAGGTTCTTGCTAATGTGAACAGTGCTGCGATAAACATATGTGTGCAGGTATCTTTTTTATAGAGTGATTTGAGTTCTTCAGGGTATATTCCCAGCAGGGGGATTGTGGGGTCATATGGGAGGTCAATGTTTAAAGCTTTTAGGAATCGCCATACTGTTTTCCACAGAGGTTGTACTAGTTTACACTCCCACCAACAGTGTAAAAGTGTTCCCGTTTCACCATATCCTCTCCAGCAACTATTATTTTTTGAGTTATTGATAATTGCCATTCTGACTGGAGTTAGGTGATATCTCAGTGTGGTTTTGATTTGCATCTCCATGATAATTAGTGAGGTTGAACATTTTTTCATGTGTCTGTTGGCTGCTCGGATGTCTTCCTTTGAGAAGTGCCTGTTCATATCTTTTGCCCATTTTATGATGGGGTTGTTTGTTTTTTTTCTTTTCAGCACATTTGAGTTCCTTGTAGATCCAAGATGTTAAGCCTTTATCAGACCTGGAGTTGGCAAATACTTTTTCCCAGTCTGTAGGCTGTCTCCCTGCTCTCTTAATGGTTTCTTTGGCTTTGCAAAAGCTTGTCAGTTTGATGAGGTCCCATTTGTCTATCTTATCTCTTATGGTCTGTGGGTTTTGGGTTTTGTTCAGGAACTGGATGACAGTTCCAATTTCCATGAGGGTATGTCCTTCAATTTCTAAGGTTCTTATGGTTTGAGGTTTTACATTTAGGTCTCTGATCCATTGAGAGTTAATTTTTGTGTATAGGGACTGATAGGGGTCCTGTTTGAATCTTCTGCATGTGGTTAGCCAGTTTTCCCAGCACCATTTACTGAATAGGTTCTCCTCTCCCCAGGGGTAGGTGGTGGAGGCATTGTCGAAGATGAGTTGGCTGAGAAATTAAGGTTTTGCTTCTGGAATCTCAATTCTATTCCATTTATCTATATGTCTGTTCCTGAAACAATACCAAGCTGTTTGGATTATTGTAGCTTTATGGTAAAGTTTGACGTCTGGTAATGTGACACCACCTGCTTTGTTTTTTTTGCTGAGGATTGTTCTGGCTACTCTGGGTCGTTTGTGTTTCCATATGAATTCCTGTGTTGTTTTTTCTAGGTCTGAGAAGAATGTTGCTGGTAATTTGATGGTTATTGCATTAAATCTATGGACTGACTTAGGTAAGATGGACATCTTCACAATGTTGATTCTTCCAATCCATGAGCATGGGATATTTTTCCACTTGTTTGTGTCATCTTTGATGTCTTTGAGCAGTCTTTTGTAGTTTTCAATGTAAAGGTCTTTCACATTTCTGGTTAGGAAGATGCCAAGGTATTTCATTTTTTTTTTTTTTTTTTTGTGGCTATTTGAATGGAATTGTGATTTTTATTTGGATTTCTGTTTGTTTATTATTGGTGTAATGAAATGTGATTGTCTTTTGCACATTTATTTTATATCCTGAGATTTTGCTAAAGGCCTTTATCAGTGTAAGGAGGTTTTTGACATATTCTCTTGGGTTTTCAAGATACACGATCATGTCATCTGCAAAGAGAGATAGCTTGACATCCTCTTTTCTTATTTGAATACCCCTGATTGCTTTCTCTTCTCTGATTGCTCTAGCCAAGAGTTCCAATACTATATTGAACAGGAGGGGTGAGAGTGGGCATCCTTGTCTTGTTCCAGTTTTCAGGGGAAATGGTCCAGTTTTTGTCCATTTAGGAGTATGCTGACTGTGGGTTTCTCGTAGATGGCTTTTACTATTTTGAGGTATGTTCCCCGTATACCTAGCTGGTCAAGGGTTTTTATCAAGAAAGGGTGCTGGATTTTATCAAAAGCTTTTTCTGCATCTAATGATATAATCATGTGGTATTTGTTTTGACATCTGTTGATGTGTTTAATTACATTTATGGTTTTACAAATGTTGAACCAGACTTGCATCCCAGGGATGAAGCCTACTTGGTCATGATGGATGATTTTTTGAGATGTGTTGTTGAATCTGGTTCACTAGGATCTTGTTGAGAATTTTAGCATCTATGTTCATCAAAGATATTGGCCTGTAGTTCTCTTTTTTTTGTTGTATCTTTACCTGGCTTGGGTATCAATGTGATGTTGGCTTTGTAAAATGATTTGGGGAGAATTCCGTCTTTTTCAATTGCCTGGAATACCTTCAGTAGGATTGGTATAAACTCCTCCTTAAATGTCTTGTAGAATTCTGCAGGAAAGTCATCTGGTCCAGGGCTTTTTTTGGTAGGTAGTTTTCTTATTACATAGTCAATTTTGTTGATTGTTATTGGTCTATTTAGGGTCTCAATTTCTTCTTGTTTCAACCTAGGCAGGTTGTGTGATGACAGAAAGTCCTCCATTTCTGAAAGGTTTTCAAGTTTGTTTCCATACAAGTGTACATAGTAGTCTCTAATGATCTTTTGTATTTCTTCAGGATCAGATGTGACTTCATCTTTTATGTTTCTGATTGTGTTTATTTGGGTTTTTTCTCTCTTTTTCTTTGTCAGTCTAGCTATGGGACCATCGATCTTGTTTATCCTTTTGAAGAACCAGCTTTTTGTTTCATTGATTTTTTTGTATTATCTTTTTGTCTTCTATGTCCTGGATTTGGGCTTTTATTTTGGTGATCTGGATTCTTCTGCTGAGATTAGGGTTTTTGTGGTCTTGCTTTCCCAGCTTTTTTAGTTGGCTTCTTAGGCTGTTAATTTGTGATACTTCCATTTTCTTCATGTGCGTTTGTAGGGATATAAATTCCCCTCTTACTACAGCTTTCATGGCATACCAGAGATTTTGGTAAGATGTTTCTTCATTTTCATTTGTTTCCATGTATCTTTTAATCTCTGTTTTGATTTCATCATTGGCCCAGGAGTTGTTTATCATCATGCAGTTTAGTGTCCATGTCGTATTCCACTGTGGTCCGAGTAGGTGCATGGTACAATTTCAGTCCTTTTAAGTTTGCTTATGCTTGATTTATGGCCAAGTATGTGGTCGATCTTAGAGTACGTTCCATGTTGTGATGAGCAGAATATGTTTTCTGTGGTCTTTGAATGGAGAGTTCTGTAGGTATCAATTAAGTCCATTTGATCAAGAGTCACATTGAGGTTTCAGATCTCGTTGCTGATTTTTTTTTCCTGATGATCTGTCTAGGGTTGTGAGTGGGGTATTGAAGTCCCAGCTATGATGGTATTGGAGTCGATATCTGTTTTTAGTTTACCCAGGAGCTGCTTTATGAAAGTTGGTGCTCCTATGTTTGGTGCATATGTGTTTAGGATGGATATATATTGTTGATGGATTGAACCTTTTATCATTATGTAGTGTCCTTCTGTATCTTTTTTAATGTTTGATAGCTTAAAGGGTATTTTGTCTGAGATTAAGATCACAACTCCTCCTTTCTTTTGTGTTCCATTCAACTGAAAATTTGTTTCCCATCCTTTTACTTTTAGTCTGTGAGTGTCCTTTCTAGTGAGGTGAATCTCTTGAAGGCAATAGATTGTTGCCTGGTGATATTTTATCCATTTTGCCATTCTATGTGTTTTCAGTGGTGCATTTAGTCCATTCACATTCAAACTAATTATTGAAATGTGAGAGTTGATCCCTATCGTAAGGTTCTTACAGAGTTGTTGTTCTTACTGTTTGTGTGTTGTTTTTCTTTTGGTTTTAGAGTTGGATGATGTGTGTTTTTAATCTTTTGCCTGTACTCTTGTGAAGAACGTTGTCTTTTTTCTTCCTTTTCTTCTGTGTTCAATACTTTCTTAAGTGTTTCTTGTAGAGGTTGTCTTGTGGCAACGTAGGTTCTTAGGGATTGGATATCTGGGAAAGATTTCAATTCTCCCTCACTGATGAAGCTTAGCTTGGCTGGATAGGTTATTCTCAGTAGAAATTGGTTATCTTTTAGAACTTTGAAGATAGGGCTCCAAGCTCTCCTAGCCTGGAGGGTTTCTGTAGATAAATCTGCTGCTATTCTAATTGGTCTTCTCTGGTACGTAGTCTGACCTTTTTCTCTTGCAGCCTTTAGGATTTTTTTCTTTATACCTACTTTGTTTAGATGAATTATTATATGTCTGGGAGTTGGTCTTCTCATTTGTTGTCTTGCAGGCGTTCTCTGAATCTCTAGTATTTGCATTTTTTCATCCTTGATGAGATGAGGGAAGTTTTCTTGAACGATTTCATGAAATGTTTGTTCCATTGTGGCCTCTGTTTCTCTCTCTGCCTCAGGAAGGCCAATTACTTTTAGGTTCGGTCTCTTGAAGTGATCATTCATCTCTTGAAGGTTTTGTTCTGTCTTTTTTAGCTTCTTTTCTATGCTTTTGACAGTTTGGGTTGATTCTGTGTTTTAGTCTTCAAGCTCTGAGATTCTTTCTTCTGCTTGGCTGATTCTGTTTTCCATGCTTCTTAGTTTGTTATTTATTTCCATCACAGTATTCTTTACTGCTGTTATTTCGGACATCAGCTCCTTCCTATTTTCCTCTTGTCTATTCTCAATTTTTTAAATTCTCTCTATTAATGTCTTGATGCCTGGGTTTGTTGCATGTGACCAGTCATTCTGGGGGCTCCTCATTGTTTGTGTTCCAGAATCTGTTTTCTCAGTGTCTGATCTCCCAGGGGTCTGTGTGAGACCTATATTCTTCTTTTGGTTTTTCTTCATTTGTGTGGTTTTTTCCCCCTCCCTACTTTTTCCTTCCCTCCACATCACCATCTTCTTTAATTCTGTTTTTCAGGGGTAGAGGGATTGGTTTTACTTCTGTTTGTTCAATCTCCTATTCTTTATGTATACCCTCTTACTTTGTTCAATTCTGGAGTTGCACTGTAGGTTGAGGGTGGTCCTTTTTGCAGTTTTGAGATTTACTTAACGGGGGAGCTGTGATTCAAAATCTATCTGCAGGTCCTTATATTCACCATCAGGTGTATGGATAATCTGAAACCCACTTCCCATTGCCTTGGAATCCGTCCATGCAGTGGGGCTATAGGTTTACTCCCTGAAATAAAATGTGGTTAGCAGAGGGAAGCGAATGGAGCAGACAGTGGGGGGAAACGGGGGGTGGAGGGTTAAGGGGGGAAACAAACAAGTGTACCAACAAATGGAGAGAGAGGCCTAAACTGAAACAGATAAAAACAATAGACCACAGCTACAGACTAACCAACTCCCATACAAAAAAAAATAAAACATACAATGATGCTAATATACAAGCTAACCAACCACCTTATTAGTGTGCTGTTCCTCTATACAAAGATATGGTTTACAAAGAGAAGAAAAGGAAGAGGAAAAAAAGAAAAAAAAGGAACAATACAGTAGAAATAGAATCAAGTCATTAACCTAACAGAACCAATCGAGTACATTCTGAGACTTTTCGTTTAAGTCCAATGTCCTTTCTGCTCTGATTTCTAGCTTTCTTTTCAAGCTGGTAAATTAGTTCACAGTTAGGGTCAGTTGCCCCTGGCCTGCTGTGAAGGACAGTTCAGATCACCCTCCGTTCACCCCTCTGGTCTGTGTCTGTTTTTCAATCTTGTTTCTCCCGTTTCGGTGTTGTTACCTTGAATCGCCAGCAGGTGGTGCTATCTCAGTTACTCGCCCCAGAGGGGGTGGGGTCAGACAGGAACGAGGCAGAGGCTGGAGATGGAAGCCTGCCTCAGGGTACATGGGAGGAGACCCACGGCAGGCAGGACATCACGGTCGCAGGAGAGGTATCAGCGATCCCATTAGATCTTGCCTGCAGGGGCTTCAAGACTGAAGTCGTGGATTGCCTCAGGCACAGGTGGCACAATGTGCTATGGCCGCCACGGAGGCCATGGTCGCGCTGGCGGCTGCTGTGTCTGCACTGCAGTGGCTGTCCAGACCATGGCGATGCCCCAGCGGTGGCCACAGCCGAGCTCTGTGTGAAGAGCAGGCTGCGATGTTGGGGTCCGCAGCCCCCAGGGAGAGAGCCAGAGACCCTCTGCATTCTCCTTTGCAGAGGGTTTCATAGACCAGGTTGCCCCGTCGCCATCTTGCCGGAAGTCATATAATCTAATTTCTCTTGGAAAACCACTGGCCAATTCTCTTAGAATGTACCAACTGATCAAGATTGTTGGTACTATATTTTCCTCTGTCTCTTCATTCACCTTTATTTTCATGCTATCCTTATTTCATTCAAGAGTGGTAGTCTGCATAAGAACTGAGGGAAATCATCCAACTTCATTTTCTTCCAGTCATTTCCTGAGCAAGCCTCAAATTCACTTTAAGAAGAAGATGAAATAGACAAAATAAGGAAAAATGTCTGACTTATATGATATGTGTGTGTGTGTGTGTGTGTGTGTGTGTGTGTGTGTGTAAAGGAGACCACAAGCCTCATATACTTGTGTAAACTCAAAGCTGCCATGCCGTAAAATCACCTACAAATTCCACCATATCATTTACTTCACCACATTTTTAAATATATTAATTTTGAGTGGACAGATATAGGAGTCTTTTAATTTTAAAATCGAGATAAGTGCTTGCTTGCATGATTACAGAGATTTTCATAGCAAGTTAATTTAATCCACTGATATGTGAGTGCCTATTTTATGTGCCCAATAAATAGTTGATTATTCAATTACTCAAAAACATTCATCTTGTTCTGTTTTTTCCTGCTCTAATTGCTACCAAACTTGGTTTAAATTTTTATTCTATTCTGTGGTATTTAAAACCACTGCATTGCATACTTTAAAACGGTAATTTATGTGGTATTTGAAGTATATTTCAATAAAGTTGTCATTTTAAAATATATTCTGTGAACATTAGGCTGCTATTCTTTGAGCATTTATCATATACTATGTGCTGTGCATATGTTGAATCTTTTAATATGACACTCAGTACATTTTTAACGCAATTTCATAGACAAACTGAGGTTTAGATATATTAAATTTCCTAAAGATGCACTGTTGATAAGTGATGGATTCAGGATTCTACCTAGGTCTGTTCAGTTCTAAAACTCCTATTCCTTTCACATCACCAGGATGCTTCTGTACCTGTCCATCTACCTAACAGAAGCAAGATAAACCTGATGATTTATTAAAATTGCTATGAGCTGAAGCTTTTAAATACTTCTTTTAATTTCTAAGGTTCCAGATTTCTGTTTATGTCTAAGGATGTGAAAGGAGAATAATAATTTAGAAAGGTCCTAATTTGTCTGGTTCTGGGAAATGGATTCCAACCCATTATTCAAGATGGAGATTTCAAGTCATTTAGTAACAGTAAGTATTTTTTTATTCATGCCTCACAAATGGCAGTGAAGAAATATTTCTGACTCAACTACTTTCTTGGAACTTGCCATTAAGTGTAGAAATTGTTGGGTATACTTTTTTCCCCTGAATGCTGTCTTTCTCATACTCACTAGCTTGAATTATCTTGAAAAATATATTTTTCTAAACATGCATATTATTTTGTGTTCAGTTAAAATATTCAGGAATGTCTAAAGGATGGTATCTGATAGAGAGTTTGAATAGATTGCTGGGCAAGGGTTTTTCACCACTGAGACATCATGGTGGACCCATGCCAACGGTCACTGATAGTACACATTAACCAAGCCAAATTACCAAGACTTCTTATCGTTGTACAAATGAGAGGAAAAAGCAGGAGAACTCAAAGATTTTAAATCAAATGTTCTATTTTCTCTGGGGAAGGCAGTAACAATAAAAGAATAGACTACCAAATATCCTAAATGCTATGACTTCATCATTACACATTTTATGCATGTAAAAATACCACATGTACTCCATAGAAACATACAAATATATCAAATAAATATGAATTGAAAAAGTACTGCCAAACTTTACTTTCAAATTAAAGTGATTTTCAAATACAACACTGCTGGCACCACACTATTCCAAGTCAAGCTTCCTCTCTTATTTAAACTACCATCATGGCTTCCTACCTGAACTTATAATTCTTTCTCTTGGACCCCCACTGTCCATTCTTCTTACAGCATTAATCACAGAACATCTTCTTCAATATATAATACAAACCAGTCCAAAGAAGTACTTTTAATTTCTACCACTACCCCAACTTGTTAGTTCCCCATTCTTTTCCATCTCAGGAAATGTCACTCCTATACAAGGGGAGGGAGGTGGTTAAAAAAAAAACCAACATAATTTATTTATTAAAAATTATTTATTTTTACACCTTTAAGCTTCAGTCACCTTCAAAGTACTCTCCATTTGATACAAAACACGATACACCTATCAAGATGCTTTTTCTACTGCTGAAAACAGTCTTTGAACTCAGTAATTTTGATTCCTTTTAGTGCTTCTGCCATTTTTTGTTTCACCTCTTCCCACATCAACAACATATTTTTGCACTCAGTGTTCAGCAGTTTTTTTTTTTACCAAAAATAGCATACCCCCTAGTCCTATCCTCCCTATTCTCCAATGTCACCCCAAGCAACTTTTTTTTTTGTTTCCCTGGGTGAAAAAATTCCTCAAAGGGAAACATTTTGCCAATGTAGATGAGGTGAAACAAAAAATGAGAGAAGCACTGAAAGCTATCAAAATTGATGAGTTCAAAAACTATTTTGAGCAGTGGAAAAAGCATCTTGATAGGTGTATTTCATTAAATGGGAGTACTTTGAAGGCAACAAGCTTAAATATATAAGAATAACTATACCTCAGAATAGATTTTGTTTTTTGGGGTCCCCCCTTGTATGCGTTTGCTGATACCAGAAATATAAGCATCATACACTACTACCCAACATCCAATTAATTAATAAATTTAAAAATTTACTCTAAAATATATCCAGAATTCAATCACTTTTCTCTACCTCCACCACTATCACTTTAATCTAGTCCATGTCTGATCTTGCATCTGAACCACTGCATAATGAAAATTTGCATGCCTAACCCTGAATTGTACCCCACATATTTAAAATAAAATATTTAAAATAGAAAATAAATAAATAAATAAATATGAAATCTCCTTTGTTCTTAGAAAAACAAGCATCCAGTGCACTTTAGAAACTTTTAGAATTCTATCCTACTTGACTGGCATGTTCATTCTTCATGTTTTTGCATTACTAGTTCCACTTCATCCATTTGGTCTCAGCTTACATGACATCTTCTCAGAGATTTTTTTGACCACTCTAAGTAGATTCTCTACCACTGACAATTTTTAAACCACATTCTACTTTCACTGTTAAAAATTCACAATTACTTGTGGGATTATGGTATTAATGTCTGTCCTTCTGCTCCTCATTTACTTCACATACCCCCTAACACCCACTAGAATGTAATTGCCATGACTCTCTGGTTCACTATTATATCTTCAGTTTTTACCCTGGTGCTTAGAATGGAATAGGTCTTCAGTACCTATTTGTGAAAGTAAAGACATTGCCAGTTTATTTGGTGTATCACAGAAAAAATGTACTATGGTAAGTCTGGGGTAATGAACAAAAGGGAAATAGGAAATCTAGAAAAGCAAATTTTGTGAAATCATCCCCAGCTAAGCTTCCAGAAATTCTCTCTTCTGGGAATACACAATCCTACTTATCAACATCTAAGTTGCCAGTAACCTTCCAGATGTTTTAGACTCTGTTACTTTCAGGTAATTCAAGCTAAGAATGCACAACTGATTTTGTATAGGAAGACATGATTAAAACTTACCCAATTAATATTTTTAAACACATTTATTTATCCTCTAATTTCCCCTTATCGTTCCTAGCGACATGACTGTTAGCAAGAACAAAACTCAAGAAACAACAGTTCTAAACCATAGACACACTCGAAGGTGTATGCCTGTTTCTATAAAGCAAGATTTCAACAGTCAAAGTTTCTGGAGCATGCAGCAATAGACTCCCTGGTGAACAGTAATTACTGAATCAAATAGTACTACTGTTTACTCAAACTCAAGAAATAAACAGAATTCTGTAATTCAAAATGAAGAACTTATTTGTATCACTGAAATACTCCAATAATACACTAATTTCAGATACCTATTTTGTTACTTTGTGTTTGTAATAACTTGATACATACAGAAGAATTATCTATAATAACATATCAGATATCATTTATATTTTAATGAGGTAAGCATGAGCCCCGTCACAACATGACTAATATGCCATGCTCAAAGTTAATTTTTTTTTCAAAAATTATAGGGAATCACTAAAGGGTTTTAAGTAGAAAAGCAATGAGATCAAATTTTAGATCATTTTCTATAAAGCTCAATTTGGGAGTAATGAGGAGGGTGGATTAAAGATGGCAGAACAATAGTAAGAAGAGGAATTTGGAGGCTATTCCCCTATTTGTGTTGAAAAATAATGAATACCTGAAGCTGTGCTAATAGGAATGGAGGAAAGAGGATAAATTTGAGTAATAATTAGGATGTAGAATCAACTAAACCTTCATGAAAAGGGGCTTGGATGTAGGAGATAAGAAAACAAAACAAACAAACAAAAAAAAACAAATAGAAAGTCATTCCTAAGTTTTTCATTTGGGGAAGTAGGTGGATGCCAGGTCCATTTCTCCACAGTTGAAAGCCACAAGAGGAGGAGTAGATTTGGGTAGGAAGATCATTTTGAATATGGTGAATCTATGATGATTACAAAATATAAAAAACTGTTTCATGCTGTTTGTGTCATAAAATTCTTTCCTCTAACTCTCCCAAGAAATTGCAGCACTGTAGTCTCCCACAAAGTCCAATACAGAGCTAGACACAAAGCAGGTGCTCAGATACAGTTGTTGACTTGATTTTCATATACCCTACCTCAGACCACCCACAACAGCCACCTGGACAAGGAGAATGGAAAGGAAGGGGGTGTTCATCTAGCCTGGTAGAACAGGCGGTAGTCTGAAAATTGTCCCTGCTGTCAGCCAAGTTCCTTGAGCTGCTGAGCAGATGCCTAGAGAGAAGGTGGGCCTATACCATTTGCAGAGGCGGCTTGGTTGTCATGACTGCGAATTGTGCTGTGGCAGAGCTGCCTTTCTAAAACTCACTCATTTTTTTCCTTCTCTGGAGCTGTGCTATGGCCAAGACACATCTGTGGCCCTGAAAGAAAAATGAGTCGAGTAGAAATGAAGGAACTAGCTATTTCTTAACTGGAAATTTAAATAATAGGCAAAGCAGCTCTTTAATGCTGTACCCAATTACAGCACAGCCCAATCAGCTGCCATTTGTTGGAGTAAATGGACTATTTAGGGTGATTTTTAAAATAGGGCTTGCATCTTCTACTAAGATGATTTTTACCGTACAATAGTGCCATATTGTTGCTGTATTTAAAGTACTCATTTTGAATGTGCAGGGACTGTGACAGCAACTTAGAAAAACTTTTCCACTTGCCACTTTATCACACATTCTTTGGAAGGATGCATGCCCATTTTGCTCCATGAACAAGCAAATAGATTTACTCACAAGTAGTTAACCTGATTTCTCACACTCCATGAGATGCATGTTGCCTAGGTCAGCTTCATCCGAAGACACTCCAAAGTTCTTGACACTGGAGATGGTTATTCTACAAAGAACAGATGTACTATAGTGACTTGGTCTTGAGATCCAAAAAGTGGCTTTTGTACTTCAATACAAAACTGCAGAAAATTCAATCCCCAGCAAAAGAAAGGTAATGTCTATTTTGGAAAGGTTGGGTTATTTTTAATTCCCAGGAGCTGTATCTTTACCTAGGCAAGATTGAATACCATTTATAGAATCCAAAAAGCTATAGAACAGCAGAGAGGGTGAATATACTTAAATTCTAGCCCTAGTTCCGATGTTCACCAGCTGAGCAACCTTGGGAGGTTACTATATATCTCTAGATCTCATTTTTCACATCTGAAAAATTATGGGGCACAAAACATTAAACTCCATGTTTCTCTTAGGGGAACAAAGAATCTCTTCCTAAAACCTTTGAGTGAAGATAGTATTTCCATAAGGTTCCCAAGAAATTGTAAAAATTTATATCTGTAAGGATTTGCCCAGAGTCAAGGACACTAAGAAAATGGAACTCAGGACAAGAAAATTCTACACATGAACAGTTAAATAGTTTAAAAGCAGGGACCTAAGCCAGGCTCGGTGGCTCAGCCTGTAATCCCACGCCTTTGGGAGGCTGAAGTGAGTGGATTGCCTGAGCCCGCGGGTTCAAGACCTGCCTGGGCAGCGAGACCTCATCTCTACAATAAATCAAAAAATCAGCTGGGCGTGGTAGCGCATGCCTGTAATTCCGGCTACTTGGAAGGCTGAGGCGGAAGGATCGCCGGAGCCCAGCAGGTCGAGGCTGCGGTGGCCGGGAGCGGCCACTGCACTCCAGTCTGGGCAACAGAGTGAGACTCCAACTCAAAAAAAAAAAAAAAACAAAGAAAAAAAAGCAGGGACCTAGGAACCTGACATGCAGCAATTCAAATCTGAATGTCAAATCTATCAGTTACCAGTGATGTTACTCTTCTAAAAAATTAATTAAAATTATCTATGTCTTAGTTTGCTTATCTGTAAAATTGAGCTAATAATAATAACTAGTTCATTTGGTTGTTGTGATCTCATGAGGCAATGCATATAAAACACTTTTCACTTGATACAGTACCTTCACTAAGGAAACACTCAACAAATGTTAGGTATTATTTTATTTAAAGATTTTCAGCAGAATTCAAGAATGATTACATTACATGCAGGCTAATATCAATGTGAAATGTGCTATATTAAATTATCATTTACAATATGATCTCTGAACCACATATATGGAATGTCTTGCTGGCTGCAGTATTGGACAATCCTATTTCCCTTGCAAAATGAGAGTAACTTGGCAGCTTTTAGTTCTCACAACCTTGCCAGTTTTTTTTTTTTTAATTTATGATGATAAACTACACTACACCTATTGATTTGCTTTTCCACTTTCTCTAAGGAGAATGAGAAGTAGAAGAACCCTTTCCCTCACCACTGCCCCTTCATCCTTATCAGGGTATTAGATTCTATACCAGGCTATCTGGTTTGGCTTATTGCCTGGCCTATTAATTCTGTCATATTGAACACATTTTTCTAGAATCCCTGCTCGGCCAAGATGGTTGGTAGGGCTACATAAAGATACTGTTTCTATAGTACCTTCTCTAAAGGAAGACAAAAGTGGAGTCTACCTATAAATGAAGATGTAAACCTTGGTGACCAAACTTTCTTAAAAGCTATTAAAAAATCAACTGGTTTAAAATGGTTTACTTCAGCTATATAAATGGGAAAGTCACTTGATACTGAGACAGGGAGGAAAAACTTTTGCCTTTAATTTAAGTTATACCATTCAGATTTATTTTGACACTCTATGACAGCAATATTTTTTAAAGAACATGTTTTTAAAAAGTTTATACACAAGTTTCAAGCACATTTTAAAGTATAGCTTTAATGATGACAATACACATTCTATTATTTGATTGTAGAATGCCTAAATATTAAGACTTGAGAAGTGTTTATTGAACAAGTCAACAGTCTTTTGACATTTCAGAAATCTGATATTTAAGCTATTTTTTAAAAAAGCATATACTGCTTTTTTTCTATTTCAGTTATTCAGATCCAAGTACATTAGCCCAGAGTAGTCCAACTGTATAGCTTCTGGGCTGTTAAAACAGCCAATCAGTGTTCTGTCACAGAAAACAAAGTACTCTTATGTCTTAGGAGAGCCAATTTCAGTTTTTTTTTTTTATGGAACAGTTTTTGAATTATTTTTTCTTAATGTTATTTTAGATAACAACTTGATTTAAATAATATTGTTCACGGTGAACTGCAGCATGGATTTTAAATGTCAGACTGTTAGAATGTGGATTAATTCCTTTATTCAGTGATAACCCATTTCCTGCCTCTTAGCTAGCATTTTTAAATATCTTCATTTAGTTTTCTATTGAAGAAAGTGGAGGAAATGAAGGGAGCGTGCAAAGAGAGTTCCTTAACAAAGAAAGGTTGTTAGAGGGGAAGAAAAGAAAGTAAAGATTAAAGCCACAATACTAAATAGAGGTGCTCTGAAAATAAGAGGCAAAGCATTTCAATTTTCTACTGGTCTATAGAAAATCGACCAAAACGTAAAATGACATATTTGAATCTAAGCAGGAAGGAAGATTATCAAAAGCAACGCTTGTAGGTGTACATTTATTAGTAAGAAAATGACCTGCTGTATGCAGGTGAAAACCTGCAGCTCCTCTGGGTAAGGGAATTTAGACACATGCTAATCATTTGCCCAAGCCCTTCAAATAATTCCCAGGGCCCCTCTTCAGGGTTTGCACATGTCTCACATATCCTATAGTTTGAAACAGATACCAAATTCTCTCTAGCTCATAATTGCAAGAAGCAGTTAACTGTTTAACTTCAGTGTCTTGGCCATAAATTGATGTCTCTTTAATATAGACATCTGTCAAATAACGTGTACTATATAGAAGACCATAGACACAAGTCTCATTTACAAAAGAAATCTTATTAAGGCCCTTGGGACTAGGATAGTGGTGAAGGAATACATGGATGCTAATGCCTACAACCCAGAAAACAATATGTTTGGATAAGGCATTAAGTTCGAATATAAAATTGCTATTTGTCAATTTTAAAATAGTTGTAAAAAGAGAAATTAACAAATAATACAATTAACAGTAACACCAAAACTATGAAATATTTAGGGATAATCAAACCAAAGATATGTAAGATTTGAATACAAAAACTATGAAATATGGCTAAAAGAAATTAATGAAATAATATTTTTAAAATAGTGCTTCTTTCTGCCCTTCTTTTCTTTCTTTCTTTCTTTCTTTTCCATGTTATTTTGAGTTCAGATTCCACTGGACACTCTATTGATGAGACAGCTCTGAGTAGGTATTAATTACTTTGAGAAGTCAGTGTACAATTCTTTTCTATCGACTTATGTAATAATAGTCCAGGCAGTTTATCATCATTCCTAAAGGATCTTTAAGATATTGTGTGTCACAACTTTAAGCAGTTAATGTCCTGTAAGCCTGAATACATTACTATTAAGAAAAACTTTTGGGCTTTAATGCAATGGGTTGTATTAAAATATTAAACCTGTATTTTCAAGCTCCTTTCCCAGCTTGAATACTATACTTGTGATTTCCTAAAAATGAAAATCAAAAATGAAAATTCAGGGCATCAGTACCTAGTTCCTGATGTCAACCCGGGAGTCAAAAAGAAAAAAAGAAAAGAAAAAGAAAAAAGTCAATTACTTTTGAAAGAGGATTAATGGCAGCTGCAGAAAAGATGAAGAATATTTGCAGGAAAGTCTAGCTCTGAGGAAACAAAGCAGGTGAGGTTCTCAGAAGCACCCCCATTTCCTTTCTGGCATTTCTTTCTTTGTTTTCTTCCTCCCTCCCTCCCTCCCTCCCTCCCTCCCTCCCTCCGTTCTTTCTTTCTTTCTTTCTTTCTTTCTTTCTTTCTTTCTTTCTTTCTTTCTTTCTTTCTTTCTTTCTTTCTTTCTTTTTCAGAGATTCTATTATGAGATTCTATTCTGTCAGTCATGCTGGAGTGTAGTGGCATGGTCATGGCTCACCACAGACTTGACCTTCTGGTCTCAGGCAATCCTTCCGCCTCTGCTTCCCAAGTAATTTGGTCTACAGGTATGCACCATCATGCGCAGCTAATTGTTTGTCTGTTTGTTTATTTTAATTTTTTGTATAGACAAGTTCTCACTATATTGCTTAATTTGGTCTTGAACTCCTGGGCTCCAGTAATTCTCCCATTTTGGCCTACCGACGCACTAGGATTATAGGAGCGAGCCACTGCACTGAGCTCCTGCCTGGTATTGCATATCTATCCTTGGTCTATCCCATTGACACACAATGCCTTCACACTGCAGATGGTAGGTCCCCTGAGACACTGCCTTGAAAGCTCAGATTTTTTTTTCTTTTTTCTTTCTGCCAACAAGCCTTAACACAAACTATAAACATTCATTCTGTTTTCCAAATAGAAATTTTCTTTCAAGTAAACTCTGGCTTCAGGTTAAAAAAAATAGTATCATTTGTTAATTAGAAATAACTATATTATGCCTGGATTAGCAACATGTGCATCCATAAATCTTCAAAGATGACATTTTATATATTGAGATGTATATTGGGGGACTTGGAAGAGTTAAGTGAGAGATTTTCTGTCACTCTTGATATTCAGTTCTTATGCTGTGTATATGAGATAGCAGCTTTGTTGCAAGTCAAATAGTCTCTGAAAATGACAAGTCCATGATAAATTTTATTTGCCAAGTTGAATTATAGAGTCTGGATTGGGAATATGATGAGATTAAGCCTTTGATTGATTTTCCACTTCATATGCTATTTCTCCTTGATTTCTTTTCCTCAAAGCTTATAAAATAGAGGGATCCCAGCTACTTTTGTTTTTCCTTCTATTCAATTTTCCATTTTTATTCCTGGACACTAACAAATGTTTCTAGATATAGGTTCTAGAAGTTTTTAATTTCAATCTTCTCCAAGCAAAAAAAAAAAAAAAAAATTCTAACAGAGAGAGGAAAAAAAACGTAGCTGCCGTTTCTATAAGAAGAAAATCCATTTATATTATTTTATGTGTATATTTTTAAAAGACTGTTCGCTGTCCTAAAATATTAGCACATTAGTGTGTAGATCATAAAGATATATTGTCTTTTCAGCTGTTTGGATAAAGCATAGCTAATTCTTTCTGCTTATCTATTTGGGATTCTGTCACTCAGTAGTAATATGATGTGATGGAGTGAAATATTAATACAAAAAGAGAAAGTTCACAAATATGAAACTATTTTTAAAAATCTTTTTTACCATGCTTCTCATGTATAAAAATAATCCTTTTTGTTACCTTTTCACTGCACTCTTCACTCCCTTTTCCTCATAAATACTTAATTGCTTCCTCTCATCTTGACCCACACCCTGAAAATAAGTTACTACACCACATTCGACCATTGCCAAAAAGTTGGAACATTTTCGTCTGCTTCAACAGAGACAGTAGTCTAGATATGGTGTGGCTATCAAGGATAATTTCTTCTCAGGGATTTCCGGTGCTTTTCCATCTGGAAGGGGCAATTTCCATCAAGACTTTTGTATGTCATAAAAGAAAGTCAATGCTATCACCTACTCCTTTGGTCTTCAAAGTAAATGGGTCTATTTCTACTCAGCAATACAAAATAACTGCCTGCTAGTCCACATTAAAAATAAAAATATGACCTCCAAATTATGTGCTTTTCAGCTGAAAGATGTAATTTCAGGAAAGTTACAGAGAGATGCTATTCAGCCCCTCCTCTCTTCTAGATACTTATAGTAGTCATTTCTTAATTGCTTCCCTTGTTTTTATTCCCCCATCCTGACAGGACTTGAATTTCTCAGTCAAAAGGATTGGATGGAATGGAGTCCACCCCCAGTCATTTCTACAAGAGGACCTTAATTGACTTAAGCCCATTGGTGTATCCCTTCCTTCTGGAGATAATATTTTTGGCCCAGAGATGAACATATGAAAAAAATGAACTATTTATATTTGAAGAAACATTTGCTGAGGGTTTCTGGGGAAGAAATTTCCTCTCACTTCAATGAAAGTTATATAAAAAGATGTTCTTTTTCACATACTAAATATAAACAAAGCTAATAAACCTAAGAGCTACAGGCAGCCATCTTTAGACTTAGAACAAATCAGTTTTAGAATGACGCTACCATTATGGAAAGAAAAGTGGGGTTTGAAAAATACAAAGAATATTCTTTTTATCATTGACCTACTGGACCAACTCTTGCCTAAAGCATGACCTACCTCTAGAATTTAAGTTAGGTATGCTAATAATATGTCTGTTTTTGTAAACCTGTGTGACTTATGTTATTGCTACTTCCAACTGGAAGCACATTAACTGAAACACCATTCTAATATTAATACAGAAAAAACTGGAAACAGGAACATAGCAACTGCACAATCACCTTTCTTGAGATTCATGTTAATATTATGAACTCAGTTTTTATTCAGTTTTATGATAAAAATAATAATATGATAATCTCTCCTACATTTGCTCAACAAATGTCCCCTGAAGACATTACCTACTATATTGTTCAATATCTTTTATATGAGGTCCTACATGACCTGATATAAATTATTTTAGAATTTAACAGCACAGTAATACATTTCTTGAAGGACTGCTGCATAATATCATGTCTCATAATCTGAACTATGTCATTCATCAGATATTTCTGTACTATTAAGAAGATTTGAGACAAATAAGAGTAATTTTATAATGTCTTAACAAGGCTCCCTGATTCCACCCTTGACCCACTTCAATTTATGCTCAACACAGCAGCCAGTTATATTTTTAAAATGTAACTAAGATTACATCACGCCTCTTCTTAAAGCTCTCCAATTGGGGCTACATTTTTGTTTAGTGTACACTAACCAAGCAAAAAACTCAAGAGAATATTCTTCCCACCTAATATTGATAAAAGGTTGGATAATCTAGAAAACTATAACATTTATTGAACCCATTAGAGAGCTAAGTTCTCAAGGCAGAAGACTTGAGAGAACATCCTCTCTATAGTGCAGGCATACTGGAGATGTTTGAATTGCACTTGAGTAAAGAACAAAATGGCATCCTATTACTTAGAACTTCTCTCATGCAAAGCAAAATTTCTAAGACACTTGGGAAATTCAGAAAACTCTTCTGTCCTCAAAATTAAGGGAAAAAAATCCATTGCTTTGAGAGAAAGATAGAAGATAGCTGATCTGAGGAAAGATTAGAAAGCTCTACTACATCAACAAAAGATAAAAGATATATTGTTTCTGGAAAATGGGAGAAAGAAAAACTCTGCTTCTGGGTGAAGAATAGGAAATATCCTTGAGTCCAAGATCTTATGCCAACACAAGGCAGAAGGGAAGAAACTCACATGCAAGCCATGTCAGATACAAGGCAGAGTTTGGCTGCAACAAAAAATTGGGGTAGTCATGCTGAGAAAGACTAACTCTCAAAGTCCAGATGCATAGGTCGTGACAAAAAGTAAGTTCAGACCAGGAGAAGCCAGAGAAAACCCTTGTCCCTATGACAAGCCAAAACTTGCCTCACAAACAATATAAGTCTTGTTGTTTACTTCCATTGTTGGAGAGAAACATGCTCGAGAGAGATTTCTGTAGAGCAGAAGATTGAACACAAACACAGAGTAAAATCCTTGAGAAGTTCAGGTCCCATTGTATACACGGTAAATGCAACACACTGTTTTTCATACTTGTGGTTTATGGAAGGTAAAGACAGCAATAGTAACAATCCAGCTCAATTCTTGATTAGATTGACCCAACTTTCTGTCAAATATGCTGATGATTTGTTTAGTGTATGAACCCTTAGATAGATTTACTACTTATGTACAACAACTTTAAAAGTAGCCAAAGGTGCCAGATCCCTATTTTCCTTGTCTCACAGGATGATAACAAAACAAGAGTCCAGATAGTAGTCATGCTGCACCTAATTAGTTTGATGGCCTGCAACTTTGCCCAAAGAGGAAAAGACAGAAAGCCTCATAACTCATCAGAACCTGGAAGGCAATAAGAAACTGTCTCTGGATAGCCTCCTAGAAAGATAGGGAGGTGAATGAGACACGGACTTGCAGCAGGTCCTAACAAGCCTCCCATGTTCACACGGGAGAATCACAAGGAATTTTTCAAAGACAGAACAGCCACAGTTATGATTTGGTTATGTAACTTATGTGAATAAGAGCAAGGTCATCAGGCACCAGCACAGAACTGTTCCCCTAAATATCCTATCCTAACAACTTAACAGAAAAAAAGACATGTTCATCTATGGGCTTAAATGCTATTTACCTGACTCTTAACTGTTCCTAGGTACAATGTCCAGAATTAAATGTAAAATTATGAGACACATAAAAAAGCAAGAAAAAAACAGAATTCATTGTCAAGTGACAATGTGAACAACAGAACATAATTCAATTCAAAGAAGACACAAAAGTTATAACTACCAGTCTAGTTCTTTTAAAGTCCTATGATTAATGTAATACAAAATCTAATGTGAAAGGCAGACAACATGCATGAAGAGTTGGAACAGCCCACCAGATATGGAACCTACAAAAAAGAGTGAAATGGAAATAAATAAACAATATAATAGATTAAAGATTCCTTCAAGGGCATCACAGGCAGGCAGGGAAGTAAAACAAGTCACTGAACATAAAATTATCTAAATTAAAATGCTAAAAAAGAAGAAAGGTAATGAAACATTAAAAAAAGAGGCACAGATTTAAGTGGTCAGCAAAATTGCAAAATAGGCAGCTTGAAGATTCTATTCCACCACAGAAACAGTGAAAAACAAGCAAAAAATGTCAGAATCAATTTTATCAGAAATATTGAAAATTATAAAAAAGTTTATAGCTACCAAGCAAATGTAGAGTGAGAAAATACAACTTCAAAATGGTAGGAAAGTATTGTGACATTTTAACTTGACCTTACCCCATACCTCCCTAGTTTGGCAGCACTCTTGAAGAAAGCATCCCATGTTCCCTCTGTGGGCCCCTGGTGCCTAATACTGGAGGGAAGAGAGAAGACCTTATTCACAAATTGTTGTGTAGGTCTGTTAAAACATATCTGGGGGCTACCCAGAGGACTGATATAAAAAACCTCATCACTTTTTTACTTAATTTGGAATAAAATCAGAAAACTGATTGGCATTGTTCAAAATATTGTAAGCCTGAAAAACAGCACATAGATACCTAGAAAAAAGATTACAGTTGAAATAAACAATATTTTAAGGCCTGAGAGAAAAAAAAAAATAAGGAGGAAGTTTCTATAAGAAAGTAGAGTTTTCAAAAGCACCATTTTATGGAAGTAATTAGAAAGTCAAATTCAGGCCTAGAAAAATATACATACATCCATAAGGCCTAAGACCATAAGTTTTCACCTCAGGCTGAAAGCCAGTTTCAGTGCAAGTCTGGTTAGTGCAGAAGACAGGTCAAAATGCATAGTCAATCTGTGAAAACTAGGAGAGGTTTTTTTTTTTTTAATTTTATAAGCCTCAGGCATATGAGGTAATCTCTGTCAAAACATTAACTTAACATGAGCTAAGGAATAGAGGCTCTAATGATCACAAAAGACTTCTGTAAAAGTAGTTGGGAAAATTCACTATAAAATGAAATATTACCGACTGCAACAATAAAAAAGAAAAAGCAAACCCTGGAGTATGGAGAAAATCCGATTTCCAGAGTTATCATATTAAAATATATAAATATCCATTTTTCAAGAAAAAAGAACAATTCAAAGAAAAAAATGAAAGTTTGTCTCATTAAAAAGAATAAAATAGACAAAAACTGTCACTGAGCAAGCCCCAACATTGGACTTACTAGACAGTTATTTTTTAAAGGTGTCTTAAAGCTATGTGTGAACAAAATGAGAATATCAATTAAAATTGAAATTATTAAATGGAATTAAAAAGAAAATTTTGGAGGTGAAAAGTACAATAACTTAAATAAAAATTCATTACAAGGGCTCACAGCAGATTTGAGCAGGAAGAAGAAATATATCAGTAAACTTTATGATACATAAATTGATATTATCCAGTTTGAAAAGCAGACAAAAAAATGAAATAAATGAACACAGCCTAAGATACCTGTAAGATAACATAAGGCATAGCAGCATAAAATAATGTCAATCCCAAAAAGAGAGAATATGGAAAATATAACCGAATAATTAATTGAAAAAATAAAATCTAAACACTTGCCACATTTTATGATAAATATAATTTGGCCAATCCAAAAAATCTCAACAAACTCTAAGTAAGATAAACCCAAAGAGAATGAGACACATAGTCAAACTGAGTGTCAAAACCCAAAGACAAAGGATTTCTTTTTTTTATTTCTTTTTTTTATTATAAAGATGTGGGGTAGAAATCAGGGTTAGGTATACAAACCCTGCTGATTATGCAGGTACCCTTGTTGATGAGGTATGCCCCTTCCTCCCCTGACAGTTTCTCTCAACTGCCAATCTCACCCCCACTACTACCAATCCCTTGTTTGTAGTATTATAATTGCTCAAGATCTGCTTATGAGGGAGAACATTTACATTTAGAGACCTAAATGTAAAACCTCAAACCATAAGAACCTTAGAAAAGGAAGGAAATACCCTCATGGAAATCGGAACTGGCATCCAATTCCTGAACAAAACCCGAAACCCACAGGTCATAAAAGAGAAGATAGACATGTGGGACCTTATTAAACTGACAAGCTTCTGCAAAGTCAAAGAAACCATCTAGAGAGCAGGGAGACAGCCTACAGACTGGGAAAAAATATTTGCCAACTCCAGGTCTGACAAAGGCTTAACATCCTGGATCTACAAGTAACTCAAGTGTGCTAAAAAGAAAAAAACAAACAACCCCATTATAAAATGGGCAAAAGATATGAACAGACACTTCACAAAAGAAGACATCTGAGCAGTCAACAAACACATGAAGAAATGCTCAACCTCACTAATCATCAGGGAGATGCAAATCAAAACCACACTGAGATACCACCTAACTCCAGTCAGAATGGCAATTATCAACAACTCAAAAAATAGCAGATGCTGGAGAGGATGTGGTGAAAGGGGAACACTTCTACACGGTTTGTGGGAGCGTAAACTAGTGCAACCTCTGTGGAAAGCAGTGTGGCGATTCTTAAAAGCTCTAAAATTCGACCTTCCATATGACCCCGCAATCCCCCTACTGGGAATACATCCTTAAAAACTCAAATCACTCTATAAAAAAGATACCTGCACACGTATATTTTTCGCAGCATTGTTCACAATAGCAAGAACCTGGAAGCAAACATGCTGCCCCTCAAAAGAGGACTGGATTAAAAAAATGTGGTACATACACACGATGGAATACTATGCAGCCATAAAAAGGAACAAAATCATGAATTTCGCAGCCACCTGGATGGAACTAGAGTCTATAATACTGAGTGACCTCTCACAGAAACAAAGATCCGAGTATCACATGTTCTCCCTCATATAATGGACCTTGAACATCCAATGTATAATGGACTTTGAACTATAAGAAAATGACTGACGGTACTGGGAAACTATCTTGGGGGGAGGGGGATGGGATTAACAGTCGCAAATATCTGTCTGGGCATGGGGAAACACCTCTTATCAACAGGGTGCCTGAATGAAGCGTAATTGTACACCTAACCCTTAACTGTACCCCACAAAATCATAATAAAAAATATTGATTAAAAAAAATACTCAGCCTCACTAATCATCAAAGAAATGCAAAGTAAAACCACACTGAGATAGCACCTAACTCCAGTCAGGATGCCTATCATAAATAACTAAAAAAAACAACAAATACTGGAAACAATGTGGGGGAAAAGGGAATGTTTCTGCACTGTTGGTGAGAGTATAAACTAGTACAATCTCTGGAAATCAGTGTGGTGATTTCTAAAAGTTCTAAAATTCAACTTTCCATACAACCCAGCAATTCCTCTTCTGGGAATATACCCAGAAGAACTCAAATTATTCTATAAAAAAAGATACCTACTCATGCATATTTATTGCACCATTATTCACAATAGCAAAAATATGGAACTAACCATGCCGCCCATCAAAAGTGGACTGTATTTTTTAAAAATATAGTACATATACACAATGGAATACTATGCAGCCATAAAGAAGGACAAACTTATGGACTTTGCAGCAACTTAGATGGATTCAGAGTCTATACTACTCAGTGATTTATTACAGAAACAAAGACCTGAATACTGTTTGTGCTCACTCATAAGCGGACCCTGAACATTTACTATAATACTATAAGAAAGAGATTGGCAGTAGTGGGAAACTGCTGGGAGAAGGGGAGACACACAACATCAATAAGGGTACCTGATCTCAAACCAGGCAAAGTGGGGATAAAGGGAAGCCCAAACTTTACCTGTACAATGGCCACTTGTATACCTAATCCTGAATTGTACCCCACATCTTTAAAATAAAGTAAAATAATAAATAATTCAAAAAACAACAGATGCTGGAGAGGATGCAGAGAAAAGGGTGTACTTCTACACTGTTGGTGGAAATGTAAACTAGCACAACCTCTGTGGAAAACAGTTTGACGATTTCTAAAAGAACTCAAAATTGACCTTCCATATAACCCAGCAATCCCATATGTGGGAATATACGCAGAGGAATTCAAGTCACTCTATGAAAAAGATACCTGCACATGCATGTTTATTGCAGCTCTATTCACAATAGCAAAAACATGGAACCATCGGACTAGGCCTAGTGTCATGTTGGAGTTGATACTCATGAGAGCCAGCCACTAAATATTCACAAGTCAGCAGTTAAACCACTGGTAACTTGAAATTGTCTATGGTGAAGTATTTATACCCTGGAAAGCAGCTAAAGTTACACACTAATTGGAGCCTTCCTGCTGAATTACCAGCATGCCACTGGTTAGACCCAGCCAGGGGGGCTGATAAATTCAGCAATGCCATGATGCGAACCACCTCAGGGAGCCACGTGGCAGGGAACGACAGGTGGTTTCTAGGAGCTGAGTCCTTGAGCCCTTCAACAGGAAAGAACTGAATTTGCCAACAGCTGCATGAGCTTAAAGAGGACTCCAAGCTCCCAAAAGGAAGGCAGTAGCCAACCCCTTGATTACAGCCTGTGAGACTCTGAGCAGAGGATCCCACTTAGCCATGCCCAGAGAAACAGTCACATAATAAATGTATATTGTTTGAAGCTGCTAAATTTGTGGCAATTTGTGATGCAACAATAGAAAACTGATACAGGTGCTATGAACAGTTTCTTGCCCTTCCAAATATTTCATCCCCAGGTTAACCATTTGAAAGGGTAACAAGCCAAAATGGAGTAACTTTGGTCAAAGTGGCAGCCATTTTAGCATTGCTTAGTTTTGTCATGCATTTTCAACAGCTTATTTTAACCCACCCTCTAATTATTAACAAGGTACAAAACTGGTTTCCAGGAGGTAGTTACTGATAATTGTCTTGCAACCTCCCCCAAACATGCTTTGTACTAATTACTCTTTTATCCAAAGTATTTGTCTTTCTGCCATAAAGAGTCAAGCTAACCTAATCTATTGTGATCAGTCCTTCATGAGCCATGTGACACAGACCACCACTCCATCACCATGGTGACAGTTCCTGTGCTTACCTGCCCCCTTCGTGATGATGGAACACAGACTAACATCCCATTACCATGGCAACTCCCCCTCTCCACTACAACCACCACAAGAGAGCTTTAAAGACTGTTAACCTCAAGCATTTGCCACCATGTTTTCTTCAAGTGCTTGGCCCCTACTTGCCCTTGAGAAGCGAATCCACTCTTTCCTAATCCACTTTCTAAATAAACTATATTTCCCAATCTAAAAAAAAGAAAAAGAAACTAGAGAAAAAAAATTTCCATTAGAAAACAATCATGAAAGTGGTAATAAAGGATTTGAAGAACAAAACAAGCATATGACATATATAAATAAAATAACAAAACTGAAGATGTAGATATTTCCTTATCAGTAATTACTTTAAATGGAAAAGAATGAAATGCTTCAACTAAAAGGTAAAAATGGGAGGAATGGATAAAGACATGGTCCAGATGTTCAGAGCTGAGAACCATCCTCTCTCAGTAGGTTTTCTTTCTCTCTCTAGCTCTTTAATATTTGATTTCTTCCCCCAAACCACCGTTCCTGTTTTAATTTTGGAAATGACAAATATCCCTCAGTTTCTACCTTTACATATGTATTCAAGTTTTTAATTTTCAAGATTGACTTGACAAATGTATATCCTTGACTTTTATGTATTAAAAAGGAACCCTCTCATTTTCTTTTACAAATTACTATCAACTCTAAAGTCTTTTAAAATAAGCATTCGTATCTGTTATAATTTATTAAATACAACTACTATTAAAATGTAGTATCTGTATTGTAATGTAGAAATTTTAGGTAATTAAAATACTTTATGGCGGAAATGAGAAAAAAAATGGTCCAATTATATGCTGTCAATAAGAGACTCACTTTAGAACCAAAAACAGAAGTAGTCTGAAAGTGAAAAAATAAGAAAAAGATATGCCATGCAAATGCTAACCAGGAGAGCTGGGTGGCTTTACTAATATCAGAAAAAATAGAATTTAAGTCACAATTGTTTCAAAAGACAAATAAATACATTGTATATTGATAAAAGGATAAATTCATCAAGAAGCTATGACAATTATAAATATATACACACCAAAGAATGGAAAAAATCAAACAAAAGATACAAAATTTAACAGAATTCAAGGGAGACAATTAGGTCTCTAATGATAGCTGGAGACTTAAATTCTCCATTTTGAATAATGACTAGAACAACTAGAAGGACTTATTCATATTTTTAATATTATATTTTATTTTAAAGATGTGGGGTACAATTCAGGATTAATATACAAGTGGTCATCGTTACAGGTAAAGTTTAGGCCCCTCTTTGGCCTCAACTTTGTCTGATATGATATCAGGTACCCTTATTGATGTTGTGTGCCCACCCCCCAACCCTGGCAGTATTCCGCTACTATCAATCCCTTTCTTATAGTACTATGGTAAATATTCAGGGTCCACTTTATGAGAACATGTGGTACTATGTTCTTGGTTTCTGTGACAGACCACTGAGTATGATAGACTCTAAACCTATCCAGCTTGCTGTGAAGTTCATATGTTTGTCCTTTATGGTTGCATAGTATTCCATTGTGTATATGTATCACATTTTTTTAATCCAGTCCAGTTTAGATAGGCAGCACAATTGGTCCCAAGTTTTTGCTACTGTAAATAGTTTAAAAATGAACATGCATGTGAAGGTATCTCTTTTGTGGAATCGTTTGAGTCCCACTGGGTATATTCCCAGTAGGGGGACTGCTGAGTCATATGGAAGATTTATGTCTAGTTCTTTTAGAAATCATCCCAGTGTTTTCCAAAGAGATTGCACTAGTTTGCATTCCTACCAGCAATGTAGAAGCATTCCTTTTTCTCCACATCCTCACCAGCACCTTTTGTTGTTTGTTTCATTAATGATGGCCTTTCTTACTGGGATTAGGTGGTATCCCAATGTAGTTTTGATTTGCATTTCTGTGATGATTAGTGAAGCTAAGCACTTTTTCATTTGTCTGTTGGCTGCCCTTATATCTGCTTTTGAGAAGTGTCTATTCATGTCTTTCGTTCACTGCTTAATGGGACTATTTTGTTTTGTTTTGTTGTTGTTGTTTTTCTTTTGGCATGTTCGACTACCTTGTAGATCATGGATGTTAGGCCTTCGTCAGACATATAGTTGGCAAATATTTTTTTCCCATTCTGTAGACTGTCTCCCCACTCTTTTGATGGTTTCTTTTGCTTCACAGAAACTTTTCAATTTAATGAGGTTCTACTTGTCTATTTTATCCCTTATGGCATGGACATCTGGGGATTTGATCAAGAATTGGTTACCTACTCCGATATCTGTAAGGGCATCTCCTGCATTTTCTAAAATTCTTATAGTTCGAGGTTTTACTTTTAGGTCTTTGATCCATTTAGAGTTAATTTTTGTGTATGATGATAGGCAGGGGTCCTGTTTCAATCTTCTGCATGTAATCAGCCAGTTTTCCCAACACCAATTACTGAATAGGTTCTCCTCTCCCCAGTGGCTGTTGTTGGAGACTTTGTTGAAGATGAGTTGATTGATAAATTGAAGTTTTGCTTCTGGAATATCTATCCTATTCCGCTGGTCCATATGCCTGTTCTTGTACTGATACCAGGCTATTGTGATTATGGTAGCCTTATAGTAAAGTTTTCAGTCCAGAAGTGTGATACCTTCCACTTTGTTTCCTTTGCTAAGGATTGCTTTGGCTATTCATGGTGATTTATATTTCCATATGAATTTCTGTATTGTTATTTCCAGGTCTGAGAAGAATGATGTTGGTAATTTAATGGGCATTGCATTGAATCTGCAGGTTGCCTTTCGTAGGATAGACATCTTTAAAATGTTGACTCTTCCTATCCATGAGCGTGGAATATTTTTCTATTTGCTTGTTAGACAGAACTTTAATAAGTAAATAGAATGCATGAGCAACAATATAAACCAATTAGTTCAAACAGACATATACAGAACACTCCACACAACAACAGGATACACATTTGTTCAAATGTAGATGAAATGTTTTATAGGACAAATCATCTTTTAGGCCATAAAAATGTTTCTATTCATTTTTAAAAATTTGAAATCATACATAGAATCTATGCCAATTATAATGGAATGACACTGTACATTAATTACAGAAGGAAAACTGGACATTTACAAAATATAAAAATTAAACAACATACCCTGAAACAAATAATGAGCATAGAATAAATGTCAAGTGATATTAGAAAATATTTTGTGGTGAATGAAAACAAAAACACAGTATGAAATTATTTCAAAATAATTGAAAGAGAGGTTTTTGAATGTTTTCATATTCAAAGAAGTGATAAATATTTAAGATGATGGATATGCGAATTACCTTAATTTGATTATTATGCAATGTATACATATATTGAAACACCACATTGTACCCCCAAAAAATATCCACAGTTGTGTGTCAAACATATATAAAATATCTCCAATAAGCAATGGGATGCAACAAAAGCAGTGTATTTATAGTTCTAAATGATTATATTAAAAATAATAAAGATCTCAAACCCCAATATCCTAACTTTACACTTTCCATGAGTGTGGAATATTTTTCTATTTGTTTGTTAGACAGAACTTTAATAAGTAAATAGAATGCATGAGCAACAATATAAACCAATTAGATCAAATAGACATATACAGAACACTCCACACAACAGGATACACATTTGTTCAAATGTGGATGTTCAAATGTTTTATAGGACAAATCATCTGCAAATTAATAACAGAAGGAAAGCTCCTTTTTATAAGAAGGACTTATAAAAAGAGGATTTGAAAACAGAAAAACTGCCGGGCTCGGTGGCTCAGCCTGTAATCCCGTGGCTTGGGAGGCTGAGGTGAGTGGATTGCCTGAGCCCGCGGGTTCGAGACCCACCTGGGCAACTTGGTGAGACCTCATCTCTACAATAAATCAAAAAATTAGCCGGGCGTGGTAGCGCACACCTGTATTTCCAGCTACTTGGAAGACTGAGGCGGAAGGATTGCCGGATCCCCAGCAGGTCGAGACTGCGGTGGCCGGGAGCGGCCACTGCACTCCAATCTGGGCGACAGAGTGAGACTCCAACTCAAAAAAAGAAAAGAAAACAGAAAAACTAGCAGAGAAAGAAATAATAAAGATGAGAATGGAGATAAATGATACAGAGAACAGAAAAAAAATATAAAGGGTAAACAAAATCCAAAGTTGCTTATTTGGAAAGATCAGTGCATTGATGTAGAATTAGTTTATGTAAAATATAACAAAAGAGAGAAGACTGGAATGAATAAAATCAGAAGTGAATGGAAGACATTACCACTGATTTTACAAAATGAAAAAGATTAGAAGATAATATTAATAACAATTGTACATTAGTAATTAGATAATCTAGATAAAATAATCAAATTCCTAAAAGCATTCAAATTAATAAAACTGAATTTAAAAAACAAAAAACATAAAATTATCTATAACAAGTAAAGAGATCGAATCAATAATCAAAAATTTCTCAACAAAGAAAATCCTTGACCACATGACTTCATTGGTTAATTCTATCTAACTTTTAAATAATTAATATTGATCTGTTTTCAAAAAAAATAGGAGAAAAATGATTGCTTCTAAATTTATGGGGTTTTTGTTTTTGTTTTTGAGTTGGAGTCTAACTCCAATGCCCAGGTTGGAGTGCACTGGCACTCTCACAGTCACCCCAGGGTCGACCTGCTGGACTCCAGCTATCCTTCTGCCTCAGTCTTCCAAGTAGCCAGAACTACAGGTGCATGCTATCATGCCCAGCTAATTATTGATTTATTTTAGAGATGAGGTCTTGCCAAGTTGCCTGGGGTGGTCTCAAACCCGCAGGTTCAGACAATCCACTCACCTCGGCCTCCCAGAATGCTGGGATTACAGGCTGAGCCACAGAGCCCAGGCCTAAATTTATGTTATGAGGCCATTATTACTCTGATACCAAAGCCATATAAAGACATCACAAGAAGATAATATTATAGATCAATATCCCTGATGCTTATAGATCCCAAAATCCTCAAAAAATACTAACAAGACAAGCCTAATAGAATATTAAAATAATTAAATACTATGAACAAATTGGATTAAGTCCAGGAATACAAGAGTGGTTCAACATAAATAAATCAATGTAATACACCAAATTACGAGAATGAAGAAAAAGCAACATACCATCTCAAGTAACGACACAAAGACATTTGACAAAATCCAACCTTGTTTAATGTTAAGAGCATTGAGAAAACTTGTAATAGAAAGAAATGTCCTCAACATGATAGATGGTCTCCATGGAAGAGTCACAGATAATAATATATTCAATAATGACAGACTAAAAGTTGTCCCCCTAAGATTGGAAACAAAATGAGTGCCTGCTTTTGCCACTGCTACTCATCATTTTATTGGAAATTTTAGTCAGAGAAATTAAACAAATACAAGATAAAGAAAGAAAGAAGAAAAGAAAGCTTCCAAAATGGAAAGAAAGAAATAAAACTATCTCTATTCAAAAGATATTTTTTCAGAGAAGTCAAACAACCAAAATAATAAAAACCGTTAAAGCTAATAAACAAATTCTGTAAATTTGCAAGTTCAAAAATCAACACTCCAAAATCTGTTTTGTTTATATACACCTTCAACAAACAATTTCTAAAAGCCAGTTAAGAAGGCAATTCCATTCACAATGGCATTTAAAATAATAAAATGCTTAAGGAAAAATTAACCAAGAAGATAAAAGACTTGTACACTGAAACTTCAAAATATGGCTGAAAGAAACAAAAGAAGACCTAATTAAATGAAAAGACAGCCTGTGTTCCAGGATTGGAAAACATAATATTGTTAAGATGTTTTTACTATTCAAAGGTATCTCCAGATTAAATGTAATAGCTATCAAAATTCTAAAAATGATTTTTGCAGAAATGGAAAAGGTAATCTCATAATTCATATGAAATTTCAAGGGGCCTAGAAGCCAAAGCAATCTGAGAAAAGATAAAAGTTAGAGGATTCATGCTTTCTCTTTTACAAACTTATTACAAAGCTATAGTAATCAACGCAATGCAGTGCTAGAAGAAAGACATAAAAACCAATACAATAAAATTGAGAGCTGATAAATAAATACTTATACCTACGGTTAATAAATTTTTTAAATAATGCTTCCAAACCCAATCAGTGGGGAAAGAATGGTTTCTTCAACAAGTGATGTTAAGACAACTGGATTTTCACAAGCAAAAAAATAGTTTTGGACTCCTATCTCACAATGTTTGCAAAAATTAACTCACAATAGATCAAAATTTGTAAGCATAAGAGCTAAACCATAAAAGTCTTAAAAGACACATAGGGGTAAATCACTATATTTCTGGATTCTTTCATATAACATCAAAATCATAACAATAACAAAAATAGATAATTTGAACTTCATAAAAATTCAAAACTAATGTGAATCAAGGAACATTATCAAAAAATGAAAATACCAGATATAAAATGAGATATTATTTTCACAAATCACACATCTGCGTTTAATATCCAGAATGCAGAAAGAACTCCTAAAACTTGGTCAGGCATAGTGGCTCATACCTGTAATTCCGGCACTTTGGGAGGCCAAGGCAAGAGAATTACTTATGGACAGGAGTTCAATATCAGCCTGGACAACATAGTGAGACCCCATTTCTGCAAAACATTTTTTAAAAAAATTAACCAGATGTGGTGGCACATGGCTGTAGTCCCAGCTACTTGGGATCCTGAAATGCGAAAATCACTTGAGTCCAGGAATTTGAGGCTGCAATGAGCCATGATCTTACCACTGTACTCCAACCTGGCAAGAAAGCATGACCTTGTCTCTATAAAAAAGAAAAAAAAGTCAGTCAAAGGTTTGAATAGACATTTTTATCCCCTCGCTCAAAAAAATACAATTGGGCAATAATCAAATGAAAAGCTACATGCTGTCATTAGTCATTAGGTAAGTACAGCCATAACCAAAATCAGATATCTCTATACATCCAATATGGTGGTTGTAATAAAAATTTTTAAAAAGTTAAGAATATAGAGAAATTGGGAGCCTTGTAAATTGCAAGGGTGTATGTAAAAATAACTGTGAAAAATACTTTGGCAGTTCTCAAGAAGTTAAGCATAGAATTATCATATAACCCAGCTTATTCACTCCTAAGTATATAATCCAAATAATCGAAAACAAAGAATCAAACTTATATTTTTGCCAATGTTAATTAAAACTACAGACAAAATGTAGTATTAATAACAAGTGTCTAATAACAGATGACTGGATAAACAAAAAATGTGGATCATACCAACTTAGATAAAATGGACTAATTCCTTTTTTAAAAACGACTACAACTCAAGCAATATAAAATACATAACTCGAATAGCTTAATAACAATATGAAAATGCAATTTATAATTACAAAACTACTTAAAAAGTTATATCCAAGCTCAGATAGTTATGCTGGAGAATTCTATAAAACATTTTTAAAAGAATTAACAATAATTTTATGAATTATTTTGCAGAAAACAGAAGACAAAGGAATATTTCCTTATTCATGTTATGAAACTAATATAATTATGAAACTAAAGTCAAAGACATATTTTGTTTTTTAAACAAGATAAATAAGAGTGACAGACGAACATCTCTCACAAATATAGATGAAAAATGTTAGCAAATTCAGGAATATATAAAATAGATTATAAACTTAACCAAGTAGAATTTATTCCAGGAATGCAAGGCTGGTTCAGTAATTCAACCATCAAAATGATTCACCATACAAAAAAAAGAAAATCACGAGATCAATGCAGAAAATAACTCATAAAATTTGCCATCCATACATAATAAAAACTCACAGTACAATATGAGTTGATGAAAACTTCCTTAACTTGATAAAGAACATCTACAAAAATCTATAACATCAGACTAAATGGTGAAAGACTGGGTGTTTTCTACCAGTGATCAAAAACAAGACAATGATATCCACTTTACTACTCTAACTGAATGTAATGCTGGAAATGGAAATTCTAGACAGTTTCATCAAGATATGAAAAAAAAAGATATACAGACCAGAAAACAATAATAAACTATCTCACATCAAGGCTGATGACATGATTGACTACAGAAAACATCACAAGATACATGCAATAAAACTCTTAGAACAAGTGAATTCAGAAAGTTATTAGGGTACAAGACAAATATACAGAAATCAATTCTGTTTTAATAAAGTAGCAATAAACACATTGGTGGCAAATTCTAAAATGTAATACCTTTTACAATCACTTAAAAATTGAATTACTAGCTATAAATCTAACAAAAAATATCTAGAACTTGCATTCTGAAAACTGTGAAACTCTGACAAATAAACACACTAAATGAACATACAAGTTTACCAAATTAATTGACTGGAGGACTCAACATCTACGAGTTCAATGCAATTCCATTCAAAATTTCTTTTTGATAAAGCCTCCAGCAACATCACTGGGGAGAGGAGAACCTATTCAGTGAATGGTGCTGGGAAAACTGGCTGATTGCATGCAGAAGATTGAAACAGGACCCCTACCTATCACCATACACAAAAATCACCTGTAAGTGGATCAAAGGCCTAAACGTAAAACCTCAAATTACAAGAATCTTAGAAAACTAAGGAGACGCCCTTATGGAAATTGGAACTGACAACCGATTCCTGATCAGAATCCTAAGTGCCCATACCTTAAGAAATAAGATAGACAAGTGGGACCTCATCAAAGTAATGAGATTCTATAAAGCAAAAGAAACCATCAAGAAAGCAGGGAGACAGCTCTCAGAATGGGAAAAAAGTATTTGCCAACTGTATATCTGACAAAGGCCTAACATCTAGGGTTTACAAGGAACTAAAATGTGCTGAAATAAAAAAAACAAACAAACAAACAGCCCCATTAAAAAGTGGGCAAAAGACATGAATAGACACTTCTGAAAAGAAGATATACAGGCAGCCAACAGACAAATGAAAAAGTGCTCAGCCTCACTAATCATCACGGAAATGCAAATCAAAACCAAGAATGGCCATCATTAATAAAACAAACAACAACAGATGCTGGTGAGGACAAGGAGAAAAAAGGCACACTACTACTCTGCTGGTGAGAATGCAAACTAGTGCAACCTCTTTGGAAAACACTGAGATGATTTCTAAAAGAACTAGACATTAACCTTCCATATGACTCAGCAATCCCCCTACTGGGAATATGCCCAGAGGGAAACAAATCATTCCACAAAAAAGATACCTTCACACACATGTTCATTTCAGAACTATCCACAATAGCAAAAACTTAGGACCAATTGTGCTGCCTATCTAAACCGGACTGGATTTTTAAAAATGTGGTACATATACACAGTGAAATACTATGCAGCCATAAAGAAGAACAAACATATGAACTTCACAGCAATCTGGATGGTTTTAGAGTCTATCCTACTCAGTGATCTATCACAGAAACAAAGAGCAGAGTAACCTATGTTCTCAGCCATAAGCGGACCTGGAACAGTTATCATAATACTATAAGAAAGGGATTGGCTGTAGTGAGAAACTGCCAGGGGAGGGGGAGTAAGATTGGCAGTTGAGGGAAACTGCCAGGGGAGGGAGGGACACACCTCATCAGCAAGGGTGTCTGCATAATCAATGTTTGTATATCTAAACATGAATTGTACCCCACTTCTTTAAAATAAAAAATAAAATAAAAATTTCTTTTTTTAAACATAGTTGAGTTTGTCTGAAATTTATATTCAAAGGCAAAGGAATGAAAGTAACTGAAACAATTTTGAAAAAAGATGAACAAATAGAAAGGATTTAATATGCCAAATTTCAAAATGTATTATATAGCTACATAATTAAGACTGTGATATTGTTCAAGAGATATATACATATGAAAATGAAATAGAACAGAAAACCTAGAAGTAGACCCACATATGTGCCCAACTAATTTTTCACAATGGTACAAAGCAATTCAATAGAAAAAATATATATATTTTCAACAAATTATGTTGGAACAATTGAATATACATAGGTAAAAATGTAAAGATATTCCTTAAATTTCACACTTCATACAAAAATTATCTCAAAATGGATAGTAAGGTTAAATATAAAATGTGAAACTAGGCAGAGCTGAGAATGGAGAAGCGCGCTGCGTCTGAGCAGCTCTCTGCCTCCTCTCCATCTCTCTCTCGCAGCCTACCTGTCGGCCTGCTTGATTCCTGCCCAGAACGTTTTCCACCATAACCACCTCAGCAATTTCCCACCTAAACAAAGGCATCAGGCAGGTGTACATGTCCCTGACTCAGGGTGACAAAGTGCAGATCATGTATATCTGGATCGATGATACTGGAGAAGCTCTGTGGTGCAAGACCCGTACACTGGACTCTGAGCCCAAGTGTATAGAAAAGCTGCCCGAATGAAATTTCGATGACTCTAGTACTTTACAGACTGAAGGCTCCAACAGTGGCACATATCTTTTGTCTGCTGCCATGTTTTGGGATCCCTTCTGCAAGGACCCCAACAAGCTGTTGTTCTGTGAAATATTCAAATACAATAGAAAGCCTGCAGAGACCAACTTGAGGTACACCTGTAAACAGACAATGGACATGGCAAACAAGCAGCATCCCTAGTTCAGAATGGAGCAGAAATATATTCTCATGGGGACAGATAGGAACCCCTTCCGTTGGCCTTCCAATGGCTGCTCTGAACCCCAGAGTCCCTATCTCTGTGATGTGGGAGCAGACAAAGACTATAGCAGGGACATCGTGGAGTCTCATTACCAGTCCTGCTTGAATGCTGGAGTCAAGAGAGTGGGGGTTAATGCTAAGGTCATGCCTGCTCAGTGGGAATTCCATATCGGACCCTATGAAGGAATCGGCATGAAAGATTATCTCTGGGTGGCCCCCCTCATCTTGCATCGTCTGTGTGAAGACTTTGATCACAACCTTCGATCCTAAGCCCGTTCCCCTAGGAACTGGAATGTTCAGGCTGCCACATCAACTTCATCATCAAGACCATACTGGAGGAGAATGGTCTGAAGTATATTGAGGAGTTCATCGAAAAACTAAGCAAACGGCACCAGCACCATATTTGCACCTACGATCCCAAGAGAGAGCTGGACAATGCCCGGCACCTCACTGGATTCTACGAACCTCCAATATCAACGAATTTTCTGCTGACGTGGCCAACTGTAGCGCCACTATCCCCATTCCTCAGACTGTCATCCCGGAGAATAAGGGTCACTTTGAAGATCATTGACCGTCCACCAACTGCGAACCCTTTGCGGTGACAGATGCCCTCATCTGCACATGTCTTCCCAATGAAACCAGCGATGAGTCCTTTCAGTACAAAAATTAAGTGGGATAGATTTCCAGCCGTCAAGTCCCTCCTAGTTCATCCCACTCCAACTCTTGTCCCCCTATTTTGGTTGTAACTCAAGGATAGAATATCAAGGTCTTTTTATATTCCCTGTGCCGTGCTGATCTTGCTTTCTTTGACCAGAGTTCTTAATCGCTTCACACTCTTCTTTTCACACACATTCTTTTCTTCCCCTATCACTGAAACTTTCTAGTGTGTTAGTGGGGACGGTCGAGGAAATATAACCACTGCTTCCATTGAATGGGGTGTGCCTGTCCGGTCGGTATAAGCTGTTGGGACAAAGCACGTTTGCAGGATGGGAAGGACTCTTTTCTTTGAGGTAGATAAAAGGAGAAGACCTGACTTACTCTGGTTAGATTAGGACTTCTTCTCTTGGTGGAAAATTTTCTTAAGAGGTTGTAACCAACTTCATGTTAAAAGTGAGAATTAGGAGAGAAGGTAGGAGTTGGGGATCAGGAGGAAAAATTCCTTGGTCTCTTGTTAGAGGCTTCCCTGGCTAGGGGCTCAAGGCCTCCTGAACACAAAGCTCAGCGCAAAAACAGATGGGATCACTACCTTAAAAAAGAAAAGATCCTTCGTGCTTGGTCCTCCAATTATCACACAAAACACAGTAATATTTTTGTACTTAAGTGAAAAAACAAGAAAATTATATATATATACACATACACAGTTGTGTTGATCATGCATATGTTTCTAAAGGAGAAAAGGATAAAACCATTGTGTTATGGAGAGTCAAACTTGAGGCAGATAATCTGGTTTAGAAATGAATGACTTAATTGGAGTAGGGGGTGGGAGAAGTAGTGTTTGGTAAGTTGGTGACTTGGAGTTCATCCCCTTTGGCCAGTTTAGGTTTGTCTGCCCTGACCAGCCGCTTGAAGTAGTGGACATTGGTTCGTTATCTGGTTTCGCTTGTGACTAGAAGTCACCTAAACTTCATGGCTGTGGTTTGAAAGCAACATATACTTGTCCACACACAATTGCTTAGAAATAAGAGTTGGTCATCTTGAGCAGGTTCCTGACATAGGGGGTATTGGAGTTATTTTCTAGTGGGTATAGCATGTGACTAAAGCAAGCTTTTTTATTTTTTTTTAATTAAGCAAAATAGAAGTTTAAATGCTAATCAAATTTGTAGAATTTCTAAGTAATGTTTACAAAATTACTTGTTTGCTTCAAATGTCCCTCTCTGCTCTTAGGGGAGATAGGGACAGTGTTGAAGTCACAACACTTGTAATTTTGTGTCCTGGTGTTTTTTTCTCAGTTTGAAGTATCCCTTTCCTTTGTTGAGATGACTGAGGATTTAATTTTTCCTTTTACGGTAAGAAACTCCACTTTTTCTCCTCCATTTTCCATAACTGTTCTGTGTGTTTTGTGTTGGCTGTGGTTCCTTTTACCACAATGACTTCTAAGTGCCACGTGTGGTATGTTCAGCATTAGATAACTTCTTACTGTAAACAAACTGTGTAACTGCTGAAAGCAGCACTTATAAATCAGCTTAACATTTAAAAAAATGTACAACTATAAAACTTTCAGAAAAAATATGAAAAAGAAATCAGGATCTAGAGCTAGGCAAAGAATTCTCAGGCTTGACCCTGAAACACAATCCATAAAAAAAACTTGATAAATTGTATTCCATCAAAATTAAAGATTTTTGCTTTTTCAAAGACCTTATATAAGAAGGAAAATATAAACTACATATTAGAAAATATATCTCCATGCTGCATATCAAACAAAGGACTTTCTTCTAGAAAATATGAAGAATTCTTAAAACTTAACAGCAGAAACCAACCAATTCAGTTAGAAAATAGGCAAAATATATGAAGACATTTTACTGAAGAGCATACATAGATGGCAAATAAGCATATGAATATATGTTCAATATCACTAGCCATTGGAGAAGTACAAAGGAAAACTACAAAGAAATGCAAATTAAATGCACACATTTGAATGGCTAAAACTTTTAAAAATTGTGGCAAAGCAAAATTCTAATGAGAATGCAGTACACCTGGATAACTGATACATTGCTGTGGAGCATGTAAAATAGTATAGAAACTCTGAGAAAGGGTTTGACAGTCTGACAATATTACCCAATTGATTTCTTGAGTATTTATCTCAGAGAAATGAACACTAATGTTCACACAAAATCCTATAGGTGAATGTCCAAAATAGCTCTATTTGCAATTGTCAAAAATGGAAATAGCCCAAATGCCCTTCAGTAGATAAATGGCTAAATAAATTGTATTTATACACCATGGACTGCTACTCAGCAATAAATAAGAATGAGCACTTGATACATGCAAGAACATAGAGGAACCTCAAAGGAATTATGCTCAGCGCAAAAAAAAAAATATCACAAAAGATTACATCCTGTGTGATTTCATTTATGCAGCATTCTTGAAATGACAAAATTATGAAAATCAAGTGTAGCAAGAGAAAATGATATTACATTCCGAAGAACAAACTTAAGATTTTCAGTATTCTTTTTGCCAGAAACTATGTTAGGCAGATATCATGAAGTTGTGTCTTTAAAGTACTGAAATAAAAACCTATCAATTCAGAATTCAATTCTTTATGTAGTTGTAAGTATAGTAACATACTTCTAAATAATTCATTATCAAAGAAAAACCACAAGAAATGCTATTTTAATTACATAAAAATATATCATTAAAATATATCATTTTATTTATAAAGTAATGCTTAAAGGAAAACGTATAAAATTATGTGTTTATGTTAGTAAAGAAAAGGAGTCTAAAATGAGCAATCTGATATTCCTCCATAAGAAATTAGGAAACAAAGAATATTTCAGACAAAAGGCATATAAAATGTTATCATTTTGTAAAAGAATAAAAATTAGAGCAATAAATAATAAAAAACAAACAAAAGTAAGAGAAATTAATGAAATTGAAAATAGATAAATGATAAAGAAAATCAATAAAAGTAAATTAAGATTTTTCTACAAGATGAACAAAAATGGGACAACTCTAATTAGACTGATGAAGACAAAAGAAAGCACAAAGAAGACACAAATGATCAATATAAAAAATAAAACGGTTACATCATGAAAGAGGGCAAAATAAAAAAAAAAAATGAAAGCAGAGACATCACTACACAAGTTCCAGAAGTTTAAAGCATAATAAGTGAATATTAAGAAAAATTCTATGCCAATAAATTTGATGAATTAAATGGACAAGTGTTCTTGAAAATCAAAAATTACCAAAACTCACTGAAGAAATAGATAACCTGAAAAACACATTTAGTAAACAAATAAAACATTTAGTTAAAATGTTTTGTACAAAATAAAATCCATGCCTAAATGACTTTATTGGCAATTTATAACAAATATTTAAGGAAAACTAACATCAATGCTACAGTAACTCTTCTAGAAAATAAAAGAGGAGGAAAATTCCCAAATCATTTTATGAATCCAAAATTCTCCTGATACCAAGTGGGTCGAAGACATTACAAGAAAATAACTCTAGAGATCAATATCCCTCATGAACTTTAAAAAATATTTTTAGCAATACATTAGTAAATCAAATCCCGGAATATAGAAGAACGACAATACATTATGAACAAGTGGGATTTATTTCAAGTTATTTCTATACTGGAAAATCAGTCGCTGTAATTTACAATGTCAACAAACAATAATATTGTATAAGCTTATCTCAATAGATGCAAAAAATAAACATTTGACAAAATTCAACGTCTATTTTAAAATTCCCCAGTAAACTAGGAATATAAGGAAATTTCCTCAGCCTAATAAAATACCTTTCTGGAATCCATACAATTAACATCAGACTTCATGGTGATAAATAGAATGCTTTTCCCTTCAGGGCAGAAACTAGTCAAGGATGTTCACTTTCACTATTTGTTTTCAACAATAGACTGTATGTCCTAGCCAGTGCAATAAGGTACAAAAAGTAAACAAAACGCATCTAGAGTGGAAAAGAAGAAATTAAACTGCTTTTATTCTCAGATGGCATGATTAACTATTTAGAAATTCTTGAATAATTTTCCAAAAATATCTATGATACCTGAGAAGTAAGTTTTTCAATTTCACACGATGGAAGGTCAATATATCAAAATAAACTGAGATTTGATATATCATCAATGAACAACTGAACATTGTACCCAATTAAAAAGATTTATTTATAATGACATCAAAACATAAAATACTCATAAGTAAGTCTAACAAATAAGTGCAATGTTTGTATACTAAAAAATATATAACATTACTGTGAGAAATTTAGAAAGTCTAAGTAAGTGGACAGATAAGCAAGATTACAAAACAAGATGTTAAGATATCAAGTCTTCTCAAATGGATCTACAGAATCAAGGCATTCTCAATAAAAAATTCAGTAGGTTTTTTTATTTTCTTAAACTTTACCAAGTTAACTAAAAATTTCGTATGGAAATTTTTAAAAACCTGGAATAGCCCAAACAACTTTGAAAAAGAACAAAATCAAGATATTTTGCTATTTAATTTTAAGGCTTACAAGTCTATAATTATCAAGGTCATGTGGCACTTATAAAGAATAGATATATAGACCTATGGAACATAATGGAGAATCCAGAAATAGACACACACACATATGTTCAATTTATTTTTATGACAAATTGCCAGTATAATTCACTGGAGACAGGATATTTTTAGAAAATATTGTTGGACAATTTATGCATTTTATAGTAAAAAATAACCTTGAACCATACATCACACCATATATAAAAGTTAAAAATGCATCATAGCCGGGCTCGGTGGCTCAGCCTGTAATCCCGCGCCTTTGGGAGGCTGAGGTGAGTGGATTGCCTGAGCCCGCGGGTTCGAGACCCGCCTGGGCAGCGAGACCTCATCTCTACAATAAATCAAAAAATCAGCCAGACGTGCTAGCACATGCCTGTAATTCCAGCTACTTGGAAGACTGAGGTGGAAGGATCGCCGGAGCCCAGCAGGTCAAGGCTGCGGTGGCCGGGAGCGGCCACTACACTCCAGTCTGGGCGACAGAGTGAGACTCCAACTCAAAAAAATAAATAAATAAATTTTAAAAATGCATCATAACAAATATAAAACTTCATGTAAATGTGAAATATAAAACTACAAAATGTCTAAGAGAAAATCTAGAGGAAAACATTATAATTTTGACTAAACAAAAATATCATAGATGATATACAGAAATACAAATTATAAAATAAAAAATAAATTAGACATTATCAAAACTGTAAACTGAGGTTCTTCAAAAAAACTACTTAATGAAAATGAAAAGATAAACCACATGCAAGAAGAAAATATTTGCCAAATACATATCTGGTAAAAGATTTGTATACAGAATATAAAAAGAATACTACAACTTAGTTCTGCAATAATAAGACAAAAAACCAAATTTATAAGGTATGAACAGATACGTCATCAAAAAAGAGATACAGATGGCAAATAAACACATGAAAAGATAATCAATACCACCAGCCATTAAGAAAATGTAAATTAAAAACCACCATGAGATTCCACTACACACCTACTGGACTATCTAGATTTTTTTAATGCAAATATAAGGAGGAAAAACAAATATAATTTTCATACATTGCTGGTGGAAATGCAAATTATGCAGACATTTAGAAAATATTTTGACATTTCTAAAATTAAACATACACTTATATGGCCCAGCCCCTTTAATACTGTGATTTACCTAAAAGAAATGAAAATATATGTCCACACAAAGAACTTTACACAAATGCTCATATACATTTTATTCCTAATAGTCAAAAAAAGGGAAAGAATGTAAATATTCATCAGCTGGTGAATGGCAAAACAAACTGTGATATAGTTACACGATAAAATCTACTTAGTAATAAAAAGGAATGAACGACTGATACACACAACAACATGGAAGAATTTTAAAAGTACTATTGTAAGTATAAGAAGTCACACACAAAATTGCATATATATGATTTCATTTGTACAATATTCTAGAAAAAACAAAGAAATCTGATCAGTGTTTACCAAGAACTGAGATTGGGACTTCTGATTTTATTGAAAATAAAAGCCAGTGTCCTTACAATGACCTAAAAGTCCTTATGCAATATGACATCCCTATTACCTCTCTGACTTCATCTCCTACTCTTCTCTCCTCACTCAACTTGAGCCACACTGGCCTCCTGACTATTCACTAGGTACACTGTCATTTTAGGGCTTTTACATGGGCTATTTTCTTTACCTGGAACGTTTTTTTTTCTAGATACCTGATTGGTTTACTCCCTCTCCAGCCCTAAATCTTTACTCAGATCTCACCTTCTAAAAGAGGCCTATCCTGACAATCCTATTTAATACTGACTCCTTCTTTCCACACACTCCAGAAATTTATCTTCTAATTTTTTAAGTAACTTACTCGTTTTGCTTATTCATAGTTGTCTTCACCCACTAGAATGTGAACTTTATGAGGTCAGAGTTCTTTGTCTGATTTGTCCGTTGATTTATGCCAAATGCATAGAACAGTGGGAGCTTAGTGCATAGTAAGCCACAATATTTACTGAATGAATGAATGTTACATAAATGAAAATAAGAAACTGTATTAACTCTGAGACTGTTTTTGCTTCTGTCTCTTTACATGGCCTTGGATTTTTATTGCAATTTTGTTATTCTTAATAGAATACTAAAAACATGTAGCATGTATATCTGGTGGTGATTAAATATATATGCATCTAGAAATATATATTTTACATAGAGAGATAAATGTGTATACATACACATATATGCATATACATATGTACATATGCATATACATGTACTTATACATATGTGGGGTGCCAAAAAATCTATACACATTTTAAGAGGTGTTATCTATGTATTACTTTTGATGCTGAATTAAATTACAGTAGTAATGTATACTATGACCTTTGCTCAACCATACTTCTGTCATTTTCTTTGATAGTCCTGCCTGTTGCATGGTGATGCTAGCATTCATTTGATTAATGCTATATTTTGAGCGAACATCATACTTCAAATGTGCATACATTATTTGGCACCCCCTGTATAGAGGAAACTTAAATGCCTTTTGGGAAAGAGTCTGCTTCTAAATAAATAATACAGAATGAAAATGGCAAATTTTCAATTTGGCAAATTTGCCTCCTGATTTAACTCATACAATAAGCCTTCCTTGAGTATTCCCACCTCACTCACCATGAATGCACACTTGTTCATCTATATCTCTTCATTATTCTAGTTCTAGCTTATTTGATTACTTAAAGTTGTCTAGTTCAGTGATCGCCAAACCTGACGGATCATCAGAGTCATTGAAGATCAACAAGAGTACCTACATAATGAACATTTGTATATCTAATCCTGAATTTTACCCCACATCTTCAATATTAAAATTTTTTTTAAAAGTCTGATATCTAGACTTAAAACATACTGAGCAATTATCACTAGGCATAGAAACCTGAGATCTGTATTTTTAAGTAGTTTACCTGAGTGATTTGAATGATTATCCACGTTTAAGACAAACTGCTCGAAATAGTTCCTGGACATAAGTTATAACTCCACAACTAAATTCTAAGTTGTGAGTTTTGTAATAAAGTCTCCTATGTCTATCACAAGGTTGATCACATAATAGAACCCTTAAAAAGTGGGTGCTTGATGATCAGAACTGGTTAATCTTGTTCATGCCATTTTATTTCAAGACAAGGGTAAATCCTTTTATTATTATGGGCATAACTGAGTTTCCATGACTGTTTTTATTTCCTTATGACCTGCACACAGTGTTCTGTGCTTCAAGCTCCAACCTCTAAACGGTCCTAGTAAAACTTTTCTTTTTTTAAACAGTGGCTGCATCAGGTTTTATTTTATAATGTTGCTCAAACTTACAAATGACCCAGAGACAATTTATCATACACTGAATGATACGGGAGATTTAAAATTCCCTACACATGTTGACATGTTCAGCCAAAATCAAAATAGTTTAGTTTGACAGAGAATGATATAGATATAACATCATGCTCCATTTCACTTTTTTTTTCTTTTTAGTTGGAGTCTCACTCCATCGCCCAGACTGGAGTGCAGTGGCCGCTCCCAGCCACCGCAGCCTCGCCTGCTGGGCGCCGGCGATCCTTCCGCCTCAGCCCTCCAAGTAGCCGGAATTACAGGCATGTGCTACCACGTCCGGCTGATTTTTTGATTTATTGTAGAGATGAGATCTCACTGACCAGGTGGGTCTCGAACCCGCAGGCTCAGGCAATACACTCACCTCAGCCTCCCAAAGGCACGGGATTACAGGCTGAGCTACCGAGCCTGGCTTCCATTTTACTTTTAAGAATCAATGCTAGTCGGGTGCGATGATGTATGCCTGTAATCCCAACATTTTGGGAGGCTGAGGTAAGAGGACTGCTTGAACCCAGTAGTACGAGACCAGTCTAGGCAACATAGTGAGACCTCATCTTTACAATAAATCAAAAAAGTTACCCGGGTGTGGTGGCATGTGCCTGGAGTCCCAACTACTTGGAAGGCTGAGGTGGAGGGATCGCCTGAGACCGTAGGTGGAGGTTGCAGTAGCCATGATCATGCCACTGCACATCAGCCTGGGCAACAGAATGAGACTCTGGCTCAAAAATGAAAAAAAAAAAAGAATTAATTCTAAAAATAATCAGAACTACATAAAATTGTGTGTATAGATATTATTATCACAATGTTTTTTGAATATGCAAATAATTGCCATTTTAATTTTAAAAGAGATTTATGAAATGGCAAAAAGTACAAAGGAACAATAAAATGTTATGCACAAATATTCTGTGCAGAAAGAACCAATGTTCACATGTTGATGTATTGCCTTTGATTTTTATGACTGTAAATGTTTTTCTTTTAAAATTGTAATCATGTATACATAATATCTTATGTTCTGCTTTGCTCAAGTAGTATTAATTATTAACATTTCCCCATTATTTTAAATAGATAATTAAAAACATGCTTTGAAGATTCATATTGCATCCTATAGCTTTATTTATCCACACTTTTAGTGTTACGCATTTAAGTTGGGCAGTGAATACCTTTATGCATACATATGGACAAATCTCTATTATTGGTTATTATCTTAGGATATATTTTAGAGGTGAAATCATTATGCTAAAAGATGTGCTTTTATTGAGAAATTTCATCAGAGGTTGTACAAATTTATGTACAGTAAAAATTATGATTTTTAATACTGCTTTTGTAATTACTATTAAGAAAGAATATTTTATAATAAGGTTGTTGGTGAAGTTTTTTGGGCTTTTTTTGCAAATTATCTTTTCATGTTTCTTACACATTATACTACTAGTACTTAAGTGTTTTAATTATGTGTTTGAATGCTTGTTTTATATATCATGAATATCAATGATCATTTAAATTTTTTTCCACAAGATGCCATATGACATTTTCAGATATGCTTTTTGACATCAGAATTTCTAGGTTTTATGTAATCAAATGTGTTGGTTTTTCCTTTGTGCTTTCTTATGATATTATAAATTATTTCCCTTCAAGCACAAATTTACCTGTGTTTTAATAGATGTTATTGACTTTTCTTACCACAGATTCTCTTCAAATTATGATGGGGTTACAACCTGCTAAACCTATCATAAATTGAAAGTATCATAAGACAAAAACTAAACCAATACACCCAACCTATCCGACATTATAGCTTATCCTACCCTGTCTTAAACATCTCAGAACATTTACATTAGCCTTACAATTGGGCAAAATTATCTAACACAAAGCCAATTTTATTAAAAAGTGCTGAATAGTTCATGTAATTTATCCAATACTGTACTGAACATGAAAAACAGAGTAGTTGTATGGGTATTAAATGTACAATTTCTACTGAATGGTTTATTCTGAAATTGAAGAATTTTAAGTCACACCATTGTAAGTCAGGGATTGTCTGTACATATGTTTTTAATTCTTAATGAATTAATTTTGTTATATTCTGTGAAATGAAGGCATAGCAGTATTTTTTCAGGTAAATAATACACTACCTAAGTGTCTCAGTATTAGCATTATTTAACACTTTAAAAGCACAAAAATTGAAAATATGAAGTCTATCAAGAGGGAAATTATTATTGGCAGAATAAAGGACATATACTTTCCACCTTTTCATTATTTTAAAGGCATGGAAACATTCTTTGACATAATGTTATGTAAAATATTAGAATATAAAGGTTATTCATACAGTACAATTTATATTATCTAAATATGAAAAGTGGACGTAAATACTCCAAAATATTAATGATTATTATCTACATGTTGTATTGTATGTCTTCTTTTTATATTCTGTATTTTATAGGCTATCATTAATAAGCATGCATTACTTATACTGGGCAGAGACTCACGTGAAAAAGATTCTGGGCATTTTTGTTGATCACAAGATTAATATAAAAAGAATCATCAATATGAATGTATATTCAGGCATCTACATGAACTGAAATATAATGTACAATTCATGGATAGCAATAGTCCCGCGCATTCGTGTACTAGTGAACAAAGACAATATTGCCTTTGGTTCTCAGTTCTATATTTTAAAGAGAGCATTGGCAAGCTAAAAAAAAAACATTCAGAAAGGATTTGCCAGAGAAGCTACAGTTGTGAAATGGTTAAATGAACTAAGAGTGCCAGTTAGGAAAAACAGTTAAGAAGGAAATTCATCTTCAAATATTTGAAAACTGTCTTAGGCAAGAGGCAGTTTTCTGTCACCACACAAAACAGAACTGAAGCCAGTTAAAGAATCAGATTCCACTATAGCAACTCAGATAGAACGTAGATGGTCACCTATCAGAACCAATATAGAAAAATCCCTGCTTTAAATGGAAAAGAAGATGAGGTGGTCCAGAATGTTTATTTGATACTTGTAATTCACCTTCACTTAGGAATACATACCTTTCTATAACACATAACATCATCCAGATGGAATAAATTCAAATTTGACTTATTTATAAGTCTGTTTTTAGGCTGAGAATTTTAATGTTCATAGGAAGATAAATGTGTATACTAATATTAAAAAAGAGTTTCCAAAAAACAAAAAAAAACATTTAAAATGTTTTAAAATTCCATAATAATATGCTCTGAAGAGTTATTTAGATAATAGTATTTCAATTTTTATAAGGAATGTTTATTATGATGCTGTTCACATGATACACATAGTGTTCTAGATATGACAGAAAATATAAATTATAGTCAAAATTCACAGTAAAATGATATAACTATGGTATCAAAGGTCATTATTGTTCTCATAATTTATAAAAATATCATTATGATTTAAGAATTAAATGTCACACAAACCTTTTTTCATTATGATGAAAGATGTGTAATTATACTTCTTGAAAGACATTCAATCTAATGACATTACAGAATATAAAGCAACGCAAGGGTTTTACCAATGAGAACTTGGGTTATTTATCAATTTGGCATATAACTTTTGAGCTCATATTAAAACTGTTTCTGTTTTGTCAATATGTAGCCTAGATGACAAGTTCATTTTGAGTCATTTCATTTGAACTACATATGAACATTACTGAATACCAATAAATAGCAGGGCAGTCAAAGAATTGTTGAATATAGGCAGGTCAACCATTGTGAAAACAGGAGTTTTGATGTCCTGACTAGGCTAAGCTTGACACATTAATTCATTTATTAATCATTAACTAAGTTTTGCATATTTTCTATCTAAACCTGACAGGTGGAACAAAAATGTGTAAGACATTATCCCTGCTATTAAGTCATTTTCAGTTCAATCAACATTATAAGATTTATGCATAAACAAACAATGCAAGGTACAAGGTGATAAAAACCATAAAAGAGGGAAAATTAAGATGTACTTGTAGTTCAGAGAAGAGAAATTTTGCTTTTAGAGTGGGAAAATATTAAAGAACATATTTATTAACCATAAGCAGAGCTGCATAAATGAAGTAAATTATATAAGAGAGTGTACTGAGAGGTAAGACTGGAAAGATAAGTTGGAAGCAGAGGATTATGGAGTAGGCTTTGCTAAATAACTTGAAAAATGTTTGGTACTGCAGAGCTTCGAGGGGTTGGGCAAGTAGTGGTGACAGTATGATGCCTCACATCTCAGAAATGGCTTCCCTGTGTGCCTGACAGGAGAAATAGATAGGCACATGTTATTCTTTCACAGGCTCTGAAGCACATTTGCTTAGTTGCAGTTGCTATCCAAATATAGCCTTGAGTTTTTATAAAGCTCAGAAACCAGAGTGTATCCAAAGATCTGTGCTGGAAAGAAATCTAGTTTACTTCTTTCTCTCTAGACTCCAATACTTTTACATGTGATTGTTACATTCAGTGATTATTGAGTGGAATAGTATGTGTGAACTCAGAAAAAGGAACATAATATGAACATCAGATTAAATACAATGGTCAGAAAGGAAAATCTTTAGCATCTTCCCTAAAATGAAATTTACTGTATGATTTTGAATAATGTGCCAGACTGTCAAACTCTACTTCAGTAATCACACATGTAGTCAATTTCTGCTTGAACCAATTTCTGCATTTAACATATGTTGATAAGGCTCCTCACTAGAGATGCTGGAATTGGGTTAGTAATATATACAAAGGCCGTGATACATAATTCACAGAGATAACATAGGCAATAAATAATGGTAGTATAATTTCAAGGGAAAAAGCAGATTGATTACATTTAATCAAAAACATATTGAGCACTTAACTTGTTGCCTAGCATACTATCATGGTATTCAGCAATAAAATAGATATTGATAAAGTGACCATATTTTTTTGTAGAAATGAGAACACTTTTGAGAAAAAAAAAAGCAGTCACTATTAAATTATAATGGACTAAAAGCAGTAAGCATGGACCATCCTGAGAACATTGAGATGTATAGACATTCCATGTTTGGTCGGTATCATGAAGGAGTCGGCATGTCAAAAACTTTTAGTGTACAAAATAGCATATGGCCAAACACAAAATGGTATGAGTTGGCGGCGGGGGTGGGGGGGGGGAGTTTTGAGAAGGAACTATAATAATCGAGAAAATAAGATTTGAAACTAGAACAGATGAGAAATTGCTGACTAGACAGAGATATCAAGATAAAGGCAGAGATAGAAGCTGGAAGAACTTTAAGTAAAGGTGGGACAGCTGAAATGAAGTGAATGTGAAAGAATCTGAGGAAGTGTGCTGGACCTGAGTCTACGCTTATTTTGGAATGGGTACCCGAATAGAATTTTTAAAGGATGATTCAGTTGACTCCCATCGGCTCTCCTTGAAAAGGAGTTTAAGAAGATAGCACTCCCTACTTTCCCTGTAAGAAGTGATTTCTCTCTTTAGAAAGTCAATTCCAATTATGGATTTCATGCATGTCAGGCTCAATAGGCAAGGATATGATTACATCGGAAAGTAGTATGCAGTGTGTGCACTTTAAAATTACTCACAGAATAATACTTTGCAATCTTTATGTAAATCAGTAAGCCTTTCTGCCTCTATCACTCCCTCCCAGCATGGCAGGAAAAGTGCAAACCTCATCCCTTTGGAAAGAAAATGATGATGAAATATTAATAAAGATTACTGATAAAGTAAGCACTATGACTCAGGTTGTACAGAGCTGTGGGACCTAGATGTTGAACAAATTTATTCAGCATCAGGGCAAGTTATTCAGATGTTTTAAAGCAAATGACACCACCTCTATAAACTGCAGGGAGCCTTTGAGAGTGAGGCAGCATGGAAACGGAGTGGGAGGGGCAATTTGAAAGAAGAGTATAATTTTATTGGATTAAACAGTAAGCAAAAAGGAAAAGATATTTTAATGAAAATCTCCCAGTACATCCTCAAAATACCAGGGAGGACTTCATTTCCTCTCTAAAATGATTACATTTCCCATAGTCTTTTCTTTTTGCCCACGACAGGAATTGATTTAAAAGCTATACATGGTCCTCAGCACAAGGCTTCTGTGTTAAGGCTTTCAGATCATATGCACATGTGAATGGCCAAAGTGCATTTTTAATGTGAACAAAAATCAAATAGTGAGACTGACATTTACAGGGGTAGGTGGAACAAAGTAAGTCAGAAACAATTTTACCCACTTTAATGGGTTTTTGTTTTAGAAACTTAGCTGGTGACAGACTCTTGGGAAAAGATCAGAAGGGAACCAATGTCTCTTAGATGTAGAAAGAGCACATGTTCCTCCCTCCCTAACCTTCCCTGCACTCAAGAGCTATTTACTCCTGGGTGCGGGGGATGGGGGGAGAGGTAAGGGGTAAGAGTGAGTGGTAACAATCATATTTAAGAAGCTGAGGAACTTAGGTTTAACAGGGATATTCAAAGCTGCCACTATGTATCATCTCTGGTAACCCCTCCAGCTTTGCAAGAATAGTTCAGGAGTGATCTGAGTATTAGCTATATGTGCATCTGTGATATTCAAGTTATGCTGTTGGTGCCGTCTTCCTCCACCTCTAGGAAGATACTCCTATTAACATTATTCCAACTCTACCATATAATAAATAGACCATGAGCCTAAAGAGAGATTCTTCACATGGATAAACTTCAACATTAAGGGAGTAAAATGATGCAGCATACATTAATCAGGAGATATGACATTTTATAAGTGAGAAATATGAGGCCTAGAGTGACTTATTTAAGTCAAGAAATTAGTTACCAAAAACGCAAAGATATATGCGACCAGAAACAAAGACTGAAGACGAAGGCAAAAAAGATGAGAGAGAGAAAAAAAAAAGAGAAAGAGATTCTAAAGTTCGGACTCAGTTTGTCAGTGGCAGTGACAGTGGAAGAGAGTATATACTTGCAATAGAAAAGCTGAGGATTGTAAGATTTTTCTTGTGATGTGACTCAAAATATATCAAATTTTCTTATGAGGTATTTATGCCAGATTGTACTTTCTCATGAATTATGTGTGATGAAAATTTCAAATCTTAGGTGGTAAGAACAATGGATTAACCTGTGATCCTGAAACAGGAAAGAACTTCTGGCCTATTATTGAGGCCCTAAGATGGCTTGGGTGTTGACTATGAAATGAGATGTGCCACAGTTTCACACCAGAGGAAGATCTGTCTAACTTCCCAAACTAGACAGCACATATTGAGGGTATTTTTAAACAAATATTTTATAGTGTTTTATGTGATTTTAAGTATCATATGGTAAACATGTATCACATTCACAAATAAGAAAATACTGAACATCCATAATTTTATCATCCAGAGATAAACACATCTAAGATTTCACATATTTCTTTCTAGTCTTTTTTATTTCTGGTTATCAATACTCCATGTATCACCACATTTGAATTATAAAATAAGGTCATATCTTTTCTGAGAGTCAAAGTAATATAAGCCTGGACCTCATCTCACAAATATCAATCAGTCTTTAATTCTCTTAATTATTGCTTTCCTCAGTATCCCTCAGAATCCTGAGGGTGGGCACAATAATTTCATTGACTACTTAATTCAGACTGTATACAAGAGCCAGGTAATTTTCCAAATGAAAACCAAATGGCTATTTAAAAGGCTAAATAAATTTAAAAGTCTAGGTGGCCAGTAGGTCAAAATAGTAGCGAGAGAAATCTAAAAAGAATCTAAAAATCGACATTCCATATAACTCAGTAATCCCCCTTCTGGGAATGTAGTCAGAGCAACTCAAATCATTCCACAAAAAAGATACCTGTGCATGCATGTTAATTGTAGCACTATTCACAATAGCAAAAACATGGAACCACCTGTGCTGCCCATCAAAATTGGACTGGATAAAATAAATATGATACATATACATCATGGAATATTACACAGCCATCACAAAGGACAAAACTATGGGCTTTACAGCACCATGGATGGATTTAGAGTCTATCATACTCAGTGATCTATCACAGAAACAAAGAACTGAGTATCACATGTTCCCACTCATAAGTGAATCCTGAACATTTATCATAATACTGCAAGAAAGGGATTGGCAGTAGCAGGACATGACCAGGGGACAGAGGAAGGGCACATAAAATCAATAAGGGTACCCAATCCCAAACCAGGTGAAGTAAGGATCAATGAGAGGCTCAAATTTCACCTGTATGACGACCACTTATGTATCTAATCCTGATTTGCATCCTACTTCTTTAAAATAAAAAATAATAATAATAAAATTTCTTCCTGAGGGGCCTAGAGGAAGTCATACCCATGAGCCAGAGCTAGCATTCTTTTATTGCTGACCCCGATTTTTAAGCGTAGCTTCTCTTCCTTAACCAATTGCAAATCAGAAAATCTTTGCATCTACCTATGACCTATAAGCCCCTGCTTCAAGATACAAACCTATGTGTTACCTCTCTGTATTGATGGACAATTTTGCCTGTAACTTCTGCTTTTCTTAAATTTATGTCTGTCTTTTATCTTTATTTTAATTTTTTTTAGAGCAAGACTTATTGAGAAGACAGAAAAGCCCCCACAGTGGGAGGGGACCCTAGGAGTTTGCCTTATTCCTACCTTTTAAAACCCTTACTTGTAAGCCATTTGGAAGGTCAGGACTTAAGTATTAGCTGACCAATTCTTCTTCCAAGGCACCCTGAAAATAAATGCCTTCCTTTCTCCTGATACAAAACCTCGAACTCGGTGTGAATATCTGGCCTTACTGCACTGGGTGAGTAGAACCCAATTTGTTTTGATGAGACTAATAATTTTACTTCTTACTATACTATAACATTGGAACTAAGCATGTCTCATACTTCTAAATTTTTCTCATATCATTCTTTCTTTATAAACATTTCTATTCAAGTTTCTGATTCTCTTGAAAACCTTCAAGAGAATGAAGGACATTTCCGGGAGAATGGTGGTTCTCTAAGTGAATGAAGGAATGCTACCATGGCAACATTTTGATATAGTTATGTAATATCTAGCCCAATCATCTTAAAGTGTTTTTTAATCTCAGAAAAATTTGCTCTGATGATGTTTTACAGATGTATTAATACTTTCTCTAGCATCGTGATATAATAGAAATAACATGAATTTGGAGTCAGAAGAACTTGGGTGTGAATGTGGACTACCTATGTAAAACTGGAAAATTTGAATAATTTTTATGAACTTGAATTTTTTCTGATTATAAAAGTAAAGCATGGTAACTGCAAAAGAAAATGGGGAGTGGAATGCATAAAGCATAAGGAAGAAAATAAAAGATCACCTATATCCCTTCACCTGAAAGTAGCTGCTATTAACAATTTGGTGCATATAACTTGGTTTACATAACCTAGCTGAGGAAGCTGAGGCCCAAACTTATATGGACACTGTGGAGATGGAGTAATTAAATAATATAACATAATACCTAGCATACAGCAGGTCCTCAACAAGTGCAACTACACCTTGTCAAAGTAATTTTGTATTTCATGTCTTATTTGATTCTGATGCTATCACGCTGCTGTAAATGAAATAAGCAGTATTAGCATTCTTTTTCCCTAAATGATTTTTGTCAAAAATATAGATTTGTAGGCCTTGAATACATGAAAATTTTCAATTCAGTATACCAGAGGAGAAACCTTGTCTTTTGCATGTTTCAATATTTTTTTTTTTTTGAGTTGGAGTCTCACTCTGTCACCCAGACTGGAGTGCAGTGGCCGCTTCCGGCCACCACAACCTCGACCTGCTGGGATCTGGCAATCCTTCCGCCTCAGCCTTCCAAGTTGCCGGAATTACAGGCATGTGCTACCACGCCCGGCTGATTTTTTTTTTTTGATTTATTGTAGAGATGAGGTCTCCCTGCCCAGGCGGGTCTCGAACCCGCGGGCTCAGGCAATCCACTCACCTCAGCCTCCCAAAGGTGCGGGATTACAGGCTGAGCCACCGAGCCCGGCTTGTGTCAATATTTTAACACATAAATCTGGTATACAGTAATGTCTGAGAACTTCTGCTTTAGAGGTACCACTCAATGAACATTCAAAAGGCATGCCTTAAACTTCCTGATAATCTTGACTAAACCTTTAAATAGCTCACTGCAAGGTATGTGTTTGTAGGCAGAGCCAAGATGATTCTAATACACAACCCTGAGAATCTTTGCCTGATAGCTTATGACTGTCATGTCCTCCTATGAGCTCTAACGTCTTCTACCTACCCATTGTTTCTAATCTTTACTCTACATTAGCAACCCCAGAAGAAAAAAAAAACAACTACATTCCTTATGTCTTTATGTAGCCCTACATTACTTAGCATAATGTGTTGCACCCAGCCACAGATTAATCAATGTTATTGACTCACCAAATGATGTATTTGAAGCAACTAGTCAATACTACATTAGCCCTAAAGAAAGAATGTGGAATGCACTTGTTATGAACAACTTTTATTTGCCCATTGTTGTCATAACAACCACATCCCTCCTGAAAGGATGAGGAACAACTGCCTCTATCCTCTATCAGATTCTTTCTTCTCTGGTCCTTACTGGCTATGGTCACCAAGTTTCTGGCTGATATTTTTCTTTAACTAGTATAATGTGAGCCATTGCAAAAATTTATACAGGTTGACCTAAAACTTAACCTAGCCTCTTCCCGGCAGGCCTTTGGTTAATTTATCCATAGAAGTTACTTAATACACTCTGCTAGAAGCTCTGAAATGGTAGAATGTCCAGAGCTTCCCTTAAGTTGCCAATTCTTACACTATAGTTGTCATGTCTATGGTCTCTGGAATTAGACTGCCTGGAGTAGTACACATGCCATGACATTTGCTAACTATTTAATCTTAAAGGAAATATTATTCTTCTATGCATCAGTTTTCTTACATGTAAAAATAAAATGAGAAGGGATAATATCAGTATCCATCCTACATGGGTTTTGTGAGGATTAAATTTCATAATGTTTGTAAATAATTTAGCACTCTGATTGACAAATAAGAAGTGTTCCACAACTTAAGGAGAGGTGGTGTTATGGGCAGTGGCAGAACAGTGAGAAATATGCTAGTGTCAGGACCACCAGAGCCGTGAAATCACACAGAAATGTTTTGGCAACAAAAGTCAGACTAGGGACCAGATACTGAATCAGAGGCACAATCAGTCCAAACACTGAAGGGGAGACCTAATAGGAAGGAAAGGGTCTAGCTAAGTCATGAGGTTCTTATGTTCAGCAAGCTCGCACTGGTACAAGCAAGTAAATTACTCAAGCAGAGAAGTGATTACTCACATCGGTGCTTCCTCCCCAAGATGTATTGTGAGAAATTTTGGATAATTAGTGTTTAACTAAATTTTTAAAAAATATATTGCTAGCCGGGCTCGGTGGCTCAGCCTGTAATACTGCGCCTTTGGGAGGCTGAGGTGAGTGGATTGCCTGAGCCCGCGGGTTCGAGACCCGCCTGGGCAGGCGAGACCTCATCTCTACAATAAATAAAAAAATTAGCCGGGCATGGTAGCGCGCGCCTGTAATTCCGGCTACTCGGAAGGCTGAGGCAGAAGGATCGCCGGAGCCCAGCAGGTCGAGGCTGCGGTGGCTGGGAGCGGCCACTGCACTCCAGTCTGGGCAACAGAGTGAGACTCCAACTCAAAAAAAAAAATATATATATATATATATATATATATATATATATAGCTTTGATTTTTTTTTTTTTACCCGCAAAGTAAAAAACGGGTATATTAAGTGGCCAACTAGCTTTCTGTGTCTGGGTGTGATAGGAGATAATATAATAATCCCATAGCAGCTTCTCTCCTACTTTAAGAACTGTATCAACTCATCCAGTGTTCAGGGTCAATGCCACTATGCAGCATCTATGTTGACGACAGCTCTATTACATGATCTAAAAGAAGTAGAAGTAACAGCAGTTAGAATCAACTATGAATCCTCCCAGTTGTATTCCTGCACTTTATATAATACAAATACGTCTCCACTCCACCCACCTTTGGAAGCATAATTAATTGCTGTACTGTTCATAGTTAATGAGGTTCTCAGCTTCAAGGACCATTTTGCCCTTTAGGCTGGGCCAGAACTTACTTCTTAGTGAGAATTTGGCAAGGTACATTTTGTTTCTTTTTTATAGAGGAATAAAAATTATTGAATGACACTGTAAATTTCAGAAACCACAGTTTTGAAATGTAAATCTTTGGTTTTGTACAGCTAACCTGAGTGATACTGAATCACACACCAGGAAGAGTCCTGGCCAACTATACCATCTTGCTACTAGGTAGAATATCTTATGGTTGCTTTTCTTTCTGCTCTAGTAATTTGAGTTACACTAGACCATGTTCAACTCTCCCCAGGAAAAAGCACTGCAACTTCTTTAATAATTTTCTCTCAGCCCACTTCTTTTCCACTCCTTCCCTCACTACTGCCAATTTTCACTATAAATTCTTTTCTCCGTGTTACTTATGCTGCTTCTTCTTCCTGAAATGCATTCCCTCATCCTCCCGCCTCTTCAAGTTCTATGCATCTTTCAACACCTAGCTCAACTTCTACCTCACAAAATTGAGGCTCTGATGTTGCTTCCAGCAGACACCGTTTTGATCTTTTATAAATTGATATAGTAGTGTAAATTATGACTATGTTATGTTCATTATTTTAAAACAGGGGAGTGATATATGTCATCAGTGGTAATATACATGTAATTTTGGTCTTTATAACATTAGTTAAAGGTCCTGGAGGAGGACAAATTGATATTTGACAGTTCTTTTGTATTTTTCACAGTACTGTGTACAGATGCTTTAAGCATATATAAAGATTCACTTACAATACCCTAAGATCCCCAAGTATTCATATCCAGATTACCTCTGTCCAGTATCTAACTCATAATTGAATTTATTTTCTTAATAAATATCTAACACTCATTCTCCTTACAATTTTTAAAAATAGGAGAAATGTAAGAGGAAAAAGCAATATGACAATTAAGACAATTGTGGGTGCTGGTTCAAGATGGCTGACTGCAAGCAGCTGGTACTTGTCTCTCTCACAGAAAGAAATTGAAATAGCATGTAAATTCTAGCACTCCAGTGGATCATCTGAGAGAATATGCGGAGTTCACCAGAGAAGCAACAGGAATCATAGAGAATGGAGGACATTAAAACTGAGCAGCTATCAAGCCAGGATCAGCATGAATCTTTAAGAGTCTCCTTAACATAGGGAACAGGTGAGTAAGGGACCCCTGGAATTCCATGTCTCTGCCATGGACCTTTGCAATCCAAAACAAGGAAAAACCCCCTTTGGTATCCTCCTTCCTCGACTCCAGACTGAGGCAAAGAGCTGCCTAGAGACTGAGCAGAGGCATTTCTCCAAGCAATGTGGAATCCAGTGGGTTTTTGTTCCTGAAGCAGCCCAACACTGTCTGTGGCTGCCCTGCCAAAGAGAGAAGCTGGGCACGTTTGCACATCCCCAGGTCAGATACTGCAGCAACAGTAAGACAGAGAGGATAGATTATGAACTGCTTGTCCCCATTACAGGCTCCCACAGCACCTGCCCCGCCCCTACCTAAAGACTGTAGCCATGGCTCAACTCCCAGAGATTGCCAACAGCCTCTCTCACCACTGCTTCTACTCCTGTAACCTGTGGGTCAGAGAGAGAATGGGGAGGTGGGGCACTTTCATGGATCCCTAGAACAGAAACTACAGCTGCAGTGTAAAGGAGCTCATGGGTTGCACTCCATTCTACTCTGTTTCTGTGGCGCCCTGCCAAGCAGGGCTTCCCTGCTCCCCGTTTTTGTGATAGACTCCATGGATCAGGGAGAGAACTGGGAAGCAGGGCACTAAACAAAGCCAACTGACCATACAAACAACATACACCACAGCCATATCCACAAGGTAAAAAAGAAGAAACCCTCAAAAAGCCCCACTGCAATGATAGCAAATTCAAAAACATGAAGCATCAACTCCCCCAGATGTGAGAGAATTGGAGAATGAATTCTAGCAATAACAAAAGCCAGAGTGCTTCAACATCTCCAAACGATTGTACCAGCTCACTAGCAACGAATCCTAACCAGAATGAAATGTCTGAAATGAAAGGTAAATAATTTAGAATATAAGTAACAAAAAAGTTAGTGAGGTCCAAAAGAAAGTAGAAATCCAAAACAAAGAAGTCGGCAAGACAGTCCATAGTTGAAAGACGACATGGCTATACTAAAGAACCAAACTGAACTGCTGAAATTGAAGAATTTACTTCACAGATTTCAAAATACAATGGCAAGTCTTAAAAACAGACTAGGCCATGCAGAAGAAATAATTTCAGAACTCAAATAGTAATCTTTCAAATAAACCAGTCAGACAAAAATAAATTTTAATATGAATAAAGCCTTCAAAATATATGGAATTTTGTAAAGAGACAAAACATATGACAAATTGGCATTTCTCAGAGAGAAGAGAATAGAACCAACTTGGAAAACCTTGTGAAGACATAATATAGGAAAACATCCCAATCTTTCTCAAGAGGTTGACACGCAGATACAAGAACTTAAGGACTTTCTTAAGGTGCATAGTCATCAGACTATCCAAGGTCAATCAGAAAGAAAAAGGCTTAAAGGCAGCTAAAGAAAAGGGAATATTATCTACAAAAGAAGATCCATCAGATTAAAAGCAGACCTTTCAGTAGAAATCTTATAAGCCAGAAAAGAGTAGGGGTTCATTTTTACCATTCTTAAAGAAAAGAAATGCCAGCCAAGAATGTCTTACACCACCAAACCAAGCTTCATAAGTGAAAGAGAAATAAAGTTTTTTCCAGACAAGCAATCACTTAGGAAATTTATCACTATCACATTGACTCTACAAAAGATGCTCAAGAGAACTCTAACATGGAAATGAAAGAATGATACTGCCTACCAGAAAGGCACACATAAGCACATACCCCGTAAACCTTGTAAAGCAGTCACATGACCTATACTATAAAGAAACTAACAACTTTATGACAAGAACAAAACCCCCCATACAAATGGGAACCTTGAATGTCAACAGCTTAAATGTTCCTACTTAAAAAACATGGAGTGGTAAAATGGATTAAAAACAAGCATCTTTCTGTCTTCAGGAGATGCATTTCACATCTAATGGCAACCACAAACTCAAGGTAAAGTGATGGAGAAAGATCTATCAATCAAATAGAAAACAAAAAGGGTGAATGTTACTATTTTTACATCAAATGAAACAGATTTTAAACCAACAATAGGGAAACAAAAAAGGCAATGAAGGTAGGACATTCCATAACGAAAAAGCGTTCTGTTCAATAAGCTAATTTAATTATCCTAAATATATGCACAACCGATGTTGGAGTACCTTAATTTCTAAAACAATTACTACTAGATCTAATAGAATACTTAGACAGCCAGGCAATAATAGTGGGAGACTTCAACAATCCACTGGCAGCATTAAATAGATCATCAAGGAAGAAAACTAATAAATAAATTCTGCACATAAATCTGACACTTGACAAATAGAATCTAATATACATCTTTAGAATATGTCACCCAGCCACCCAATGTATATTCTGTATACATTCTTCTCATTTGCACGGGAACATGTTCTAAGATTGGCCACATGGTCAGTCATAAAGCATGACTCAGTAAATTCCAAAAACTCTAAATCATACCAAGCATCTTCTCAGACCACAAAGGAATAAAAATAGAACGAATACCAAGAATAGTTCTCAAAACCACACAAATATATGAAAAGTAAAGTTTGGTCCTGAATGAGTTTGGGGTAAAAAAAATAAAATCAAGCCATAAATTTAAAAAATTATTTGAAACTAAGGAAAATAGAGATACAAACTACCAAAACCTCTGGGATGATGCAAAAGCAGTGTTAAGAGGAACATTTATAGTGCTAAATTCCCACATCAAGAAGATAGATCTCAAATAAACAACCTAATGTCACACACTTCCCAATAAATTAGAAAAACAAGAACAAACTAAATTCAAAGCAAGCAGAAGAAAATAAATAATGAAATGCAGAGTCAAACTAAATGAAACTGAGATCCCCAAAATCAAAAGTAAACAAAAACTTGGTTATTTAAAAGGACAAACAGGGTTCAAAAAACACTGGCCAGATTTTTTAAAAAAGAGAGAAGATCCAAATAAGCAAAACAAAAATGAAAGAAAGCATTATCACAACTGATTCCACAGAAATAAAAAAGATTTTCGGAGATAACAATAAACAACTCTATGCATGTAAAATGAAAAATCTAGAGAAAATTGATAAATTGCTGGAAACACCTCCCAATATTGAAAGAGAAAAACCCTTATCAGACCAATAATGGGTAACAAAATTGAATCAGTAAGAAAAAAGCCTCCCAACCACAAAAAACCTTGGACCAGACGAAATCATAGCCAAATTTTACCAGACATGCAAGGAAGAGCCCTACTAAAACTATTCCAAAGAACTGAGGAAGAGAGATTCCTCCCTAGGAAGAACTCTTAGCATGATAGGAAGGCAATTAATGTGATACCAAAATCTGACAAAGACAAAAAGAAAAAAGAAAGAAACTACGGGCTGATTTCCCTAATGAACATAGATGCAAAATTCTCAACAGAATACTAGCTAACTGCACACAGCAGCACATCAAAAAGTTCATTCATCATGATCAAGTGGGCTTTATCCTGAGATGCAAGGACTGTTCAACATATATACATCAATAAATGTGATCCACCACATAAACAGAATTACAAACAAGAACCACATGAGCATCACAATAGACGCAGAACAAACATTTAATAAAATCTAATATCTGTTCATGATTTAAAAGAAAAAATTCTCATCCAACTAGATATCAAAGGAATATACCTCAAAATAATAAGAGCCATCTATGACAAACCCATAGCTAACGTTATACTTAATGGAAAGAAGCTGGAATCATGCCCTCTAAGAATCATAACAGGACAAGGATGTCCATTCTTACCATTACTATTTAACATAGTACTGAAAGTCCTAGCCAGAGTAATCAGGGAAGAGAAAGAAATAAGCAGTATATACATTGGAAAAAAGAAAGTCAAATGATCTCTCCTTGCAGGTGATATAATTCTATACATAGAACCCAAAAGTTTCCTTCGAAAATTCTTAGCACTGATAAACGACATAAGTAAAGTCTTAGGATACAAAATGAATGCTCAAAAATCATTTGCATTTTTAAACACAACAACAGACAAGCTGAAAACCAAATTAAAAAGTATGATCCCATTTACAGTAGCCAAAGAAAATAAAATCCCTGAGATACATCTAACCAAAGAGGTGAAAGATCTTTACAATGAGAACTACAAACACTTCTGAAAAAATCAAAGATGACAAACAAATAAAAAAGTATTCCATGCTTATGGACTAGAAGAATCAATATCATTAAAATGCTCATTTTACTCAAAGTAATCTACAGATTCAATCCAATCTCTATCAAATCAGCAGCATACTTTTTCACAAAATTAGAAAAAAAAACAATTCTAAACTTCATATGGAACCAAGAAAGAGGCTGAATAGAGAAATCAATTCTAAGCAAAAAAGAACAAAGTTGGAGACATCACATTACCCAGCTTTAAATTTTGCTACAAGGTGGTAAAAACCTAAAAAGCATGTTACTGTTAGAAAAATAGACACATAGACCAATGGAACAAAATAGATAACTCAGAAATAAAGTCACTCACCTACAACCAACTTATCTTTGACAAAGTCAACACAAATAAATATTGAAAAAAAAAAACAACCTATTCAATAAATGGTGCTGGGGAAACTGGCTAATCATGTACAGAAAAATGAAACTGGACCTTTACCTCTCACCAAACAAAAAGTAACTAAAGATAGATTAAAAATTTAAGCAGAAGATCTCAACCTATAGAATCCTAGAAGAAAACCTAGAAAACACTCCTTTTGGATATTGGCCTACATAACGAATTTATGACTAGGTCTTCGAAAGTAAATGCATCAAAAACAAATATTGACAATTGTGATCTAAATTAAAGAAAGAGCTTTTGTACAGCAAAAGAAACTATCAACATAGTAAAGAACCTACAGAATGGAGGAAAATATTTGCAAACTATGAATCTGACAAAGGACTAATATCCAGAATCTATAAGCAAATTAAATCAATCGACAAGAAGAAAACAAATCACTCTATTTAAAAATGGGCAGGCCAAGTTCCGTGGCTCAGCCTGTAATTTCAGCACTTTGAGAGGCTGCAGCAAGTGGATTGCCTGTGTCCACGGGTTTGAGACCAGCCCAGGCAACTTGGTGAGCCCTCCTCTCTACAATAAATCAAAAATTAGCCGGGTGTGATAGCATGTGCCTGTAGTTCTGGCTACTTGGAAGGCTGAGACGGAAGGATCGCCAGAACCCAGCAGGTCGAGCTGGGGTGGCGATGAGCATGAGATTCCAACTCAAAAAAGTTGGAGTGAGACTCTAACTCAAAGAAAAAAAAAAGGAAAAAAAATGGTCAAAGGATATGATCACACACTTCTCAAAAAAAAGACATACAAGCAGACAACAAACATGAAAAAGCGTCCAACATCACTAATCATTAGAAAAATGCAAATAAAAACCACAATGAGACACCATTTCACACCAGCCAGAATGGCTATTATTAAAAGGTCAAAAAACAACAGATGTTGGCAAAATTACAGAGAAAAGGGAGCACTTGGACCCTGCTGGTAGGAATGTAAACTAGTTCAACCCCTGTGAAAAGTAGATCGAATTGTGTTTTTTATTCAGGTTTCTGTTTGTCTATTATTGGTGTAGACAAATGCGATTGTCGTTTGTACATTTATTTTGTATCCTGAGACTTTGCCAAAGGCCTTTATCAGTGTAAGGAGGTTTTTGACAGATTCTCTTGGGTTTTCAAGGTACACAATCATATCATCTGCAAAGAGAGATAACTTGACTTCCTCTTTTCCTATTTGGATATCCCTGATTGCCTCCTCTTCTCTGATTGCTCGAGCCAGACTTCCAATACTATGTTGAACAGAAGGGGTGAAAGTGGGCATCCTTGTCTTGTTCCAGTTTTCAGGGGAAATGGTTCCAATTTTTGTCCATTTAGGAGTATGCTGGCTGTGGGTTTCTCATAGATGGCTTTTACTATTTTGAGGTATGTTCCCCATATGCCTAGATGTTCAAGGGTTTTTATCAAAAAGGGGTGCTGGATTTTATCAAAGCTTTTTCTGCATCTAATGATATAATCATGTGGTTTTTGTTTTGACATCTGTTGATGTATTTAATTACATTTATGGTTTTACGAATGTTGAACCAGCCTTGCATCCCAGGAATGAAGCCTACTTGGTCATGATGGATGATTTTTGAGATGTATTGCTGAATTCGGTTTGCTAGGATCTTGTTGAGAATTTTAGCATCTATGATCATCAAAGATATTGGCCTGTAGTTCTCTTTCTTTGTTGGATCTTTACCTGGCTTGGGTATCAATGTGATGTTGGCTTCATAAAATGATTTGGGGAGAGTTCCATCTTTTTCAATCACCTGGAATACCTTCAGTAGGATTGGTATCAGCTCCTCCTTAAATGTCTTGTAGAATTCTGCTGGAAAGCCATCTGGACCAGGGCTTTTTTTTGTAGGAAGTTTTCTTATTATGTAGTCAATTTCCTTGATTGTTATTGGTCTATTTAAGGTCTCAATTTCTACTTCACAAAAGAGGACATTCGAGCAGCCAACAAACACGTGAAGAAATGTTCAACCTTACTAATCATCAGGGAGATGCAAATCAAAACCACACTGAGATACCACCTAACTCCAGTCAAAATGACAATTATCAACAACTCAAAAAATAACAGCTGCTGGAGAGGGTTTGGCGAAAAAGGAACACTTCTACACTGTTGGTGGGAGTGTAAACTAGTGCAACCTCTGTGGAAAGCAGTGTGGCAATTCCTAAAAGCTCTAAATATCAACTTCCCATATGACCCTGCAATCCCGCTACTGGGAATATACCCTGAAGAACTCAAATCACTCTATAAAAAGATACCTGCACACGTATGTTTATTGCAGCGTTGTTCACAATAGCAAGAACCTGGAAACAACCATGCTACCCATCAAAAGAGGCATAGATTAAAAAAATGTGGTACATATACATGATGGAATACTACGAAGCCATAAAAAAGAACAAAATCATGAATTTCGCAGCAACCTGGATGGAACTAGAGTCTGTAATACTGAGTGACCTCTCACAGAAACAAAGATCCGAGTATCACATGTTCTCACTCATATAATGGACCTTGAACATCCAACATAATACTATAAGAAAATGACTGACGGTACTGGGAAACTATGGGGGGGAGGGGGATGGGATTAACAGTAGCAAATAACTGTCTGGGGAAGGAGAAATACCTCTTATCAACAGGGTGCCTGAATGAAACATAATTGTACACCTAACTCTTAACTGTACCCCATAAAACCATAATAAAAAATATTGATAAAAAAAGAAAAGTAGATCGAAATATTCTCAAATATCTGAAAATAGAATTACCACTGGAACCAACAATCCCATTACTAGGTATATACCCAAATAAACATAAATTTTTCTCACAAAAGACTCTTGCACTTTTATGTTTATTGTAACCCTAATTATAATAGCTAAACATGGAAACAAACAGCTTATCAATGGTGGACTGAATAAAAATAAAAGTGACACATATACACCATGGAATAATATACAGCCATAGAAAAGATGAAACCATGCCCTTTGCAGCAATGTCGATGAAACTGAGGTCATTATTCTAAGAAAATTTTTGCAGCAACGGAAAACCAAATACCTCATGTTCTCATTTATAAATGGGAGCTAATTGCTGAATATATAAGGATATAAAAGTGGAAACAACTGACACTGGGGACTCCTAAAGCAGGGAGAGAGGGAGAGTGGCAAGGGTTGAAAAATGACTTATTGGGTACCAGGTTCACTATTTGGGTCATGGGATCAACAAAGCCCAAACATCACCATCGCACAATATACGCAAGTATCAAACCTGCTTATGTACTCCTTGAATTAAAGAAAAAGACAATTAAAATTTTAAAAAGAAAAAAACAATTTGCCATCACTCTCTGCTATCAATTTTTATGGCAGCAAAATTAATTTTAAACCACACTTATTTAATCTGGTGATTAAAACCTACTTTATCTGCTGCTCTGGTAATGTCTGGGTCAGAAACTGAGATAAAAAAGTAACGAGTTAACATTTATTATGAGCTTTCCAGATGCCACGTGTTCTATAAAGATTTATTTCTTCCAACAATCCTATAAAGGGAAGTTTATTTTCATTCCACAAGCAACAACAACAACAAAACCTAAAGACTGGTAAGGTAACATAACTTGATCTTATTTGTGCTAATAAGTTTTCAGGGAAAAAATTTGAACCTAGATCTGGCTTTACTTCAATGCTCATATTCAAAATTGTTTTATGTGGTCTTGCTGTTTTCTCTGGGCTTGCTGAAGGCCCAAAAAGAGGAATTTACTCTCTGTACCTGATCAGACTGTGGAAGTCAGGATCTTACAGGGTTATAAGATGCCAATGTATTCACTACCATAGGAAAATTTTACTGTAGATGGAGCATCACTGTATGGCATAAAAATTATGCCACAAGACTTTGAAACAAGACATGCTGGTTTGCAATTTCTGACTCTGTCACTAACTACCTATGTGAGAGTGGAAAACTTATTTACCCATTTTTGGTCTTAGTTTTTGTTTTTTTTTTCTTGTCTAAAAAGTGAGATATTGAGAAAGGTGATATCTATGATTCTTTCTAACTTTAATAAGTCCACAAATTAAATATAAAAATTATTATTCCAGAAGCGACAGCTGCTAGAATCTGTAATTAAACAAACCAAGAGAAAAGTCTGACTCAATAAATTTAAATATATATGTTAAGCTAAGCTAAATTTAGTGTTTCAGTGCTAACAATTTTGCCTTGCAAGTTAATACAGAAATCAGTGTAATAGTAAATTTTCCTGACTTAAAGAGGAAAGTATCTCATTACAATGTCATCGAAAAAAATTCAGCAGGTAAAAAGGCTAGAAACATTATAGGAATTGGCATTTACAGTCTGAGTAAATGAGGTTATGGTATAGAAGAGTATCTCTACATGTCTTAGAGGTTTACGCTGAGACCTCTTTGTGAATTAAACATTAGGACATGGTGTGTACCCCAGTTTTCCCCCTTTCTCAGTCTCCCATGTCAAGAAAAGCATGTCTAAACCTCCCTGTGTTGATTCTGGCTGCTTTCTGCACTTATCCTGTCTGAGCATTTATATTCTAAGCTTCTGAAAACAAAGTTCTTCAAAAAGATAAAATAATTTATAGCCAGGTGACTTAAAAAATAATTTAGCAGCCGGGCTCAGTGGCTCAGCCTGTAATCCCGCGCCTTTGGGAGGCTGAGATGAGTGGATTGCCTGAGCCCGCGGGTTCGAGACCCGTCTGGGCAGCGAGATCTCATCTCTACAATAAATCAAAAAAAATCAGCTGGGCATAGTAGCGCATGCCTGTAATTCCGGCTACTTGGAAGGCTGAGGTGGAAGGATCGCCGGTGACCAGCAAGTCGAGGCTGCGGTGGCCGGGAGCGGCCACTGCACTCCAGTCTGGGTGACAGAGTGAGACTCCAACTCAAATAATAATAATAATAATAATAATAATTTAGCATGGCTCCTTTTGTAGCTTGATACCACAAGCAAACCTAAATCACACTGCTTTTGCAGTGGTAAAAATATTATTAACTCACAATGCCTTGTTAACCACTGACCTAATATTTGATAGAAATAAAATAAAGATTGGGGCTCTATGGCTATAAATAATAACTGTATCTGTCTGTATTTGATTTATAATCCATTGTAAGTTGTTACCATCACTTAACTTTCATCTCAAGGAATCTCAGATTGAAATTTTTGAATGACAGAAGCTTTTTATTGGGCAATATCACAAAATATTAGTATTATCTGACATCAGAAGTCATATAGGCAGGGAATCAAGCAAAAACAAAATAGATCTCTGCTACCCTACTTTTGTGTCTCATTTAAATCCCTGTTTTCCATGTGTTTAAGTGTAGTATATATGCAATTGTGCATGTATATATCAGTGTAAGGTTAAGAGACAAAAAGAAAGGGAGGTCAAGGTAGAGGAAGATGGGAGACACAGAAACAAAGACAAAAAGATGATGAAAGACAGCAAGTGGGAACCAAAGAATATCATATATTAGTTTTTGGTTCAAAGCATCTGCATGTTCAACACCATGTTCAGTTTGGGAACTGTGACTAATACTGTCTTTTGACTTACCCCATAAGGATTCATTTATCTTGCTTTCTAATAGATTTTGTTTGCTAAAATATGCATAAGCCCAGGAAATATATCATGATAAGTCCGAGCCTGTTATGGCAATTCTGTTTCTCTTTCTTAGAGACAGGACTAATGAGATACATGTGATGCAATTCAGGCCAATGGAATCAGAAAAGAAGTCTGGTACAGGATTCTTGGAAAGATTTTCCTTCCCTAGACTCTCCCAGCAAGCTTAGATCTATCATGAGTCATCTCTTGTTACTGGGCATATCTTAGCTTTTAAAAAATAGGTTTTAGTTGTCCCTTGTTTCTTTCTCCTTTGAACATTCTCATATAAGGATATGATGCTTGGAGCTATTTCAGTCACCTAGTGACCACAACAAAAGAGCAAAAATAATTTCAAAGTTCCACTCGGTGTCCTGACATCATCATTCTGTTGAATTAATGCTAGCAACAACTACCTCCTGATTTTTCCTTTAGCGAATACTAATTGTCTTTATGATTTAAACCATGACTAGTTCAGTTTGTTCTTTCTTATAACCATATGTGTTTTCAGTGATGCAGGAACCTGCCCAAAAATGTGACCACCTTCTAAATAGTTGGAATGAAATCTAATGCCCAATGTTTATTATGTTTGAGAGCACACACACTTCTAAGTCAGATTGTCCTTTATGACTCATCTCATACTTCAGCTCAGCCTTAAAGTGTTCCCACTCTTGGTCATGTTGTCCTTTATTCTTTCAAGACTATGCCAAGATACTGATGACACATTTTGGCACTTGACTAAATAGAGATTTGTGTTCTTTATTTCTATCTTCTAAATTAATGTCATCTCTTCAACAAGATTGTAAATTTCTCCAGGGCAGTGTTTGACTCTTCTAACAAACGCATTACCTGGGAGAATGTGGCTTCTACTTATTGAATTGAATTGTAGCATTCTTTGCTGCCTGCTCATGCTAGAGACTCTGAAACTAGTCTCTAAGATGGATACTAGTGGGAGCATGATTCTCTAAATCAGGTTCTTGAGGGAAAGTGTTTTACTCCATTCCCCAGTCCCCAGTGCAGCTTCATGTAAGTAAGCCTCAAATAAACAAAACAATCATAGTAAATTTTAATAGTTTGATTATCTCAGACCTCTGCTTTGCCAAAGTCAATCTAATATTTTTGTGACTCATGGATTGTTGTACACACCAGCCTAAGCAGCCTGAGAGTATAATTAAAGGGGCATATCAGTGAATGTTTTAATGAACCAAACAATGGCTTAGCTACGTTGTCAAATCAATTTAAAGTCAACTAAATTCACCAATGTTACCATGGTTCCAACTAACAGTGGAGTTTTAAAGCCTATGCAGACACCCAATGCCTTTTCGGTCTTTGCTTGTTCTTAGGTTATAAGCTAATTAAGCCTAAGTCTGTCTCTGTCTCTCTCTCTCTTTGGCTCTGTCTCTGTCTCTCTGCTGTCTCTCTCTTTCTCTCATACACACACACACACACACACACACACACACACACACACACACTGCTTCTACAGACTGTGCAAAATACTTAAAGTCTAAGGAAACATAAAGTCAGAATAAAGAATTTTAGTGTCCTGGTTGACTCATAGAAGCTTTTATTTGTTCACCTAACAATATTCCCCATCTTCAGCAGAAACACTGGAATTTTTACATCTCACAAAAGTAGATGTGCTTGTCTTCCATTCCTCTCACTATAAACCAGGTACCTGTTTCCCACCCCCCACATAAATCATCAGCAATCAAAAGTGGATTCACTTGACAAATGATGTATCATTCTCATTAATGAATGGCTTTAGTCCATGACTTCCAAAGGGCTTTCATTTTACTTTTGCTTCTTTGCTGCCCATCCTTCTTTTCACTGTTATTATTATATTTTATGTGAAGGATTCATAGATGATATCTTTCTTTGAACAATTCTTAGATGCATGTAGGGGAAAACAGGCAATTAGAAAGTTAGCACCTGCACAATTCAATTCCAAGGCACTTTAAACAACAGTGCTAAATTTACTATAGAAAAGCAAATGTTTATCTTAAATATGGTTTAATCCTCTTTTCCAGGAAGCTTATGTAACAAAAAAATACAGCTGGAGGCTATAGTGGCCCATTTATAACCATATTTGGGTTTGTTACCAGGAAACCTGTCAAAATCAGCTTAGCTTGTTCGACTGGCTTATTCTGGCTTGCTGCGTTGTTCTTCTCATTTGATTTTTAGGAGTTCAAACTGCTTAAGTGATGCCAAACAGGGGAAACAGTTTTGACTTTGCCAAGTGGGCATGACTCGAATAAGTGGAATAGATGGTTATCTACATGGTGTCATGTTTGAGGGGCTGCTCATTTGTCTCTGCCTCTTCCCAGTACTCTTTTTACTGGGATGACTGTGGATCCCCTCCTCAGAGTCATTATTTTGAGATACAACAAAGCCTACAGCAAGCTACATATGGCATGTAAATATATCTCCTTCTTGGGAAATAAGCCAATGTATTAGACTGATTGTGCCTCACTAGCAGAAAGGAAAAGAAGGTAGGTTATTGTAAGATACTCAAATGCCAGCACTTAACCAAAATTTAGGCAGCCACATTTTGCTCCCTGCTTAAGAAGAGGCAGGGCTGAAGTCAAACTAGCCATGGTTAATATTGCTTTCATCTTTGTTGTTCAGAACTTGGCGCCATTACCCTCTTTGCTTATGATTCATCTTCTTACTTATTAAACAGGGCCATCCAGTGATAACCCACTATACAGATGATCCCTGAATTACAGTGGTTTAATTTATGATTTTTTGACTTTACAAAAGTGTGGCAGTAATGCACATTCAGTAGAAACCATACTTCAAATTTTGTTATTTTCTTGGACTAGCAATATGCAATCAGAGACTCTCTTCCAATACTGGGCAGCAAGCATAGCTCCTAGTCAGCCACGCAATCATAAGAGTAAACAACTGATACTCTACAGAGTACTGTATTGACAGATGACTTTCCCCAACCATAGCTTAATGTAACTATGCTCAGCATGTTCAAGCTAGGCTAGCCTAAGCTATGATACTTGGTAGGTTAGGCATATTAAATGCATTTTCTGCTTACAATAAGTTTATCAGCATGTAAACTCATTGTAAGTTAAGGAGTATCTGTATTAGTTTTCTATTGCTGCATAAAAAATTATCCCATAATTACATGGTTAAAACTACATTCATTTATTAGTTCGGAGTGCTGTAGATCATAAGTTCAGGAAGGCTTGATAGAGTACTCTATTCTGGGTCTCAACGAGACTAAAATTAAATGTGTTGGCCAGACTAATCTCTTATACGAACTATGTGGGGAAGAACCTACTTTGAAGCTCATTTAGATTGTTGGAATAACTCAGTTCCTTATGGTTGTAGGATTAAAGTCCTCATTTTCTTGAAATCTATTAGCAAGGGTGACTCTCAACTTTCTCTGATCCTTTCACATGGTCGCCTGCATCTTTACTGCCAATAACAGCATGCTCTTGGAAACTCTGACTTCCTCTTCTGCCACAAGTTTGAGAATATTCTGCTTTTAAAAAGATTGTGGGATTATATTTGACCCACCCAGTCTCCCTTTTGCTATACAGTATGACAATCATAGGAGGAACACTAGGACACTAAGATATGGGGACCCTAAAATTCTGGCTACCATATCTGCACTTCTTTTTGTATTAGAATAATTTTTCTTCACCTTTTCCCTGATTGGAATGTGAGATATATCTAATTTTAATATTTGTCTGTTATATTGAAAAAACATAGTATCCCTTGGACTCTTTCTTAGGAGCCTTAATCTGTAGAGTACTCTTCATTGTTCATATCCAGATTCTGCGAGTCACAACATTTTCTAAGATTACAAGAAAATAGGGATGAGATCTACAAATGAAGACATGCCTCATGTGGGATAAAGGTTGCATTTTCAGCTTTGTTTTTTTCTAATTCTCATTTCACACACTGCTATGATGATGGATGATGATGGAGAGGAACAAAACAATAAACTAGAAGAAATGTATAGGCTTTTTAAAGGTAACTTTTGTAAGCCTTGAATAATACGAACCCCTCTGAGTGAGACTTAAGATATTGCTTTCCCTAATCTCCAGTGTACAACATTAAGTTGGAATATATTCCCAAGACTCGGAGAACAAAGCCAATCTTTTCCTTCTTTTCATTAGCCCAAGATATTTTCAGATATTCCCTGAGAGCAATCTGTTTTCATGAGTGAGCCTGAGAAAATTGCATACTCACCAATAGTAATTAAAATGCACTTTGGAGGGCATGAATGGAGTCTCAGCTACTCAAGAAGTGTACTTAAGTGATGGAATGCTAGGAGTCTGAAGAGGAAGAACCAGAGGCTCATATACGTAACAACAGTGACTTTTTTTTTCCTAAACCTGTATCACTGGAGAAAAAGTGAAATTTTGTGTCATAAAAATGTGTTACTAAGGTAGTAAGAGGCCAAACTCATATACTTACAAGGGCCAGTATTATAAAGTAAATGGAGAAAGTTCTGTATGGGAGAGAAAACAGAGTGAGGGGAATTCTGGTGAATGAGAGAGCACATGTCAATATGTTAAGGCACTACTCAGCTGCAGTCAATTGTTGCCATATGATAATTTAGGACTATTGGTTTTCTATATTAAAAAAATAAATATGAAGTCAGATTTAGTCAAAATTTTTCCTATAAAATCTACTGATTTTTAAATGTGGGTAATTAAAACACTGTGAGTAGGACTTTTGGTTTCAGCTCTGAAAAAGAAAAATATGACAAGCCCTCACTCTCATCCTTGTAACAAAAATAACAAAAAGCTGGACAATCTAAAAATAAATGACCTTTCTTAGACTCGATAGAGAACTGAGTTCAAAGGACAAACCACCAACCCAATATTTGGAGAAACAGGTACATCTAAAAGTAAAGCAACCAAGACCTTCTAATCTGAAGAAGAAACTGCTGGAGCCATAAACTGGTGGGAACACTTAAATGGTAATTTTGAAGAAACAGAGTGTGAACTAGCATGACAGTGAGAAACTCCTGAGGGCTGCAGTCTGAGTGGAGGGGCATAATTTTGGAAATGAGTGAACTTTGAAAGACTAAGAGCAAACGGATCTATATATATGCACTGTACTCTAGTTAATAAAGTTTTGTCCCCTGGGGGAAGGGCTAACGATCCTGGTAGTGCTATGCACGTATACTGGGGTTCAACAATTAAGTAAATTGTTTGTGGAAAATGGGATCCAGGTGCTCATTGTTGAAGTAGAGATTTATAGATAAGCCCCAAGAGTAGGCCAGAATGATCCATGTGATAATGGGTTGGAGTTAAAGACATCAATATGAAGTCAGATTTAGATTGATATAGATAACGTATGGTTACACACAGACATACTTAAACAGTTGGCAACCTCCTCGGGTCCCCTGCTACTGTGGGAGCTTTTCTGTCCTCTCAATAAATCCTGCTTTCTCAGAAAAAAAAAGAAATACAGTTAAGCGTACATTAACTGGATAGTATACATGGGTATATTTTCTGTTTGCTGATGTGGCCTACAAGCAATGAACCTTAATAACAATGAACATAACTAGTAACCATATTTCCATTTCTGTGGAAATACATGAAAATCAATCAAATGAGAACTGGCAAAGACTATTTATTCAGAACTTTTTATAGCAATGTAGTAAGCCACCATCACTTGTGTTTTGTCAGAAACTCAAAGGCGGGCAGAAGGTTGGAAACACTTTACAGTGGGAAAAAGGAAGGCTTCGGGTATTCCCAGATTATAGACTGCTAATGTGTAATTGGCATCTGGTTAACAGTTGATTCTCTAATTGGTTCTAAATTGTAAGTGGGTATAAGAATTAGGAAAGCTGTAAGATTACTCTTAAGCTGTAAGGTATTAAGTCCTGGCCATTTGGGACTGATTGTAGCAAGGATTGTTTGGATGGATGGGTTGGTTGCTAGAGAGAGTGGTCTGAGTTCCTACAAATCTGACTTGTAGATAGTAGGCTGACTTCCTGTGTTGGTCATTGTATATAATGGGTTGGTTTTCTGGATTGGTTGCTGTAGATTGGGGATCAGCGTCTTATTTTTATATGTGGTCTGGCTATTGTCTGTCTATATATTGTTTCTTATTTTTAATACCATTTTACAATAAAAAGAATTAAAACTCCTTGGAAAAATGTCTGATTATAGGACTGGGGCAAGAAATATACAAATCAAACCTGGAGTGTCTTATAGTGACAGAAAGTTAAGGAGTTATTTTAAAAAATCAAACAAACAAGCAAACAAACCAAACAAAGTGATAGTTGTATGTCAAAGGGACACAGAATCCTAGTGAAGGACCTTTCAATTACCAAAGTTGAAATAATTTGAACAAAAATATAAATATTTTATAAAAAAACCTAAATACTGGGTTATAACTCAAAGGATGCAATAGATATCTATGAGTTTACATTGATATAAATAAATGATAAATACACAAATAATTGGGCAAAATAGACAAAACTTCCATGCACAATTTCAAATAATTATTTTACAGTGGAGAAACCTGACACATACTACTTCAGACACATAACCAAGGTCAGCATCAGTAGTCTTAAATCATGTTGATAATATGTACCATTGATATGATGTGATAAGGATGAAACTTTAACGTTCTGGTTTGTATCCCAAAAATGTATAACCCAAATTTAACATCAAGCAAATCCCAGCTGAATAAATTCTACAAAATATCTAACCAGTTTTCCTCAAAACTGTCAAGATCATGAAAAATAAAGAAAGTCTAAGAAATTGTCACAACCAAGAAGAGCCTAAAATACCAGATTGACTAAATGTAATCTGGTATCCTGAATAGTGCCTGCAATGTAAAAAAGGAACATTAGGTAAAAATCAAAAAATTCCAAATAATGTAAGGACTTCAGTCAATAATAATACATCAAAATGAAAAAGGAAATACAACATACTAAAATCTATGGGATGTGGCAAAAATAGTACTAAGAGGGAATTTTATAGCAATAAACATTTATATCAAATAAGTAGAAAGACTGCAAATAAACAACCTAAAGATGCACCTTAAGAAACTAGAAAAGCAAGAACAAACCAAACCCAACATTAATGGAGGGTAATAAATAATAAAGAACAAAGCAGAAATAAATGAAATTGAGAATAAAAAAATAATATAGAAGAACAACAACAAAAAAGTTGAGTTTTAAAAAAGGTAAAATCAACAAGATTTTAGGTATAATAACCAAGAAAAAATAAAGAAGAACCAAATAAAATCAGAAATGAAATAGAAGACATGATAACTGATACCTCAGAGATAAAAAGAATCATTAGGGACTGTTATGAACAATTACATGCCAACAAATTTGAAAACCTAGATGAAATGAATGAATTCCTAGACACATACAATTGACCAAGATCGAACCATTCAAAAATAAAAAAATCCTCAACAAACCAAAAACAACAAGATCTAAGACATAATAAAAAGTCTCCCATCAAAGAAGAGCCCAGGACCTGATGAACCTATTGCTGAAGTCTACCAAATATGTAAAGAACTAATAACAATCCGACCCAATCTCTCTTTAAAAAATTGAAAAGGAGGGGATATATCCAAACTCATTCTTATGAAGCCAACATTGCCCTAATACCAAAGACAAGACAAGGACAGAACAACAAAAAAAGAACACTACAGGTCAATGTTTCTGATGAACACAGATGCAAAAATCTTCAACAATATACTAGTAAACCCAATCCAACAACACATTAACAAGATTATGCACTATGATCAAGTGAGATTTGTACCAGGAAGGCAAGATACCCTACATTAACAAAATCAAGGACAAAAACCAAATGATTATTTCAATAGATGCCCCAAAAGCATTTAATAATATCTAACATCCTTTATGATAAAAATCCTCATCAAAATGAATATGGGGAATATACCTCAAAATAACAAAGGCCACAAATAACAAACCCACAGCTAATATCATACTGCATAGGGAAAAGGTGACAGCATTCCTTCTAAAAACTAAACAAGTCAAGGATGCCCACTCTCACCGTTATTAATTAACATATTACTGGAAGTCCTGGCCAGAGCAATTAGGCAAGAAAAAGAAAGAAAAAGCCTTCAACTGAAAAAGAATAAGTCCAATCAGCCTTGCTCACAGATGATACAATCTTATACCTAGAAAAGTTTAAACACCACCAACAACAAAAAAAAACTATTAGAACTGATAATTGAATTCAGTAAAGTTGCAGGATACAAAATCAGCATACAAAAATGTTGTCATTTATATCCGTCGGCAATGAACAAACTTAACATGGAATCACTTGCATTTACAATAACTACAAGAAAATAAAATACATAGGACTAAATCTAACCAAAGAAATGAAAGATCTATACAAGGAAAACTACAAAACCTGATGAAAGAAATAGAAGAGGGAATAAACAAATGAAAAGTTATCCCATGCTCATGAATTGGAAGAATTAATATCATTCAAATGACATTACCCAAAGCAACTTACAAATGCAATATACTCCTCATCAAAATATCAATGATTTTTTTCACAGAAATATGTAAAAATAACCCTAAAGTTTATATATTATCCAAAACACCATGATACTGGCATAAAAACAGACACATAAACCAATGGAAATGAATAGAGAATTCTCATATAAATCTACACATGTACAACCAACTCATCTTTGACAAAAGGCACCAAGAATGTACAACAAGGGAAAAGACAGTCTTTTCAGTAAATGGTGCTGGGATAACTGGATAATGACATGCAGAAGAATGAAATTAGGCCCATATTTCTCACAATACACTAAAGTCAAATTACAATGTAAGAAATGAAAATATGAAACTACTAGAAGAAAACATTGGGGAAAGGCTTGAGGACATTGATCCGGGCCAATATATTTTTTATAAGACTACAAAGGCAAAAGTAGATAATTGGGACTACCTCAAGCTAAAAAGCTTTTACACAGCAAAGTAAAAAAAATCAGCAAAGAGACAACCCACAGAATAGGAGAAAATATTTGCAAACTATCCATCTGACAAAAGATTAATAACCAAAATATGTAAGGATCTCAAACAACTTAATACAAAAAAATCCAATTTAAAAACGGGCAAAGAGGACAACTCCCTCAGATCCCATCCCCCTGTGGGAGCTTCTCTGTCCTCTTAATAAATCCTGCTTTCCTGAAAAAGAAATAGGCAAAGGAACTGAACAGACATTTCTCAAAGAAAGACATACAAATGGCCAACACGTATATTTTAAAATGTTCAACATCACTAATCAGAAAAATGCATATTAAAACCAAAATCATATATCATCTCACCAAAGTCAAAATGACTTGATCAAAAAGACCGGCAATAACAAATGCTGGCAGGGATGCGGAGAAAGGGGAACCCTTGTATACTGTTGGCGAGAAAATAAGTACAGCCTCTATGGAGAACATTATAGAGGTTCTTCAAATAACTAAAAATAAAATTAACATATGAACAAGCAATTCCACTACTGGGTATCTATCCAAAGGAAAAGAAATCTGCCCATGTTTATTGCAGAACTACTTATAAGAGCCAAGATATGGAGTCAATCTAAGTGCCCATCAACAGATGAATGGATAAAGAAAATGTGGCATGCATACACTATGGAATATTATTCAGCCATTTGTAGCAACATGGATGAAACTGGAAAATATTATTATAAGTGAAATAAGCCAGGCACAGAAAGACAAATATCACATGTTCTCACTCATATGTGAGAGCTAAAAAAGTGGATCGCATGAAGATAGAGAGTAGATAGGTGTTTACTAGAGACTGCGAAGGGAAAAGGAAGAGGAGGTATGAAGGAGAAACTTTAAAAAATAATAATGTAACAGTATTGACACATTAGTTATAACAAATGTACCATACTGATATAAAATATTAATATGGAAAACTTAGTGTGAAGTATTTGGGAACATTCTCTACTTCCTTCACTTTTTTTTTTTTTGCAACTCTAAAACTATTCTAAAATTAAAAGTTTATTTAAAACACCTTCCCCCACACACACACATACTGTGGGTTATACTGTAAGAGTAAACAAAACAGTTTGCTAGCTCCAGAATGCTGCCTCTGAAAAAAATAGAAAATCTCATGGATTTTTCCAGGATCAGTATGAGTTTAAACACTACAGAATGGGTACTGCTGAATATTTGAAGCATGGGACACAAATAAAACTCTTTGGGAGGTATTCCACCAACTGTTGAGGTAAGACGAAGCAGTATCCAGTTACCCTAAGTTGAGGACAGCGGGGAGGAATATTTTAGTATAATGGTACATAGCAGTTTAGCAGACTACTTCTAGAGCAACTTATATGCGTAAGTAAGCTGACTTTGGGGCTTTGTGGAGAATATTATGTGGGTGCTTGTCAATGGGGAATTGCACCTTAAGGGGACTATATTTGGCAGAATGCACTTTGTGGTTTGCAAAGGCAAATAAAGGATAGAAACTTTTTAATTAAGTGCCACAATGCAAGATGATATATCTCAAGGAAACCATCCCAATACTGGCATTAGCTGAGCAAAAATATACCTCTGCCTTGATTGTTAATTTGAGGAAAAAAGACAATCCACGATAAATTATTTTTTTGTAAATCAGAAAGAACTCACACATCTTATGAAATTATTTCTCTTTGATGCATCAAAAGTAAGTGGCTAGTGGGGAAGAAAACATAGGGAATGGAGGAAAGAGAGACCTGACACAAGAAAAGTAAAAATCCTCGTCATTTTAGGATTAAGCACTCCTTAGAGAAAACAGTCACATAAAATACTATCTAGAGGAAACCCCAGCATAAACCTCTTGTTTGGTCTTTTTGCATCCACTTTGGGCTAATGGCCAGGTTATTTAAATCAATTGACTATGGGATCATGTGGAATTGGGTTTGAGGATGGCTTGACACTAACAGGAATTAACCCATAACTAGGGTATATTTGTACAGTCTTCTGTGATTATTGTTTTTTGGAAAAATACTATTTCATTTCACTTTTATTTTGGTCCTTCCAAGTCTAAAAAGCAAGAAAAACAACTTTTATGACATTCATTACAAAGACATAAGAAAACTGAAAAGGAGAGAGACTTAGTAATCAGTTTAAGGTAACACAAATAGAAGGTTTTCAACACAGACTTTGACTCAGATCTTGACTTTCAGCTCAGTGTTCTTTTCACTCTGCCATATTGCCTCTAATACAAGCCCAAGAACCTGAGCTTGACTGACTTGTGCATGACCAAAACTGTCCTAAAGTTTCAGAGAAAAGAGTTCAGTGAGCATATAGTATAGTCAATAGTGATCCTTCATGTAACTGGAAGTGAAATTGTAGGGAAATCATCTGGATTATAGGCATAAAATGATACCTGATGGTTTCTTCCTTGTAGCACCGCCTGTTATAAGAAACAGCTTATGGCATATCTGCCTATTGAGACCACTTTGAGGGCAATTGGCTAGTGATTTGTCACAGGGACCTGGGTAAGATGTGCTCTCAACCAGATTTGTCAGTTATAGAAAGACCTTTTGTGTATTATCAACTCCCCTTACTCAGCTACAAGATAAACTAAACTGATTCCCAATCAAGAAATTTGGCTCCAGGAAGACTTAGTAAAACTAGGATATTCAATTCAGCATTTGGGTAGTTGATCAATTAAAGACTAATTATCTGGCTCTTAGGACATTCATGGAGTTTTGTTTAATTTATCCTCATCCCTTAAAAAGATATTTGGCATCATGGAGGACAATGGATAAGGAGATAGTAAGGAAAGGCACAGTTCTTGTTACTGTAAGTAGCACAAATCATTCCAATTACCACATGACTCCAGACCTCTTTTTTTCTCTGTCAAATAAGGGAAACAATCTAGACATCCAAGTCAGTGATGCTTTGAGAAATGACAGTTAAATACAGTAGGAGCACCTCAGTCTTTGGAGTAAAAGAAAGTTCAAAAGAAGCCCAAGTCTAGAGTAATCTCAGGTCTGATGTTATCGTTGTTGTTCTTCGAGTACCTAGTTCCAGATATTTGAGATTTCTGATGTGACAGACAGCAAAGCTATGTCTAACTACCAAGTGATTTGACCTACTTAAGACACACTATAATGAAAGGAAATAATTTAATACCAACATACAAGGATTTTTTTCAGTTTTTAAGCAATTGTTTCAACATCATGTAAGATAGCCAGCATAGTAATGGATTAGAAACTCACACAGTTCTGGCTGGTAGAATTGTGGGTGACTTTCAAATGTGTTTTAGGTCATTTGTGTTTTCTAATTTTGGTCAATTAAAGTATATTTCTTGTGGAATTTTAATTTAAAATAATATAATACCTTTAAAAAGTTTAGATTAGAAGATTTGGAAAAGCTTAAAGGGTCCTCAAGAGATCCTTTGCTCAGTCTTTAGGCAGACCTGGAGTCAAATTTACTAAAGTAGTAGCCTTCTGGTTTAAAAAGCACTTCATTGCTTAAGCCTCTATGTTGTACAGATGAGACAACAAAGACCAGGGTGGTTAAATGCCTTGCTCCCAGGCAGAGCACACAGCCAGTTGGTGGCAGAGACTAAAATGGATCGCTAAAACTTGACACCACCTCCATTTTATGTTTTTCTTTTCACGCTTCCTGTCTCTGCAACCAACTTACCACCACTTTTTTTTTCTATGACATCACTGTCCACATGGTCCATTTTTTAAAAAGTCTGCTATAAATGAGTTGTTTGAAAATACTATGGACCTGGAAACACGTTAGGAAAAGGTTTTATATACCAGTGCCATCCATTTACATAAACACCTTATATTACATTTTGTAAAGATAAAAACACCTTCTCCATTCCCCTAGAACACTGAGATTGCCCTCGTTGTTCTGTCTCAACGCCTGAAATCCCCATCCTGTCATGTCTGTAGAGCTATAGATGCAATGTTCAATCAATCATCCATGAGAAACTTATTGAGAATAAACCACGTGATAGGAACTACTTGTAGGATATGGCAATTCGAAGATGAACAAGTCCTGTCTCTTCCCCTTAAGGAGCTGACATAATAGTTGTAAAGGAAAGCAAGTAAATAGACTATAAAATATTGTAGTAGAGAAGTAGGTCTTATAGGAAAGCGGAATAAAGATGCCCAACTCAGTAAGGGATACTCAGAAAAGGCATTTTGGAGGATGTAAAATCTAAGCTGTATCTCAAAAGATTAATAGGCAGATAAAAAGGAGAAAATTGAGAGACACGCCCTTAAAAGAGGGAACACAAAGGTTCAGACACATTAAAGCACAATGTTTATTGAGGAGCTTAAAGTAGTTCAGCACAGCTAAGGAAAGGCATGATATAATGAAGTAGTGAGTGATGAGAATGGAAATGTAAACAGGGGCAAGTAAGCAGGAACTCACACATAAGAACTTTACCAGCATATTTACTGTTCTTTGAAATCAAAGAAGAGACTGCTCATAATGTCAGGATGGTTCAACCTTAGAGTTACCCTGCCCCTATTAGCTGCATTCTCAGTTGCACGTTGGATTAATTACCTAGAAAACCAGCCACTTTTATCAAAAATGTAGTCTCTCCCATACAGATCTTAAATTCATCCCATGAGACAAAGTAGAGCCCCATTGGGGCATAGATGTTTAAACTATGTGTTTACTTTCCAATATTTATATCTAATTAGCAATCATCCAGGCATAATTGACTCTAGAATTTCTGCTACCCTCCCTCCAGTCATTGACACAGCCTGTGGGCAGTAGTCAGGCTGAAAATAATACCATCTGAATTAATATTTAACACAAATTTCCATCTGGAAGAGCTATAAAAACTGCAGAGGGTTAGCAATTGCAGGAAAGAAGAAAAGAACTAAGCTTTAAAATGTACTGAAGGTGCCCCTCATTTGAGTGAAGTGGTTTGCCAGGGATAAGGGAAACTGCAGATGAATAATTTGAGTGAAGGCATTTTCTACCTTAATTAACTAAGAAAGACTATGGCATATGCACAGTGTTTTATGATATTGCTTGTCATAGCTTGCTGCCACTCATTCATGTGTAATACATTTTAAGGAGAAGATCTCCATCTTATAATAGAGTGTTTCAGAAAAGTAGTGAATGAACTGAGTACTTAAAAGTGACTAGACTGGTGTCACTTACAAATGATCATTGTTTGAGGTGCCACGGAAAAATTGAAACCTGAAGCTCTTTTAGTAACTCACTAAGTGACCTTAGGAAAGCTTTTTAGAATCTCTATGGTCCTTTGTTTCTTCATCTAAGAAAGTTTGAAATGATTTTAAAATGATAAATATTAAAATGTTAAAAATATATATGCAAAGTGATGATGAGGGTCTAAATATGAGTGAATCACTGAATGAATCATAGAACTTGACAGCTGAAAGGAACTTTGATACTCATCAATTCAGCCTACTGATTTTACAGATAAGAAATTTAAAACCATAAAGGGAAAGTGACTTGTTCGTTTTCAATTTTCCACTGAGAACCACCTCCCACTCAGTTTGACTCCCAGTGGCCACTTTGCTTCATGACAGTGGGGTTTAAAAAGTTATAAGTAAGAAAAAATTAGTAAGAGAAAAATGAAGCGGAGATAGCAGAGCTTCAAAGCCTGGACAACAGAACAGTGGTAGCAATTAGAAACATTAGCACTCAACATCAAGAGTGCAACTTAATGAAATCATAGAGAAGGAACCCAAGAATTCCAGAATGTCGATGCAGTCTACTTCTAACTTCTCCCTTAAAAAGTCATATGCAAGGAACACTTGCATATGACTTTTTAAGGGAGAAGTCAGATGATGGTGGAAGGGAAAGCAGTATTTTCTGGGGCTTTGGCCACAAATACCACTTGAGAAATTTCCAGTGAGTTGGACTAGACCACATGGAATACTCTCTTTTGCATTACAGTTAAGCTTTTGACCAAATCTGACCTTGTATCCTGCTCCATAGAACTTGTTCACATCTCCACTGCTACCCCTCTGGTTGAAACCACTATCACCTCTCACCAGATTATTGTAGTAGCCTCCTTACTGGTTGCCCTGCTTCCACCCTTGCCTTCTGTGATTCACTCTTTAAAATTGTCAGTTATTCTGTTAAAATGTAACTCAAATCATGTCATGCTGCTAATTAACACACTCCAAAATCATCCCAGTGACCCTCTAGACCTTATATAATCTTTTTGTCTGTTATCTTTCTGCCCTTCTCTCCTGATACTTTCTCCCTCAAACATTGTTACAGTCACACTAGCTTCTATGCTATTTTTTGAGCTACAACAAACATGTTGGTCTCTCAGGACCCTTTCATTTGTTCATTGTGTTAGGAATGCTCTTCTTCTAGACATCTGCTTACTTCCAAGAATCTATATTAAAATTTCACTTAGAGAGAACTTTCTTGACATATCCATCTACCCTGTTTCATCTCCAGAATTTCTTTACCCTGCTTTATTTTTCTCCATTTTACTTCTTACTGTCTTTCTGTCTCCCTCACTAGGATATAAGGACCATAAAATCAGAGACTTGACTATTTCTGTTTTATTTTTCACTAATGTATCCTAATTTCTAAAGCAAGGCCTGGAAAATAGTAGACATGATAAATATTTGTTGAATTTTTTAATGACTGAATAAATGGCTAAAATATAAAAGATATTTATGGGACAGGCACTCTGCTAAGTTTTTTGAATTCACTGTCTCAGTTCTCACACACAAAAACATCATTAGGAAGATAGTACCAGTTATTCCATTTCTGGATGGGAAACCTGAAAGGTTTAGAAATTTGTCAAAGGGCACAGAGGTAGTTGTAGCACAGCTAAGATTTATTAAAATCCAAGTATGGCTGAATCCCAAAGCCCATATGCTTAGCTACCATGAAATGTTGCCTCCAGGGTTCTAATCTGAACTTCAATATGCCTGCTTTTCTTTGCTTTCTACTTTCCTTTCCCTCTTATTTTTCACCCTGTTTGATAAGACTAATTATTCTTGCATGTATGTCACTATCCAGAAAAAAAATTTTCTTCCTGTCTACAGTCTACAGTGGCATTCTAGGCAGGATACCATCTGGTTTCAACAAATGACCCTGAATGCTGATGAGTTAGCATGAAAAAGAATATAAATGCTGGGAGTGTACAACACACAGAGGCCTACCCAGCAGGCTGGCCACATGTGATTTTGGTGTTTATCTGAAACTCAGCATTCCAGAGAGAGTTTTAATGTCCCAGGAATTGGAACATAGCCACAGAAAGCACTGAGTTTTGGTCATAAATTTCCAATCTGTATGTCAAGCTGTCACCTCATTGAATATAATACTTGTATTAGTCTGTGTTTCTGTTGTCAAAGGCATGTTCTTGAGAACGAAAGTAGGCAAGAAATTATCTAATCCAGACAAACTACCTGTAGACAGTAAGAGGATGATGTGAATTTTGAGTCTGAAGCTTTATTAAAAGCATTCCAGGTCCACAGGATGATTTTTCATACCATAGTAATAATTACTTGTATTTATTGATCCTGTCCTTGGCAGTTTTCAAAGTGCTTTTATCTGTATTATCTAAATTTAAGCTTTCAACAACTGCTTGAGAAATACAGATGAAGAAATCAAGTCGATTTCTTGAGTGTGATTGTTTTTATTTTATTTTATTTTAATTTCAAAGACGTGGGATACAATTCAGGATTAGGTAGAGTGTGATTGTTAATAAGTGGCACAGCCTAGACTAATTCCCAGATCTTCTAATTCCTGGTCCCATGTTCTCTTCTTATCACACAACCTTTCTGGTAATTCCTCTGCAAAATCTTTGCATTAATAATAGACTGGTTCCTGGTATATTCAAATTTGATAACCAAGTGCTACCAAAGTTGGTTCAATAGACATGACATATATGACCACTTAACTGGAGTAATACAAGTAGTACTATAAATTCCCTTGCTCCAAATTTTTGCTTCCACCAATCTGACCTAAGATTTTGTTTCCCTATTCAGTTAAGCCACTCCATATTATAAATAAATGTAACCAATTAGCTTCAATATTCAAACAATACCTTAAAGAATGGGCCATTAAACATATCTATTTTAATGGAAGAAGAGAGATGAATAGGAAAGACAGGACAGCTAGGAATGAAGAGGCCCAGCCAAAGAGTCTAGGCAGCTAGAGGACTATATAGGACACAATATCTGGAGTAAAAGAGAAAGAATATGTAGCAGGATGGGAGCAGTAATGAACATGAGGGCAAGAAAGAAAAGGGTCTAAGAGTTCAAATCATGACTGACATATTTTGCTTTGGATTTGTCTTGGTGAAAAATGTTATACCATATGCAAATTAAGTTATGCAAGTTCTATCATCTGCAAAACAAATTAAAAGAGGTCTATAAAGGCAAAATATTGTTTGTAAGTACCACCAAAAAAAAAAAGGAGAGAAAGGAAAAGAAACAAAAAAGCTTAGCTTTCTAATGTACTCCAGTATGGCACTCAGAAAGGATAGAACTAGTTTTCAGGAAAGTTAATGAGCTATTAAATGTAGGTTGTAAACTGCAAATGATGCCAATTAGGAATGTTAATGGAAAAACATGCTGCATGTTTTTTTTTTTTACTCCATCCCTGAGTTAATTTTAAAAAAAAAACGCACACATACATATGAGAATAGTAAGGAGTTTTGTAAGAAGGCACTAAAACCTCTAGTGTTACAAATGATAAAAGAAATATTTCAAGCAGTTCTTACCTTTTTTAAATTCTTTTAAACATTCCACAGTAGTAATAATGATAATTTGGTCAATAATTGCTTCAGTGAAATAAAGGAGAAAAAATAACTTTTAATTGATATTCATTAAAGAAAATACTTTTAGAACATTTTGAATAACACCTTTCTAAGGTGCAATCTTTTCGCTCTGTTCTTGCAATGAATAAGGAATTTTATTCTGAAATCAAACTTATTTACCAGTGAATTAAGAGAGGAAGGCAAGATAATTGATGCTACTAAACACTCTAATCCCAAGACCTTTTCCTACTTATCCATCACGTCCAAATGTTTTAGAAATTGGAACTTTTTAAAGATGTATTTTTTTCCTTTAGTTTCAAACAGAAATAACTTTGTATTTGATCATAATCAAGTAAGGATAATTGTTTGTAAAGCACACGTTCTAGAACTGGCATGGCACGTAGATTTTCTTTTGTATGGCACTTTCAATAGTTCTGTGGCGGTTGCCAGGGCACTGCTAAGAAGAATTATAAGGCTACTTCCAGGTTCAGCCTAAAGAAATGCCATAATTAATTTGTCATGTCTACAGCTGAAGGAGAAGAGAAATAGTGTTACAGGTGTCAAATATTTGTCATCTTTTTGTCAGAGATTATTTAGAGCCTCTTAAGACTAATGACTAAAGTTTGAGTAACTGTTCTAGTAGAGAGTGGAATTGTTGAGGAATATAGTCTATAATTATCTTCCAAGGTACATAAATGTAGGGTATGGAAGATAGATCATTAGTCTTTTATACAAAAAGATAACACAAATTGCTTTCCAGATTTCATAATCTTTAAAAATATGACTAAAGCAAGATAAAAATAAATTTAAAAACCTTGGTACAGACAATTCATCAGTCTTATTAAAATCAGCTGCTTTGATATATTTCTTAACTAAACCTTGATCTTTGTCTAAATTTTTAAAAATATTCTTGATTCTTTCTCCTAATATGCTTCTAGGCTCTGTAAAGAGGCCTCTAGGTCTAGCTATTTCTGTGATGGAAAAATAAAGAAATTTATAGCTTTGATGCTAAATCTCCACATGTAACATCTTCTACTGCAGATTTTTTTTTTTTTTTGAGTTGGAGTCTCACTCTGTCGCCCAGACTGGAGTGCAGTGGCCGCTCCCAGCCACCGCAGCCTCGACCTGCTGGGCTCTGGCGATCCTTCCACCTCAGCCTTCCAAATAGCCGGAATTACAGGCATATGCTACCACGCCCGGCTGATTTTCTGATTTATTGTAGAGATGAGGTCTCGCTGCCTAGGCGGGTCTCGAACCCGCAGGCTCAGGCAATCCAGTCACTTCAGCCTCCCAAAGGTGCGGGATTACAGGCTGAGCCACCAAGCCCAACTACTGCAGATATTAATTGAGAAACGTGTAGCTTGCCTGACTCCTCACTCTGCCCTTAGATAATTATCTCTCATAAGCTTTCAGTAAAATATTAAAGTATTTTCTCTGTATCTTTTAATCCTTAGTCTGCCCTTTTCCAGGTTGGGAACATAGCAAGAAGAATCACCACACTGATTCTCTTTCCCCTCAGGTTTCTCAAGATCATATCACTCTCACCACAGAATGTGATTATGGTACCCAGATAACTAATTTACTGATATGGTTTACCTCCTACTCTTTCCTTTCTAACTAACCCAGTCTCAGAATTTCTTTCCAATAAATGCTTCATAAGCAAAAATAAAATCATTTTTAGCAAAACACTCTTTTTTTCAACTTTTCCTCCTATAAATACCTAATTATTCCTTAAAGAAGAATTACAATTTGTATTTATTTTTAATATTTGAAAGAACCATTTTAAGTGTTTTTTTTAATCTTGCTTTATTTCAATAGCTTTGTGGGGTACAAATAGTTCTCATCTGGGCTTTAAGTGTACCCACCACCCCCACCTTTACACATTGTACCCAATAGGTGACTTTTTTGTCCCTCCATCCCTCCCTCTCTTCTGTGTCTCCAGTGTCACTTATACCATTCTCTATGTCTTTGCATATCCTTAGTTTAGCTCCCACTTATACGGGAGAACATGCAGTCTTTGTTTTATTTTCCAAAGTTAGTTAACTTAGGATGATGTTCTCCAGGTCCATCCAAGTTACTGCAAAAGATATTATTTCATTCTTTTGGGTAGCTGAATAGTATTCCATAGTATATATGTACCACATTTTCATTATCCACTGATCAGGGTTTTTTTTCACATCTTTACTATTGTGAATCAGGCTATGATGAACATACAAGTGGTGTCTTTTTCATTCAACAGCCTCTGTTCTTTTGGGTAGTAGTGGGATTCCTGAATCAAATGGTAGATCTACTTTTAGTTGTTTGAGAAATCTCCGTACCACTTTCCATAGAGGTTGTACTAATTTGCACCCCCACCAACAGTGTATACGCATTCCCTCTTCTCCACATCCGCACTAGCATCTATTGCTTTTTGCTTTCTTTTTGTTGTATTTTTTAATAATGCCCATCTTGACTGGTGTAAGGTAGCATCTCATTGTGGTTTTAATTTGCATTTCCCTGATAATGAGTGATGTTTTGCATTTTTCCATGTTTTTTGACCATTTGTATATTTTATTTTGAAAAATGTCTGTCTGTTCATGTCGATTGCTCACTGCTTGATGGGGTTATTTGCTTTTTTCTTGCTTATTTGCTTGAGTTTTTTGTAGATTCTGAGTATTATTTCTTGTCAGATGTATAGTTTGCAAATATCTTCTCCCATTCAGTAGGTTGTCTATTTGCTCTGTTGATTTTTTTTTCTGTGAAGAAGCTTATTAGTTTAATGAAGTCCCACTTGTTTATTTTTTTATTGTTGTTGCGTTTGCTTTTAGAGTTTTAGCCAAAAATTCTTTACCTAGGCTGATGTCCAGATGAGTTTTTCCTAGGTTTCCTTCTAGGATTATTAAAGTTTCAGGTCTGACATTTAAGACCATAGTACTTCTTGAGTTAATTTTTGTATATGGGGAGACATAGGAATCAAGTTTCATTTTTCTGCATGTAGCTATCCAATTTTCCCAGCACCATTGGTTGAATAGGGTGTCCTTTCCCCAGTGTATATTTTTGTCTGCTTGGTCAAAGATCAGTTGATTGTAAGTATTTTGGTTTATTTCTGGATTCTCTATTCTGCTTCATTGGTCAATGTGTCTGCTTTTATACTAGTATCAAGCGGTTTTCGTAACTACAGCCTTGTAGTATAATTTGAAGTCAGGTAGTGTGGTGTATCTAGTTCAATTTTTTTTTTTTTTTTTTTGCTTAGGATTGATTTGGTTCTTCTGGCTCTTTTTTGGTTCCATATGAATTTTAGGATTGTTGTTTCTAATTCTGTGAACAGTGATGTTTGTAGTTTGATAGGAATTGCATTGAATCTGTAGATTATTTTGAGTAATAGTCATTTTAGTAATGTTGATTCTTTCAATCCATAAGCATGGAATGTTTCTCCATTTGTGTGTGTTCTCTACAGTTGCTTTCATCAGTGTTTTGTAGTTCTCCTTGTAGAGATCTTTCACCTCCTTGGTTAAATATATTCCTAGCTATTTTAGCTTTTTGGCTACTATTGTAAATGAATTCAATTCTTGATTTGATTCTCAGCTTGCTCGCTATTGGTATATAGCGGTACTACTGGTTTGTCTGTATTTTTGTATCCTTAAACTTTACCGCATTCATTTGTTAAGTCCAAGACACTTTTGGAGGAGTTCTTATGATTCGTTAGGTATAAAAATCATATTTTCAGTATACGGAAATAGTTTGATTTCTTCTTTCCAATTTGCATACACGTTATTTTGTTTTGCCTGATTGCTTTGACTAAGACTTCCAGTACCATGTTAAATAGGAGTGGTGAAAGTGGACATCCTTGCCTTGTTGCACTTTTGAGAGAAAATGCATTCAATTTTTCTCCATTCAGGCTGTGAGTATGTCATATATGGCTTTATTATTTTGAGGAATGTTCCTTTTATGACTATTTTGCTGAGGGCTTTTATCATGAAGGGATGCTGGATTTTATCAAATGCTTTTTCCGTGTATGTTGCAACGATCATATGATTTTTGTTTTTAATTCTATTTATGTAGTGGATCACATTTATTGACATTTATTGACTCGTGTATGTTGAACTACCTTTGCATCTCTGAGATAAAACCCACTTGTTTGTGATGTATTATTTTTTATGTGCTCTTGAATTCTGTCTGCTAACATTTTTGGAAGGGGGTTCACATCTGTGTTCATAAGAAATATTGGTCTGTAGTTTTCTTTTTTGTTGTTGTTGTGTCTTTTTCTGGCTTTGGTATCAGAGTAATGCTGACCTCGTAGAATGATTTAGTGAAAAAGCCTTCATCTTAAATATTCTGGAATAGCTTCACCAAAATTGGTACCAGTTCTTCTTTGAAGGTCTGGTAGAATTCAGCTTTGAATCCATCAGGTCCTGGCCTTTTTTTGTTGGTGGTGTTGGAGGATGTTTTATTACTGTTCCAATCTTATTACTTGTGTTGGTCTGTTCAGGGTTTCTATTTCTTCCTGATTCAGGGTTGGGGGTTGTAGGTTTGTAAAATTTATACATTTTTTTTCCTCAATTGTCTAGTTTATTTGCATAAAGGTACTCATAATAGTCTCAGATGATCTTATGAATTTCTGTTATATTATTTCTGATTCAACTAATTTGAATCTTCTTTTTTCATTTATTAATTAATCTAGCTAGTGGTCTATCAATTTTGTTTATCTTTTCAAATAACTAACTTGTTTCATTACTCCTTTGCATTATTTTACTTCAATTTCATTTAGTTCTGCTCTGATCGTCATTATTCCTTTTCTTCTGCTAACTTTGGGTTTGGTTAACGTGTTTTTCTGGTTCCTTGAGTTGTGATGTCGGGTTGTCACTAGGCTGTCTTTCAGTCTTATTGATGTAGGCTTTAAGTACTATAAATTCTCCTCTGAGCACAGCTTTGACTGTGTCCCAGAAGTTTTTATAACATGTTTTATTGTTGTCATTCATTTTGAGGAATTCTTTTAAAATTATCGTCTTAATTACATTTTTATGCAAGAGCTATTCAGGAGCAAATTGTTTAACATCTATGTCTTTGCTTTTATCTCATGAGTTCTTCCTACAGTTAATTTCTAGTTTTATTCCACTGTGGTCTGAGAAGGTGCTTAATATGATTTTGATTTTTTGAACTTGTTGACACTTGACTTGAGGCCTATCATAGGATCTATCTTAGAAAGTGTTCCACAAGCAGATGAGAAAAATGTATATTCTGTAGTTTGAGGATGGAATGCCCTCTAGATGTCTGCTAGTTCCATTTGCTCTATGGTCTGGTTTAACTCCAATGTTTCTTTGTTAATGTCCTGACTTGATGATCTGTCTATTGCTGACAGTGGAGTGTTGAGTTTCCACTATTATTATATTTTGTCTTTCTCTTTTTTTAGGTCTAGTGGAATTTTTTTTTGTGTGTGTGTGAAGCTAGAGGCTCTGGTGTTAGGAACATTTATACTTAAATTTCTTATGTCTTCTCACTGGATTTATCCCTTTATCATTATATAATAATCATCTTTGGTTTTTTGTTTTGCTTTGTATTTTTACTGTTCCTGAAGTCTTTTTTAATCTAATATGAGAATGACTACTCCTGCTCTTTTATGGCTTCCATTTTTGTGAAATACTTTCCCCTACTTCTTCACGTTGACTCTTTAGGAGACTTTTTGAGTTAAGTGGGTCTCTTGAAGGCAGCAGAAATTTGGGGTTTTTTAAAAATCCATTTTGCAAGTCTCTGTCTTTTTAGTGGGGCAGAGATTATTTACATTCAGAGTTAATGATGATATGTAAAATACTAGTCCATTCATCATACTGGTTGGTATCTGGTTGCTTCATTTATTTATTTGTTTTCTCTGTTGTGTTGGTGTTCCATAAGACTTGTGGACTTGTTGTGTTGGTGTTCCATAAGACTTGTGGACCAGCATTTTTCTACTGGTGTATTTTGACCTTTCATTTCAGTATATAAAACACTTTGAGTATTTCTTGTAAAGATTGTCTAGTAGTGACAAATTCCCTTAGTATTTGCTTGTCTGGCAAAGACTTCATTTCTCCTTCATTTATGAAACTTAGTTTTGCAGCGTACAAAATCCTCAGCAGACTGTTATTCTTTTTGAGGAGATTGAAGATGGGGCCCTAACTCCTTCTGACCTGTAGGGTTTTTTCCTGAGAATTCTGCCGTTAGTCTGATAGGTTTACCTTTCAAATTATTTGATGCTTTTGTTTCACTGCTCTTAAAATTATTTTCTTCATGTTAGCTTGTATAACCATATGATTATATGCCTTTGGATACTTAGATCTCTGGCAAGGCCAGGGAGATTTTACTCTAGTATTCTCTCAAATATGTTTTTGAAACTTCGTGCTTTCTCTTCTTCCTCAGGAGCATCTAGATTTTTTGTTTGTTTGTTTATTTTAATGGTGTGGGGTACAATTCAGGATTAGATATACAAATGGTCATTGTACAGGTAAAGTTTTGGCCTCACTTTGGTCCCCACTTTGCCTGGTTTGAGATCAGGTACTTTTATTTATGAAGTGCACCCTCGCTCACCTGGCAGTTTCCCACTACTGCCAATCCCTTTTTAATAGTATTATGAAGGTTGTTCAGCATCCACTTATGAGTGAGAGCATGTGGTACTCAGCTATTTGTTTCTATGATGGAATATTACACAGCCATAAAGAAGGACAAAATTATGAACTTTGCAGCAATACTCATGATTTTTATGTTTGGGTGTTTTATATAATCCCACGTTTCTTGGAGACTTTGTTTGTTCTCTTGATTCTGTTTTATTTATTGTTGTCTGATTGGTTAATTCAAAAGTCTTGCCCTAACGTTCTAAGATACTTTCTTCTGCTTGTTCTAGTCTGCTATTAAAATTTTCCACTGCATTTTGTACTTCCTTTATTGGTTTATTCATTTCCAGAATTTCAGTTTTTTTTAAGGTGTCTATATTTTTGGATTATTTTTCAATCATGTTCTTAATATTTTTTTTTAAATTTCTTTATGTTGGCTTTCAATTTTCTCCTGAAGTTCGTTATCAATTTTATGATCAACCTTTTGAATTCTATGCTTGGAAATTCAAAAATTTCATCTTGGTTAGGGTGGTGGTTGTTGTAGTTGGTGTCATCTTTTGGGGGTGTTGCATAGTTCTGTCTTTTCATATTGTCAGAATTATTTTTTGTTTTTCCTTCATGTTTGGGTAGACTATTTCTTCTTATGTGAGATTGACAAAGGGATGACATAGATACTGTAGAGTTCCCTTGGTTATATATAGCCATAGTGTGGTGAATTTCTCAGTTGTCATCTGTGGCAGTCCTATGCTGTATACCTGCACTGGCTCATGGCATCCTGAGTGACCAGGGTGGCTTGGAAAATGGTGAAAACTGTAGTTTGAGATCAGGCTTTCCCCAAAGCTGAAGTATATCCAATGTTGTGGACAGTAATGTTGACCTCTGACCAGGAGGTGGTACTTGTGAAATAAATCCAGCTGTGATGATGGTGGTGAATATTCTTCTTGGCATCTGCTTCTCCAAAGAAGTTCTCAATCAACCTAAGCAGAGAGTGAAGCTCGGAGGATTATTCAAGTTCTCTGTCCGTTTTGAGCTTTGAGCAGAGTGCAGGGAGTGGGAAGAAGGAGCTTGTACGCCCCACAAGAGTGCACTTTGGGCTACCCTAGTGGGGATTAGAAAGGCATCCCAAGTCATTGGAGTAGCACTGTTGTGCAGGGCAGAAACAGAAGAGTTTACACAGGGATTGAGGTTGCTATGGCAACAAGTCCCAAAGGTCTTCCATCTTTGCCTTGGACAGTTTGTCTTGTGAATGTCAAAATGGAGCTGGCCTCCGGGTCTCAGGTGTTCTCAGGCTACCTGCCCCAGCCAGGAGCTGTTGGCAGCTGCAGAGTTTGCCCTTGGGGCCTGTCTCCTCCTGGGCTGGCTAGAAAGCAGCCATGCTACTGCAAGAGTTGAGTCCTTGGGATGTGGCATCTTGAGTTATTCAGGGCTTTTTCTTTTTCTTTTTTTTCCTTGTACAACTTCATGTGGGCTGTGGCAGGGCACAACTGAGGGTAAGACAGTTTCCATTGAGGGACTGGAGTCTTGCAAGCCTCAGGCCCACCTCCACCCCAAGTTCACAGCAGGAATAGAGAACTCATGAATTCCCCTCACTCACCTTTCCCACTGCATCCAGATGCTGCTGGTGGACTGTGATGGTGCAGGTAAGTGTCTGGCCAGTCCCAATCCAAGTTAAGGCATTTTTTTTCTTCTTTGCACTCTGTGGTTATTATTGCTTCTTTGAAGAGTCATGGGGTATGCTGCTGGTCTTATGGGGTGCTGAGGAAATTCTATTTTGGTTTATGCTGTAAGAGAAAGTCACTCTAGCTGCCTCACATCAGCCATCTTCATCCAAGGAAAATGAAAGCCATTTTAAAGTACATTAACCATTTAACGGTTAATGATAATATTATTTGCTTTCTAATCTAAATATAGTTAGTTCCAGGAAATTACGCATCCTTTTCAATATTAACTGACATTAATTACCTGATTTTGTCCATCCTGACAACTCCCTTCTAAGCTTATGAAGCCATACCCACTATACCCTAGGTTGAAATGAATAGCACTGCTGTGCAATATACCAAATGTCTGACGTTTCACTTCCTTCTCTGGAATGCTAGTAATAGGTGTTATATACTATTACATATAATATTAGCATATGGGATTGCTAAGCAAAATACTTAATGGATATTGCATTATGCCGTCATGTACTGTAATATTGTCACACTCACTTAAGCAAATTACATATATCTTACTGGATCCTAAGCTGTTGGGAATCATTGTGCACTATACCTTGTTTATTCACATAAGAGGCCTAATGTTCTTCATTAAGTCCAATTTGCTTAAGGCAGATTTCATGAAAATCATTCTCAAATCCATACTGCTGTTCTTGGCCTATTGTTTACAATTCCTTTACAACCGTATTACTCCTGGAATGGCTTGCTTCTAGGAGACCATGCTTTCCTAGTTATAAATGGAGTAGATTCTGAGGACATCTACGTGAGTTTCAGGAAATTGGAGAAAGTCTCAAGTTATTTCTCAACAGGTAAAATAAATATTCAGATTATTGAAGAAAATTGAGATTCTTTCTTAAAATATCTAAAAATACTATCTCTGTTCTACATGCATCTTTATCTTTTAAACAAAAAAGGCAATTTACAAGTAGGCAGCATGTAGAAGATCTCAATGGCAGTATGAGAGATGTCATAAGGATTTCTAATAGCTATTAAAATAATAATGTTTGAAAACTCTCTACTTTTGAAATTAATTTAAGTCAACTCTTTTTCTTAATTGCATTGGGATATATGGGAAAGAAAGCCAAATTATGACTAGGATGCAGGGAATTCTGTATTACCTGAGTCCACTGGAGTTTGATAAGTATGATTATTATCTGCTCTGTATTGCATGGTGCAAGAACATAATTAATGATAATGATTAAGGGATATAAGCATTGGTCTAAGAGTCAGGAGTCCTAGATTCAAATCTTTACCTCCATAACTCACTAGTGACATGTCATTCCTCAGGGTTTCAGTTTCCTAATCTATAATATAAATAGTTATTCAAGGTTGTTATTGGGAATTTTATTTTTAATTCTTCAGTTGATCTCTAATTCACAGGAACGGATTAATAACAAGTTTTGATTAAATACATGCTCATGAAGAAGATTGGGTAAAACTTTCATAGGGTTTACAGCCAGCCTGTGAAGGGTTTTTTTTTTTTTAATAATTTATTCTGTCGAGAATATCTTTGTCAAGGTCAGAAGGGAATCCATAAACCAGAAAAACTGTATTTTGACATCATTGTGGCACTAGTTTTAATTCATTTTTTAAAGTATGACTAGGAACAATCTTGTTCAGGTGGAGCCACAATCTTCATCTGCAAAGCTCAAAAACATATTTTATTTTGTAGAGCTACTTGTATACAATCTCAGAATGCAAAGACTGCTGGTTGAAAGCACTAAACAATTTTGTGAAATAAATCTTCATACACAGTCTCCAATCTCTTTCCTCTCATCTTCTTTTGAATCTTTTCCAGCTGCACATTCTCTATCCCTCGCTCTTGAAAAGGTTCTTATTGACCTATGCCTTGCAAATCTACTAGTTAATTATTATGGATCATCTTACTCAACCCATTACTTTCCCCTTTCAGGGAAAAAAATGCTTTTTACTTGGCTCCACCCACCACACTTTCCTATTTCTCTTGCCACTCATCTTTAGTTGCCTTTGCTAATTTCTCCTTGTGGCAGAGACAGTTAGCTGTTCATTAAACCCATTTTTTTTTAACCTTGGCATGCAGTTTGACTACATTTCCCAGCCACCTGTGCTGTTCCTTGGAACCAGGCAAATACGTTTTTATTAATAAAAAATGTGTGACAGTTACATGGACCAATTTAAAACTTGACACATAAAATACTTTCACTCATGATCCTATAATTCATTCATTTTCTATCATCCTGATGCAGTATGATGAAGATTATTGCTGTGACTTTGGAAGCCAGATATTAAGGAGAGTAGAATCATGAATTAGACCCCTTGGGTATGAGATTCCTCTTCATCACATCAATTTTGGATATAGACCTTTTAGTAAGGTATTTAGTATTTTCTTGTTAGAGCAACTAATGTTTACTTAACAAATGTGTGCTTTGTTTTGCTGACCTCTAAATGTTACAGTGCCTCAGACATTAGCTCGCACTCCTTTGTTGGCCTTATCCAGATTATGAGGGGATAACCCAAAAAATGGGATTTATTTATTTTAAAATGTGTATTTATTCTTACATGTTTAAACTTCCATCACCTTCAAAATACTCTCTGATTGATGCAATACACCTATCAAGATGCTTTTTCCACTACTCAAAACAGTTTTTGAACTTATCAATTATGATGCCTTTTAGTGCTTCTGCCGTTTTTGTTTCACCACTTCGACATAGGCAAAATGTGTCCCTTTGAGGACTTTTTGGATATGGGAAAACAAACAAACACGCAGAAAGTTTCTTGGGGCAAGATCAGGTGAATAGGGAGGGTGGGGGATGGGGGTCGTGTGGGTTTTGGCCAAAAGCTGCTGAACACTCAGCACAGTGTGGGCAGCTGCACTCATAAATCACCCATCATGACATGGGCAAAGTCATTGAAAGAATCTCCAAAAAAAACAATTTACTGAGAGTGAACACAGCCTCTAATAACAACATCATCTGGTACACTGATGCCAATGGGTTCTTAGAACACTTACTTGGTAGGGAAAGTCTGTATTACCAGGGGATCACCCTCCAAAAATAATTCTGTTTTTTGTGGGTGCCCCCTCATATATGCTGATGACTCACAAATTTGTATCTCTAGCCTAGATTTCTTCCCTAAAATAAGAGCTGCATAAATAATTATTTACCTGACATCTCTATTTGAATTAGAACTTAACGTTTCCAAAATTGATCTCTTTATCATTCTCCCTAAAACATGTTCCTTGGATGTTTTATGTTATGATCACTGAATCCTTACAGTCACAAGGCCAAAACCTTTAGAACTGTTCTTGATTCAACATTTTTAACATCCTTACATCAAATTTGTTAGCAAATCCTGTTGGGTTTACCTCCAAAATGCATACAGAATTCAACCACTCACTATCTCCTTCACTATTACCTTAGTCACCAAATCATCATCTCTCAAATGGATTATTGCAGCAGTCCTCTAACTTGTCCCATGGCTTCCTCTCTTATATCCCTATAGTGTATTCATCACACAGTAGGATAATACTCTTAAAATGTAAATTGCATAATACTCTGTTGCTTATAAATCTCCAGTACCCTCTGATCTCACCTATGTTAACAAAGTCTTTACAATGGCCTATGCTAACTAATCTGACCTCTGATTTTTTTCTACTATTCTCCCCCTTGCTTTTTTATAACCATACTGACCTCTTCACTGTTCCCTGAACATACCAAGCCCACTCCTACTCCAAGATCCTTTGTACTTGCTATCCTCACATCCTAGAATTTCCATTCCCCAAATATCTGAAGAGTTAATCACCTCACCTTCTTCATGTCATTACTTAAATGCTGCCTTCTCAGGCCAATTCTTACCACCCTAAATAAAATTATGAATTCACAGTTTACTCCAAGCACATTCTCTATCTCTTCTCTGCATTTTTGCTTCTGTATCATTTATCAATATCTAATATATTACATCTTTTATTTAATAATTATTTTATTGTTATGTTCCACCAACTGGATGCAAACTTCACAAGAGCAGAACTCTTTTTTTCAGTGCTATACTCCCAGCACCAAGCACAAGCACATAATAGGCTCACAATAAATTAAACAAATGTACTTTATATCATTATTCTTTTAAAAATTTTCAACCAGAATCAAGCAGAGGTTTTTTGTTTGTTTTTGTTTCGTTTTTTTCTTTTTTACTATTCACAGATTCCTGAGAAAATACTCAGGCAAGAAACCATTCCCTTCAGTTTCAGTTGCCTATGTTTCCATGGCATGTCTAAATCCTCCAACTACTTACCAAAGTGGCTAAAAACAGCTAATTTCTCTGCCACTAAAATTGCCATCCATCACACAGATGCAGTATCATGATACTCAGTCTGTGGCTGGAAGGTCTGTCCCTAGGTCCCTTGGCCTGGCAGTATCCATCTCCATTGACTTCTAGTCAATATTCTGCTAGTCTACTTGAGGCTGTTACTGCAGTAAGGGCCAATGAATAACTATCATCTGCCTGGTGTTTGCAGGTTTTTCTTCCTTCCTTCCTGAGATTCACCTGATTCATTTTTACAACAAATTCTCAAGAGAGAAAAGACTCTCTAATTTGTTTCTTTGTTCACAGTCTCATCCCTTTGTGCTGAAATCTGTAAGACAGTCGTCTGCATCTACTTACATTTTTATTTTTGGAATTTGATTTCTCTCTCTCTCTACTTATGGTTTACTTCCACTAAAGCTGTATACCATCAATACATATTATCAATTTTCTGAGTACTTCTTTAGTGTAAAATAGTCTGAGTAGATATTTTTATTAAACAAATAAGTTCATAATGTTTAGATAATCACATCTTAGATTTCTATGTATATTTGGAAGTTATATTTTCCGACACATTTGTTTTCCAGATGGGGAAATTGAGTCTTAGAAAATTCCAATGACTATAGCATTTACCAAGTACATTTTATTTAGCATTTGTAAAGTGCCTTTAAAATATTACCACGTTTCAATAACCCCATGGGGTAATAACTATTATTCTCATTTTACAAATAAGAAAACTGGAAACTAGGCTTCTGAAAGGTTGAGTGACTTCCAAATGTCACACACAGCAGAGACATGACTCCTGGTCTTCTGTTTTTTTCTATCATACCCTGCTGCTTCCTACACATGCCTCAGAAAAAGAGAAGTGTTAAGCTCTAAAATCCGTTGGGTATAAAGCAGGAGAAAGACGGGTTGTTCTGGGAACAAGTTGACCCATGGTGAAATTGATTATTTCTCCTAAAGAGCAGCCTACTTCTACATCTTTGTCATGGCTACTCTGACAGCTGGTGTGGTGCTGATAAGTTGCCGGGGGCATAGACACAAAGATTGGTTTAGACACAACAGCATGCATGAGTCCATTGGTCCTTAAAGGAGACCTTGTCCCCATGCAACCTCAGCACTGCCAGTTGGCAGACACAAGTAATGGTCAAGGCCATGCCTTTTATCTCTTTGTGGATTAGTAAGAAATAGTAGAGTAGTTTTCTCTGCTTTATGGAAGTGTTTCCTCTAAATTTTGTGGACAGAGGATTATACTATACTATCTTACTTAAATTTTTCTTATATTTTTCAGATATTTTAGTGTTAACACTAAGATGCAACAAGTTTGAATTTTAAAGTATACGTGTGTGTATGTGTTGCACTAATGATGGCAAGCTCTGGAATGAATTGAGTTCAGGTATAAAATCTTTCCAGCCAGCTTGCTGAGCTGCTCTTCATGGCAAAACATCCTTTCAGCATATAACCTCTAACATCTTAGTAAGAATACCTGAAGTGGTACGAACAGTAGTTAAGGACTCTCTAGATTTCTTTTCAGTCAAATGGATTTGATGAAATGTAACTCCTTCTTTTCATCTTTTTTCATATAGATAATAGACGTTTCAAATATCTCTTGGAAATATACCAAAGATGCCATTGTTGAACTGTATTATGTTATTTATTCAAAGTCCAATATTTGTCCTTAGCTATGGAATTTAAACAATTATCTTACACAATTACTTGAATTATATATTTTGCTTTTTTCTAGCAATATCTTTGGCTTATTCATCATTTTTATCTGTGAACACGTGTATTGAACATCTAACATCTTATCTGGAGGCAGTGGGTAAAACAAGGAGATAAGACTTGAGAACTAGTTCTGTCTTATGCTAAGCTGTTTCATACACAGCTGTGCCTTAGGAAGTTTATCTGAATAATGAGACTAATACATCCAAAACATTTTTAGTATCATACTAAACCAAATGTAGATATTTTTGTTCAATTATCAAATTATTTTCTCTCAACTAAAAATATAAATAGAAAAACCCACAAAGATAAATTGACTGGTTATTATTTCTTTCTGAAACCATGACTATAATTAAACCTTAAGCCAAAAATATGCCAATAATGCTGGCTGCATATACTTTAGAAGGATAGGAAAAATCAGGGCCACAGAAACTAGAAAGGTTGGGTAACTGTCATTAGAAAAAAATTCCAGCCCGGCTTGATGGCTCAGCCTGTAATCCCGCGCCTTTGGGAGGCTGAGGTGAGTGGATTGCCTGAGCCCGTGGGTTCGAGACCCGCCTGGGCAACTTGGTGACACTTCAGCGCTACAATAAATCAAAAAAAAAAAAAAAAAAAAAATCAGCCGGGCGTGGTAGCGCATGCCTATAATTCCGGCTACTCGGAAGGCTGAGGCGGAAGGATCGCCGGAGCCCAGCAGGTCGAGGCTGCGGTGGCCGGGAGCGGCCACTGCACTCCAGTCTGGGCGACAGAGTGAGACTCCAACTCCAAAAAAAAAAAAAAAAGAAAGAAAGAAAGAAAGAAAAAAATTCCAAGAAGAAAGTGGGAACTATTCAGATGTGCATCGTATATTCAGCTATAGAGTTATAAGAACAGCTTTCTAACTGGTCTTCCTGCATCTTTAATTCCATTTTCCACACTATTACCGGAGCAACCATTGAAAAATGAAAATATGAACAATGTTAACTATTGTCACCCCCTTGCTTAAATATTCTTAGTGGATTCATATTGCATTTTGGACAAAGTACAAATTCCTTGACATCATCTAAATAACCCTGGATGATTTAAAACCTGACAAATTCTCCAGCCTCAACCAATACACCTTCCTCAACAATACTCAACATCTCAGTCATAATGAATTAACTTTTATTTGTATGTATTGTTTTCTCTGCTTGAAACTCTCTTCCTAATGAGCGTCTACCCTCTCTTTACCCACACACATATTTTACTGTTCTATTTGCCTTGACAGCTCACCTTTATTCTTCACATCCCAGTTTAGAAATCTATTTAGAAACTTTCTAGACTATGTTAGGTGGTCCTGTAACATGGTCTCATGACATCCCATAAATCCCATATCATAGATGACGGTGAAATGCAACTGTTTGATTTAATTTTTTTAGTTGGTTTTGTTGGTCTTTGAGCAACTTAAAGGCAGAGGCTCTTTCTCATTCACTATGTAAACAGTTTAACATGGTAGCTAAGAGTCCAGGCTCTGGAATAATTGCCTCAGTTCAAATCCTGTTTCCACGACCTTAACCTCATGAATGTTACTTGACCTCTTAGTGTCTCAGTTTTATCATTCACAAAGTGAGATAATAGCAGCAGCTATCTCAAAAGGTGGCTTGCATGGTTACATGAGTTAATATATAGTATATAATATACAAGGGGTGCTCTCCCCAAAAAAACTGAAATTATTTTTTGAGGGTGGGCCATTGTAGTACAGGCTTCTTCTGTTAGGTAATTGTTCTAGGAACCCATTGGCATCAGTGTACCAACTAGCATTGTTGTGAGTGGCTGCATTAGGCTTCAGTGAAATTTTTTTGGAGATTTTTTTCAGTGCATTTGCCCATTTCATGATGGGTGATTTACAAGTGCACCTGCCCACACCGCGCTGAGTGTTCAGTAGTTTTTAGTCAAAAACTACTGAACATACATGACCTCAGTGCCCTACCCTCGCTATTCACCTGATCTCACCCAAGGGACTTTTGTTTCTCAGGATTTAAAAAAGTCCTCAAAGGGAAACGTCTTGCCAATATGGAAGAGGTGAAACAAAAATGACAGCAGCTCTAAAAGGCATCAAAATGGACGAGTTCAAAAACTGTTTTGAACAGTGGAAAAAGCATCTTGATAGGTGTATTGCATCAAATGGAGAACACTTTGAAGGTGACTGAAGTTTAAACATGTAAGAATAAATATATAATTTTTGTAAATAAATTCCTGGCTTTTGGGGTCCTCCATATTTACGATGTGCTAAGCACATTGTAAGGGTTCAAAAAACGTTGTTATTTATTTTTACTCACAATACCTAACACAATGTCAAGCACATCACACATACTCATTAAATGCCTGATAAATAAATAAGTGAATAAGGAATAGAATTCAGTAGGTCTTATTGCTAACAAGTAAGCTCTGTGAGGGTAAGAACACAATCTATCTTTCTCAGGATTGAATTTTTAGTGCTTAACAGTTTCAAGCACCATATAGTTCCTCAATCCATAGGGATTGCTATGACTTACATGAATTTATGAGATGAAGAGCTATGACTTTGTGTGTAGGTTTATTATAATTACTGAAAATTATATTAACAAATTCAACAAACAAATTTACAAAATCAAACAAAAATGTAGAACCCAAATCTTTCCCCCCGTAAACCATTGTATTATCTATTTTATTACCAGTGGAGAAGGAGTCACAGTATAGTTGGCTTTCAGTGAAACTTTCCAGCAGCATGACTCATACCAAAATAAAAGGCTAAAAAGGAAGAAGAAATGAAAAAGAAACACTCACAAAATTCCCTCTGCTTTTGAAAACATTAAAGGCGTTACTTCCAAAGTGCTACTTTCAAGTGAATACCCCCACTGATTAGTACAAGTTAGTACTGATGGAAAATGGCTTTGAAAGTTGAATTTGAACTTCCCAGCTGAGCCAGTGGCACTCAGGGGAAGAGTGAACAGAACTGCTGTCTCCTGCACAGGCATACTTGGAAAAGATGTGCAATCCTTGACATAGCCTAGTAGAAGACAGTGAGAGATTTGCATCCTAGTGCTACAGCTTCTTAACCTTAAAATGAGCAAGTTACTTACCTCTCTAAGCTTCTTTCACCTGTAAAACTGGTGAAAACAACAAATTGTAGATAATTTTATTATTATGGACTTTAACGCTTGACATCTTAATTTTCTGGCTGAATCATCTGAGCAGGAATACAGTAGTCATTTGCCAAATGTAAACACTTAGCACCTTAGCAACATTTTGCAGGGGAGCCTTTTCCTATAAGCAGCATAGAGAGGCTCTTATATCATCATGTTTGAATAGGACATTAAAACCTTGGCTCTTCACTTTCAAACTCTGTGACCTTGGTCAAATAATTTATAACATCTTTGTACATCCTTTCATAAGATGGAAATACTAATAGCATCTAATTCATAGAGTTGCTATGAGGTTAAATAAAATTGTTTATTATAGCCTTTAACAAGAGACATTGTACAAACACATTGTACAAACCTAATCGATGTTAGCAATGATAATGACATAAAAGGCCCATCCTTGTCCCTTGAAATCTACTTTATATTCATCTGGTATGATATATTGAAGATTCACATAAAAATATACATATAGTCTTGAGGAGAAGAGTATTCTGAATACAAAATAGCCCCTCCATCTATTAAGCACCTACTATATCTGAGGTATTCTTTTAGGTGCCTTACAGATATTAATACAGCAATGCAGTGTGGTGGACATGATTATCCTCATTTTAAAAACACATCAGATAAGATATTTTAAGAGAGCTACTCAAGACCACACAACTAAGAAACGACCTGAGAAAAGAGCAGAATTGAGATCTGATCCCAGATTTGTCTGATGCCAAAACCTGTGTTGTTTTCACTACCTCTTTAATCTATCATTCATCTATCTGGTGAATTTGTTTACCAAATTAGCTAGCTGTCATCGACAAGAGAGAAGGCCTCCAAGGAAGAGAAGGGGAAAAGAAAGTTCAAGAAGGAAAGGAGAACGAAAGAAATATCAAATACAGCCTGACCTCGGGCCAGTCCTCTCAAAGGCTCTAGTCTCTGGCATTTTCTCCAGTTGCCATCAGGTACAGGTTTTGCTTGTGCTTTTTTCCCCAGGTTTATATTAAATTCTCAATCTATGAAAATGAATTCTAAATCTCAATATCTTAATTTCCCTAGCACAATGTGAAATGTTCTGACTTCCTTTGCTCTGCTTGTTGACTTACTTTGTTTTTCTTTTTAATTCATATAGACATTTTCATCTTTTCATTACATAGAATTTTTTTGTTTTTCACACTATTGTCCTGATTTTCTGTCAATGCTTGAACTGCTGCCGATAACTGCCCATCTTTGTCAAGTAGACATTAGGGGAAAAACAACAGCATCATACAGGGGCAGAGGGTACTATTTAAATGCAGCATATGAGCACTCTGCCTTTATTTTTTTCCCACTGTTTCATCTGCTTTTGCATCAGCTTCCTTGCCACTGAAGAAGGTATTTCATTTGCATTTGTTTTTGTCCATTAGTGTTTTAAATTCGTTTCTCCCTTCTTATATTCTAGACGAGTAGGCTGATTTGTGACATCATGGGCATAGCCAGACAGAAAATTGCAAAGTTATCCATACTAAACAGATCTACAGTGAACAAGGTGCCAGAGCGAGGAAGTGACTCAGAAATGTAGCATTAAGGAAACTAAAATATTTCTGAAAATTCTAGCACCATGGAGACCAAATGGTGGAATTGCTAAGGTACTTGAGAGGCACTGCTAGCCCATTTGAGTTTCTGAAAATACACACCAAACAATGATGTGCTATTATAAAGCTCTTTCCAGTGGAAAAGATAACAAGACAGTCACATTTTAAATGTGCTTAGTTATCGCTCTTGCCTTACAGTAGAACTTTCTTTCTCAAACCACTTTTGTAGCTTTCTTCAGTATCCCCAAAATACTTCTATTTAAAATGCAATTCAGAAAAAGGATGAAGAAAATTTTTTATTCCTAAATCTTCGAACTACTTCTTTCTCCCTTACCCATGAATCTCACCTGTTTCAGCTGATTTAACAAGTAAGAAAACTAAAGAGAAAAGGTGACAGAACTGCTTTCAAATCCCCAGGAAAGTATTAGATCAGATTGAGCATTTGCTATCTAGTATATCTAGAATAATAGCTATCCCAGATCATGTTAGGACTTGGCGGAAAAATCCATTGAAAGATAGAGCTATTAAGAGATACATTCACTAGAGTCCTGTTTACATTTCTATCACCTAGTGTAATGATGTGTTTGCTTGAATTTATGACTCTTTTCCTTTATTACAGCCAGTCAAGCTTATCAATTTAAAAAACATAGTTTTGGCTAATGCAAAGTAAAATGCTTACTTCCATTTCCTCAGGAACATGCAGCCTTAATCAATATTTTTACAGAAAAAAAATAGGGCTGAAGAAGAAGGAATATGGTGTCTAAGTAAAGTTTTAAGAAATGGTTATCCTACACAAAAGAACTATAAACAGGACCTTAATTGATCCTAAATTTGCTAATATTAGTCTTCTGTTCTTGGACATTTGTCAAGTTTATCTTTTAGCTTTTCAGTGAAAAATCACTGGATTAAAAACAACAAAACAGGTCTTTCTGACTGACTCAGCAGCCAACTCTTATCAAGAACATAGCTAGTTTCTTCCCCAGTACAAGTTGAAAACTTGGCATGTACATTCCTCTGTCACTTTTCCACAACCATGTCCCTGAATTTTTCCTTTCTTTTCCTCATGACAGAGCCAAAATCATCTATTTGTCAAACTTATAAGCCTACTCTGAGTCATGAAGATGAGAACAAAAGTTCCCATTGAAAGATTATGACCAATGTCTTTTTGTTCTGCCAACAAGGAAGGCATCAAAGGCAGCATGGTTGCTCCTGGAGTTTAAAAAAAAATTCAACTCACATTGTTAGTGTAGAAATACCTCTCTGTTTTCCTGTATTCCACATCAGCATCTCAATATTCAATCAAATGGAATTGAGTGCAGTTTATCAGGATGCTGAGATGATGGAAACGTGTATTGTGAAATGACAACTAGAAAACCATTAAAGAAATGTGAGCAAATAATATACATCCCTACCATAAAGAGAATTTATACACACACCTTAAAATAAAGTCTGTATATTTATATTCTTTATATGCTGTTTATTTTAATTTGCATTCCAAGCTTTTTAAATATGTTTTATCTTTTCCCTCCAAGATCCTTGTCTGACACTCTTTTGCACTGAAGGTTGCAAGTAAGGTTACCACTGCTATTGCAATATATTCTGACTTAGGAAAGTTAAATCACACTCTTCCATCCAGCCATGTCTAAGCCAACTTAAAATCTATTGGTACTGCTATTCAATAGATTATGTGATCCAAGTACAACTGATCTGCCAACATTCAAACTCCTAATCAGCCCTCAAAATCTATTTCAAAAAGATTCTTTTTTTTTTTTTTTTGGAGTCTCACTCTGTCGCCCAGATGAGTGCAGTGGCCACTCCTGGCCACCATAGCCTCGACCTGCTGGGCTCCGGCGATCCTTCCTCCTCAGCCTTCCAAGTAGCTGGAATTACAGGCATGCGCTACCATGCCTGGCTGATTTTTTTGATTTATTGTAGAGATGAGGTCTCGCTGCCCAGGCGGGTCTCGAACCCGCGGGTTCAGGCAATCCACTCACCTCAGCTTCCCAAAGGTGCGGGATTACAGGCTGAGCCACCGAGCCTGGCTTAAAATTCTTTTTCTTTTATCAATATTTTTTATTTTAAAATTGTGGGGTACAGTTAAGGGTTAGGTATACAAATATGCATCATTCAGTGTGGTACATATACACGATAGAATACTACGCAACCATAAAAAAAAAAAAAAATCATGAATTTTGCCGCAACCTGGATGGAACTAGAGGCTATAAAACTGAGTGACCTCTCACAAAAAAATTCTTTAATGGTACTATCTTTCCAGTTTTTCTTTGAATCTAAAAGTATTTCAAAATAGTTTAAAATTAAAACAAAAAAATGAACTTGACACTCTTTATCCAATTTTGAATTTTTGTTTAAATGTCATGGGAGCAATTTTATTTGTTGTGGTCCAGACTAATGAGTAGAAACAGAGACTAGGGGCAGACCTGGTAAGTGATTGTAGTTCATGATAAGGAGGTAATGGTCACATGGGGTAGCAATGTAAACAGGTGTCCATGTAAAAAAGCACCAAGTAGCAGGAGGTGGTCTTCCCTTCCAGCATATGAGTGCATTCACCAAACCAAGGTTCTAAGAACCCTGAAATAAGTGGTTTTTATGGCAACTTCATTACATAAGCACGATTGACTATATTGGGTATTGGTGATTGTGACATTTAGATTTAAAAGAAAAAATAATTTTTCAAGATGGCGGATTAGAGGCTCCTAACACGTCTCACCCTTTAGAAAATTATGAAATAGTATAGAAAGATCAACACAGTGAAACCCAATTCAAGAAGGAAACTTTATATTCATCAGAATGAAAAAGGACACCACAGATTTCAGGGAGAAGATGGGGAGAACAAATTCTGTGATGGTGCTCTGTAGAAAAAAGTGAGTGCAACCCCGAAACATGGGATGGACTGAAAGCTCCTGAGACATATTTTCCAATCAAGGGATCTGCATAATCCAGGCCATGGGAGAACACTCTGTTTCTCCCAGGCCTCAGAGCTGTCTCAGGTAGAGGCTGAAAGTTGGTGAGAGGGAATGACACCCAGTAAAGCCATAGGTGCTCTCCCAAATCCGAGTCAGTTGAGGAAGACCATTTTTCATCCAAGACCGGTGTCTTAGTAATAAGGACCACTGCAGGTATTTTGATTTTTACTCAGAGACAAGACTGCTCAATCTGGAGTGAGGGAGGTATACCTCACAGTCAAAGCAGGGAGGAGAACGTGGAGATTATCCCAAGGTTTGGAGCTGGAGTTAGGTCCATTCCAACCACAGTCTGGGAGCAGTGGGGGCCCCCTCCCCAAAACCACATTTTCCTCCTAGGAAAAGAGACAGGCAGTCAGGATTAGATCTGCAATCCAGAATCTGTCTCATTTGTCACTGTCTGGGTGCCTTACCCTGCCTCATCCCTCCAGGGAGTTGCAGCAAGGGCACCAGCAATACTGAGGAACACCAAGAATAGCAACATAAATGACAGGAGCCTAGCAGAGGAATCTCTTTTCCATGCCTCAGAACCTGCATTCTGAGCAGAAAGACAGTTGCTGCAGCCACAGTTTCTCATGAGCAGAGGGTCCTGTGATCAAGGTCAGTTTTGCACACCCTGGAACTGTTCAGCAAGCCAATGTTAAGAACCCCAGCCTTTCTCCAGGTCGGAGTAGCACGCTCCAGCAATACTGAAGAAAAAGAAGGCCCCCGCTCCTACACTTCTGGGAAAACAGTCTAAGTGTCAGGAGACAAGCAGAAGGGACCTCAACCCTTTTCACTTGAATAAGTAGCCTGAGCAGTAGGAGAGTTTCTGATTCTGTTGTTTCTCCTGGGTAGCAAATCTTGAGGCCAAGGTCAGTTCTGTGACCCAGAACTGGGCTGCAGGTGTCATTGTGAGGGGCCACAGTCTGTCTAGTTTGTAAAAAAAAAAAGTGTGCCCCTTCCCCAGCACCAAGGATTAGGCAGTCTCCATTCTACATATCTGGATTAGTAGCCTAAGCCATCCCATTCTCCCTGAGCAGAGATCATTGTGCAATGCGGTCTCTCATGCTCCACAGCATAACATACCTAGTCACCTGGATTAGTAGCCTGAGTTGCTCCTACTTCCAGGGGTAGTGCTCTTGGTACTATGGTACTCTTTCTGCTCAATGCCCAAACATATCCCCAGGTATGGTGGTTTCCATTCTGCTATATTAGAAGTTTAGACCACCATTCCCTTCCTGAGCAGAGAACTGGAAACAGTAGAGGTCCCCAAACTCCTCACTGAGGCACAACTCAGAAGCTGCACACCAGACCCTACCTCAAAGTGAGTGATTGTGCCTGAACTCATTGGACCCAAAGGTGGGCCTGCCCAGTTCAACCCCACACTTCTTAACTCTCCCTTTCCTAGGGTTGAACTGGGAGCTCAGACCACAGTGCCTTCTTCAGACCGGCTCACTGCTGAGACAACAGAACACTTCTTTCAGTAAACAATGGTCAAGTAAGTACCATTCACATCGATGCAACACAAGAAACAACTGGCTAGCACCAACACACACCACTGAGAACCAAGTTAAGACTCCCATGACCCCTGCCTCCCAAGCCTCACAGGAGACAGTGAGCCAGCTTACACCCTCACTACATTGTTATTACAACTAACACTTGGGAAAGCCTACATACACAGGCTATCTAAATCAAAGAAACTCATATAGATTTGCCACCATAGATCAACCAGATAAGAACCAGAGAAACAATTCTAAAATTATGAAAAAACAAATTGTTTCCCCTAAATAGGGACACACCAATTTTTCAATGATAAACCTTAATCAAAATTAAATCCTTGAAATGGCATAAAATGAATTCAGAATATTGATTTTAAAGAAGTTAAGTGAAGTGTAAAATAAAACTGCCAACATGAAATAATTATCAGAACAATTCAGGAGGTGAAAGGAGAAATTGACAATATTTAAAAAAAGAACTAAAAAACCTCAATGATGAAAATACAAAGCACAATACAAACTTTTAGCAGTAGGCTAGACCAAATGGAATAAAGAATCTCAGAGATCAAAAGACAGTCCCTTCTAACTAACTCATATAGACAAATTTTTTAAAAAAATAAGAAGAACGAGAAAAGCATATGACAAATATGGGATTATGTAAAGTGATCAAACCTATCAATTATAGACATTCCAGAGAGAGAAATGAAAACAAAAAGTATGGAAAATATATTAGAAGAGATAATTCAAGAAAATATCCTGGTCTTGAGAAAGACCTAGATACCCAGATACAAGAAGCCCAAAGAACTCTTTCAAGATACATCACAGGAAGAATCTCACAAAGGCATAGAGTTGTCAGATTTTCCAAAGTCAATATGAAAGAAAATAACCTAAGAGAATCAAGAGAGAAGTACTATTTAGTACTTAGGAAAGGACATCAGAATAATAGCAAAGTTCTCTATATAAACTCTCTAATCCAGAAGAGAATGGGGGCCTATTTTCAACCTCCTTAAAGAAAAACTCAAAGATGTCAGCAAGAATCTTATATCCTGCCAAAATAAGCTTTGTAAACAAAGAAGAAATAATGCTTTTCTCTGACAAACAAACACTAAGGGAATTTTTCACCACTAAACCAGTTCTGCAAGAGATGATAAAAGGAGTTCTAAACTTGGAAATGAAACCATGACTTTTGCTATCATAAAAGATCACATATGTTCAAAGCTAATAAAGCCTACAAGACAACTACACATTCAAATTTTCAAGTCAGTGAACTCACAACACTATGGCAGGATCAAAATCTCACATACCAATATTAACAGTGAACTTAAATGCTCTTAACACCCCCTTAAAACAATCAGAGTGGCAAAATAGGTAAAAAAAAAACTAACCATATGCTGCCTACAAGAAACTTACTGACTGGCCAAAGACAGCAACAGACTCAAAGTAAATTGAGTGGAAAAGAAAAGATGTCTCAGACAAATGGAAAATAAAAATGAGCAGGAGTACCCATCCTCTTATGAACTAACTCAGACTTTAAAACAAAAACAATAAAAAAGACAAAGAAAAGTATTATATAATGATAAAGGGTAAAACTCATCAAGAAGATTTAATTCTCTCAAGTGTATATACAGCAAACACTAGAGTACCAAAATGCATGAAGCAAACACTACTTGATCTTAGAAAACACATCGATAGCATTACCACAGTAATGGGTGACTTCAATGCCCCACTGACATCACTGATAATAAAAGCAGAAAATTAACAAAGAAACACTGGACTAAATCTGGACTATAGACCAAATGGACCTAACAGATGTCTACAGAACTTCCCACCCAACAACTGCAGGATGTACATTCTCATCTCCACATGAAACATTTTCCAATATAAACCATATGCTTGGGCACAAGGCAAATCTCAACAAATTTTAAAACATCAAAATTATACCAACAATCTTCTCAGACCACAGTGAAATAAAATTAGAAATCAACACTAAGAGGAGCTCCCAAAACTATATGGAAACTGAACAACTTACTCTTGAATGACTCTTGGGTAAATTATGAAATTAAAGCAGAAATTAAAAAAAATTGAAACAAATAAAAATGATGACACAACATACCAAAACTTCTGGAATACAGCAAAAGCATTTCTGAAAGAAAAGCTTATAGCATTAAATTCTTGCATCAAAAAGATAGATCAAAAGTAAACAGCTTAACTTTGTGCCTCAACAAACTAGAAAAACAAGAACAATGTGTACCTAAAGCTAGCAGAATAAAAGAAATAACAAATATGAGAGCAGAAACAAATGAGATTGAGACCAAATGAATTAGAAAACTGTGTTTTTTTTGTTTTATTTTGTTTTGTTTTTAAGAAAAGCAGAATTGACAGACTGGTAGCTAGACAAACCCAGAAAAAAAAAGAGAAGACTCAATTTCAATCAGAAATGACACAGGTGACATACCACAGAAATGCAAAGGATCATCAGAGACTACTATAAGCACCTTTATGGTAACAAACTGGAAAACCTAGAGGAAATGGATAAGTCTCTGGAAATATTCAATCTCCCAAGACTGAACTAGAAAGAAATAGATACTCTGAATAGTCCAATAATGAGGATGAAATTGAATCAGTAAAAAATTAACAAACAAAAGTCTAAGGCCAGATGCATTCACAGCCAAATTTTATAATAAAAAAAAAATCCTACTGGAACTATTCTAAAACAGAGAGAAAGAGGGACTCTTCTCTAATTCATTCTATGAAACCAGCATCACGCTGATACCAAAATCAGGCAGGATGCAACCAAAAAAAAAAAAAAAAAAAAGGAAACTACAGGCCTATTTCTCTGATGAATATACATATAAAAATACTTTAACAAAATATTAGCAAACCTAACTCAACAGCATATCCAAAAATTATTCATCACATCCAACTGGGTTGTATTCAAGGGATGCAAGGATGTTTCAAAATCTGCAAATCAATAAATAGGATCTACCACTGAGTTGTATTCAAGGAATGCAAAGATGTTTCAAAATCTGAAAATCAAGAAATAAGATCTGCCACATAAACAGAAGCAAACTAAAAGCCACCTGATCATCTAATTTGGTGCAGAAAAGGCATTGATAAAATCCAACATTACTTCATGATAAATAACATCAACAAATGTCAACAAACTGGACATTAAAGGAACATATCTCTAGCCGGGCTCGGTGGCTCAGCCTGTAATCCCGCGCCTTTGGGAGGCTGAGGTGAGTGGATTGTCTGAGCCCACGGGTTCGAGACCGCTTGGGCAGCAAGACCTCATCTCTACAATAAATCAAAAAATCAGCCGGGCGTGGTAGCTCATGCCTGTAATTCCGGCTACTTGGAAGGCTGAGGCAGAAGGATCACCGGCGCCCAGCAGGTGAGGCTGCGGTGACCTGGAGCGGCCACTGCACTCCAGTCTGGGTGACAGAGTGAGACTCCAACTCAAAAAAATAAAAAATAAAAATAAAGGAACATATCTCAAAATAGTATAATCCATATATGACTAACCCACAGCCAACATCATACTTAATTGGGAAAAGCTGACAACATTCCACCTCAGAAAAAGAACTAGACAGGTATGTCCACTCTCACCACTCTTATTCAACATTGTACTGGAAGTCCTAGCAAAAGCAATCCAGTGAGAGAAAGAAATAAAAGACTTCCAAAATTGCAAGGAGGAAGTCACACTATTCCTGTTCTTGTATGACATGATTGTATACGTAGAAAACCCTAAATACTTCTCTAGGAAGCTTCTAGACCTGATGACTGCAGCAAAGTCTCAGGACACACAACTAATGTCCAAAAATCTGTGGTGTTCATATACACCAACAACACTCAAGCCAAGGACCAAGTCAAGATCTCAGTCCCATTCACATTAGATACACACACACACACACACACACACACACACAAAACTTAGGAATACACCCAACTAAGGAAGTAAAAGATCTCTACAAGGAAAATGACAAAACACTGATGAAGAAATCATAGACAGCACAAATAAATGGAAGAACATCTCATGTTCATAAACTGGAAGAGTTAACATTGCCAAAATAACCATACTGACCAAAACAATCTACAGATTCAATGGAATTCTGATTAAAATATCAACTTCATTCTTCCCAGAACTAGAAAAGCTATCTTAAAATTTATACGGAACCAAAAAAATAAATAAACACAAATAACCAAAGAAATTTTAAGCAAAAAGAACACTGCCTGACTTCAAATGATACTATAAGGCTAAAGTACTGGGAGTGGTGGCTCAATGCTATAATCCCAGCCCATTGGGAGGCCAAGGTGAGAGGATTACCTGAGTTCAGGGGTTCAAGACCAGCCTAGGCAACTTGGTGAGACTTCATCTCTAAAATAAATAAATAAATAATTAGCCTGGCATGGTAGCACATGCCTGTAGTTCCAGCTACTCAGAAGACTGAGGTGGAAGGATCGCCTGAGCCCATCAGGTCAAGGCTATGGTGACCATGAGCATGCCACTGCACTCCAGCCTGGGTGACAGAGTGGAACTCCAACTCAAAAAAAAAAAAAAAAAGAAAGAAAAGAAAAGGATAAAGTAACTAAAACAGCATGGTATTGGTACAAGAACAAACAGATAGATGTATGGAACACAATGGAAAACCCAGAAATAAAACCACATATCTACAGTCAACTGCTCTTTGACAAAGCAGACAAAATTAAACAATGGGGAAAGGACACTCAATTCTGTAAATGATGATGGGAAATTTGGCAAGCCATAAGCAGAAGAATGAAACTGAACCTCTATCTCTCACAATATGAAAAACTTAAGATGATTAAAGACTTGCAGGTAAGGCCTAAAACTATTAAAGCCCTAGAAGAAAACCTAGGAAACAATCTTCTAGATTTTGGCTCATGCCAAGAATTTATGCTGAAAACCCAAAAGCAATTGCAACATAAACATAGACAAATGGATTTTAATTAAACTAAAAAGCTTCTATATAGCAAAAATAAATACATACATGCATACATAAACAAAGTGAACAGAAAATCTAGGAATGGGGAAATTATTTGACAATTACGCCTCTGACAAAGGGCTAGTATCCAGAATCTGTAAACAACTCAACATGAAAAAAAAGAATAATAACCCTAACAAAAATTGGGCAGACACCGGTCAGAAAGCCTGTCATTAGAAAGTCAAAGAACAAGAGACGGGGCAAGATGGCGACGGCATAGGTGAACTGGTGAGATTCTCTGAACTGACAAAGGTTGCATACTGCTGAATAGACAGACTGTAAAGCAGAGGGAAAACTGAACAAAACCAGAAGACCCTCATAAGGAAGAACAGGTCATTGCAGAAGAGAAATAAAAGCAACCCCACCTTCCCTCAAAAGCAGAATTGAAGAGGGGGAGGGAAAGGGGGAGAGGGAGAAAAATCTACAGAAATGAAGAAAAACCAAAAGAAGAGTATGGGTCTCTCCCAGACGCCTGGGAGAGCAGACATTGAGAAAACTGACTTTGGAATGCAAACAATGAAAAGTCCCCAGAATGAAGGGTCTCAAAATGCAAATGTAGATATCAAAACAATAATGGAGAGATTAAAAAGAATTGAGGAGACACAAGAAGAAACTAGGAAGGAGCCGATATCTGAGATAACAGTAATAAAGAATACTGTGAATGAAATAAATAACAAATTGATAAGCATGGAAAGCAGAATTACCCAAGCAGAAGAAAGAATCTCAGAGCTTGAGGACCAAAATATAGAAATAACCCAAACTCTTAAAAACACAGAAAATAAGCTAAAAAAGACAGAACAAAACCTTCAAGAGATGAGTGACTACCTTAAGAGGCCTAACCTAAGAATAATCGGACTCCCTGAGGCAGAAAGAGAAACAGAGACCACATTGGAACAAACTTCCCATGAGATCATTCAAGAAAACTTCCCTTATCTAATCAGCGATGCAAAAATTCAAACACAAGAGATTCAGAGAACCCCCACAAGACAACAAATGAGAAGACCAACTCCTAGACACATAATAATTCGCCTAAATAAAGTAGGCACAAAAGAAAAAATCCTAAAGGTAGCAAGAGAAAAAGGCCAGATCACCTACCATCGAAAACCAATCAGAATAGCAGCAGATTTATCTGCAGAAACCCTGCAGGCTAGGAGAGCTTGGAGCCCTATCTTCAAAGTCCTAAAAGATAAACAATTTCAACCAAGAATAACCTACCCGGCCAAGCTAAGCTTCATCAGTGAGGGAGAATTAAAATCTTTCCCAGATATCCAATCCCTAAGAACTTATGCTGCCACCAAACCATCTCTACATGAAACACTTAAGAAAGTACTAAACACAGAAGAAAAGGAAAAAAGAACAACATTATTCACAAGAGTACAGGGAAAAGAATAAAATATACACAAACCAACCCCAAAACCAAAAGAAAGACAAAAAAAAAAAAAAGAAAAAAACAAGTGGAAGAACAACAACTCAATAAGAACTCCATGATAGGGACGAACTCACATTTCAATAATTAGTCTGAATGTGAATGGACTAAACGCACCACTGAAAAGACATAGAATGACAAAATGGATAAAATATCACCAGGCAACAATATACTGCCTTCAAGAGACCCATCTCACTAGAAAGGACATACACAGACTCAAAGTAAGAGGATGGGAAACAAATTTTCAGGCGAATGGAACACAAAAGAAAGGAAGAGTCACGATCCTAATTTCAGACAAAATACCATTAAGCTATCAAAAATAAAAAAAGATACAGAGGGCCACTACATAATGATAAAAGGTTCACTCCATCAACAAGAAATATCTATCCTAAACATATATGCACCCAATATAGGAGCACCAACTATCATAAAGCAACTTCTAGGAAAACTAAAGAAAGACATTGATTCTAACACCATAATAACTGGGGACTTTAATACACCACTCACAACCTTAGACAGACCATCAGGACAAAAAATCAGCAAGGAGATCTGGAACCTCAATGAGACTCTGGACCAAATGGACTTAATTGATACCTATAGAACACTCCATCCAAAGACCACAGAATACACATTCTACTCATCACCACATGGAACATATTCTAAGATCGACCACGTAATTGGACACAAATCAAGTATAAGCAAATTTAAAAGGACTGAAATTCTACCATGCACCTTCTCAGACCACAGTGGAATAAAAATAAACATTGACACCAACAAAGTCCCTCCAAAACCCACAAAGACATGGACACTAAACAGCATGATGCTAAATACCTCCTGGGTCAATGATGACATCAAAACAGAGATCAAAAGATACCTGGAAACAAATGAAAATGAAGAAACATCTTACCAAAATCTCTGGGATGCCTTAAAAGCTGTAATAAGAGGGGAATTTATATCCCTACAAACACACATGAGGAAAATGGAAGGAACAGAAATTAACAACCTAACAAGCCACCTAAAGAAGCTGGAAAAGCAAGACCACAAAAACCCTAATTTCAGCAGAAGAATCCAGATCACCAAAATAAAAGCCCAAATCCAGGACATAGAAGACAAAAAGATAATAGAAAAAAATCAATGAAACAAAAAGCTGGTTCTTTGAAAGAATAAACAAGATCGATGGTCCCCTAGCTAGACTGACCAAGAAAAAACGAGAAAAAAACCAAATAAGCACAATTAGAAACACAAAAGATGAAGTCACATCTGACCCTGAAGAAATACAAAAGATCATTAGAGACTACTACGTACACTTGTATGGAAACAAACTTGAAAACCTTAAGGAAATGGAGGACTTTCTGACATCACACAATCTACCTAAGTTGGAACAAGAAGAGATTGAGACCCTAAATAAACCAATAACAATCAAGGAAATCGACTACGTAATAAGAAAACTTCCTACAAAAAAAGCCCTGGTCCAGGTGACTTTCCAGCAGAATTTTACAAGACATTTAAGGAGGAGCTGATACCAATCCTACTGAAGGTATTCCAGGCGATTGAAAAAGATGGAATGCTCCCCAAATCATTTTACGAAGCCAACATCACATTGATACCCAAGCCAGGTAAAGATCCAGCAAAGAAAGAGAACTACAGGCCAATATCTTTGATGAACATAGATGCTAAAATTCTCAACAAGATCCTAGCAAACCGGATTCAGCAATACATCTCAAAAATCATCCATCATGACCAAGTAGGCTTCATTCCTGGGATGCAAGGCTGGTTCAACATTCGTAAAACCATAAATGTAATTAAATACATCAACAGATGTCAAAACAAAAACCACATGATTATATCATTAGATGCAGAAAAAGCTTTTGATAAAATCCAGCACCCCTTCTTGATAAAAACCCTTAAACATCTAGGCATACAGGGAACATACCTCAAAATAGTAAAAGCCATCTAAGAGAAACCCACAGCGAGCATACTCCTAAATGGACAAAAATTAGAACTATTTCCCCTGAAAACTGGAACAAGACAAGGATGCCCACTCTCACCCCTCCTGTTCAACATAGTTGGAAGTCCTGGCTCGAGCAATCAGAGAAGAGAAGGCAATCAGGGGTATCCAAATAGGAAAAGAGAAAGTCAAGTTATCTCTCTTTGCAGACGACATGATTGTATACCTTGAAAACCCAAGAGAATCTGTCAAAAACCTCCTTACACTGATAAATACCTTTGGCAAAGTCTCAGGATACAAAATAAATGTACAAAAGACAATCGCATTTCTCTACACCAATAATAAACAAACAGAAACCCAAATAAAAAACACAATTCCATTCACAATAGCCACAAAAAAAATGAAATACCTTGGCATCTTCCTAACCAGAGACATGAAAGACCTTTACAAGGAAAACTACTAAACACTGCTCAGAGAAATCAAAGTTGACACAAACAAGTGGAAAAATATCCCATGCTCATGGATCGGAAGAATCAACATTGTGAAGATGTCCATCTTACCTAAGGCAATCTACAAATTCAATGCAATACCCATCAAATTACCAGCAACATTCTTCTCAGACCTAGAAAAAAAAATGCAGGAATTCATATGGAAACACAAACGTCCAAGAATAGCCAGAACAATCTTCAGCAAAAAAAAAAAAAAAACAGGTGGTATCACACTGCCAGACTTCAAACTTTACTATCAAGCTACAATCTTCAAAACAGCTTGGTACTGGTATAGGAACAGGCATATAGATCAATGGAATAGAGTTGAGACTCCAGAAGCAAAACCTCAATTTCTCAACCAACTCATCTTTGACAAAGCCTCCACCACCTACCACTGGGGAGAAGAGAACCTATTCAGTAAATGGTGCTGGGAAAACTGGCTGACCACATGCAGAAGATTGAAACAGGACCCCTATCTATCCCCATGCACAAAGGTTAATTCCAAATGGATCAGAGACCTAAATGTAAAACCTCAAACCATAAGAACCTTAGAAAATGAAGGAAAAATCCTCATGGAAATCGGAACTGGCATCCAATTCCTGAACAAAACCCAAAACCCACAGCTCATAAAGAGAGAAAATAGACAAGTGCGACCTTATTAAACTGACAAGGTTCTTCAAAGCCAAAGAAATCATCAAGAGAGCAGGGAGACAGCCTACAGACTTGGAAAAAGTATTTGCCAACTCCAGGTTCGACAAAGGCTTAACATCCTGGATCTACAAGGAACTCAAGCGTGCTGGAAAAAAAAAAAAAAACCATTATAAAATGGGCAAAAGATATGAACAGACACTTCACAAAGGAAAACATCTGAGCAGCCAACAAACACATGAAGAAATGTTCAACCTCACTAATCATCAGGGAGATGCAAATCAAAACCACACTGAGATACCACCTAACCCCAGTCAGAATGGCAATTATCAACAACTCAAAAAATAACAGCTGCTGGAGAGGGTGTGGTGAAAAGGGAACACTTCTACACTGTTGGTGGGAGTGTAAACTAGTGCAACCTCTGTGGAAAGCAGTGTGGCGATTCTTAAAAGCTCTAAATACCAACCTCCCATATGACCCCGCAATCTCCCTACTGGGAATATATCCTGAAGAACACAAATCACTCTATAAAAAAGATACCTGCACACGCATGTTTATCGCAGCATTGTTCACAATAGCAAGAACCTGGAAACAGCCATGCTGCCCGTCAAAAGAGGACTGGATTAAAAAAATGTGGTACATATACACAATGGAATACTACGCAGCCATAAAAAAGAACAAAATCATGAATTTCGCAGCAACCTGGATGGAACTAGAGTCTATAATACTGAGTGACCTCTCACAGAAACAAAGATCTGAGTATCACATGTTCTCACTCATATAATGGACCTTAAACATCCAATGCAATACTATACGAAAATGACTGACCATACTGGGAAACTATGGTGGGGGGAGGGAGATGGGATTAACAGTAGCAAATATCTGTCTGGGTACCGGGAAACATCCTATATCAACAGGGTGCCTGAATGAAACGCAATTGTATACCTAACCCTTAACTGTACCCCACAACTTCACAATAAAAAAAAAATTAAAAAAAAAAAAAAAGTGAAAGAACAACAGATGTTGACATGTTTGTGGAGAGAAGAGAACACTCATTCACTGTTGATGGGATTGCAAATTACTTCAATCTTTATGGAAAACAGTATGGTGATTTCTCAAATAATTAAAAATTGAACTACCATTTGACCCCACAACCCCACTACTAGAGATCTACTAAAAAGTCAATATATAAAAAAGATATGTGTACTCCTATGTTCACTGCAGCACTATTCACAATAGCAAAGTCATGGAACCAACCTACTTGCTCATCCAAAATTGGTTGAATAAAGAAATTGTTTTATATGCACACCATGGAATACTACACAGCCATAATAAAGAATGAATGTCCTTGGCAGCAACATGAGTGGAGCTTAATATCATCATCCTAAGTGAATTGACACAGAAACAGAAAGTCAAACACCACATGTTCTCACTTATGTGTGGGAGCTAAATGGCCACAGAGATGAAAAAATAGACACTGGGGACTCAGATAATGAGGGAGTTGGAGAGGGAGGTTCATTATCAGGGGAATGGTCACCTGAGATCCAGTCTCTACCACTACACAATATGTCCATGTAACAGACATGCATGTGCACTCCTTGAATCTAAAATTAAAATGGAAAAAAGGAAATATTTTTAAAAGAAAACAATCAGACACAGTGGTAGATCCTATAACTAGCTATTGATAAGTAGTCATATGTTACTAGTATCAACTATGGCTTTGTCTTAGTTTTCTTTCACTACTATAACAAATTACCTCAAACAGTGGCTTATAACTACAACTATTTATTAGCTGACAGTTCTCTAGGAAAGAAGGCCAGGTAGGCTAGGCTGGGAACTTTGCTTGAAGTCTCACAAGTCCAAAAATCAAGGCCAATGGTTGGAGGCTCTAGGGGAGAATCTGCTGCAGAGTCCTTCAAGTTGTTAGACAAATTCAGTTCCGTGCAGCTATAGGACTGAGTTCCCATTTCCTTGCTGGTTGTCAGTCGGTCATTTTTCTCAGCTTCTAGAGACCACCCACCTTCCTTGGCTCATGGCTCCTTTAATTTTCAAAGCCATCAAAAGTGTAGAAAATTTACCGTGCTTCAAATCCCTGACTTCCCTTTCTGCCTTCTTCTGCTGCTTTTAAGGGCTCTTGATTACCTCGTTCCACTCACTCCTCAGATAATTTAGGATAATATCTTTATTTTAAAATAAACTGATTAGTAACTTAACCATGTCAAGGTCTGTTTTGGCATATAAGGTAGTATGTAAGGTGCATATACAGTCCTGGAGATTATTGAGGGAAATCTTTTTGGAGGCAACAAGTCTGCCTACCAAAATCTTTCAGTTTAAGTGAATCCTAAAGGCATGTACTGTGCAGCCTCTGCTAGCATCAACTGCTTTTCACTCTTACTAATTTCTCACAAACATGATAGTCTTAAAAGAAGTAAAAGCAACCAACAGAATTCTGTTGAGCTCATTTCCCATAATCCCACTGCATTTGGGAATCAAACATTGAACATCAATTAAATATCAAATTATCTTAAAATATCCAAATTATTAGGGTAAAAGAAGGTGTTTAACTGTAAATGACTATGCTACAACTCTGAAAACAGTGTTTGGTTGTGAAAAAGGACAATTTCAAATAAAGCTTCTGTGGTAATCCCCAAGCCAATCACATTAACAAGAGAGGTAACTGTCCTGGGGCTAAAACTCTGTGCCATCAAAAGTGTGGGAAGGAGATACACACTGTTTAGCATTTCCCATAATCCTAGACACAAGTGACTGCCTTCTTTACAGGAGAGTGTAGGAGCCCACCCTGGAAGAGGACTAGTGATAGCACTAAAAGGGTCTTTGTAAATCCATTTGAAACAACCAAAAAAGTTCTAATCTATCCCTTCTGAAATACCTCTGTAATTGATTTTTTCTTTAGTTTTTATGAACTGATTATAGAATCTGACTATAAGACTAACCTATTCACAGAATTTAAAAAGTATTATAAATCCCACACAAAATACAAGAAACTGCAGCACTGTCCCCTCCAGGGATGTTCCAAGGTACTGATACCAATGATATCTGATCCAAGCAGTGCAACCACACAATTTCTGCATTTTGAAATGTAAATTGATTTGGTGAATCATTTAAATTTACTTTATCTGATTATTATTAATACTATAATAAAGGGTTTAAGAATATGAAAAATTAGAATTCTTTCAACTCTCTTTCAGAGCAGCAATGTATACATTTGCAAGATTTTTCCTATCAACAACTGCAACTTGCCGTTCATATGTATTTGGAAGAACCTTTCACTTAATGACTACTAAGTAAAGGGATTTTTCTGGGAAAAGAGGCTCATTACCATTGCAAATCACTCACTTGCAAGAAAACATTGTCTGCTCAATTTCCACAGTTGTTTTGTCTTAAATACCTACCCATTAATGGTCTGTATCTCAGCAGACATGTTTACTTAACTTAAAGAAACAACAGTTCTCTTAGAGAACTAAAGAGAATTTTTTTTTTTTTGGCTTTCATTGAAATATATTTTTCCTTTATAAGGGAATTTCCCTTATAAAATCCCATGTGTATAATTTTCATTTGTAATTAAGTTTCTCCCATATTGCCTTCTTTAACCCTAGATTTAGATACTGCTGTATGTTATTTCACTAATTGTTAATATTTTCTCTCTTCCTAATATTTTCTGAACCTCCACATTTAAAAACAATGAATTTGCTATGCTTGTACTCTATAAATAGAGATGGTAAATCTTAATTATACTTTCAGATTGCAATGTCTGCTTCCAGCTGTGCATATGAATGTTTCTGATCAGGATGTATGTTCAAGTATGTTTATTTTTGTTCCCAAATTACACCCTTCATAAGCCAAGACCAAATGTGAAATGATCAACTTTTATTTACAGACATGTGTCAATTGCTTGTTAACTGTTACATTCTTATACCTTTCTTGATATAGCTTTCTGAGAATTTCCCCTTTCCTGTAATCTAAAGGAAAACGTGAACCTGAAAGATTTCTCACTAAGAGGTGGATATGCATTCTGTGCTTCCCAAACCTTACCAAGCGAGGCGCTCCAAGCTTGACCATGTGTGTCTCTGGATTTTTTCTGAAGAATGTAGGAATAGAAAGGTGTGAAACCTTGCCTCATCTATCATAAAAGTCATAGCTGACACTGCTACAAGAAAAGACAGGTTAACAAGAGAAAAGCAAAACAAACTTATTTAATCAAAGCTTTATGTGACACAGGAAACTTCAGAAATGATGATCCAAAGACCTAGGGAAAACTGCCCATGTTTATACTTAGATATAATGACAAATGGACAGCTATGTAGAAATGTGACTGGAAAAAAATGATGTGCTCTAATGGTAATAGACTAATGGGATGGAGGCTTGTTTGTCCAAAAGTTTCTTGGTCTCTCTGTGTAGGATTTCTTTCTTCCATGAATAAGACAGGATACCTTGGAAATGAGGGTCTTATGATCCATCATCAGACCAAAGAGATTAAAGAATTTCTTTATGTTCAGTTTCTACACAGAAAGGCAAGGGAGGGTTACAGTAATATTTCTAGGTTTTATGCTTTTCATTAAGGGAGAAAGATTCTAACTTCTATGATCTGCCCTGAGTAAGAGCAATACTGGTTTCTATGACTCGCTTCAGAGGAGAAAGAGGAATGAAAGACGGAGGGCAGAAGAAAGCAGAGAGAACTTGCTTCTGAGTCCTTCAAATCTACGTTTTGTTCAAAGTACTCAGCATGCTGTAAAGAAAAACAAAATCATGTCCTCTGAAGCAACATGGATCCAGCTGGAGACCCTCATTCTAAGTGAACTATCACAGAAACAAACAAACAAAAAAAACTGAACACCTGTATGTTCTCACTAATAAGCAGCCCCTAAACATTGCACATGCAAACACAAATGTGGGAACAATAAATGCTAGGCACTGCCAAAGGAGGGAGGGGGAAAGGAGGAAGGATAAGGGGTACTCAACCACTCCTTGGGTACCATGTCCACCACCAGGGGAGAGGACTCGCTAGAAGTCCAAACCTAACCTACATGCAATTTACTTATGTAACAAATCCTCACAAGTACCCCACAACTCTAAAATATATATTTTTAAATGGTACTCAGCATGCCTAAAAATCCTACATTGTAGTATCAATTTCTGAGCCCCAACAAGAGTCATATTAAATTTTTTAAAAGTTGCCCTATTTAAGAGAGATTTAGATTTTAAATCTGAGCCAAATGTACTCCCTTAGGCTATTCACAAATATTACCAGAACATGGAATACATATGAATTTAAGACATCTTTTTTTTATTTAAAAGATATGAGGTAAAATTCAGGATTAGGTACATAAGTGGTCATCGTACAGGTAAAGACTGGGCCTCCTGTTGGTCCCCATTTCTCTTGGTTTGAGATTGGGTCCCCTTATTTATGTTATGTGCCCCCTACTCCATCCTTTCACAGTGTAAGACATCTTTTAATGTTGCTTCAAGTTAATTAAAGAGAGGGTAAAGGAAATGTCTACAATATAGCTTCCAATGGAAGAGGATGCTAAAAACTCACTCACAGCATTAGCTTACTGATTTTATATTCTTCTCTAGCAAGTCATCCACAGAGGCTAAGGTATGCTTTTCTCTCCACATGCTTTTTTGACCAAAGGAATTGCATTTTGGACAATTTGATAGTCCAAAGATTTCAGCATCCTTCTTTCAGAGACTTACAAAAGATGGTAATTAGGGCATGTATGTTTTTATGAATGGTTTCACAAACAGTTAAAAAAAAAAAAAAGAGTAAGTCCCGGACTGAATGCCTAGTCAGCAAAGATGGTAGAAGTATGTCTTATAATAAAGAGAATGACCTCATAGATTACCTATGCTTAATCTTATTTACAACTTATGTAAGACTACTAGGTCTAATTTGTGGACACGTTGAGCACTTATAAGGGCTATTCAGTAGCCTTTTCGCTGAAGCAACACCAACTCAAGAGTTTTTAGCTGCAAGTAAATGTTGTTTGATGGGAGTGGGAAATGTTGCTTGGTGAGTTGCTGTTTCATGAGTAATGGCTTCTAAACACTGAAGAGTTAGCTTAGCAATTGCAGCAACCACAGTTAAGTTTACATAAATACAGTACCTCATAATATTTAAATTTAGTTTTATAAAATCAGTCATATTATCAAGAAGCATGTCAAATTTAAATATATTGAACTTCATTTTATTTGAAAATCTAATTTTTGAGTACAAAACACGAATATTAAAAGTAATGCCCACACAGCAATCCAAAAATGTTTCAAAATATCTAGGGTGGGAGGTTAAGGGAGATATTAACAGTAATTTATGTTCAAAGCAAATTACAGTATCCCAATAGACACTTAAATGTTAACTGAACACTTAATTTCTCTCTCCTCCAAAAAGTATTTGTCCCCAGTCTTCCCTATCTAAGTAATTGGTATCATTAGGTGAAGGAAAACTTAGGCTTTATTATGCTTTTGCTCCTCCCTTCATAAAATCTTTTCAACATCTAATCTATCATCAAGTTCTGCTTATTCTTGTCCAGAATATAAATTAAATTTGATTACTTGTCTTGATGCCTATTATCTAATGGAAGCCTCCATCATTTCTTACTTGAACTACCACAACAAGATCCTAAATATTATCTCCTCTTCTGTGTTTGACTGTATATTATAATCTCTATAGAATAAAAGTAATATTTTTAAAATGTAATTTACATAACACAATCCTCCTCAGAATACTCTAATGACTTCCTATTGTCATTGTACATGGAATAAAATCAAAGTACATATCACTTCAGGTCCTACAGATTTAATTTCTGTTTACCTCTTCAATCTTTTGTAAAAATTTCCCCTCATTCACTACACTGCAGTTACAATGATCTTCTTTACATTTCTCAAATATCCATACATGTTACAACCAATACCCTTTGCAATTGTACTTCCCACTGTCTGTAATCCTCTGCCTACTAATTTTACAAAACTGGTTATTTGTTGCCATTCCAGTCCAAACTCAAATGTCTCCTCATATAAATCTACTCTGACTTCTCAGTCTAAAGTAGCTTCTTTCTCATTTCTATTTAATCCACTAGCATTTTTGTCTTCATGTTTGAGAGTAATGACATAGTCTCTCTGGTTAGCTGCTATGTCGCCAGAGTCTAAAATATTCTTGGGCACATAGTAGGGACTCATTAAATATTTGTTGAATAAATGCATATCCTTGCCTTAGTTGAAAAACTACTATTCTTTAATTTGCTTATTAGTGTGTGGTATTTTTCTGGATTTTTATTGTTATTTATTTATTTTTGCTTTTTTTTTTTCCAAGTAACACTAAGGCAGTCAAACTTTTGTAAAAAATATTTTTGTTTTTCCCTCTGGCCAAGACACCTGGACCTGCTATACAATCTGGAGTATGGAATTCGTAAATAATTGAGAAAGCTGTTCATATATACAGACGCTATGTATACTCCAAATGTAGCTGCTTTTTTGTAAATTCTTTCAAAGATTTTCTCCTTTTATTGAGAATGTGGTTTTGCTGCCATATAAATGAATGCCACTTTGAGTTGGTGATTTCATGTACATGTAGAAATCCAGTTCATTCCAAACTCAAATAGTCCCTTATAAGCGTAATTTTTTTTTAGATTTTGAGGGTTAAATATGTGATGACAAGTTACAAACACTATTATTAAATGAATAATAACTTTTATTAAACTTTGGACAACTGCATGGCAATAGAATTATTTTATCTGAACTGTAATCCAAGATCTGCACTAAAATTTTCTGTTGGACTTAAGAAAATAGATTTTCTTCTTTGTAGCTAAGTGTTTTTTTACTTTTTCCAACTATATTTCATATATAAACATGAGTTTTTATCCAAAGTTACCAACTCAAGAATTCCTACATTATGAAGAAACAGGCAGTGGTATTATAATCCCCTCCCTGACCCATGCCACTATCTCTAGACAAATTAGAGACATGCACACCTCAAGAACTTGATGTGTATCACCTTGAAATTGAGTATTGTAGGAACTGTTACCTGACATGTGCCTAGAAAAAAATTGATTGGAATTTAGAGAACTTGGCAATTCTACAAACCATAATTGGATACTGCCTCCTCCCTCTCTGTTTCAGGCAATAAAACCTCTCCCACCAGATGATGTCACCAGAAATGACAGAGGCACAACGTTGGAATGGAAAGAAAAATGAAGTGGTAGCCAGAGGACTGGTTGTGTAACCTTGGACAAATGACTTAGCCTCTTCAAGACTCAAGTTTTTCACCTGTGAAAATGAAGGAATGAATCAGTGCTTTATTGGAGTCCTCTCAAGTCTGGAATTATAAAAGCCTATAAAACTAATGGGAGGGAGAGGTAAATTAATCTAAATGAGAGACATTTCCAAATTTTAGGGCATTCTCTGAAATGTTTATTCTTTATTTCACTTTATAGGAGATGTAAACTAAGTTTTTATAAAGAGAATTAATTGGTTTAAAAAATTTAAAAACTGTACTAATGAAGTCATTCACAACTTGCCTCTAATTTCACAATAGCTAAAAAATGAGGAAGTCACTGCAGCGGCACTTGTATTTTATGTTGTATCTCCTCAATGGCCATCTCTCTTTTCCAGATGGTCTGGTAGAAGGCACAAATTGAACTGGCTTGGCGTATCTGAGCAGTGGTAGACAGCATGCATGCCTTTGGCTTTCCAAAGTTAAATCATAGATTTATTTTCTTTCATCTTTATCCTCTGTTATGTTTTCATTATCCTTCATGGATTTCAGCATTACTGCATTCATGCGGGGTACAAAGTGGGAGATTAGGGGGAAGCATGCGTTTGAAGCAGGCTCACTGCATCAGCATTCTTTCCTCTCAGCTTTTCCCTTCTCTGGGAAAATTTTGGGAGCATGTAAATGGGAACATGCAAGAATAAAATTCTCATTCCAGTTCCTTCTCTGTGACTGTGACACTGGCTCCACCCCCTTAGGCACTGGAGAACATACTGGAAGTCAGAAACCAAAAAGACAGAAGAAATGACAAGATGAAAGATTAAATATGAAGTGAAAAAGGAGGATACACATTAGCAGTATTCGTCTATTTTTTTTTTCTTTTTCTTTTCTTTTTTTCTTCTTTTTCTTTTTTTTTTTTCTTTTTCTTTTTTTTTGAGTTTAAGTCTCACTCCTCGCCCACGTTGGAGTGCTGGCACACTCAAAGCCACCCCAATGTCAACCTGCTGGGCTCCGGCAGCCTTCCGCTTCAGCCTTCCAAGTAGCCAGAACTACAGGATGGTGCTACCATGCCTAGCTAACTTTTGATGTATTGTGCAGACAGGTCCTACCATGTTTCCCGGGTTGGTCTCAAACATGCAGGCTCAGGCAATCCATTCGCCTTGGCTTCCCAAAGTGCTGGGATTACAGGCTGAGCCACCAAGCCCGGCCAGCAAGTCTTATTTTTAAATGAAGAAGATAATTTGTATATGCATATGTGATGTTGTGAAATATGTATTTGGTTTTAATCTTGTTTCCTGACATACAGCTCCTAAAATCTTGGACTCTCCAGAATGATGAGTGACTTTTGTATGCTAATGATATGATTGGTGGCTGACAGGAGTCCCTAGATAGCTTCAGGATGAGAACTGGTTAGCCAGAAAGACCAAGGCAGAATTAGAGGGTTGAGCTCACTTTTATCCTCACTTCACAACCTCTAGGGAGGGAAGAAGGCTAAAGTTTAAGCTGATCACCAGTGGCCAATGATGTAAGCAATTACGCCTATGGGACTGGATAAAAAATATGGTACATATACACAATGGAATATTATGCAACCATAAAGAACTGAACTTTGTAGCAACCTGGATGGATTTGGAGTCGATCATACTCAGTGATTTATCACAGAAACAAAGAACAGAGTTCCATATGTTCTCACTCATAAGAGGATCTTGAACAATTATAATGCTATAAGAAAGCGATTGGCAGTAAAGGGAAACTGTTGGTGGGGGGTGGGATTGGCAGTTGAGGGAAACTGCTAGGGGAGGGAGAGGCATACCTCATTAATAGGGGTACCTGCATTATCAGTGTTTGTATATCTAACCCTGAATTGTACCCCACATCTTTATAATAAAAAGTAAAAAAAAAAAAAAAAAAAAAGACCTGGGTTCAGAAAGCTTCCTGATTGCTGAGCGAATACATAGAGTTGCCTGGAGAGTGACAGTAAGAACAGAAGCTCTTCACTTCTTCTCCCATACCTTGTCCTATGCATCTCTTCCCTCTGGCTGCTCATCTATATCCTTTTTAATATCCTTTATAATAAATGGGTAGACATCAGTAATTATGCTTCTTTGGGTTCTGTGCTCTGCTCTTGCTAATTGATCAAGCCTGAGATGGGCTCCTGGGAACCCTGGAAGGTCAGAAGTGTAGGTGACAACATCCTACCTGCAACTGGCATATAAAGTGGGAAGAAGTCTTGTGGGACTGAGCCCTCAATCTGTGAAATCTGACACCATCTCTAGGTAGCCTGTCTATATATATATAATTGAATTCAGAATTCAATTGAATTAGAGGACGTTGAGCTGGTGTTTGCTGCAGAATCACTTTGCTAGTGGGGAGAAATACACATACTTTTTGGTAACCAGAGGTGAAGTTTTCTGTGTGATATTGAATGACTGTGCAAGAAAGACAAGGAAAAACACTAATTTTTTCCCCTAACTCTAATAGCATTTTTAAAAAAGACTGAAAGGAAATGTGCACTAAGTCTATGCTTGTCTGTAATTCTTACATGTTTTATAGTAAGCCGATATTAATTTTACACTATAAACAAGAACTATAGAGGCTTTCATTTTTCAATTTAATAATGAAAGTCTTTAAAAATAAAGTAAAAATAAACCAATAAATAATAAAGAAATAAAGAAGGAATTTCTTTCGCAAGAAATAAAAAGCCCTTCTTGTAGAAAGAGTGAATTGCAAATCTACACACCCCATAGAAAGGAAATATAAACTAATAATAATACCTGCCACTTACAGAATTCTTGCAATACTCTGGAATCTGTCTAAAACCTTTTACACATTAAGCGGGAGAAGAACCGACAATATTAATTTTGGCTGTTATACTGGTTTCCTTTGCTTCTCTAATTATTTTATCTTTTTTCCCTTGGCTTCCTTTTCTTGTATTAAAAAAAAAAAACCGGTTTTTCCCTCTTCACTAACTGCTATATAGACAAGTTATTGTGTTTATTGGGATTCTACAAAATATTGCAAACACTCTGAAATGTATTTTAACTTTTCAAGGGTAAAAAATTTCAACATGGTGTTACTATAGATTCTATCAAATATTAGCCCTTTTTAAAGATCATCCTTTTTTTTACAAATTTGATAATAATTTGATCTTTCTATTTAAATAGTGTAGTCTTCAAATGCATTGAGCCAGATATATTGCATCCTCTTGATACATGTATTGAGTTTTGCTCCATACTTTAGCTGAAAAAAATGGGTCATTTCCCAGTAGACAATCATATAAAAATAGTCTATCCTCAAATAACAAGTGCATTCAGATACCAGACAATATTGGCTTTTGAGAGAAATTCAGTTGAGGCCTTTAAGAATATAAGTTTCTGATTTTCTTATAATTTAATGTAGTTAAGGTTGTTTAAACTGCCATAGTAAACATTGTTAATAACACACGTAATATCCTAGCCCTGGCACTGGGTTGCTATGAAAACATGAATCATTCTCCAGGCTTAGAAGAAGACATTTAATAAGAATATGTGAATTGAAAACCACAGTAACTTTATCCTTGTGAATGGGCAAGCTGTTTGTTTTTTAGTAAGGTTCAGGTGCAGTTGCAGGTCTGGTTTTTCATTAGCAACTTGAATTTCTTTCATATTTTTTCTATGAATACATAGAATATTATTCATTAATTAAGATGTAATTGTGAAGTCTCCTTAGTTATCTAACAACTGTGTTAATTAGACCCCCTCTAAATTATAGTGATTACTTTTACTTCCTTTAGTGACATGTTCTTGAGATGTAAATGGACTCTGACACCCATGTTTGGCTTCTTTTATGAAAAGAATGCAAGCACAGCTACTTTATCTTTCTGCCCCAGTTCACATGGATATAAACCTCCTTGGGGTGGGGAGGGATTCAATATAGCTTTAAACTGAAAGGGTTCCTGGCTTAAGGCCAAGATAATAGCCTATCAGTCAATGCAACCCATATAAATAGCATTGAGCCTTCTTATTTTCTATCTAATGAGGAAGCATACTCACTAACACACCCCCTCCTAGTCACTCAACAACACAAGGAAATAGGATGGCCAGATCAATAAAGAAGCTTATCTTTGATTGAGGACACCTACTTGGGCATGTCTGCCTTCTCCACCCTAACCCACCATCTCTGTAATGTTGTATATCCTCACATTGTCCTTGGTTGTCCGCTGTGAGCCTTTTTCTCGGTCTTCCCTTTCCAATTGCTCCATTCTCTAAACCTTTCTTTCTATTTTCTCCTCTGTTGTTTGTCTCATGGAGCTAATCTGATGGGCAATGCCAACTAACCCTCCACCTCCACTATCTCTAAGACATATTTCTCTTTTCCTAGAGTCTCCGGTGTCTTACCTCAAAGGCATGATGCTAATTACAGCTATTACAGGTGCTTCACAACCCACAACCCAGAAGATACCTCTTTGATAACGTGCAGATAGTAAGTACTACTGGGTTCTCTTATTCATTTTCTCTGCATCCCTGGAGAAGTTCTCTTTTTCGGATTTTGCCATCTTCAGTTGTAAAATGGTATTTATGAGCTCCAACCCAAGATTGAAAAGTAATTATCAGGGACGAGCTGGAAGAGTTCTCAGAGACCATCTGGACTAAGAATGGCAAAGATTTCACTCCAAGAGTCAGCATTTTATTGATACTGGCTGTTTGCCTTATAGTGTTAAAGAGAATTCTGAGGACTTGCCTGGGCTCAGTAGTAAAAAATGTCATGGTTAGTAACCTCTCTACCACTTGCTTGTAAACAGGAGGTGGAAGCTTCTGTAGAAATTATTTTCTGTATTTTTTCTTTTCATTTTATACCAGAAATATCTCAATTAACCTGCCATCCTTCTACATGATAAGGTACAAAAATGAATGGGAAATTGAATACTTTATAGCTGAAAAATGGTACCAACAAATGAGTCGTGTTCTACTTCTCTCTTCTTAAAAAAACCTGTGGTTCCAGGAACTTTAGAATTTATAACCGTGTCACCTAGTAGGGCAAATATTACTTCTATGCAGTGTTGAAGATGGCTTGAAACAGAAGCCAAAAGCCCTATTCATGTACTGCCATCAATTAAGTCGCTTTTTTTCCAGTGAAGGCAGTAAATACAATAAAACATAACTTTGTTCCATGAGCAACAGAACGTGGGAAGTTCTCATTAGTCACCACTTTTGTCATTGGTTGATGGTATCAGATAAGCTCCCATCACCTACTGGGAGGCAAGACTAAGACATGGATAAAACAACATATTTTTTGAAAGATAAAATAAAATAGAAGGGTTACTGTTTGGACCAATCCAGGAACTATAGATGCTGATGTGGAAGAGCTGGGATGACAATGTCAGAGACACTGGAATACAAAGAAGGAAAGTAAGACCTCCCAATGTCAAATGTTTTCTCCTCCACAGGTTGATAGATTGGAAACAATTCTCTTGTTAGTGTTGTGTGTGTGTGTGTGTGTGTGTGTGTGTGTGTGTGTGTGTGTGTGAGAGAGAGAGAGTTTATTGAAAAGTAGGCAGTATTCAAATCTAACAAAGATGCTTATAGATTATCCAGTACTAGACACAGCTTCACCTATGCTTGGTTGCCTTTAGAGGTGATCTAGTTCAAGATATCTGGCAACAGTGTCTTTGGAGTACAGCCTCCAGTAATTAGGGACACTTCAAAGGTCATAAGTATGCTAACAATGATTAGTGGCAGTGCTGAGAAGATCAACAATCAGAAGGCATTCTTCCCCACTTCCATAAAAAAACCATAATCAGCCGGGCTCGGTGGCTCAGCCTGTAATCCCTCGCCTTTGGGAGGCTGAGGTGAGTGGATTGCCTAAGCCCGCGGGTTCAAGACCCGCCTGGGTAATTTGGCGAGACCTCATCTCTACAATAAATCAAAAATGAGCCGGGCGTGGTATCGCATGCCTGTAATTCCAGTTACTCGAAAGGCTGAGGCGGAAGGATAGCCGGAGCCCAGTGGGTAGAGGCTGCAGTGGCCGGGAGCGGACACTGCACTCCAGTCTGGGCAACGAAGTAAGACTCCAACTCAAAAAAAAAAAAAAAAACAAAAAACCAACCAAACAAACAAAACAAAACATAATCAAATGCAGCTCCTGGGCTGTGCTCTCTGAAGCTAGACAAGCCCAAGGTTTCTGTTTCTAGGGCAGTGATACCGAAGGTAGCAACAATTACTTGTCCAGATGACTTCTTTTGCATTATATAATTAAACTGGAAACTTGCTGTTAAAATTAAAATTATAATTTAGCTCTAGGGCTCATAGTGGACTGAATTTTTTCCTGCCCTACTTACCGTATACTAGAATACTAATTGTGAACTTGGGGTTTGAAATCAGTCAGGTTTCAATTTGGGGAACATGTGTGTACATTGTTTTAAATTATCTTGTCTCAATTTTTTCATCTTTCTCTATGAATTTAGACTTCTTCTGGTATGCTTAATCTTAGTAATTGCCATCATCTATAACTAGCCAGTTGCTCAACCTGGAAACTTAGGTGTACTAGTTCAGACTGCCATAACAAAATACTACAGAATAGGTACCCTAAACAATGGAACTTTTATTTCTCAGGATTCTGGAGGCTGGAAAACTGAGATCAAAGTGCCAGAAGCTTTGGCTTTCCTAAGGCTTCTCCTGGACTTGCAGATGGCCGCCTTCTCTCTATGTCTTAAACATGGCATTTTTCTCAGTGTGCAAGCATTCCTAGCATCTCTCTTCTAATAAAGACACTAGTTCTATTGGATTAGGGCCCCACCCTTAGACCTCATTTAACATTAGCTGCCACCTAGTTTAACAATACAGTCACAGTGGAGGGTTAAGTCTTTAGCCTGTGAGTTTGGCAAGGGGAACAAATCAATTCATAGCAGGGTAATTATTAACATTCATTCCCCAAATTTAATCTATCATCAGGACCTAGTCTTTATAACCAGTTAAATATTGTTTGAATCAACCAAGTTGAATCCAAAACAACCACAACTAGCTGGAGCAACCTGTCATCATCATCTTTTGCCTTAAATAAATACAGTCACCTCCTAACTGGCTTCCCTTCACTCACTCTCTTCCTCCTCTAATATGTTCTCCAGTCGGTCAGAGTAATCACTTTAAAACACACATCTGAACATATCCTCCTATATAAAATGTTTTGCCTCCCTGTCATTGCCTGACATTCTTAGCATGCTGATAACATGACCTGGCCCTTTCCTAACTCTCCAGCCTCTGTGTACACCAAGCTTATTCTTTCTGCTCCTGCCATGCTGGACTACTTGCACAGTTTTCCAAAAGCTCTATACTTCCTTCTTTATAAGTTTTGAACATGCTATTTCCAAGCTGCCACTCATTCCCTTGGGAAAGCCGTTCTTGATCTTCATGACTAGGGCAATCGCTCTAATTAGATATTCTTGTAGCCACTTTTAAGATTTATCACAGTTGCAATTTTAATTTATTTATGAGGTTATTCGATTATTGTCTGCTTCTCCCACTAGACTACAAGCCCCTTTAAAGTATTGCTGTAAGGATTGAATGACATAATGAATGCAAAATACTTTATTCAGAGCCTGACACTTAGTAAGTGCTAAATTGATTTTAGTCTTGTCATTATTATTGGGATGGAGTAATCTTTAGCCATTGCATATATTTGGTTTTCAACCATAAATTCATCACCTGGTTTTTTTTTTTTTAATGCTACCAGTGTTTCATACATGCTTAGCTCTTTATAACTGCTTGCTAGTACTATTGTTATTATGCATTCTCTGATTTTCTTCTATGAAGAGTTCTGTCTTTGCCACTTACTAGTTCTATGACACTGGACAATTTGCCTAACTTGCTGGATGATAATGAGGCCAACTTCAACCAGCTGCTATCAAAATTAGTCAAATACAATGATTTGGAGAAAAGGAATGCTAGGATATATCATTTTTCCTTCCTCAAATTCCATGCAGAGGATTCATGCTTTACTTACTGGTAGATCTGGAAAGCAAAAGGCATCTTTCAAAGTATATTTATACCCACATAAAACCACCATTGCCTTCACTATGAGAGAACTGATCTCACACTTACTTTGGGAGTCAACACAATTCTATCCTCTTCAAGTGCCAGGAGAATATTTATGAACATATTTTTCCTTTAGTGATATGACTAGAAGGAGGGCCAACATGAGCTGTTTATTCCCTGGTGGAATTGCTCAGATCTAAATGTATTCACCTCCATTTCCTGCTTTCTTTTGTCTTCCCTGTGGTTGACAGCTGGGCCTTCAACACTGACTGCAGATGGAGCTGCTTTAAGACAAGAATATACAAAAATTCAAATTTCAAAAACATCAATTTGAGAATAATTATTCTCATTACCGGATTCTGTCTTGACAAAAAGATTAACTATAGGATTACTTTAAACAATGATCTCCCCCATTGAATTGAAATGTTCATTCACACATCGTTAACTGAAAGAGAGGACTTGTGGGAAAAAGAAGACAGCTGAGAGGCAAGAGCGAAATCACTTAAGTTGCAGCTTTAGGAACCATGTTCTGACAAAACAATTGTAAATAAAAAGTAAGTAACTCTGAAATGAGGAGCCTGTAGAGGAATGAAAATTATTTACAAGTCCTAACCTTTTCAGGCTGTACTCCATTTCTGCTATGGTTTGAATAGTTGTCCCATCTGAAACTCGTGTTGAAATTAAATCCCCTTTCATCATATTTAAGTTCCTTGTAAATCCTAGATGTTAGGCCTCTGTCAGATATACAGGTGTAAATATTTTTTCTCATTCTGTGGGCTGTTTCCCCACTTTCTTGATGGCTTATTTTGCTTTGCGGAAGCTTTTCAGTTTAATGAGGTCCCACTTGTCTATCTTATGTCTTATGCCATGGACATTTGAGGTTTTGATCAAGAATTGGTTGCCTATTCCAATTTCCATAAGGGAATCTCTTGCATTTTCTAGGATTCTAATAGTTTGAGGTTTTTCTAATAGTTTGAGGATTCTAATAGTTTAGGCCTTTGATTCATTTAGGGTTGATTTTTGTGTATTGGATTTAGTGTCTATAAAACTCAGTGATCTATCACAGAAACAAAGAACTGAGTACCACAAGTTCTCACTCATAAGTGGACCATGAACATTTATCATAATACTAGAAGAAAGGAATTGGCAGTAGTGGGAAATTGCCGGGGGCGTGGGGGAGGAGGAGGACACATAACATCAATAAGGGTAGCTGATCTCAAACCAAGTGAAGTGGGGACCAACGGGAGGCCTAAATTTTACTTGTACAATGACCACTTATGTATGTAATACTGAATTGTACTACACATCTTTAAAATGAAAAAATAAAAATAAAACAACAGCAAAAAAGAAATTTAATCCTCAATGTGGCAATATTAAAAGGTGAGGTCTTTAAGAGGTGATTGTATTAATTCATTCATGGATTAATGGGTTATCATGGGAATGGGAGTGGAACTAGTGGCTTTATAAGAAGAGGAAGAGAGACCTGAGATAGCACATTAGCATGCTCAGACCCTCACCATGTGATGCCCCGTGCTGCCTCCGGACTCCGCAGAAAGCCCTCACCAGAAAAAAGGCTCTCATCATATAAGACCCCGCAACCTTGGACTTTTCAGCCTCCATAACTGTAAGAAATAATTGTATTTTCTTTGTAAATTATTCAGTCTCAGGTATTCTGTTAAAAGCAACAGAAAATAAACTAATTGCAATCTTTAAAAATAAGAACATTGATCAAAAGAATCTAGACTTAATGGTAGTCAATATCTGTCTGGGGACGGGGGAGGACACCCCTTATCAACAAGAGTGCCTGAACGATGCACATTTGTGTACCTAACCCTTAACTGTACCCCACAATTTTAAAATAAAAAATATATTTAATTAAAATAAATAAATATATAAATAAATCCAGCCGGGCTCGGTGGCTCAGCCTGTAATCCCACGCCTTTGGGAGGCTGAGGTGAGTGGATTGCCTGAGCCCGCGGTTTCGAGACCCACCTGGGCAGCGAGATCTCATCTCTACAATAAATCAAAAAATGAACCGGGTGTGGTAGCGCATGCCTGTAATTCCGGCTACTCGGAAGGCTGAGGCCGAAGGATCGCCGGACCCCAGCAGGCGAGGCTGCGGTGGCTGGGAGCGGCCAGTGCACTCCAGTCTGGGCGACCGAGTGAGACTCCAACTCAAAATAAATAAATAAATAAATAAATAAAAAATAATAATAAATAAATCCACCAACCAATCCCCAAAAAAAGAATCTAGACTCTAGGTGTTCTCTTAAAATCAAAGAAGTTAAGAGCTGAAAGGGTTCACACACACAGAGAAACACTCAACATTAGAACTAGAAATCCACCTGGACTTTGCTACTATTTCACAACATGACTGCAACACAGCAAGTGCTGAAGAGTAGAATGTGTGCGGTTCCGAAAGAGGAGGAAAATGGAAGAAGGATAAAATCTATCAGCCCTCAGTTGCACACTATTGTCAGTTATTCTTTTTAGTGAGCTAGGCAGCATCTGGTTGTCTAGTAGTCGAGACTACACATTACCTATATTGGAAACCTCACACTTATACATTGCTTTCTAGCTCTATGACCTTGAGTAACTTACCTAACTTCATAATATCAATTTCTTTATAGGTAGATAAACAATATGTATAGAATGGTTGCAAGAATTAAAACCATGTAAAGCTTTTAGTACACTACCTGGCACACAGTAGCTACCAGTTGTAGAAAGTTATATCACACACAATTATGTACAGTGCATAATACTTGATAATGATAAGTGACTATGTTACTGGTTTATGTATTTATTATACTATATTTTATCATTATTTTAAAGTATACTCCTATTTATAGAAAAAAGTTAACTGTAAAACAGCTGTAGCAGATCTATCAGGAGGTATTCCAGAAGAAAGCTTTGTTATCCTGTGAAATGATAGCTATATGTGTGTCATTTTCCCTCAAGACATTCTAGTGGGACAAGATGTGGAAGTGGTAAGCAGTGATATGATCCTAACTCTGTGCAGGCCTAGGTTAATGTGTGGGCTTGTGTCTTTGTCTTTTTGTTGTTGTTGTTATAAAAACATTTAAAAAATTTAAAAAATTAAGAATAAGAAAAAGCTTATGGAATAAAGATATGAAAAGGAAAATATGTATGGTTGTACAATGTGTTTGTGTTTTAAGCGATGTGGTATTATGAAAGAGTGAAAAAAATTTAAAAATTTATAAGGCAAAATGTTACAGCAAACTAAGGTTAATTAATTAAAAATAAGAATTTCTTTTATAAATTTAGTGTAGCTGAAGTGTATAGTATTTATAAAGCCTATGGCAGTATGCAGTAATGTCCTAGGTTTTCACATTCACTCACCACTCACTCACTGACATGCAGATCAATTTCCAGTCCTGCAAGCTCCATTAATGGTAAGTGCCCTACACAGGTGTACCATTTTAATTTTTTATACAATATTTCTTCTCACCTTTTCTGTGTTTAGATGAGTTTAAATACACAGATATTTACCATTGTGTTACAATTGCCTCCAATAATCAGCATAATATGTTGTACAAGTTTGTAGCCTAGGTGCAATAGGCTACACCATTATAACCTATGCATATAGTAGGCTACATCATCTAGGATTGTGTAATACTCTCTATCATGTTACCACAACAATAAAATATTCTAAAGACATACTTCTCAGAATGTATCCTTATTGTTAAGCAATGCATGACTGTATGAATACTATTAATATTAAGCATTAGCTTCCTGAACGTGGCCCAGGGCACTCCACAAGTTAAATGCAATACATCTATGTAAAACATCTTCAATACAGAGATTAAGTATTAGATAAGGACATTGTCACAGTAGAATATATACTTTTTCTTTCATGGGAAAGTTCATGTAGTAAAACAATAGCAAAGTAAATGGTAATCACAAAAAGAGTTTGATTAAAAAATACATATTTATACTATCAAACAATGAAACATAAGACATTATGAAAAAGGTTTGTGGAAGAATGGGAAATGATTTGCCTGCTGAGAAAGAATAGTTAATTATGTGGGAAGGTATAAACAACAGACAAGCAAAACAAAGCAGGCAATAAAATAGTATGCACAATATGATCTATACATTCACACACATACATTTTGTTTAATGGGGAAAAAGATGCATGCTAAATCATTACTATAACTATATCTGAGTGGTTCCATTGAAACTCTTTTTTTTAACTTTTTTTCTGTATTTTAAAAAATTTTCTGCATGAGGAAATAATATGTTTGTTTTATTTCTGTTTCACCTCCAGGGTCTGCCAACTTCTCATTAGGAGTGTGAAGGAAAAAATACTAAACATTTATTAGATGCATCCTATGTATCAATCAAGTAAACATATATGTCAAATATTATACACAGACATACACATATGTATACATGTATGAGTGTATGTAAATATACATGTATGCACCAATATATTTATGTACATTAAACCCAACAATGATCTTGCAAATTAAGAACTATTATCCTGGTTTTAAAGTGGTCAGGATGTTAAGTGATATGAACAGGAGCTGTGTCTCAAATTTCATATGTCAATTTTCAGGGTCCAACTCCAAACTGAACAAACATTATTTGATCAGTTGACAGTAAAAATAAATTGGTTAGCTTTCAAATATTTTTTGAAACTTATCTGAGTGTAAACCATCCAATACTCACCCCTTATCTGTGTACCAGTCAATTATAAATTTTAGTAACTATTTTTTTTCTATTTTGAAGGGCAAATTTAAAAATGTTAGCATTACATGGAAAACATGTAACATAAATGAAAATGAGGATACAGTGAGATTTGGAATTGCTTGGCCCCAATCTCCCACAGATGAAGCTTTACATTTTTCTAGACATGGGTTAAATAACACATTGTTTTTTAGTGTTTACCCAGTAAATCTTTGTTCAATTTATACCACCAAGACAGCCTGTTGTGATTGTCAATTTGACTCAAATGCTTTTCAAAATATAGATAACTTTAATTCAACAAGTGACCTATCTGACGTTGTAACATAATAAACTTTTTACCAAAACTGGTCATAGTAAATCCAGTCAAGCAGGTGGACATTTAACCCGCCAGTCAGCAAATTTAAACATGCAGATCGCTCTGATAATTTCCACTATGAAGATCTAAGCCTACTATGTAGCAAATCATCTCTGAAATAAAACTTCCCACAATAAAAATCCAGCCATGAACTTTTCCAGAAGCTAGCCACTATAACTACTGAATATCTATTCATTCATACCACTCTGCTCTGGAGCACACACTAAGCAAAGTACAGATGTCCTGCCTTCATGGATCCTGCATGCCAGCAAGACTTTACTTTTAGCATTTACTGTTACTTGTGAAAAACAAATAGTTTGTGTTGCATCTTGTTTTATTTGACTCCCTTTCCTTTTACACCCCTTACTAACATCATAGCACTTAAATATGCCTTTACGGCATGCATGCACTATGTAATTTCCATTTTTCAAAGCCTTCAGTGGTGACTCACTGCCTTAAAGAAAAATCTATGTAGTCCTCATCATGACATACTCCTCAGTATGCCATACAAGGTCCTTCATGATTTTCTCTTTACTCAAGGCTTTTGTGTCCTTTACTCAGCTTAGACTTCTTACAAGTTACCAAATATGCTTCATCATTTTTGTACATATGATTTCCTCATTTTGGAAAGCTCTACCTAGTTATAATTTCCTAAATATTTCCCTTCTTAATTATGAATAAATAAAAACACATATTAGAGAACAACACAGTAAATGCCTACAATTGTAAAATCTGGAAAGCATTTACTTTCAAAAAAGAGATCATTTAGGTTTAGGTTCATTTATGCTTTTCCTCCCAGATTAGCTACAATCACTTATGTAAATTCCAGGTGTATTTTTATTTTTTATATGGATCACATACATTTATGTCCTATCTGACATTGTAATAAAACTAGTTTAAGAATAGTTATGCATAATACTACAAGAAAGGGACTGGCAGTAGTGGGAAACTCTCAGAGGAGGGGGAGTGGGATTGACAGTTGAAGGAAACTGCTAGGGGAGGGAAGGGCACACCTCTTCAACAAGGGTACCTGCATAATCAACGTTTATATGCCTAACTCTGAATTGTACGCCACATCTTTATAATAAAAAATAGTAGTTGTGTATAATATTAAACTTATACACTACTATAATTTGCATATGTAACTCTCCAACTTTTTTTACTTGATAAGTTTTTTTTAACTTCAAGCTATAAGATAATTAGATTTAATTCACCAACATACCACAATTTATCTGATCTACTATTGATGGATTTTCAAATTGTTTTCAATTTCTGTCCATTATAAACAGTGCTATATTAAGTATCCGTGCACACATCTCCTTATGTACATTTACAAGAGATTTCCTAGGGTATCTAGAAGCAAAAATTAACAATTTAAATTTTACTCAAATTTAAGTTTATTCCATTTTCCCCCCAAATTATAACGATTTATATATTTTCACTAGTATGTCCAAGTTTTCATCTTCCCATGCAATTTTTCCCACGCTTGATATTTCGAGAGAGATATTTTGCTTTTTAAATAATATTCAATAATGTGAATATATAACATTTCATTTACTCCTTCACATGTTAATGGGAATTTGATAAGCTCCAGTTTTTGTGTCTTATAAGTTGAGCTACTATAAAGATTCTTGTACAAATCTTTGCATGAACATGTTTTCATTTATCTCTAATAAATACCTAGGGGTAAAATTGCTGAATCAATTCCATGTTCAAAAATATGGAGATGATGTACTTTTCTCTATTTCTCCCACAAAGTACAATTAGAAATGCTGGACATTATATATGATACAAACATAATTCACTAAAAGGTTGAGAGAAGATGACAAACTAACTAAATATTTTGGGAAACAAGGAATAACACAGTAATGAATTCCCTGGGTATTCATTTTACTTTATATATACTGAGCTCAAGAAGCTAGTAGTATGTTAATATCAACAGCACAAATTTAAGAGCAACCTCTCCTCCACCAAAAGTTGGCTATGTCTAGTCAAAGAGCCAAGAAAGAAGCAGCCTAGATAGAAAATGTTTTGACAATAACTACTCTAGTCCAACCAAACATCACAGAGAAAACATATATTTGATGGTAGTGCTAGTCCCACCACTACTAACATAAGCAAAATTTGAGTGGGAAAATTAATCTCCATTCTTAACAGGATGTAACAAGGTGCCCAAGGTACAAGCCTGGAGTAGTATCAGAGAATATCACATAGAGATGCTGGACTTTTATCTTGCCTCTGGTAAAAAATGGGCGTGGGGGAGGAACCTACCCCACAGTGTCAGTGGAAGCCAAGTGGAAGGCTTAGAATTCCATTTTCACTGAAAAGTAATGAAGTAGCTCTCCCTCTCTTCGCAGAGATGGTGTCAGAAAAGATCTAGTGGGAAGTCAATAATTTCAACACTGCCCAAATTTAACAAGATCGCTCCCACACCACCATGTTATTGTAGACCATGTAGAAAGCTTGCTTGCTCACCCTTGCTCAGCAGTAATGAGGAAACATATTTTGAGAGTCACCTGACAAGCAACAAGGTTCTGCTCACTAGTGACATGCCAGCGTGGTATCAGAAAAATTCAACAAAAGCTGCTAAACATAATTTATATATCATTGAAGTCTCAAACCATAAAACCCAAAGTATTCAAATGTTAATTTTAAAAATCACTCATAATAACAACAATCAGGAATATTGAGATGAATAAAAAAGATAATTAATACATGTTAACTCAGAGATGGCACAATGTTAGAATTATCTGACAGCAATTTTAAAACAGTCCTAGTAAGTTTTATTGAACAGTTACAAATATGTGTAAAACCCCAAAAAAGAAAAGCTCAGCATAGAAATAGAAAATATCAGTAGCAAAAAATCAAAACATAAGGATAAGCCAAATGAAAATTTTAGACTTAAAAGTACAATAACTAAAATAATCTCAGTAGATAAATTCAACAGCACAAATGGAAGGAATAAAGAAAAGAACAAAAGAATTGAAGGCTAGAACAATAGAAGTCACCCAATCTGAGCAACAATGATAAAGCAGGCTAAAAATAAATAATCAGAGCTTCAGAAACCTGTAAAACTATTTTTAAGAATCTAACCTTCCAGATATTATAGTCCCATAAGGGAAGGAAAAAGACAATGAGGCTAAAAAAAGTACTTAAAAAATAATTGCTAAAATGTTGACAAATTTGGCAAATGATGTAAACCTACAGATTCAAGAAACTGAACAATAATCAGGATAAACCCCTCAAATACATGCCAAGCTAGAATAAATCAAACTTCTAAAAACAAAGGCAAAGAAAACATCTGGAAAGCAGCCAGAGAAAAATGACACCTTACCTATAAGGAATAAGGAAAAATTGTTCAGCCTCACTAGTCATCAAGGAGATGCAAATTAAAACTACACTGAGATACCACCTAACTCCAGTCAGAATGACCATCATTAATAACTCAAAAAATAACAGATGCTGGAGAGGATGTGGTTGAAAGGGAACACTTCTGCACTGTTGGTGGGAGTGCAAACTAGTTCAGTCTCTGTGGAAATCAGTGTGGCAATTCCTAAAAGTTCTAAAAATAGACCTTCCATATGACCCCACAATCCTCCTGCTAGGAATATACCTAGAAGAACTCAAATAACTCTATAAAAAAGATACCTGCACACATATGTTTATCACAGTATTGTTCATAATAGCAAGAACATGGAACCATCTGTGCCGCCCATCAAAAGAGGACTAGATTTTTTAAAATGTAGTACCTATATACAATGGAATATTACACAGCCATAAAGAAGAACAAAATCATGAACTTCGCAGGCACCTAGATGGAATTAGAGTTTATAATACTGAGTGATCTCTCACAGAAACAAAGAGCTGAGTATCACATGTCCTCGCTCATAAGTGGACCTTGAACAACTACTGTAATACTATAAGAAAAGGATTGACAGTAGCAGGAAACTGTGGGCGGGATGGGGTGGGGATTGACAGTAGTCGATATCTGCCTGGAATAGGGGGAGCACACCTCATCAACAAGGGTAACTGCACAATTAATATTTGCATACCTCACCCTGAATTGTACCCCACAATTTTTTAAAAAATTAAAAGAGTAAAAAAAAAAACATCTGGAAAGCAGCCAGAAAAAAATGACACTTTACCTATATAGAATAAACAATTCAAATGGCTACTAGAGTTCTCATCATGTCTCTAATGAGAAGCACTAATGGCGCAAGGCTGGTTCAATGATCAAAAATCAACCAATCTAATCCACCATATTAACAAGTTAAAGAAGAAAAATTGTATTATCATATCAATCAATGCAAAAAAAAGCATTTGAGAAAATGTAATGCTCATTCATAATGAACAACTCTCAGAAAACAGAAATATAGTGCAGCTTCCTCAACTTGTTAAAGATCATCTACAAAAAATAAAAAATAAAATACTACAGCGACTGTTATACCTTGTGGTGAATGACTAAATGCTTTTCTCCTTACTTGGGAACAAGGTAAGGATTTCTGCTCTCATCACTTTTACTCAGTATAGGACTTGAGGTTCTAGACATGCAACAAGGCAAAAGAAGCAAATAAAAGTCATATGGATCAAAAGAGAAGAAATACACTTTCCTGTTTGCAGATGTCATGATTATTTACATAGGAAATACCAATGAATCTAATTTAAAAATATTTCTAGAATTAATAAATGAGTTCAACAAGGCTGTAAGATATAAGATCAAAATACAAAAGTAAATTTTATTTATATACACTAGTAATAAACATGTGGACACCAAAATTAAAAATACAATATTATTTATAGTGGCTTAAAAAAATGAGAACTAGGTCTGAGAAAAATGCTGCTGGTAATTTAATGGGTATTGCATTAAATCTATAGATTGCCTTGGGCAGGATGAACATCTTAACAATGTTGATTCTTCCAATCCATGAGCATGGAATATTTTTCTATTTGTTTGTGTCATGTTTGATTTCTTGGAACAATCTTTTGTAGTTTTCATTGTAAAGGTCTTTCATGTCTCTGGTTTGGAAGATGCCAAGTTATTTCTTTTTTTTTTTTTTCTTCTGGCTATTGTGAATGTGATTGTGCTTTTTATTTGCGTTTCTGCTTGTTTGTTGTTGGTGTATAGAAATGCAACTGTCTTTTGCAAATTGATTTTATACTCTGAGACATTGCCAAAGTCCTTTATCTGTTCAAGGAAGTTTTTGACAGATTCTCTGGGATTTTTGAGGTATAGAATCATGTCATCTGCAAAGAGGGATAACTTGACTTCCACTTGTCCTATTTAGATACCCCTGATCTTCTTCTCTTGTCTGATTGCTCTAACTAGGACTTCCAAAACTATGTTGAAAAGGAGGAGTGAGAGTGGGCATCTTTTTCTTATTCCAGTTTTTCAGGGGAAATGGTTCCAATTACTGTCTGTTTAGCAGTATGCTGGCTGTGATTTCTCAATAGGATGGCTATTGTCAATAACTCAAAAAACAACAGATGCTAGAGAGGATGCAGTGAAGGGGAACACTTCTACACTGTTGGTGGGAGTGCAAACTAGTACAGCCTCTGTGGCAATTCCCAAAAGATCTAAAAATCAACTATCCATACAGCCCCTCAATCCCCCTCCTGGGACTATACCAAGAAGAACTCAAATCACTCTATAAAAAAGATACTGCATACATATGTTTATCACAACATTGTTCACAGTAGCAAGAACATGGAAACAACCATGCTGCCCATCAAAAGAGGACTGGATAAAAAAGTGTAGTACATATGCATGATAAAATATTATGCAGCCATAAAAAAGAACAAAATCAAGAACTTCACAGCAACCTGTATGGACTTAGAGTCTATAATACTGAGTGATATTTCACAGAAACAAAGAACTGAGTGTCACATGTTCTCACTCATAAGCAGACCTTGAACAATTTATTGTAATATTATAAGAAAAGAATTGGCAGTAGTGGGAAACTGTCAGAAGGGAGACAGGGAAGAGGGATTGGCAGTAGTGGGAATCTGCTGAGGGAGGGGAGCACACCTCATCAACAAGGGTACCTGCATAATGAACATTTTTATACCTAACCCTTAATTGTACCCCACATCTTGAAAATAAAAAAATTAAAAGTTATAAAAAGAGAACTATTTAGTTGTTAGTATAAGAAAGCATGTGTATGACTTGTATTCTAAAAAATAAAATAATATAAAAATAAATGGAAAAACAAATGGTTCATAGATCAGAACATTCAACAAAATAAATATGATAATTTTCCCAGATTAATAAACAAGCTTGAAGCAATCATAATCCAAATCTCAGTAAGAATTGTTATAGATGTAAATAAGGCAATTCTACAGCTTCTATAAAAATTAAAACAATTAAGATGGCTAAAAAATTTGAAAAATAACAAAGTGAAAGGAAATTAATCTACTTGATCTCATTACTTAAAATGTGGCTATAGTAATCAACACTCTGTGGTATTGACAGAAGGATAGGCATAAAGATCAACAGAACACAAAAGACCCAGAAATAGATAGAAACAAATGAATCCAATTAATTTTTTTATGAAGATAAAAAAGCAATTCAGTGGGGAAAAGTTAACACTTACAACAAATGGTACTGAAGTAATTACTCATCCATAGACAAAAACAAAAATAAGACTTATCTCATACCTTATACAAAATTAACTAAAAATTGATCAAAACCTAAATTTAAAATGCAAAGCTATTAGACTTTTGGGGGAAAAGGAGAAATTGTTAGGGATCTAAAGGTAGATTAAAAGTTCTTAGTTTATTTTTGTTTGTGTGTTTTTTGTTGTTTTTTGTTTTGTTTTGTCTGTTTTGCCAAAAGCACAATCCATAAAATGAAAAATTGATAAATTGAACTTCATCAATTTAAAAGAATTTTCACTGTAAAATAGCCTGTCAGAATGAAAATACAAGCTACAGACAGAGAGTGTATATCAGCAAATCACATATCAGACAAAACACTGACAACAAAATTTATAAAGAACTCTCAAAACTTCAGTAGTTAAAAAATAAACAATCCAATTGCAAAATAAGACAACAGAATTTTGATTACTGGTCTAACAGGTAAGAAGCTTGGGAGCTATCACTCTGTCATAATAACTGATAAAGAGGTGAAGAAATGGAAAAATCAACAACTCTTCTTGTATCTGTAAAAGAAGTAAGATCACAGGGTGAAATGCTGTTCCCAAAATTGGAAAGACTGACAGGTGAATACAAAGAATCACAACATACTGAAGCAGAAAACTACAGGCTGATAGCTCTGCAAAATGCAGTTCCAGGATAGAAAAACAAAAACTATAATTCACAAATTCTGGAGACTCAATGTGGACATCTTTGAGAAACAAAAGCTCTAGGCATAACCAGTCATAATCATAATGGGGCTTCACGCTTTTTTGAATTTTGTGCCCTGAAGCTAAACCAGGTTTTTATCATTAATACCAGAGAAAAATCTCCTCATGTTTCCAGTGTGGGTAGAAAGAGAAGAAATCAATCTGATTCTCATTCTCATTCTATTCTTCTTAACAAGGTCTTCCCTCAGAAAAAAGTAGTTAATCAGATCCTAACCTACTGATTCTTTTTAAAAAGCCTAACTGACCTGGGGGAAAAAAAAAATACCCAAATCCAGCCTACGTTAGACATCCAACCCCACCAAAGGGGTAGGAGAGGAATGTAGAAACACTAGTGAATTTCACAGTCCAGAGGCACAGGAAAACAAAAAGATTGAGAAATATTATAAAAGTATAGAATTATTTGCCTTCCTCTGCACCTTACCTTCACATTTCTAAAGGCCTGTTTACAGTAGTCCTTTTAAGAAATACATCATGACTGGCTATCAAGAGAAAATACAATACATTATAAAAGGCAAAAAATACAGTTTTAAGGGTAAATGGAGCATCACAACCTTACTCAACTATGGCAGGATCATTATAATTGACCAGGAATTTGAAACTAATATTATTAATATGCTAAAGGCTATAATAGGTAAAGAAGACAGCATGCAAAAATAGATAATCAATGTAAGCATAGAGATAAAAAATTCTAAGAAAGAACAAAAAATTCTAAAAATGAAAAACACTGTGATAGAAATAAAAAGTGCCTTTAATAAAATTATCAGTAGACTGGACACAGCTAAGGAAAAAATATCTGGCCTTGAGGATACCTCAATACAATCCTAAAGTGAAATGCAAAGAGAAAAAAATACTGAAGAAAAAAAATCCAAGAACCTAGGGAAACTACCAAAGAGTTAACATACACAAAATAGAAATACAAGAAAGAATGTTTCAGTTCCTTGTAGATCCAGGATGTTAAGCCTTTGTCAGACCTAGAGTTGGCAAATACTTTTTCCCAGTCTGTAGGCTGTCTCCCCTACTCTCTTGATGGTTTCTTTGGCTTTGCAGAAGCTTGTCAGTTTAATAAGGTCCCATTTGTCTATCTTCTCTCTTAAGTCCTGTGGGTTTCGGGTTTTGTACAGGAATTGGATGCCCGTTCCGAGTGTAAGCTAGTGCAACCTCTGTGGAAAGCAGTGTGGCGATTCCTGAAAGCTCTAAATATTGACCTTCCTTATGACTCTGCAATCCCCCTATACTGGGAATATACCCTGAAGAACACAAATCACTCTATAAAAAAGATACCTGTACACTTATGTTTATCGCAGCGTTATTCACAATAGCAAGAACCTGGAAACAACCATGCTGCCCATCAAAAGAGGACTGGATAAAAAATGTGGTACATATACACGATGGAATACTACGCAGCCATGAAAAAGAACAAAATCATGAATTTCACAGCTACCTGGATGGAACTAGAGTCTATAATACTGAGTGACCTCCTCACAGAAACAAAGATCAGAATATCACATATTTTCACTCATATAATGGACCTTGAACATCCAATGTAAATACTATAAGAAAATGACTGATGGTACTGGAAATTATGGGGGGGGGGGTGGACTAACAGTAGCTAATATCTATCTGGACTGGGAAAACACCTCTTATCATAGGGTGCCTGAATGAAACGTAATAGTACACCTAACCCTTAACTGTACCCTACAAAACGATAATAAAAAATACTGATTATATAAAAAAAAAAGAAATACAAGAAAGATAAGAATGAATGAAACAGAGAAATATTTGAAGTAACAGTGACTGAAAAAGTTCCCCAGATTAATGTCAAACACCAAACCACAAATCCAGGATGCTCAGAGAACATCAAGCAGGATAAATGCCAAAAAAAAAAAAATTCACATAAAGCCAGGTAAAGATCTAAAAAGAAAGAGAACTACAGGCCAATATACTTGATGACTATAGATGCTAAAATTCTCAACAAGATCCTAGCAAATCAGATTCAAAACACATCTCAAAAATCATCCACCACAACCAAGTAGGCTTCATCCCCAGGATGCAGGGCTGGTTCTACCTTTGTAAGACTATAAACGTAACTAAATACATCAACAGATGTAAAAACAAAAACCACATGATTTGATCATTAGACATGGAAAAACCTTTTGATAAAATCCAACAACCCTACTTGATTAAAAAAAAAAAACCCTCAAACATCTAGGCATAGATGGTACATACCTCAAAATAGTAAGAGCCATCTATGAGAAACCCACAGTTAGCATGCTGCTAAACAGAAATTGGAATGATTTTCCCCGAAAACTGGAACAAGACAAGGATACACACTCTTACTCCTCCTTTTCAACAAAGTTTTGTAAGTCCTATCTAAAGCAATCAGACAAAAGAAGGAGATCAGTCGTATCCAAATAGGAAAAGAGGAAGTCAACCTATCGCTCTTTGCAGACGACGTGATTCTATACCTCAAAAACCCAAGAAAATCTGTCAAAAACCTCCTTGCACTTAAAGGTCTTTGACAAAGTCTCAGGGCATAAAATCAATGTGCAAAAGATGGTCACATTTCTATACACCAAAAACAAACAAACAGAAACCCAAATAAAAAGCACAATCCCATTCACAATAGCCAGAAAAAAAAAAATACCTTGGCATCTTGCAAACCCGAGACATGAAATATCTTTACAATGAAAACTACAGGAGGGGGAACAAGATGGCGACGGCATAGGTGAACTTCTGAGATTCTCTGAACATGAGTTCCCAAAAAGACTCTTACTTTTCTTCCCCTATCCCCCAGCCCACCACCAGCCATGCTGGCCAAGGCCTGGGGACCTTCGGTCCACGCAGGGGCAGATATTGCGGCCCCCTGCTGCTGCTGTTCCACTGCATGTGTGGGAGTCTCGGGTCTCATCTAGCTCCCTGGCTACATAGTCTCTAGCCTGGCATCCAGCACCAAGCCACCGGTCATTCAGGGAGGCTCTGGGCACCGATCCCTCAGAGATACTGGTCCCATTCCTGGCTGAAATACCCTGTGAGGGGCCCAGGGCCACTCTCATCACTCACTGTCTGCCCGTTGGAGCTTTGGAGCTCTGGAGATCTGGGCCCACCCTGGCTGAGGGACTCAGCACGTGACCCCAAGCTTAGGGGCCCAGACAAGTGGAGAGAAAAGGATCTACAAAAGAGAATCTGCCTCCACCTTTTTCCAGGCAGAGATTTCCATTGCCCTGCCCACCTATCAACAAACTCCACCTTGGTTCCTAAGTTAACATTGCTATACAGGAGACAAAGCCCCACCCCTAAGCTGAATCAGGTAAAAGGCAGCCAAACCCAAGCTGTGAATAAACCTAGCTACCTGCAATGAAAAACAAAGGGGAGAGGCCAGAGATCAGAGCTGACGTGATTTTAGTCTGATCTCTTATTGTGACTTATGGTTTTATCATTTTGACTGTTTATTTTGATCACGTTCGTTGTTTGCATTCTGACTTACACTATTTCATGATTATATTGGTCTGTCTCTGTGTAGCTATCAGTATTCTTTAGGGAATCTTTCTTACGTGTCTTTTTTCACTTATTTCCAGCCTTGTGTCTCTTTCTCACCTGATAGTTGGTATGTATGTCTGTTTTCCCTCTTCTTCTCTCTCTCAAACTTCGTATTGACCCTCCTTCCTCCATTATTTTCCTCTTTCATACCCCCATTTTAATCTAGGAACCTAGACTACATACTGATGAACAGACAGATTGTAAGGCAGAGGGAAATAAGTTCCAATGTGCTCATACTCCTGTTTGTGGATGCTAGAATCAGCATATACATTCTGAACCACAGCTTCCCTCTCAATTAAACCTCAAAACTACAAAAAGTACAGATTACAGCCTACACTTCAATCTCAAAAGTGAATGAAGCCAGAAGACCCTTATAAGGAAGAACTGGATATTGCAGAAGAGAAATAAAAGCAAACCCACCTTCCCTCAAAAACAATTAAAAAAGGGGAGGGAAAGGGGGAGAGAGAAAATCTACACAAATGAAGAAAAACCAAAAGAAAAGCATGGGTCTCTCCCAGACCCCTGGGAGGGTAGACACTGAGAAAACTAACTTCGGAATGCAAACAATGAAGATCCCCCAGAATGAAGGGTATCAAACTACAAACCTAGATATCAAGACATTAATGGAGAGATTAAAACTAATTGAGGAGACACAAGAAGAAACTAGGAAGGAGCTGATATCTGAGATAACATTAATAAAGAATACTGTGAATGAAATAAATAACAAACTGATAAGCATGGAAAGCAGAATTACCCAAGCAGAAGAAAGAATCTCAGAGCTTGAGGACCAAAATATAGAACTAATCCAAACTCTTAAAAACAGACAACAAGCTCAAAAAGTCAGAACAAAACATTCAAGAGATGAGCGATTACTTCAAGAGACCAAACCTAAGAGTAATTGGCCTTCCTGAGGCAGAAAGAGAGACAGAGACCACACTGGAACAAACTTTCCATGAGATCATTCAAGAAAATTTCCATATCTAATCAGTGATGCAAAAATTCAAACACAAGAGATTCAGAGAACCCCTGCAAGACAACAAATGAGAAGACCAACACCTAGACACACAATAATTCATCTAAATAAAGTAGGCATAAAAGAAAAAATCCTAAAGGCAGCAAGAGAAAAAGGCCAGATCACCTACCATGGAAGACCAATCAGAATAGCAGCAGACTTATCTACAGAAACCCTACAGGCTAGGAGAGCTTGGAGTTCTATCTTCAAAGTCCTAAAAGATAAACAATTTCAACCAAGAATAATCTACCCAGCCAAGGTAAGCTTCATCAGAGAGGGAGAATTAAAATCTTTCCAAGACATCCAATCCCTAAGAACTTATGTTACCACCAAACTACCTCTACATGAAACACTTAAGAAAGTACTAAACACAGAAGAAAAGGGAAAAAGAAGAACGTTCTTCACAAGAGTACAGGGAAAAGAAAAAGTATACATGAACCAACACCAAAACCAAAAGAAAGACAAAAAAAAAAAAAAAAACAAGTGGAAGAACAACAACTCTATAAGAACTCTATGATAGGGACGAACTCTCACATTTCAATAATTAGCCTAAAAGTGAATGGACTAAATGCACCAGTGAAAAGACATAGAATGACAAAATGGATAAAATATCACCAGGCAACAATATACTGCCTTCAAGAAACCATCTCACTAGAAAGGACATACACAGACTCAAAGTAAGAGGATGGGAAACAAATTTTCAGGCACATGGAACACAAAAGAAAGGAGGAGTCGCGATCTTAATTTCAGACAAAATATCATTTAAGCCATCAAAAATTAAAAAAGATACGGAGGGCCACTACATAATGATAAAAGGTTCACTCCATCAATAAGAAATATCTATCCTAAACATATATGCACCCAACATAGGTGAGCCAACTTTCATAAAGCAACTTCTAGGAAAACTAAAGAAAGATATTGACTCTAACACCGTCATAACTGGGGACTTTAATACCCCACTCACAACCCTAGACAGATCATCAAGACAAAAATCAGCAAGGAGATCAGGAACCTCAATGTGACTCTGGACCAAATGGACTTAATTGATACCTGCAGAACACTCCATCCAAAGACCACAGAATACACATTCTACTCATCACCGCATGGAACGTATTCTAAGATCAACCACATAATTGGCCATAAATCAAGCATAAGCAAATTTAAAAGGACTGAAATTCTACCATGCACCATCTCGGACCCCAGTGGAATAAAAATAAACATTGACACCAACAAAGTCCCGCCAAAACCCACAGAGTCATGGACACTAAACAGCATGATGCTAAACAACTCCTGGGTCAATGATGAAATCAAATCAGAGACCAAAAGATACCTGGAAACAAATGAAAATGAAGAAACATCTTACGAAAATCTCTGGGACGCCTTAAAAGCTGTAGTTAGAGGGGAATTTATATCCCTACAAGCACACATGAAGAAAATGGAAGGAACACAAATTAACAGCCTAACAAGCCACCTAAGGAAGCTGAAAAGCAAGACCACAAAACCCTAATTTCACAGCAGAAGAATCCAGATCAACCAAAATAAAAGCCCAAATCCAGGACATAGAAGACAAAAAGATAATACAAAAAAATCAATGAAACAAAAAGCTGGTTCTTTGAAAAGATAAACAAGATTGATGGTCCCCTAGCTACACTGACCAAGAAAAAAAGAGAAAAAACCCAAATAAGCACAATCAGAAACACAAAAGATGGAGTCACATCTGACCCTGAAGAAATACAAAAGATCATTAGAGACTACTACGTGCACTTGTATGGAAACAAACTTGAAACCCTTAAGGAAATGGAGGACTTTCTGACATCACACAACCTACCTAGGTTGGAACAAGAAGAAATTGAGACCCTAAATAGACCAATAACAATCAAGAAATTGACTACATAATAAGAAAACTACCTACAAAAAAAGTCCTGGTCCAGGTGACTTTCCAGCAGAATTCTACAAGACATTTAAGGACAAGCTGATGTCAATCCTACTGAAGGTATTCTAGGTGATTGAAAAGATGGAGCTCTCCCCAAATCATTTTATAAAGCTAACATCACATTGATACCCAAGCCAGGTAAAGATCCAACAAAGAAAGAGAACCACAGGCCAATATCTTTGATGAACATAGATGCTAAAATTCTCAACAAGATCCTAGCAAACCAGATTCAACAATACATCTCAAAAATCATCCATCATGACCAAGTAGGCTTCATTCCTGGGATGCAAGACTGGTTCAACATTCGCAAAACCAAAATTGTAACTAAATACATCAACAGATGTCAAAACAAAAACCACATGATTATATCATTAGATGCAGATAAAGTTTTTGATAAAATCCAGGACCACTTCTTGATAAAAACCCTTGAACATCTAGGCATACAGGGAACATACCTCAAAATAGTAAAAGCCATGTACGAGAAACCCACAGCCAGCATACTCCTAAACAGACAAAAATTGGAACCATTTCCCCTGATTACTGGAACAAGACAGGATGCCCACTCTCACCCCTCCTGTTCAACATAATATTGGAAGTCCTGGCTCGAGCAATCAGAGAAGAGAAGACAATCAGGGGTATCCAAATAGGAAAAGAGGAAGTCAAGTTATCTCTTTGCAGATGATATGATTGTGTACCTTGAAAACCCAAGAGAATCTGTCAAAAACCTCCATGCACTGATAAAGGCCTTTGGCAAAGTCTCAGGATACAAAATAAATGTACAAAAGACAATTGCATTTCTCTACACTGATAATAAACAAACAGAAACCCAAATAAAAAACACAATTCCATTCACAATAGCCACAAAAAAAATGAAATACCTTGACATCTTCCTAACCAGAGACGTGAAAGACCTTTACAATGAAAATTACAAAACACTGCTCAAAGAAATCAAAGATGACACAAACAAGTGGAAAAATATCCCATGCTCATGAATTACAAGAATCAACATTTTGAAGATGTCCATCTTACCTAAGGCAATCTACAAATTCAATGCAATACCCATCAAATTACCAGCAACATTCTTCTCAGATCTAGAAAAAAACAACACAGGAATTCACATGGAAACACAAACGTCCAAGAATAGCCAGAACAATCCTCAGCAAAAAAAGCAAAGCAGGTGGTATCACATGACCAGATTTCAAACTTTACTATAAAGCTACAATCATCAAAACAGCTTGGTATTGGTATAGGAATAGGCATATAGATCAATGGAACAGAATTGAGATTCCAGAAGCAAAACCTCAATTTCTCAACCAACTCATCTTCGTCAAGACCTCCACCACCTACCACTGGGGAGAGGAGAACCTATTCAGTAAATGGTGCTGGGAAAACTGGCTGACCACATGCAGAAGATTGAAACAGGACCCCTATCTATCCGCATGCACAATGGTTAACTCCAAATGGATCAGAGACCTAAATGCAAAACCTCTAACCATAAGAACCTTAGAAAATGAAGGACATACCCTCATGGAAATCAGAACTGGCCTCCAATTCCTGAATGAAACCTGAAACCCACAGGTCATAATAGAGAAGATAGACAAGTGGGACCTTATTAAGCTGACAAGCTTCTGCAAAGCCAAAGAAACCATCTAGAGAGCAGGGAGACAGCCTACAGATTGGGAAAGAGTATTTGCCAACACCAGGTCAGACAAAGCCTTAACATCTTTGATCTACAAGGAATTCAAACGTGCTGAAAAGAAAAAAACAAACAACCCCATTATAAAATGGGCAAAAGATATGAACAGACACTTCACAAGGAATACATCCGAGCAGCCAACAGACACATGAAAAAATGTTCAACCTCACTAATCATCAGGGTGATGCAAATCAAAACCACACTGAGATACCACCTAACTCCAGCCAGAATGGCAATTATCAACAACTCAAAAAATAACAGCTGCTGGAGGTGTGGTGAAAAGGGAACACTTCTACACTGTTGGTAGGAGTGTAAACTAGTGCAACCTCTTTGGAAATCAGTGTGGTGATTCCTAAAAGCTCTAAATATCAACCTCCCATATGACCCCACAATCCCCCTACTAGGTATATATCCTGAAGAACTCAAATCACTCTATCAAAAAGATACCTGCACACATATGTTTATCACAGTATTGTTCACAATAGCAAGAACCTGGAAGCAACCATGCTGCTCATCAAAAAAAGACTGGATTAAAAAAATGTAGTGCATATACAAGATGGAATACTACGCAGCCATAAAAAAGAACAAAATCATGAAATTTGCAGCAACCTGGATGGAACTAGAGTCTATAATACTGAGTGATCTCTCACAGAAACAAAGATCCGAGTATCACATGTTCTCACTCATATAATGGACCTTGAACATCCAATGTAATACAATAAGAAAATGACTGACAGTAGTGGGAAACTATGGGGGGGAGGGAGATGGGATCAACGATAGCAAATATCTGTTTGGGGACGGGGAAACACCTCTTATCAACAGGGTGCCTGAATGAAACGTATTTGTATACCTAACCCTTAACTGTATCCCACAACATCATAATAAAAAATATTGATTAAAAAGAAAACAAAGAAAACTACAAAATACTGTTCAAAGAAATCAAACATGACAAACAAATGGACAAATATTCCATGCTCATGGATTGGAAGAATCAACATTGTTAAGATGTTCATCCTACTCAAGGCAATCTACAGATTTAACACAATAACCATTAAATTGCCAGCCGCATTCTTCTTAGACCTGGAAATGACAATGCAGGAATTCATAATTCTTATGGAAGCATAAATAAATTCATAAATTCACCATAGCCCCAAAAAATGAAATACCTTGGCATGCACCTAATAAGAGAAGTGAAAGACCTTTACAATGAGAACTACAAAACACTGCTCAAAGAAAGCAAAGATAACACAAAAAAATGGAAAAAGCATTCCTTGCTCATTAATTTGGAAGAATCAATATTGTCAAGATATCCATTCTACACAAGGCAATCTACAGATTCAAAACAATACCTATCAAATTACTCATATTATTTTTCTCAGACCTGGAAATAACAATACAGAAATCCATACCCAAATGGAAAAGAGCACAAATAGCCAAAACAATCCTCAACAAAAGAAATAAAGTGGGAGGTATCACACTTCCATACTTCAGATTTTATTACAAGTCTTCAGTAACTAAAACAGCCTGGTATTGGTACAAGAATAGCCACATAGACCAATGAAACAGGACGGAGATTCCAGAAGCAAAAGCACAACCAACTTATCTTTGCAAAGCCACCAATAACAATCACTGGGGAAAGGAGACTATATTTAGCAAATGGTGCTGGGAAAACTGACTGACCAAATGAAGAAGAATGACACTGGACCCCTACCTATAATCATATGCAAAAAATCAATGCAAAATGGATCAAACACTTCAATATAAAACCTCAAACTACAAAAATTCTAGAAAAAAACATAGGAAACACCCTTATGCACATCAGAGTAGGTAATGAATTTTTGACCAAGTCCCCAAAAGCAAATGCCATAAAAGCTAAGATAGACAAGCGTGACATCATCAAATTGAAAAGCTTTTACATCGCAAAAGAAAACATCAGGCAAGTGAGGATACAACCTGCATAATAGGAAAACAAAATTGTTACTTATTTATCTGACAAGGGCCTAACATACAGGATCTTCAAGGGACTCAAATGAGATGAAAGGAAAACGGGAAAAGACCATGAATAGACACTTTGCACAAGCAGATATACAAGGAGCCAACAGATACATGAAAAAATGTTCAGCCTCACTAATCATCAGAGAAATGCAAATAAAAACTACGGGTTACCACCTAACACCAGTAAGGATGACAATCATTACTAAATCAAAAAACAATAGTTGATGCTATGGGTGCACAGAAAAGGGAACGCTTCTACACTATTGGTATGAGTGCAAGCTAGTTTAAGCTCCATGGAAAGCAGTGTGGTAATTCCAAAAAGAACTAAAAATTGTCCTTTCATGTGATCCAGCAATCTTCCTCCTAGGAATATATCCAGAGAAACAGAAATCATTGTACAAAAAAAGACATCTGCCCACACATGTTTTTAGCTGCATTGTTCACAATAACAAAAACTTGGAATCAACCCTATTGCCCAACGAAAGCAGACAGGATAAAGAAAATGTGGTACATATACACAATGAATTATTACTCAGCCATAAAGAACAAAATCGTGGACTTCGCAGCAAATTGGATGGAGTTAGAAACCATCACACTTAGTGATCTATCACAGAAACAAATAACCGAATACCACATGTTCTCACTCATAAGTGGGACCTGAACATTATTCATATTAATACAAGGGAGGGATTGGCAGTTGCTGGGCAATGCCAGGGGAGGGAGTGAGGAAGGGAGATATTTAACAACACAAAGTGTATCTGGTCCCAAACTAGGGTAAGTGAGGCCCATTTGGAGGCTCAAACTTCACCTGCAGGCAATCTACTTGTGTGGTTAATCCTTACTTGTACCCCACATCTCTATAATAAAATAAAATTTTAAAATGTAGCATTAATAGCAACAATGCTTTCAAATATGTATACTTATATGTGCATTTATGTATGCCTATGCATGTTTATGTATAAGTGAAATGAATGATTGCACTTATACAAGAGATGGGAAGAATGATTAGAATTATTTTATTATAAGGTACTCACACTGCCTGTGAAATGGTATAGTGTTATTTGAAAATGAACTTGGACTGGTTGCAAACTATCGGGCAACCTATAGGGCAAACTATATTGCAAACTATACAGCAACCACTTAAAAAAAAAGTTTTAAAAGTTCAACCAATATACAAAGTGAGGAAATAAAGTGAAATTAAATAAAATGCTCAATTTAAACCACAAAACAAATTTTAAAATAGGTTTAAAAATAATGTCAACAAATAAAACACAGTAACGAATATGATAGATATTAATCCAGCTATATCAATAATCACTTTGAATGTTAGTGGTCTAAATGCACCAATTAAAGCACAGATATTGCTAGTGTGGATTAAAAACAATACTCAATTATATGTTTTCTATAATAACTTCATTTTAAATATAAAGGAATATATAGATTAAAAGTAAATGGATGAATAAGGATAAACAATGCAAACATAAATCAAAAGAAAGTGGGAATACCTATATTAATTTCAGACAACAAAGACTTCATAGAAGGAACGTTACCAGCGGTGAAGAGCAGTGTTACATAATGATAAAAAAGTCAATTGTGCAAGAATACATAATGATTTTTGACATGTCTGCACCTAGCAACAGAGAATCAAAACACATGGGACAAAAACTGATAGAGCCTTAAACAGAAATAGATGAATCCACTATCATAGTTGGAAACTTCAACACCCCTCTACTAGAAATGAATACACCCAGCAGACAGAAAATCAGTAAGAACACAGTTAAACTCAAAAAACACCATCATGACAGTGGATATAATAGATATTTATAGCATACTTCATCTGACAATAGCAGAATACACATTCTTCTCAAGCTCCCATAAGATGTTCACCAAGATAGACCTCATTATGGCCCACCAAACACACTCTAACAAGTTTAAAATAATAGAAATTATACGATGTCTACTTTCAGATTTCAATGGAATTAAACTAGAAATCAGTAACAGAAAGATTGCTAGAAAATCCTAAAATACTGGAGATTAAAAACTACACTTCTAGCCGGGCTCGGTGACTCAGTCTGTAATCCCGCGCCTTTGCGAGGCTGAGGTGAGTGGATTGCCTGAGGCCGCGGGTTCGAGACCCGCCTGGGCAGCGAGACCTCATCTCTACAATAAATCAAAAAATCAGCCGGGCATGGTAGCACATGCCTGTGATTCCGGCTACTTGGAAGGCTGAGGCGGAAGGATCGCCGGAGCCCAGCAGGTCGAGGCTGCGGTGGCCGGGAGCGGCCACTGCACTCCAGTCTGGGCGACAGAGTGAGACTCCAACTCAAAAAAACAACAAAACAAAACAAAACAAAAACACCACACTTCTAAATAACACATGAGTGAATGAACAAATCTAAAAAGTGTTTTGGATTAAATGAAACACAACTTCTCATTATTTGTGAGATGCAACAAAAACAGTGCTTAAAGGGATATTTATAGCATTGAATTCATATGCTAGAAAAGATCTAAAATCAATCATATAAGCTTACACCTTAAGAAGCTAGAAATAGAAAAACAAATCATCCAAAGTAAACTGAAGAAAAAAATAATTAAAATCAAGCAGAACTCAATGAAATGCAAAACAAAAAATCAATAGAGAAAATAAATGATACAAAAACCTATTTTTTTACAAGGACCAATACAATTAATAGTCTTCTAGACAATTTAATCTATTTATTTGTTATAGACTCATTCAGATTTTCTTTTTAGTCTTCTTAGAAATTTTTTCATTTTTATATAGATTATCTAATGTGTTAGCATATAGTTGTTCATAGCATTCCTATTTCATTCTAGACTTTAGTAAATTGAGTCATCTCCTTTTCTTAGCTAGCGTAGGCTAATTTTTATTAATTTTGATGATCTTTTTAAAGAACAAACTTTTGACTTCATTGCTTTTGTGTAATATTTTTATATTCTCTATTTAATTAATTTCTACTCTAATCCTTACATTTTCCTTTCTTTCACTTGCTTTGGAGTCAGTTTGCTCTTCTTTTTCTAGTGATCTAAGGGAGAAGACTAAGTCAGTGGATTATTTCTTCTTCTTTTTTTTTTGAGTTGGAGTCTCTCTCTGTCGCCCAGACTGGAGTGCAGTGGCCGCTTCCGGCCACCGCAGCCTCGACCTGCTGGGCTCTGGCGATCCTTCCGTCTCAGCCTTCCAAGCAGCCGGAATTACAAGCATGCGCTACCACGCCCGGCTGATTTTTTGATTTATTGTAGAGATGAGTCTCGCCAAGTTGCCCAGGCGGGTCTCGAACCCGCGGGCTCAGGCAATCCACTCACCTCAGCCTCCCAAAGGTGCGGGATTACAGGCTGAGCCACCGAGCCCGGCTATTTCTTCTTTTTAAATACAGGTATTTACAGCTATAAATCTCTCTCTAAGCATAGCTTTAACTTAATTTCATATTTTTCTTATTTTGTCTCCATTTTCATTCAACCCAAATTACTTTCTAATTTATCATGTGATTTCTCTTTTCTTTTTCATTATTTAGTAATTTATTTTGTCCATATATGTCTAGTTTTGTTATTATTTACTTAATTGACAAATAATAATTGTACATATGTGTTTTGCAGTGATGTTTCAATACATGCAATGTATACTTTTGACCCATTGTTTATTTAGGAGTGTATTATTTAATTTCCAAATATTTGTAAATTTCTCAAGTTACTGTCAGTTGTTAATTTCAGTTTTTAATTTCTAATTTAGCCTATCTTGGAGAATATTTAACATCCATTCAAGAAGAATGTATTCTGCTGTTACTGGTTAGAATGTTGCATAGATGTTTCTTAGGTCCAATTGGCATATAGTGTTCATCTTTTATTTCTTTATTGATCTTATGCCTAGATAGTACATCCATTATTGAAAGTAATCATTGTAATAATATAAGAAAAGGATTGGCAGTAGTGGGAAACTGCCGGGGGGTGGGAGGTGGGATTGGCTGTATTGGGTATCACCGGGCAGGAGCACACCTCATCAAGAAGGGTATCTGCATACGGAACATTTGTATACCGAACCCTGAATTGTAACCTACATCTTTAAAAATAAAAAATAAAATAAAATAAAAAGGTGAAGTATTCAAATCTCCAACTATTATTGTTGAATTCTCTATTTCTCCCTTTAATTCTGTTACTTCATCCGTTTTGTGGTTTTTTTATTTTGGTATATATGTGTTCAAAATAGTTATATTTTCCTGATGTATTGATCTTTCTATTATTATAAAATTTTCCTTTTATCCCAGTAATATTTTTGTTTTAGAGTATTTTCTCTGATTTTAGTATAGCAGCTTAATTATGGTTGTATGATATATCTTTCTCCATCCCTTAACTTTCAACCTACTTGTATGTCAAGCTTTTTTTCTTAAATCCAGCCTGACAATCTCTGCCTTTGATTGGATTATTTAATCCATTTACATCTATGTGATGTTATTATCAATATATTTCAAATTATGTTCGCCATAATACTTTTGTTTTCTCTGTCTCAGGGGAATTTTTGTTTCCCTATTCCTCCTAACCAATTTATGTAGAATTTGTCAACATTGTCTAATTTAACATTTTAAGTCCTTTAATTATTTTTTCCACTATATTTTTTTCTCTGTTAAATCTGATATCTGGGTCCTCTCACAATGAGTGTCTGCTGTCTACAGTTTTGTGTATGTGTGTGTTGAGTTTTCCATTTTCTTTGCATGTCTTATCATTTTTGGTTGAAAAAATTATTTTAGGTAATATATTGTATAAAAAGTATTTTAAGTAATATATTGTAGCAACTCTGGAGACTAACTCTCCTCCTCCCTTTGAGTGAGGCTTGTTTTTGTTTTATTATTTATTTATTTATTGACTGGATAGACTATTTGAATGAAGTCTAATTCCTCTGCGGTGAGAAGCCTTTGATGTTGTTTCTCATAAAGGGCACACTATCACCCTGGAATGGCAGTGTTTTTAGCATGGCTATTGTATTACATCTTTCTTTGATCTCTGTTAACCTGTTTTATATTAACGCCCAGTCAATTGCAGGCTGGTTACTATTTTGCTTCTTACAATACCCTGGGACATAATTTGCACCCAGTGTAATCCAATTAAATTTCATCAGGGTTTGTTTTTAATCCTGACCTTTAAGGTATATTTTGACCCCAGAAGAGTTCTTCTTAGCTGTCTCTTTCCCTTGTTTCCAATGAACTAGCTGACCCTATGACTTAGCTTGCAGCTGGGAGAGCTTCAGAACTCTATTCTTATGTGTTGTCTCTCCCCAAGTAAAAAGTCCCTGAGTCACCTCTCCAGTCACTGGAAGAAGTGGTAACTCTAATGTTCTTGGCTTTCCTATCTTGGTGTGGAATATTCTCCCCATGAGTGAGCTGGGAGAAAATTTATCCAGGCCAGTGGTACAGCCTTCATCCTATGACTGGAGGCTGAGTGGAGGAAGGTAGCCCACAGCCTCTTGACCCCATTCACCAAAAATGTAATCTCTTAAATTTGGAGTTGGTAGGTCAAGAAATGTGTCACCTCCCCGCCTGGTGAGACACTCTACATATTACTAGATTAAAAGCTGACAACAAAGAGAGTCCCATCTTTTTTGCCACACTTGCTTAGACTAGAGCTTCTGTCACAGTGAGTTCAGGAGCAGGTCACAGTTCAAATACCACAGTCTCCTGCTGTTCATAAGAAGTTTTAGGAGGCACTGGATGAGGTGGTAACTCTAATGTTCTTGACTTTCTATCTTGGTGTAACAACATGGATGGAACTGAAAGACAATTATGTTGAGTAAAATAAGCCAGACATATAAATATAAATGTAAACATCATATGTTCTCACTCATATGTCAGAGAAAAATAAACATGGGGATAGAGAGTAGAATGATGGTTACCAGAGACTGGGAAGGGTAATAGAGGTGGAGTGGATTAAGAATGAATGATTAATGGGTAAAAAAGTACAGTTAGATAGAAGGAATAACATTTAGTTTTCAGTAGCACAGTAAGGCAGCTATAGTTAATAATACATTATTGTATATTTTTAATTAACTAAAAGAGTGGTATTAGAATGTCCCTAACACAAAAAAATGATACATTCTTAAGGTGATGGATACTACAATTAACCTAAATTGATCATTACACATTGTGTGCCTGTATCAAAATAGTACGTGTCTCATAAATTTGCACAACTATTATGTATCCATAATAATTTTTAAAAAACAAAAACCCCACAAAAGTATATTTAACATTAATAGTTGTAAATTCCTGTAATTTCTGTAAAAAATGTAAGATACAAATGACTTGGAATGATATCAGTGCATTTGAAAAAGACATAGTTGTTCTGATGGAATGTATACTCAACATATATCAATAATGAGACACAACTATTAAAGGTTTAAGTGATTTGAGTTTGCATACTGAAATTTCAATATTCAGTGCAAGGCATGATGAAATATTGGCTTCATTTCAGTATACTGTATTTTAAAAGGTCATGTAAAACTAAGAAAACTCTATATAAAAATAGTATGTCCAGAGAAGAAAGACTAGACTATTGACGAGTCTTAATATTGCATTTATTGCATTAAATGAGCAATAGCTGAAGTAACTAATGTTTTGAAGTCCACATTGTTCATTTTAAAACAGTACAAATATATCTGTAATATGAGACACACTTTACAATAAAAATGAGCTCATCATTTTTCCAGCTTCCTGTAAAATAATTTCCAAAAACTTGTAATTATAAAAATAAACAAAAACCATGCTTTACTGGGACTTGAAAAGCCTGTTGAGAGAGCCTAGTAACCCCAGCTGTCAAGTAAATTAGGCATGAAATTCTTTAATATGACAAGAAATCTATGTTCCAGTGGCAACTATAAAGAGTTCTTAGTTAAGATTAATGTTTTCAAAACTTTTCTACATATAGGAATCACATGCTTTCTACCTCCAAATATCCATTTGAGATATACCCTGGGAATCTGGATTTTTTAAAAGTTCTTCATATGATTCTAACGTGCAGCTAAGTTTGGCAACCACTGCTTTATGTTGTTATTATTTATCATATTAATAATATCTATCTTTATTATGCATCTACCTTGGGGCAAGAATATAGAACAACTCTTTGTGGTATACTTAGTATGTTAAAATTCGTTTTGTAAAAGAATCCTCCAACCCCAATAATAATGATACAAGCTAAAATCAATTTAGAACTTACTAAAATGATTTTCCCAAGGTCACAGCAATAGTAAGTACCCGATTCAAAATTCAAAATCAAGTATATTTAATTTGATAATGTACTATACATAATGTGTTATACACTGTATTAAAGCAGTAACAATGCAGGAACCATGTTATTAATAACTTGTCTGGAAATCATATCTTGGTATACTGAATGATATTTTAAATGCTCCCAGGAGCTTGTTCTCTATAATAACCCTGTAGTGAATAAGCATTCATCTTCCAAATTACTCTTGGGAACATGGCTTAGCAACAGTGGCATTTGTAAAGACGCTTTCAGAATTTAATATACAGTACGCTAAGAATGATTCAGTAAATGTGGCACAAACAAAACAGCTGTGATTATTCATAGACTGCGTTAATAAAATTATGATATACAGACTGGGGGAAGTGATTACCTAGACTCTGTTGTGTTCTGAACATGTAAAGCAATAGTGCACAGTTTTGGGGCTCTACCATTTTTTTATTATAATGAAGTACTGCAGGCTCACAATATTATATCCAGGACACTTTAAGGCCAGATATGTTTCAAATTTTCTGGTTTTTTTTTTCAGTGTTTAAAAAGTAAACACTGTGTCATACACTGTATATTATATAGTATACCTAGTGGAGTCTAGGACAGTACCTCCTAATCAAAGACATTAATATTTCTGGAGCAAAATTTATGAATATACATACTACTTTCCAATAGTGAAGACTATATATACAGCTTTAAATCAGTTCAGATTTTGCTGCCAAATTATTCAGCTAAATCAGGTTTAATGGCCAAATGATATTTTTAAAGCTTTTATTTTAAAGAGATTATAAAATTTCTGAATTACATATAAAGCACTGAAGAACTGTATATGATCATAGTGACAAAGATTCAAACAATACACAAGAGTGCAATAGAAAAAAAAGTAACTGTCTATCTCCCCACCCCAAGTCCCAGTTTCAGAGCCATAACTACTTTTAACCATTTCTCCTTGTGGGATTTTTGCTGGTTATTGCCAAAATTCAAAATATCATGTTTATACATCTCTTTCTTGACTTATAAACTCTTAAAATAATATATTAGCTTTCTGCCAATATGTAATTACTTCATTCTTCTTCCCCACTTTCTCCCTGCTCACACACTACCATCATCCATGCCAAAAAAAAAAAAAAAAAACCCAGACAAACAAACAAAAACACACCCTGCTTGTCACATTTATATTTTTAGGTATAATTATGCACAGTATACTTAACTTTTTTTTATGCTTTCCATTTTGAATGTTATCTTTACCTTTCTTTTTATATACAATGAAATATTGGGTCTCATGCTTTTAAAATAAGATAAGCTCAAGTATAGTAAAGAGACATAAAACAGTTCCATATAGGAAGCATGGAATCTCAAGAAGAGGAAACTAAAGAACAAGATGGACACTGGCCTCAAATAGTTGAAGGGCTATCATGAAGATCAGAGAATAGAGTGTTCTATGTATCCTCAAGAGGTGGAATAATAGATGAAACTACAGCATAGCTTTTTGAATCAGTGTAAGCGAAATTTTACAAGGATAAGCAAGAACTATACAAGGACGGTATAGACAGCTTCAAGAGGTAGTGAGTTTCCTATCACTAAAGGTGTTTAAGCAGATGCTTGATAACCTCTTCTCAGGGTAGTCAGAGAAATTCAAACATCAATTGAGTAATATGAACTTGATGACATTTAAGGTCCTTTCTCACTCTGAAAGTGTACAATATAGTGATTTTTGGTCTCCAAAATCTCTTACAGCTAAAAAGAAAATCTATAGTCCTGTCACATTAGTCTCAATAGCACTTTAAATAAATTAGCCAGTTTTTCAGTATGTTAAGGGTGTGCCATATATTGAATCAGAATCCTAAATTCAGAATTCTGTAGTTTTCTTCTAAGGATTCTCACCAGATTCTTCCTGATGTAATTTTTTACCCTAGGCATGACTAGTTCTTTAGGACATCAAAAGAACTAAAAACTGTTTATGACTAAACAATACTCTTATAAGTCATAGTAAGGAAACAGAAATGAGAGAAAGGAGAAAGAGGAAAGAAAGAAAATCAAATCAGGAAACAGTAATTATGTCTTAGGATTAGAGTCTTGGTTGTAAGAGGAGAGGAGGGTAGATTGTTAAGACTTCAAGAACATCAAAGGAATCCTCATTTCTCACATCTTTTATAAAATCTAAAACCTAGACCTCCAATGTATTATTTTGCACTTTTGGTGGCAAGATACCTATCCACAGGAGCTATACTGTTGTGGGTAAGTGTGCCAAGATATCTCCCTTTCATACTCATCCTTGAAAATTGCAGTGGTGGATGAAGATATCTCAGGAACCTTAAAAAACAAAGAAAAATTTTAAAGTTGAGAAAGACCTTAACATTTGTTGCCCTACCATTTCCATTAACAAATTCTTTATGTTATTTCCTTTCTTTATATTTTCATTTAAAAGCTTTTTAAAGAATTACATAAGCTCAAGTTTCAATTAAATAGCAAAGAGTGTTTATCATATTGTGTTTTATTTTGCAGGCATGTCTATGGGAAAGTCCAAGGGTAAGTATTATTTTGCATATCCCTGTCATACCTCCTCAGAATTAGCTACTATGGAATCATAGGAGGGAATGCCTTACAATGAATGGTTGACGTATGCCTGTATTACACTTATGCAAATCCTTGTGAATTTGTCATGAATACAAATGTACATACAATCTCAAATAAATGAGGAAAAAAATTACATGTATACAGTGAAATATTTTTGAAGTATTTGAATAATTCCAATAAAGTAGCATATATTTTTAGCAACATAGCAAAAAAAAGTAATCTTTCTCAATGTTTTGTGTTCTCCCAGGGAAACAGCATATTTTTTTAAATGGTGACACTTTTAAATTAAACCCCCCTACTATAACAACCCATGCACACATGCACATACACAGTACACACATACACAAGATACATGCACACACACTCCTGCTCATACTTAGAAACATTTTTCAACTCATTTGATTTTGAGCCAAAGAGTAAATATATAATACATCCTTTCGTATCTGGATGCAGGGGTGGTCATTAACTCGTTGAAGTAGGCCTGGAGAAATAATTCTAAGTTGACCAAGAAAGAGCTTACATACAAAGATTGCTTTGGTATGATGAACTCTATCTAGAAAAATAAGACTGAGAGAGTAAAGTGGTGAACTGTCATAAATTCATTAAGGAGATGAGGTGAATGATCTTGATTGTCAAGCTCTACAATATGGAATTAGAGCAGAGATGCATAAACATTAATAAGAAATTTGAGGCCACCAAAATTGTCATAAAGGAAAAGATAGCAATGAGAAAGTAAATTAACAAAATTTTCTACTGTAAGAGGTTGTATCATCCTGAGTTTCAAAATTTATTTGGGTTATGTCATGGATAACAGTCACAATGATATGTAAGCTACTCTTGTGATTTATAAGTCAAGTTTTCATGGAACACAATTGTCATAGACAATTTTGTGCTGCTATAATAGAATATCTGAGCCTGGGTAATTTATAAAGAACAGAAATTTATTGTTCATAGTTCTGAAGGCTGGGAAGTCCAAGACCAAGGCAGTGTCAAGTTTTGTGTCTGGTGGGGGCCCAGTCTCTGCTTTCACAATGGTGCCTTGAATGCTGCATCCTCTGGAAGGGAGGAACACTGTTCCTCACATGGAAGATGAGTGAAACAGTCAAAAGAATGAGAAAAGACCAACGTTGCACTTTTATACAAGTACTAATCTCACCCATGTGTGTGAAGTCTTCATGGCCTAATCATTTCTTAAAGGCCTTACATCTTAACTCTATTTCAATGGAAATTAAATTTCAACACAAGTTTTGCAAGGGACAAACATTCAAACCATAGCAACAATCATCTTTGAAAATGCTTAGTTTCTAGATCTTTCTCATATTTTGTGTTATTTCTTTAATTATGTCTATATCTATTTATGCACTAGTCATAATAAGATGACCTGAATATATGTAACAGGTATCATTAAAAACATGTTAGTCAATTATTTATATATTTATAAATTGGAATGCCCCCATGTCACATAAATGTACTCAAATGCCCTATGCAGGAGGTAGTGGAAGAATGAGATGGCTAAAAGGTCTTATATCAAACAAATGTGATTAATAGAAGAACCAAAATCAATACACAGTTGGGGGGAAATAGGTAAAGGGCACATGTAATCTCCCTGTACTATTTTTGAAAATTCCTATGAATCTATAATTACTTCAAAATTGTAAGCTTTTAAAAAAAATTAATTCCTAGTATGCAAACATTTGAGCAAACATATAAAAAAATAATAAAAGTTAAGAGAAAGGAAACAATGACTATTGCAACCTAGAGGGTGACAGAATTTAAGAATCAACCATGCTGAGATTGATCTCTATGTATGACCCAAAGAAGAAATGGTCTAATAGAGGTTTTGGTTTTTGGAGAATTTTTTTTTCAGTTACTACTTTAGCAAGTAAGCAAGTATGAACAGGGAATACTGATTATCACAGAAACATTTATAGAAAACTATTGTTATTTAAATGTCTGTTTCTAAGAAGACAGGCTCTGTTCTGAAAGCTTATGACAGAAACAGAATATGAGTTGTTCCGTGTATGCACCAGTTTCTCATCTCCCACCTGCCAAAACCAAATCTAACTTAGCAATTACTGTGCTTCTCTCTCTCTCTCTCTCTCTCTCTCTCTCTCTCTCTCTCTCTCTCTTTTGGTGGTGTTGTTTGATTCATTGTAGTGATGAGGTCTTGCCAGGTAGCCTGGACTGGTCTCGAACCCACGATCACAGGCAATCCACTTGCCTCAGCACCCCAAAGTGCTGGGATTATAGACTGATGTTCTTATGTACAATTATACCATGCCATTTTATAATAGCTGGAGTGTATGAAGAGAGGGACTTTCATGACAACACCTGCCCCTAGGAAGAATTAACCCGGGAGGACAACCTCAAATCATTTCTGTATTGCATATGATCCCACTAGGCTTACCTAGAGCCTCCCTCAGGTTATCTTCTTCCATAAAAGATAAAGCTGGAATATAAAATTATTTTCTCCAAGACAGTGGGCTCTGCACGGCTAAATCCAGTAATACAAACAAGATGCTTCCCCCACACTCCTCATGGCTTCTTTTTGAATGCCAGTTCTTTGCATCCATAATACCACTGATTTCTGCAAATACAAATGCTTAACTTGTATGTGGGCTGGAAAGACATGTCTGTTAATATACAAACCCCCAACACAGGCCTTGTCATTGAATTACTTTTGTAGTTAATGTTTTCAGTAGGCGTTGAGTACTAATTTGGATTTGTTAATGAAGATAATAACCTCCAGAGAGAGAGGGTGTGGGTTAAGGAGATGGGGATAAGGGAAGGACAAAGCCTTCACTGTACTGTCTTGGACCATATTGGGATTCAGATTGGTTAATGACAAAAAGTTCTCTCCAGGCACCAGTGAGTCAGTTGACAAGCTGGCAATCACTCCCACAGTGTCTTTAAGCCTGTCTTTAAATAAAATATTCCTTAAACCCCGCACCTCTTTCTCTCATGTCAATTGCAGCAAGATAAATGTTACATTAGATCCTATCACATACTTTCAATTAAAGAGGATTTGGAGCATATTGGTGTAATTTGAACGCAGGTGTTTCGTATTTCTGAAGTTGGGGAAATGATAAAGCTTGCTTCTTTGGTACCTAAAGAACAGCCTGAGTCATTAACCAGGTGAATAAAAAGGGCATGGATGAGCCCCTTCCCCTCCATCCTATTTAATTTTCATTTGCCTTATTGCAGGGAACACTTCTGCCACTGACAATACATTTTCCATACCGCCTGCCTGAGTCACCAACAGACAAGGAGAAAGTTTGTCAAGCGACACTGAATATCTACACCATTAGTTTGTCCTGTGTATGGATTTTGGCTATTTAATGACATCATAAAGAAGGTTATAAAAAGGCCATTAACTTTTAAAAATCAGATTTATAAAAAGAGCCAAGGATAGAGAAGATTCAGTGATGAACAAAGTTCCTTTAAGTCTCAGATAGCACTAGGATTCCAGGGTATAATGGCTTGGAAGGTCAGAAAGAAATCATAAATTCACCCAAATATCTGAAAGTTGAAATCATATAGTATGACAAATTCTGAAAGATGTGGTTTTAAGGGGCACTCTAGAAAGCTTACTTCCCCTACCTCCTAAACCATTCATTCACCAGGCAGCCCTCCTTTCTCATGACTGAAAGAAGAGGGCAGATATGGGGAGACCTGGGTGAAGAAGAATATTAACTCAAATTCTCTTAAAGGTGGCTGTGCTGAATCTTTCATTCTTAGCTGCAACTCTTTCTACAAAGAAGATAATAGTGCCTACAGTTAAGAGAGAGAGAGAAGAATCACAAAAGGATGTCTAAAAGAAACTAAATGTAAGAATGTTCAGTGGTATTGCCTTCAACAAATTCAACACAGATCAGCCTTCTATGCAGAATCTTTGGCCTTTCTGTAGTGCATACTATTGTGAGGGACTAAGCACCTATGGATATGGAAATCCAAGTTGAAAAACTTTTATTTAATACTCATATTGAAGTCTAAGAAATTACTTAAGTAGCATCTTTCCATAGCTCAAAATTGAAAGACACAGAAACATTCCTGATATCTACCTGTGAGCCTGTTAACTACAAAGTCCCACTCATTACAATACACATAGACTACAATACACATAAGATTTCTTCAAATATCTTTGCAGCATTTTTGGACTCAGTACTTTTCAAATTACTTAGGTATGGCTAAATCAGGCAGTAGAAAACAATGTCAAGTGGAAGACAGAAACACGCACATAATCAGTGGGTCCCAATGAAAAATCAAAATGTGGAGCCTTTGTAAAGCAAAAAAATTAAGAATTTCAAGACAGTGACAACAAAGTATTCAACCAACAATGGGACTCTTCTGAGCACATAACCCTATCTGACAGCACAGGACTTGACCATGAAATGGGTCTTGGTGGAAGATATCAGTTTTTAAAGGAGATGTCTCTTAACAGTTAATATATAAGGTCTGCATTTTTCCTCATATAATTATTTGCAATTAATCAGTGTAGAAGGGCCAATAAAAGGAGCAAGCTATAAAAAAAGAAAGAAAAAAATTGTGCTGTCATTGTTGTGGGACTTTGTAATTTTAATTTAGTTGTTATTAATTATTTAAAGGGGATTATTCTAAAGATAGTAGAGAGAAGATTAAATATAAATTTGAACTCAAGTATATGGCCCACAACACCTTCAAACAGGAGAAAGAAAAAGCTCCATTTTTGTTCATCTTTAGATTTAATCACTATACTGCATTAGCAATCCTAGATTCAACTACAGTTAAACTGTGCAACGTTCAAATAATCTATGGTCTTCCTGCAGCACTCTAAATAATTCATACCATTGTTTCAGTCAAGGAAAAAATGGCCTTAAGATACTGAACCTGCTACTATTTCCTGTGAAGTCATGATAAAAATAGTAAGGGCTTTGGTCATCTTTTTGGAGAAGAAGTTCCCTAGTTCCCAATACAGTCCCACATGATCTGGAAATATAAAGCACACAGGTCTTGTCATAAAGACATGAGATGCTATATTATAGGGAGAAAGAGATTTGTTGCTCAAAAGGTCAAGGTTACAAATATCATCCCAGGTGTGTTCATTAATTTTGTTTTTATATAATCACGAAGTATTATATAAAAACCTGGTTTCAGACTAAGCCTTGACCTTGGTGAGCCATTGTAATGCTCTAACACTAATCATAATAAGATATAAGAGCAGATAAATTACTCCATATAATTTGTTTTATTATGTAGCCAATCCAGACTTCTGGTCTGAGCTTTAAACTCATCTATCTATCTGCCTGTAAAACATCTCCAACTGGATTTTCACACAGGAAAATCAACTCAACATATCCAGTATTAAAATTCTCTCCCACTCCAGTTCTTATTCCATCCCTGCACCAGTGTTCAAATTATTTAAACCACAATTATCCAGATGCACAGGCTAAATACTTAAAGCTAGCCTTGATTCTTTTCTCATCGCCAGTCCTTCAGGGCTAAGGTGAGCCTAGCAGAAGAAGTATTAGGAAACAGAGTAAGTTATTCCTCAAAGAGATGCCACTATTGAGAAAGAAAAGTGATTCCAGAATGGATTGTGAACCCATGCTAGGTAAATAAATAGGGGAACTATAATAGCTGAAGTACAGAATCAAATAGAGGTTACAGAAAAAAAAAACAGTGGCAATAAAAGCAAGAAACAGGGAATATCATCAAAAACAGATCTTGTCTCAAATCCCAACAATACTGAGTATCTATGTGAACAAAAGTTAATTTATCCTTATTTTGCTTGTAAGTAGAAGAGTAGTCAGGAAGATTTTGGGGGGATAAAGGGCAAGTTAGCAAATATTTTAGGTTTTGTAGGCTTATGTGTTTTCTGTCACGATTTTTCAACTCTGCAACTATAACATGAAAGTAGCCATTGACAACATATAAATATTTTGGTGTGGCTATGTTCCCAATCAAACTTTATTTGCAAAAACAGACAGCAGGCTATTTTTCACCCACTAGAAGTAGTTTGGTGACCCCTGGAATAATTGATGCTGTGTTAAAAAATTAACTCCTTAATCTTAAAGATTGAACATAATAAAAGTTTATTTGTTGCTAACATCATACCAAGGTGGAGAGTACCTTCCTCTATCTCGTAGCTAACATCAACTGGAATACATGGCCTCTAAGTTGACAGAAAAAGGAAAGAGAATACTGAAAGATCCCATTAATATAAAAAGTAGCTTACATATTTCCAACCCACATCCCATTGACCAAAACCCAGTCTCATGACTCCAATCTATTGTACCTTTGACTAAAAAATATAGAACAGTATAAAAATATTTGGTGAACAAGTCACAATTGTTGTCATATGAGGTAACAATAATTTCTGTCTCAAATTATTGTAAGGATCAATTGTGTATAAAACATTTAGAACAGTGTCTGACACATAAGCAGTACTCAATAAATGTTCAGTCACTCCCAACCCCTTCTTTTTGATAATTTAATTCCTTGGCATGATATAAAATGCCCTTCACACTTACACAGAACTACTTACTGAATTAATATCCAAGTGCTTTTTCATATTCTATTTTCTTAAGTCTTTTGTCTTCGTCATTTCCACATAAGTAATAGTTATTCACTCATTTTCATATTCTTGCTTAAATGTGATGTTTCTTTCCTTTAACTTTCCCAGGCACAGTGATTTGGGCCCCTTTTCTTGCCCCACCACATTTAATACATACCATCAGTAGAGTGATTGGCATGTTGTAATATCATTAACTGTATATGTATACCTCTTCCACAAGACTTTGGACACCATGCTGATAGAGCTATGTCATTCATGCCTGTACGTTGGCATTTATGATAGAGTCTTATATACTCATATAGCTGATAGTCAAGTGCTCAATGAGCTCAGTTGGTTAATCTCAATTGTGGGAATTTCAGGTCCTAGGCAAACTGAAGTCACAGTGGGAGGAGAATGAAAGAGATAAGGACCTTTCACTATTTATGCCAGCTATGGCCTCAATGCTCAGTGGTCCTCCACAGCATGAGTCCTGGCAAAGAACAAGCATTTAATAAAAACTTTCTAAAACTTGCATAAAAGATAAAAGCAGGAAAAAATGGTTATTTATCACTATATAGGATTCCAAAATATTTTTCATGGAATCCAGTTTACTAAGGGGAAGAATTGACCAAATTCAAGCAACGCAATCTATGTGAATAGTGTATATTTCCCCAGAGCATATCCATTGTCATTCCAGAGTGGAGCCATCAAAAATATTTGTAAAGCCCCTGGAGTCAGCCATCTGTAGCCCAGCATCCCATGGCCCTGACACTTGGGGCTTCTTGCTGCCGAGTGCTGAGCATTTTATTTGGAGATACTCACAGAGTAGCATCAGTCCCATTATATCTTGCCATAACTCTCATTCCTAATAAAAATCAACAAAAGGATACTGATTTTTAAAAAGTCAGACATTGGTTTCTCAGCTCACCTTTTAGATAATGCCTTTTTTTTAATTCTATGCGATATTAGTGCTTTTCTATCTTCAGTATAATAATAATAATAAGTATTATTATTATTATTAACATAGCAATAGTAATCATAGCTGTCATTTGTTGACCAGATCTTTGTGCCAGGCACTTTATATAAACTTCACAAAGCAATGTGGAAAATTAATAATATTTCTCCTGATCTGCAAACTCTTGATTCAGCCTACTGTTCTATTTAGCTACCAGAGAAAACTACCACCTCATTCAAGCACTGAATAGGAAATGTTTGGTCTCAACCTACATCTTCTGAGGCCCCATAATCTCAAGTCTTGGTTCTGACATATAGCAAAGCTTGCAAATGAATGAGAAGTTGTATAAAGTACAATAGTTAAGAAAAAGGACTCAGAACTCAGGCTTCTTGTGTTCAAGTCTCATCTATGACATTTAGCAATATATGGCCTTCAACAGTTACCTGATTATTCCTTATGCATAAATGTTTCCTCATGCATAAAATTGAACTAATGATAGTGCTTGCCTCAGAGAGTTATTGAAAAGATTAAACAGGATAGTGTTTTTGATGTATGCAGTAAAGTTCCAGCCACATACTATGTACTCAATAAATATAAGTCGTTATTATTTTGACAATATAAATAAAATAATCTAGAAGAGCTCATGAAGGAGTGAACAATACTCCAATCTGAGGGTGAATGAAGAAGCAGATAAAATTCTTTTCTCATTCTGGGAAGAACATCAGTATACCTTGTAAAGAGAACCATGAAGGCATCAAAAGGAAACACTGGAAGATATCATTGAGTATCTCTAATCTGAAAATCCAAAATCCAAAATGCTTCAAAATTCAAAACTTTTTGTGCTGACATAACATCCAAGTGGAAAATTCCACAGACAAGTACTCAGCACAAACTTTGTGCCATGCACAAAATTATTTTAAAATATTGTATAAAGTTACCTTTAAGCTATGTATATAAGGTGTTTATGTAAGATAAATAAATTCTGTATTGAGACATGGATCCCATTTCCAAAATATCTTATTATATATATGCAATACTTGAAAATCTGGAAAAAAAAAAAAGAAATAGGAAGCACTTCTGATCCCAAGCATTTTGAATAAGGTATACTTAGTCTTTAGCATGTTTAGCAATAACCTTGACTGAATAATTCTGGAGACATTTGCTAAGTAATATGTGAGTGAGGTCAAAGATAATATGGGCATGGGAAGGCTGATTGTGTTTTCTTATTATCCAAGGTAGATAAGAAAGGGGGATTCGCAGGTTTTCCTCCAGATAAAGCTCGGTTTATCTAGGTAAAGAGAGGCAGAAGTTGAGGGAAAAGTTCTGATTTGAAAAAGGGTAGATATATTTGGCTAGGATTTACAATAGTCTGCTCTCTTGAGAACCTAGACAATTAAACCAGGTACATAAACAGTAGAGGAGGAATATCTGATCATTGTAGACAATGGCAGTGAAGGCAGAAAGGAGACAAAGAAGGGAAAAAAAAAGTCCATCACTACCAATCTGCTATAGAACATCAGGTATTATAGGTCAATTCTGATATGACTCAAAGTGACAAATACATATGTGTCATTTCCAAATGCACTGCTAGCCACAAGATAAGAGAGAAATGAATTTCAAAGTGTGCTTGAAAGATGGATGAGAAATCCAAGAAATTTTGAGTTTCACAATGAAAAATAAGCATGAAGCGGAAGGATTGCCTGAGTTCAGTAGGTTGAGGCTGCAGTGGCTGGGAGCGGCCACTGCACTCCAGTCTGGGCAACAGAGTGAGACTCCCACTCAAAAAAAAAAAAAAAAAGAAAGGAAAAGAAAAGAAAAATAAGCATATTTTTCTATAGAAGTAAAACAGGTAAAATAAAAATAGCACCATCCTTTGTTGACAGAATCATATTATTTTAACATATAACATATATTCTACTATTAAGAAGTGAAACTAAGATGGTCAAAGGACATCTTACACTTGTCAAATTGGTGGCAGATAATGGTTTCTCTATATGAAATAGAGCATGGTCCAGGGAGGCACTTCCAAAGTATATATGGTCAAATGTGGAGAGCAGTATGAAGGGTTCTAAATGGAAAGAATCCAGAAGTCTATACATTAGCTTAAACTAAATCCTATCCTTCCTAAGTAATGTTTGGAAAGTCATTTGACTATTCTGGGCCTCAGTTTCCTGGCCCTTTGTCAATAAAATGACTTGTAAACCTCTTGTGTTGGATGCTGACTAGATGGCAACTGGACAGGTTGGACTGTGAGAGTCTTCGCAAAAGCAAGTGTCCATAAAGACTCTCTGTGTGAGGAGGCATATGCTGGTGGGTGAGTGAAAGTCCGTCTGAGGGGAGACTCGGGTTCATGCACCCAGGGCCCCCCTCTGAAGGTGACTGCAAGCCCCCACCACTCTGAGATTGGAGTCGCAGGTACACAAAATCATCTGCTGTTCACGGGACTCTCCTGAGAAGAGCCTGCTGAATTCTGCTGATTCTTATCACCTGGTGCCTGGCCCATACCATCACCTGTTATAACAAATCAGCTGAAGCCCTGGATCCAATCAGTGGAGAAAGAAGATTGGAGAGGGCTGGAGAGGATCCCCATTCCCACTGAGGAAATGCCAACCACAGTCATTTTTTCTGTTCCGGGACCAGGCAGAGACCTGCCCCCACCCTGCTCTGCCCAGCTCTGCCCAGCTTTGCCCAGCTCTGCCCAGCTCTGCCCAGCCTCAAACTTGGGACCTAAGGTAATTTCATCAAACTGGGAGAGAAAGCCCCCTCCCCATAGTGGATCAGACATAGACAGGTCAGATCTGAGTGGCAGACTTGACAGGCAGCAAGCCGGGTGAGTCCAGATCTGATCCACCCTCCTTCCACAGTAGGCCTGGGGCATCTGACCCAAGCTGTGAGCAATCCTATCAGACTACACTGAGAGCAGAGGGGAGTAGCTAGAGATCAGAGCTGAAAGGACTTTGGACTTACAGGAACAACCTCAGAGAGAGTTTGATTCCTTGTTTTTATTTTTTTTTATTTTTATTGTTTTTGTCTGTTCGTTTTGCTCATTTTTGTTTGTTTTTTGTTTTAGTTTTTTTTCTTTCTTTCTGTTTTTCATAACGTTTTTGTACTTGCTTTGCTTCTGTTATTTGTCTGATTATTTTTTCTTATTTTTTATTTTACAATTGTGGGATACAATTAAGGGTAAGGTATACAAATATTTATTGTGCAGGTATGCTTGTTGATGAGTGTGCCTCCCTTTCCCCAGGCAAGTCCCACTAATGCCAATACCACCTCCCCAAAACCCCGTCCCCGCAGTTTCCTGCTACTGTCAATCCTGTTCTTATAGTATTACGATACTTGTTCAAGGTCCAGTTATGAGTGAGAACATTTTATACTCAGTTCTTTGTTTCTCTGAAAGATCACTCAGTATTATAGACTCTAAGTCCATCCAGGTTGCTGTGAAGTTCATGATTTTGTTCTTTATGGCTGTGTAATATTCCATTGTGTATATTTATCACATTTAAAAAATCTAGTCCTCTTTTGATGGGCAGCATGGTTGGTTCTGTGTTCTTGATATTGTGAACAAGGCTGCAATAAACATACGTGTGCAGGTATCTTTTCTATAGAGTAATTTGAGTTATTTCAAGTATATTCCCAGTAGTAGGATTGCGGGGTCATATGGAAGGTAAATTTTTAGAATTTTAGGAATCACCCCAGTGTTTTCCACAGAGGCTGTACTAGTTTACACTCCCACCAGTGGTGTAGAAGTATTCCCCTATTGCCACATCCTCCCCAGCATCTGCAACTTTTGAGAAACCCACAGCCAGCATACTGCTAAACAGACAGAAATTGGAACCATTTCCCCTGAAAACTGGAACAAGACAAGGATGCCCACTCTCACCCATCCTGTTCAACATAGTTTTGGAAGTTCTAGCTAGAGCAATCAGAGACAAGAAGGTGATCAGGGATATCCAAATAGGAAAAGAGGTAATCAAGTTATTCCTCTTTTCAGATGTCATGATTCTATACCTCAAAAACCCAAGAGATTCTGTCAAAAACCTCCTTGCCCTGATAAAGGACTTTGGCAAAGTCTCAGGGTATAAAAGTGCAAAAGACAATTGCATTTCTATACACTGATAATAAACAAACAGAAACTCAAATAAAAAGCACAATTGCATTCACAATAACCACACAAAAAATGAAATACCTTGATATCTTCCTAACCAGAGACATGAAAGACCTTTACAATGAAAACTACAAAACACTGCTCAAAGAGATCAAAAATGACACAAATAAGTGGAAAAATATTCTGTGCTCACGGATTGGAAGAATCAACATGCTAAGATGTCCATTCTACCTAAGGCAATCTACAGATTTAACACAATACCCATCAAATTACCAGCAACATTTTTCTCAGATCTGGAAATGACAATGCAGGAATTCATATGGAAACATAAATGACCACGAATAACCAAAACAATCCTCATCAAAAAAGACAAAGCAGGAGGTATTACACTCCCAGACTTACAACTTTATTATAAAGCCACAATAATCAAAACAGCCTGGTATTGGTACAAAAACAGGAATATAGACCAATGGAATAGAATTGACATTCCAGAAACAAAACCTCAATTTCTCAACCAACTCATCTTCAACAAAGCCTCCACCACCAACAACCAGGGAGAGGAGAACCTACTCAGTAAATGGTGCTGGGAAAACTGACTGACCACATGCAGATGATTGAAAAAGGACCCCTACCTATCCCCATACACAAAAATCAATTCTAAATGGATCAGAAAAATAAACATAAAACCTCAAACTTTAAGAACCATAGAAAATGCAGGAGTCACCCTTATGGAAATTGGAGCTGGCAACCAATTCCTGATCAAAACCCCAAGTGCCCATGCCATAAGAGATAAGATAGATAAATGGGACCTCATCAAACTGACAAGCTTCTGCAAAGCCAAAGAAACCATCAAGAGCAGGGAGACAGCCCTTAGACTGGGAAAAAATTGATACCAACAGTATGTCTGACAAAGGCATAACATCCAGGGTCTACAAGGAACTCAAGTGTGCTTAAAAGTAAAAACAAACAGTCCCATTACAAAGTGGGCAAAAAATATGAATAGACAGTTCTCAAAAGATGATATATGAACAGCCAACAGATACATGAAAAATGTTCACCCTCACTAGTCATCAAGGAGATGCAAATTAAAGCTACACTGAGATACCACCTAACTCTAGTCAGAATGGCCATCATCAATAACTCAAAAAATAACAGATGCTGGAGAGGATGTGGCGACAAGGGAACACCTCTACACTGTTGTGGGAATGCAAACTAGTACAGCCTCTGTGGAAAACAGTGTGGCGATTCCTAAAAGTTCTAAAAATCGACTTTCCATATGACCCCGAATCCCCCTACTGGAAATATACCCGGAAGAACTCAAATCATTCTATAAAAAAGATGCCTGCACACGTATGTTTATTGCAGCATTGTTCACAATAACAAGAACATCGAACCAACCGTGCTACCCATCAAAAAGGACTGGATTTTAAAAAATGTAGTACATATACAGAATGCAATATTATGCAGTCATAAAGAAGAACAAAATCATGAACTTCGCAGCAACCTGGATGGACTTAGAGTTTATAATACTGAGTGATCTTTCATAGAAACAAAGAACTGAGTATCACATGTACTCAGTCTTAAGTGGACCTTGAACAACTATCATAATACTGTAAGAAAAGGATTGACAGTTGCAGGAAACTGCAGGAGGTTGAGGGGCTGGGAAGTGGCATTGACAGTAGTGGGAATCTGCCTGGGGAAGGGGGCCACATCTCATCAACAAGGGTACCTGCATGATGAATATTTGTGTATCTCACCCTGAATTGTACTCTACAATTTTAAAATAAAAAATTTAAAAGTTAAAAAAAACTTCTGTATTTTTCTTTTTTAATCTTTTTTATTTTGAAGATGTGGGGTACAATTCAGGGTTAGGTATACATTTGGTTGGAGTTTCAAAAACATTAGTAGTAATAACAATAATAATGACTCCAATCAAACAGAGTGGCTTTAGTCACATTGACCATTTGACTGTCACCGCTTCAGAAAGGTCTTCATCAAGTTTCCTAATTGGTCTTCCGTTGCCTAACGACCTCTTCACAAAGTGAGCTGATGCCAATTTGGATTTCACTGAAGAAGAAGAGTTCCCTGATTTTGGATGGCAATCATTTCTTTGACCAAACCAAGTGCTAAACAGCTTCCCTATGAAGTTGGAACTTTAAAAAAAAACCCACAAGAACTGTTAATTGTCAGGGACTAAATCCACTGAATTCATAAAATGTACCAACTACCTAGTGTCTTTTCAGGCTTACTAATATATTCCTTAAGAATGAGTTATAAAACAACCATCTTAATGTAGAACCACATAATTTGTTCTGTAAATGGAGCCATAAGCACATTTATAGCATTTCTGATGTGTGCCTATCAAGATCTAATTTGTAGATTTATCCCACATGGTTGTAGAAAGGCAGAGGAGGAAAAGAATCTAAAATGAGTACAGCTATACTCATGTGACTCAAAATTGCAACAGAAGTATACAAGAATCAAACCTCTTGTAAGGGGAAGTAAATACTCAAAGACCTAGTATGAAATACCTGTTCTGGCTTTGAAATCTTCACTTTCTTTCATAAAAAATGGGAAATAATTCTTACCTCACATGGCTGATATGAAACTCATGGCAAATAATTAATGTTCCTCCTTTCATACACAATTTCATTCTTCAATCATGGATCAGAAAGGATTGGAAAGAGGGAGTTTCAGGTACTGACTCTTTCCAGGTTTGATGTTATTAATGAGCTGCTCTTATAAATATAGAAGTGGGAGCTTTCAAAAATAAAGAACAAATAGAATTGGGCAGTGCTTCTTGCAAAATTTGCGGAGTAAATTCTTCCCAGCAATGCTATGGGGACATGAAAGTTGCAACCAATATATATGTATAAGTGAAATCCAATCATTAAAAAAAATCAGAAAACCCAAATAGATCCACATTATACAATGCAACCAGTGTGCACTCAAAAAATATCAAGGTCAGCAAAGACAGAGTCTGAGAAACTGTTCCAAATTAACACAATCCAAAGAGTCGTGACAGTTAAATGTAATGTGTAATCTTGTAATGAATCCTGAACTGGGAAAAATAACTATAAAGATATTATTGATATTATTGACAAAATATGATTATGGACTCTATAGTAGTAGAATTTTACCAAAAGTAAATATTCAACTTTTTCTAGTTATACTTTACTTATGTAAAAGAACATGTTCCTCATAGGAAATATATATTTTAGTATTTAAGAGCAAAAAGCAATATATCTGAAACTTAGTCTCTAATGGTTGAAAGACAGAGAAGAAAAAGAAAGTAAATAGGGCACCATGTAAATAATTGATAATTAACCAGTATGAGCAAAGTATGAATCATTGAAACATTTTTCTAATTTTAAAATTATATTTAAAATCTAAAAAATTTTTTAAGAGGAGTCGAGTAATATTAAAAGGACACTACAGCGCTATGTCAAGGAATGCTTCACAGGTGTACCTGACATCTTGGGTAGAATAAAGGGTCAGAAAAAACTTACCAGAAGAACTGACATCTAAGCTGTAACATGAACAAATCATTTTAAGTGAGGTGATATAGTGGCAGAAGGGAGGAAAGATGTTCCAGATGAAGGGGCAGAAAATATGAAGGCCTGGAGGCAAGAAAGAGGAGCAAGATGGATATGAATAAGCAATTGTACAATGGAGACAGTGGTGAACAATGAAAATGGGAATGTAGGTTGGATCCAGAGCATAGTAGGCTTTTGGGGGGAATGAATGTTTGAAAGGAATCTTGTAAAAACTTATGTGATGTAAGGAAAAGTTAGCAGGTTTTGTCTGTGGTTTTTTGGCAAATGGTTTCTAGGAGACTTTCTGGCTGAATACTTTTTTGGGAGAGCGAGAACATGAATTTTTCATGAAGTTATTTGTGAATACAATTGACTAGAAAAAGAGGGGGGAAATCCTAAACACTTATTTACACATAAATTCCAAATCTTCGAAAGTGTTCTACTACATAGCACAGTACCATACTACCAATAATAGAAGGTGCTGTTCTCAAGACAAAGCCCTCTTCTCAAGGAAATTATAAAATCAGCATCTGTCATAGGCTGAAAGAAAGTAGGGCTGGGAGATATACACATCAGCATAAATAGCACCCTGATGTACAGGTTATTATACTTAGGATAGTTTATTATGGAAAATAAAAATTAGAATGACCATGGGTGGGTCCTAAGAAGGTTGACGTATATAAAGTGGATCCATGGATCAGATGTAAGAAAAACAATGTATAGTCAAGACAACATCATGTAGAGTCAATCTCTCTCTGGTCTCTCCCACTAAGTACAACTATAAACCTTAAAAACAGTGTAAGAAGGAACCAAAGGAAAAATCTAAAATGTGGCAAGTGGAAGGTCAGTGAGGAACACTGAGACTGAAGAAACAACATAGTAGCAGAGTAGCTGAAGATACTATTAGGGGGATGGGCAAGATGCTGCCTAGAAGTACCCAACTTTTGCTTCTCTCATGAAGTAAAGTAAACGAAAGAAGAGAGAGACCTCCAGCCATCAGAGCAGATTGAAATGGATTATACACCCCCCAAATCCACAGAGGGTCAGTGGGATCCACAGAGAACAGGGAGGTGAGAGAATGAGCAGCCTATTTTGGAGCCAGAAAGTCTTCCCCAATGGGATCACATTGAAAACGGAAAATGGTGAATGCAGGAAATTAGGAATTTGGTGCTCTTGCCATGTACACTGAAGGTACCTGAGACTCATACCACTCCAGTCCCACACAGGAAATGGTCTGGATACTGTACGATTGCATGCTGCCAGAGCCCATGTGGAGCTGTGCAGCCATCTGAGCTCTGAATACCTCTGGCCAAGGCATCCCCCAAGAACTTGACCCCTGCAGGCTGTGTTAGGTGGACAGTTTCCAGGTTGGGAGTGAAGCCTGAATGCTTTTATTTACCTGAAGGGCAGTTCCACTGCAGCTGGCAGTCGTTGTCTGGGACAAGCAGTAGCAGGATACCCTGTTGCTGAATGAACCTTTGAGTTCTGAGTGCAGTCACTGGCAAGGGAGGGAGAGCCAGGATGAACCCCACGATCCTGGCAACCCCTCTCTCCCAGCATAAATACTTCTGTGTAACAGACAGTTCTGCCATTCCTGTTGGACAACCACAAGCACCTCACTGGGTGTGCACTGGGTGTGCACAGGTGAAACATGGACCAATCAGGCCTAGCCACAGGAGAAACCTTGCTACGGAATAAACCTTTGAATTCTGAACACAAATAGCCTCTGGCAAGGGTTGGGAAGCTAGAAGGAACCAGTTGCCCAAGCAACCCCTTGCTCCCATTATGAACTCTTGTGTACAATAAAAGAAGGCTGGATGATTCCTGCAGTGTGGCTATAGTACACTTTACCACTCCTGTTTCCCACTGGGAAACCAAGTTGCAGGCACAATTGGGAACCTGGAGGGCAGTCCAGTCTGACCTAACACTCTCTGACCAGCTCTGTCCCCGTACCTGCTCCCCATGGAAAGCCCAGTATGGACAGAGAACTTTGAGAGCTCCCATAGCCACATCCATAACCTAAGTCATCTTTGTACTTCCCTGGGGCAAGAAAAGTCAAGTAGAAATCCCACAGCCACCACCAAAGTTGGCTGTCTACGACAAGCACCACCTGCTGGCTGGAGATCAACTGGAACTGCTTAATACAACATCTGAGATAATACAGTCTTTGAAAAGGTATGTTCCAGCCTAGCTCGGTGGCTCAGCCTGTAATCCCATGCCTTGGGAGGCTGAGGTGAGTGGATTGACTGAGCCCGCGGGTTCGAGACCTGCCTGGGCAACTTGGTGAGACCTCATCTCTACAATAAATCAAAAAATTAGCCGGGTGTGGTGGCGTGTGCCTGTAGTTCCAGCTACTTGGAAGGTTGAGGTGAAAGGATCTCCAGAGCCCAGCAGGTCGAGGCTGCAGTGGCCGGGAGCTGCCACTGCACTCCAGCCTGGGCAACAGAGTGAGACTCCAACTCAAAAAAAAAAAGAAAGAAAAGGTATGTTCCTAGATCTCATGCCACTCAGGAGGCCCTGAGCCAATGCATGCACCACCACAGCTGGCAATTGAGAAAGCCACAACACTAAAGCTACCAGCAATCAAGGAAACCCTACAGAGTATACATAATTCCCCCGCCAACCCCATTAGGATGGGTGCCTGTACCTGCTGCTGGAAAACAAGAGGACTACTCAGTTCAACTCAGTTCTACCAAACATTGTTCCCCCCACCCCTCCCTCAGAGATTAGAAAAATGTATCACCACACATCTTGCAGACTAGTCCATAGATCAAAACATCAGAGAGCTTCTCCAGAGAGTCCTCTAGGAACATTGGTGACCAACTCAACTTAGAATTCAAACTTTATGAATTCACACACTGAAACTCTTGCAGGCACACTCCAGCACCAACTAAATTCTGGCAGCTTCATAGGGTAGCTAGACCCAGAAGAGCAGCAGCACTCACAGTTGTCAAGCCCTAAAAGATTACCACTCCCAGGTGAAGGGGGAGTGCACCACAACAGGGGAGTACCCCATGAAGGCAAAAAAATTATAAAACCCTCAGTGAATCTTGCTGGGAGCTTCCTCAACTGCCTCCATCAGGGCAGAGGCTTTAGCCTTCTATAAGGGCACTGCATACAACCAACTGCTCTAGCTGTAACTAGTTCTCATTCACAAGTACCACTTCATGGCCTGAAGGCTCAAAGGCTCAACCCAGAGAGAAGTACTTAGAAATAACAAAAAGCATGCCACACCACTGAAGAACAAGTCACGATTCATTAATCCTCTGGCATTCTAGACACAGAAGAGATAGAAAACCTGTACATATGTCCAATACCGTCTACCACAAACCGCATCTGAGAAAGCCAATGCACAAAGATTCTCTATAAACAGAAAACACATTTGAGCCCATACCACTAAAAGCATCAAGAGACAAAGCTAGATGAAGCATAAATTATACACATTAAAATCATATATAACTAAAAGGAAGAATAGAGAAGAAAACAGTTGAATCAAAAACAAACTTAACAATAATAAGAAACAGTCTACACAAATGAGAACAATCTAGAAAAACAATCCTGGCAATATGAAAAAGAGTTTTCAACTCCCCCAAAAGACCACACAAACTCTTCAGCAATGGATCCCAACCAAAATGAAATATTTAGCATTCCAGAGATAGAACTCAAAAGGTTGATTATAAATTGTTCCATGAGGTCCAAGTGAAAGTTGAAAACCAGCATAAAAAATTTTTTTAAAACTTTCAGGAAATGGATGAAAAAATAGCAAAAGAAATCAAAATTGAAACAAAATCTGAAGATCTGCAAATGAAAGACTCACTTAGGGAAGCACAAAACACAGTGGAAAGTTTTAATAGTAGACTGTAGCAGGCAAAAAGGAAGAATATCAGAACTTAAAGACAAGGCTTTTGAATTAACCTAATAAGACTACAATAAAAAAAAAGATTCAAGAGAATGAAACAAAGTCTCCAAAAACATGGGATTATGCAAACCTAAGAATCATAGGTATTCCTGAGGAAGAAGAAAAGACAACAGTTTTGGAAAACTTATTTGAGGAAATAATTGAGGAAGAAATCCATGACCTTGCTAGGGACTTAAACATTCAGATACAAGAAGCCCAAAGAACTTCTAGAAGAGTCCTTGCTAAAAAGATCATCCCTGAGGCATATAGTTATCAAATTATGCAAAGTTATAGAGAAGAAAAGAATTCTAAGAGTATAAAGACAAACCTATCAGACTAACAGCAGACTTCTCAACAGAAACCCTATAAGCCAGAAGGAATTTGGGGCCATTTCTTCAAACTCCTGAAGCAGAATAACTGTCAGCCAAGGATTTCATATTCCATAAAACTGAGTTTTATAAATGGAGAACAAATAATGTCTTTCTCAGACAAGAAAATTCTGAGATAATCTGTCACCACTAGACTGGCTCTATGAAAATACTCAAGGGAGTTCTAAATACTGAAACAAAGGATCAAAATACACTAGTAGAAAAACACTAGAACTTACAAAGCTCACAGGGCTTATAGAACACCAACACAAAAGAAAGAGAGAATAAAAAAGGGACCAGGTAACAATGAACATGATTAGTGGGACAATAGGCTGCATATAATTATTAACCCTGAATGTAAATGATCTCAATGCCCAACTTTTAAAAAATACAGATTGGCAGAATGGATAAACAAACACAATCCTAATATATGTTGCCTTCAAAAGACTCACTTAACATATAAAGACTCCTAGAGGTAAACTGGACCCTAGAGCACAAGAACCTAAGAGAAATCTAAAGAACATTCTACCCTAGAAATAGAGGGTATATATTTTTCTCATCAGCATATAGAACATTCTTCAAGAAAGATCATATGATAGGCCAGAGATCGTCTCAATAAATTCAAAAAAATTGAAATCATATCAAGTATCTTCTTAGATCACAGTGGAATAAAACTAGAAATTAACTCCAAGAAGAACTTCTAAACCCAAACAAATACCTAGAAATTAAACAATCTCCTGAATGAACTTTGAGTCAGTAATGAAATCAGGATGGAAATAGTAAGATTTTTTAAACAGATGACAAAAATAACACAAATTATCAAAACCTCCTGATCATAGACAAAACTATGCTCAGAGGCAAATTTAAAGTGCTTGAGACCTATATTTACAAGATTAAAAGTTCATATGTTGAAAGCCTAACATGACACCTCAAGGAGCTAGAAAACATGAATGAAATAAAACCAAAGCTAACAAAAGAAAATAAATAATGAAGATCAGAGCAGAACTAAATGAAATGAACCACCCCACAAAATACAAAGGATCAATGAAACAAAAATTTTGTTCCATAAAAAGATTTAGAAAATTAAGAGATCACTAGCTAGAATAATTAAGAAAAGATTCATATTCGCCCAATCAGAAATAAATATGAAAACTTTGGAACTGATAACACAGAAATACAAAATGTCATCTGAGGTTATTATGAACACCTCTATGCAAACAAACTAGACAATCTAGAGGAAATGGATAAATTCTTAGACATATACTACCCACCATCCTTGAATCAGAAATAAATAGGAAGAAGATTGAATCAGTAATATGGAAAATCTACCACCAAAAACAACAAAAAAGTTCAGACCCAGACAAACCCCCAGCTAAATTCTGCCAGAATTTTAAAGAACTGTTTACAAACTATACTGGTATTCCATAAGATAGAAAAAAAGAGAATTCTCCCTAACTCATTCTAGCAAGCCAGTATCACCTTAATAGCAAAGCCAGGAAACACAAAAACAGCAACTACATACTTATATCCCTGATGAATAAGATGCAAAAAATCCTCAACAAAATATTAGCAAACCAAATTCAACAGCACATAAAAAATAATAAAACACCAGGATCAAATGGGTTTTATCCCAGGGATGCAAGAATGTTTCAGCATACACAAGTCAATAAATGTGATCCACCACATAAAGAAATTTAAAAACAAAAATTACATGATCATTTCAATAGACACAGAAAAAGAATTTGATAAAAATCCAGCATCTATTAACAATAAAAACCCTCAGAAAAAAAGCACAGAAGGAACATTCCACAAAATAACAAAAGCCACATATGACAAACACATAGTCAATGTCATCCTGAATGAGGAAATTTGCACGCATTCCTCCTAAGAACTGGAACCAGTCAAGGATGCTCACTTTCACTGCTCCTATTCAATTTAGTACTGGAAGTCCAAGCCAGAGCAATCAGGCAAGATGAAGAAATAAAGAGTATTCAAAATGCAAAAAAAGAAATCAAACTATCTCTGTATGCCAACAGTATAATCTTGTACTTAGAGAATCCTAAAGACTCCTCCAAAAGACTCCTGGACTTGATAAATGAATTCAAGAAAGTGTCTGGATAAAAATCAACACGCACAAACCAGTAGCACTGCTATAAACTAATAGTGACCAAGCTGAAAATCAAATCAAGAACTCAAATCCATTTACAGTAGCTGCCAAAAAGGTAAAATACCTAGGAATATATTTAACCAAAGAGATGAATTATCTCTGCAAAGAGAACTACAAAACACTGATGAAAAGTAGTTTCAGAGGACACAAACAAATGGAAAACGTTCTATGCTCATGCCTTGGAAGAATCAACATTGTTAAAATGATCATATTTGCTTTTGGAGAGTTGATCAGGAATTGGTTGCCTATGCCAGTTTCCATAAGGGTGTTTCCTACATTTTCTTCTAGGACTCTTATAGTTTGAGGTTTTACATTTAGTTATTAGATTTATTTAGGGTTGATTTTTGTGTATGGTGATAAATAGGGATCCTGTTTCAGTCTCCTGCATGTGGTCAACCAGTTTTTCCAGCACCGTTTACTGAGTAGGTTCTCCTCTCCCCAGTGGTTATTGATGAAGGCTTTGTTGAAGAAGAGTTGGTTGAGAAATTGAGGTTTAGTTCCCAGAATCTCTATCTGATTCCATTGGTCTACATGTCTGTTCTTGTACCAATACCAAACTGTCTTGATTATTGTAGCTTTATAGTAGAGTTTGAAGTCTGGAAGTGTGATACCTCCTGTTTTGTTTCTTTTGCTAAGGATTTTTTTTTTTTGGCTATTTGTGGTCTTTTATGCTTCCATATGAATTTCTGTAATGTTGTTTCCAGGTCTGAGAAGAATGATGCTTGCAATTTAAGGGGTATTGCATTAAATCTGTACATTGTCTTTGTTAGGATGGATGAATGCCATAAAAGATAAGAAAAACAAATGGGACCTCATCAAACTCAAAAGCTTCTGCAAAGTAAAAGACATCATCAAGAGAGTGGGGAAATAGCCCACAGAACAGGAAAAAGTATTTGCCAACTGTAAATCTGACAAAGGCCTAACATTCAGGATCTACAAGGAACTCAAACATGACAAAAGGAAAAAAAATCCTGCTAAAAAATGGATTAAAGATATGAATAGACACCTCTTAGAAGAAGATACATGAGCAGCCAAAAAATGAGCCAAGAAAAAATACCCATCCTCCATCCTCACTAATTATCAAATAAATGCAAATTAAAATCTTACTGAGATACCACTTAACTAGTCAGAATGACCATCATCAATAACTCAAAAAGCAACAGATGCTGGCCATCTGGAGAAAAGGGAGCACATACACTGTTCGTGGGAGTGTAAACTAGTACAGTCTCTGTAGAAAATAGTGTGGCAATTTCTAAAACATCTAAAAATCGACCTTCCATATGACCCAGCTAGCTCCCTTCTGGGAATATACCAGGAGAAGCCCAAGTCATTCTACAAACAAGATACCTGCACGTTAATGTTTACTGCAGCATTATTCACAATAGCAAAAACATGGAATCAACCAGGCTGCCCATCAAAAGTAGAGTGGATAAAGAAAATATGGTCCATTTACATGATGGAATGTTATGCAGTCATAAAAAATAAAATTATGAACTTCAAAGCAACTTGGATGGAATTGGAGTCTATAATATTCAGTGATTTATCACAGAAACAAAGATCTGAGTACTATATGTATTCACACATAAGCAGATCCTAAACATTTATCATAATATTTTATGAAGGGACTGGCAGTAGTGGGACACTGCTGGGGGAGGGGTACATAACATCAATAAGAGTACCAAACTTTAATGTATGATGAACACTTATGTACCTAACCCCAAATTGTACCCCATATCTTTAAAATAAAACAGAAATAAAAATAAAAAGATCATATTATTCAAAGTAATCTACAGATTCAACACAATCTCTATCAAACTACTAGCATCATTTTTCCCAGAATCAGAAAAAACAAAATCCTAAAATTCATATGAAACCAAAAAAGAATCAGAAGAGCAAAAGCATTCCTAAGCAAAAAGAACAATGCTAGAGACATCACATTATCTGATTTCAATTTTTACTACAAGGCTATATTCTTAAGAGATTATGCAGCTTCCAGGTCAGCTCTACAGGAGAAACTTAAAAAGGTATTAAGAACTGAAGAAAGAAAAAAAAAGACCACACACTTCCCAAGAGAACAGCAGAACACAGAATCAACAGAGAATACATCACAACTGCAAACTTGAAAACATGCACTTACATTAACCCAAAACCTAAAAGAAAACAAAGAAAAAACAACAAAGAAAAAACTTTATAAGACCCTTGTGATAGGGATAAGCAACAGCATTTCAATAATTAGCCTGAACGTGAATGGACTAAATGCACCACTGACAAGACACAGAATGGCAAACTGGATAAAAATAAAAAAAAAAATGTCCTAGTAATTTACTGCATACAGGAAACTCATCTCACCACAAGGGAAACAGAAAGACTCAAAGCTAGAGGATGGAGAATAAGTTGCAGACAGATGCATCACAAAAGAAGGGCAGGAGTCACAATCTTAATATCAGATAAAACAACCTTTAAGCTACCAAAATTTTTTTTTAAAAGATATGGAAGGACACTAAAAAATGATAAAAGGTTCAATCCATCTACAAGAGATATCCATCCTAAACATATAGGCACCCAACACAGGAGCACCAGTGTTTATAAAACTAAGTAAACTAAAACAAGTATTGACTCTAACACTATTATAGCTGAGGACTTAACCCACTAGCAACCCTAGATAGATCATTGAAGCAAAAGATCAACAAAGAGATCTGGAACCTCAACTTGATGTTCAACCAAATGAACTTAATAGGTAACTAAGAAATACTCCAACCAACAACTACAAAATATACATTCTACTCATCAGCACATGGAACACAACAAAGATCAATCACATCTTCGGCCATAAATCAAGCATAAACAAATTTCATATGATCAAAATACTGCCATGCACCTTGTCCAGTCACATTGGAATAAAAATATCAACAACAACAAAATTTCCCCCAAACCCACAAAGACATGGACACTAAGCAGCATGATGCTGAACAACTCCCGGGTCAACACAGAAATAAAAACAGAAATTAAAAGATTCCTGGAAACAAATCAAAATGAAGAAAAATCCTACCAAGTCCTCTGGAATGCCATGAAATCAGTTCTAAGAGGGGAATTTATATCTCTATGAACACACATCAAGAAATGGAAGCTGGGCTCGGTGGCTCAGCCTGTAATCCCGCGCCTTTGGGAGGCTGAGGTGAGTGGATTGCCTGAGCCCACGGGTTCGAGACCTGCCTGGGCAGCGAGACCTCATCTCTACAATAAATCAAAAAATCAGCAGGGCATGGTAGCGCGCGCCTGTAATTCCGGCTACTTGGAAGGCTGAGGCGGAAGGATCGCTGGAGCCCAGCGGGTCAAGGCTGCGGTGGCCGGGAGCGGCCACTGCACTCCAGTCTGGGTGACAGAGTGAGACTCCAACCACCTAAGGGACCTGGAAAGATGAGGTCAGCAAAACCCCAACTTTAGCAGAAGAATCCAGATCGCCAAAGTAAAAGCCCAAATACAGGACATAGAAGATAAAAATAACCTAGAAAAAATAAACAAAGCAAAAATCTGGTTCTTTGAAAGAATAAACAAGACTGATGGGCCCCAAGCCCAAATGGCCAATACAAAAAGAGGAAAAGCACAAATAAACACAATCAGAAATACAAAAGCGGAAGTCACAACTGACCACAAAGCAATACAAAAGATTATCAGAGATTGCTATGCACAATTGTATGGAAACACTTGAAAACCTAAATGAATTGGAGGAATTTCTGACATCATACAACCTCCCAAAGTTGAAACAAGAAGACATTGAGAAACTAAATAGACCGATACAATCCAGGAAATTGACTTTGACATGAGAAAACTACCTACAAATAAAAGCCCTGGACCAGATGGCTTACCAGTGGAATTTTACAAAATGTATAAGGAGGAGCTAATACTAATCCTATGGAAAGTATTTCAGGCAATTGAGAAAGATGGAATGATCCCCAAATATTTTATGAAGCTAACATCACACTGGTACCTAGAACAGGTAAAGATCCAGCAAAAAAAAAAAAAAAAAGAGAACTACAGACCAATATCTCTAATGAACATAGACACAAAAATTCTCAACAAGATTCAAGCAAATCAAATCCAACTGCCCATCTCAAAAATCATTAACCATGACCAAGATGGTTTCATCCCCAGGATGGAGGGCTGGTTCAATATCCACAGGTACATAAATGTAGTTAAACACATCCATAGTTGTAAAAACAAGAAGCACATGATTATATCATTAGATGCAGAAAAAGTTTTTGAGAAAATCCAGTATCCCTTCTTGATTAAAACCCTCAAATACCTAGACATAGAAGGAACATACCTCAATATAGTAAGCGTCATCTATGATAAACCCACAGTGAACATATTGCTTAATGAACAGAAACTGGAGCCATTTTCCCTGAAAACCAGAACAAGAAAAGGCTGATAACTCTGACCCCTCTTGTTCAACATTGTGTTGGAAGTCCTAGCTAGAGCAATTACACAGGAGAAGGAAATCAGGGGTATCCAAATAGGAGAAGAGAATGTTAAGTTATCTCTCTTTGCTGACAATATGATCCTATACCTCAAAAACCCAAAAGAATCTGTCAAAAGCCTGTTTGCGCTGATAAAGGTCTTTGGTAAAGTCTCGGGGTACAAAATAAATGTGTAAAAGAAACTTGCACCTTATACACTAACAAGAAGCAGGCAGAGAACCAAATAAAAAGCACAGTCTGATTCACACTAGCCACACAAAAAATGAAATACCTTGACACCTTCCTAACCAAAGTAGTGAAAGACCTTTACAATGAAAACTACAAATCACTGCTCAAAAAAATCAAAGAAGCTACCCAAATTGAAAAATACTCCATGATTATGGATAGGAAGAACCACATTGTTAAAGATGTCCATTCTACCAAACACAATCTACAGATTCAATGCAATACTCATTAAATTACCCACATTATTTTCTCACACCTGGAAATGACAATACAGAAATTCATATGGAAGCATAAAGTAACCAAAACAATCCTCAGCAAAAGAAACAAAGTGGAAGGTGTCACACTTCTAGATTTTAAACTTTACTATAAGGCTACAATAATCAAAACAGATTGATATTGCTACAAGAATAGGTATATGGACCAATGGAACAGAATAGAAATTCCATAAGCAAAACCTCAATTTCTCAACAAATTCATCTTCAACAAAGACCTCACCAACAACCACTTGGGAGAGAACTGATTCAGTAAATGGTGCTGGGCAAACTGGCTGACCACATGTAGAAGTTTGAAACAGGACCTCTATCTATCACCATACACAAAAATCAACTCTAATGGATCAAGGACCAAAACTTAAAATCTCAAACTATAAGAATCTTAGTAAATGCAGGAGACACCATTATGGAAATTGGAACTGGCAACCAATTCCTGATCAAAATCCTAAGTGCCTATGCCATAAGAAATAAGATCGACAAGTGGGATCTCATCAAACTGAAAGTCTTCTGCAAAGCAAAAGGAGCCATCAAGAAAGTGGGAAGATAGTCCACAGAATGGGAAAAAAAAATATTTGCCAACTGTATATTTGACAAAGGCCTAACATCCAGGATCTACAAGGAACTCAAACGTGCCAAAGAAAAACAAAAAACAAAAAACAGCCTCATTAAAAAGTGGGCAAAAGGTACACATAGACACTTCTCAAAAGAAGATATGCGGGCAGCCAACAGACACAAGAAAAAATGCTCAGCCTCACTAATCATCAGAGAAATGCAAATCAAAACCACACTGAGATACCACCTAACCCCAGTAAGAACGAACATCATTAATAAAACAACCAACAAATGCTGGCGAGGATGCTGAGAAAAAGGAATGCTTCTACACTGCTGGTAAGAATGAAAACTAGTGAAACTTCTTTGGAATACAGTTTGTGATTTCTAAAAGAGCTAGACATTGACCTTCCATATGACCCAGCAATCCACCTACTGGGAATATACCCAGAGGAACTCAAATCATTCTACAAAAAAGATACCTGCACATGCATGTTTATTGCAGCGCTATTCACAATAGCAAAAACGTGAAACCAACTGTGCTGCCCACTGAAACTGGGGTGAAAATAAAACGTGGTACATATATGCGATGCAATATTATATGTGATGAGGTTGGGGGGGCACGTAACATCATTAAGTATACCTGATCTCAAACCAGGCAAAGTGAAGACCAAAGACAGGCCCAAACTTTACCTGTACAATGACCACTAGTATACCTAATCTTGACTTCTACCCCACATTTTAAAATAAATTTTTTTAAAAAGTAGTGCTAAAGGGAATTCTACAATTTGAAAAGAAAAGATGCTAAACAATAGCATGAAATAATATAAAAACATAAATTTTACTGGTAAAAGTAAATACATAGACAAAAACAGAATATAGTAATGCTGCAATGGTGGCATATAAATTACTTTTAATTTTAGCATAAAAATCAAAAGGCAATATTATTGAAAATAATTGTAACTACAAAAATTTAATTGATACACCAAATCCCTACAAAATATGATTAACTTCTGGAAATTTATGGCATAGCAGAGTGCATACGGCAAACAATACTGTATTGTATAATTTAAAATTTTCTGAGGAGGTCTATCTTATGATAAGTGCTTTTACCACAAAAGAATATATACATAAAAATAAAAGGGACACGAGGAAACTTTAGGAAACAATCATGGCCATGATAGTGATAGTTTCATGAGTATATACCTATCTCCAAATTCACTCAGCTATATGCATTAATTATATATAACTTTTTGTATGTTAGTAATACATCAATAAATTATTTTTTTAAGATTTAATGGAGTCATTAATGAAGCAAAAGTTCCCTCCAATATGTATTTAATTACTGTACAGATAAGCTCTTATGAGACATTTCAAAAGAATAAAATATAACTTGTTTTTATTGCTCTTTGAACTCCTTTATTTAATCTATTGCTCACCCCCAAAACATTTATCCATTGTATTTCACCGTGTTTCATTTTATATCAAACCTCAGATTGAAGAAAATTTCATATTTAAAAACAGTCCATTTAGATTATTGGGTTTCTGGTCCAAGAGATATAATTTTCCAGACACATCAAGGGAGACCTGTTAAAATATGACTTCCAACAATCTGCTATGATGCCCAGAATTCTGGGTCTCAGTCTTTTCCTTAGATTAAGACATTGCAGTTACCCTCCAAACATAAACCTGATAAAGTTGGGGTGCAGTGAGCACTCATTCAGAATTATAAATCCTAAATTGATATGAGAGCATTCTATGACCTGGGACCTGATAAATAGCAAATTTTGATGTGAATTGTGGGTAAAGCCAAGAAAAGAGCTCTCAAATCTAGAATTCTACAGTTAAGAAAAACCGTAAAAGTCATCTAAACCGACCTTTTTTTTTTTTTTTTCAATGTAGCGATTTTTTTTTCTCTGTAGTATACCTGAAATGGGAACATCCAGCCTCCAGCTTCAGGTTTTAAGTGGCAGAAAGCCTGTTGCTTAAAGAATTAGCCTGATTCATTGCCCTCAACTCTAACCATTAGGTATTTTTTCTCTCCCCTGAATCAAACTATAGCTCTTTCTATCTTCCATTTACTCACTTTATTTCAAAATTCTAGAGAAACAAGGAGCAAGCCTCATTTTAAACAATTTTGTATGAGAATTTCTCTAATTTCTACATGTTTTAAAATAAGCATAATGTTAAACTGACTTGAAGTAGCAGTCAAAATTCAATTTAGAAGGGAAGAATAACTCTCTGGTCTTGAGTTTCTCTGTGATTAATTTTCAAAGTATAGAAAGATACCATTTTTCAATGAGCTTCTTAGAGAATAGAATGAGTTTGAGTCGAGTGCAAGTCAAATAATCAGGCAATCAAAATAGAAATAATCCAGTAGTTTGAAATCCTAAGCCATTAGCAGTTTCCTATTCTTGACTGGGTTGTAAGTAGTGATCATTATTCTTTAATGAAAAATGTGAGAATCAAGTAACACTGCTGAGATTAGAAAATGGGAAATTGCTTAGAGCGATCATTATTTCTTCATGATTAACCAACAACTAATGGGTTTAAGTTTTAAGTAAAACTTTGGTTTTTCTGTTGTGATTCTATACTTAATTATAAGAATTATTGTGAAAGTATACCTGTGAGTTATGGCTTTAGTCTACTGGAAATGCTTACACATATTCATATACTGAGCCCTGAGCTTGCCATGAAGCATCCTGCCAAGAGCCTCTGACAGCATTTTCCAATAGACCCTTCTGGGTCAGGCCACCAATTTCATGCTTTGCATAAATCTCATGTTGCTTAAACCTTTGGAATAATCAGAATAAAATGTCAAATTTGTTTCTGTTAATTAAATATATTAGCTGAATATTTCATTAGCAATGAAATATCTCTCTCTCTTTCTCTCTCTCTCTCTCTCTCTCTCTCTCTCTCTCTCTCTCTCTCTCTCTCTCTCTCTCTTTACATGACACTGCAAGGTAAGAGAATTAAAAAGAGGTGATTAGCATGTGGGAATAAATTTCCCCACTGAATGATTTTGAATAAATCAATCTTCGGAATCCATTTTCATTTACTGCATGAAAAGTTATTATTGACAAAAGGAGATAAATGAAAATTGCACACACATACCCAAACTACTGTGATGAAATTTTCAAAATTTGTTAGTGAGTAAACAATTTCTATACTCACCTGCACAAGAGTCTGTGAAATCATTAATGTCTGATTTCTCTAGAACAATTTATCAATGATTGATTCATTAGTAAAGAATAACAAAGCAATTCAGATTTGATGAGAAAATAGTTGACTCTAGTCCAACATGAGATTTAAACATTTCTGTTACTTATGAGGAAGTTACAGTTGGATAAATTTCTTCCACTTCTCATATTTATGCTATTTCTTTTCAGTTATAAATCTTCTTCTTTATAGACTTTAAAAACACAAGCTTGCCAATTGAATACAAGCTTGACTTACTGGCTTTCCCTTAGATAAGTTTTTACACATATGTTAAATTAAAACTGTAATATTTGACTCAGAAACAACTGTGGCCTAGCTGCAACTAAATGACTGACAGGCATCAAAAGACGTGGTCCTAGATTTAGCTGAAATAGGTAGCCTAAGGGTGGTCATTTAATCTCTCCAGGCTTCATCAGTTAACTGACCATAAAATGAATAGAAAGTCTTTAAGGTCCTTTCCAAGTTGAATATTTATTTAAGGCTTTTACATTACACATTGAGCATGCCACTGTCACTAGCTAATGTCTAACTAGTATCCCATAATGCTTACTTAGTAAATCAGCTTTGATAAAACTTTCTAATCTTGGAAACACCTAACCAAGTAGTTGCTTTCTGTTTTTTGTTTTTTTCTTTTTAAAATGTTGTATTTTAAAATTGTGGTATACATTTCAGGGTTAGGTATACAAATATTCACGGTACAGTTACCCTTGTTGATGAGGTGTACTCCCCCCTTTCTGAGACAGATTTCCACTATTGTCAATCCCACCTCCTCCCCCCTGTCAAAGTTTCCTGCTACAGTCAATTCTTTTCTTATAATATTGTGGTAGATGTTCAAGGTCCACTTATGAGTGAGAACATGTGATACTCAGCTCTATGTTTCTGTGAGAAATCATTCAGTATTATAAACTCTAATTCCATCCAGGTTGCTATGAAGTTCATGATTTTGTTCTTCTTATGGTTGCATAATATTCCATTGTGTATAGGTACCACATTTTTTAAAAATCCAGTCCTCTTTTGATGGGCAGCACGGTTGGTTCCATGTTCTTGCTATTGTGAACAATGCTGCAATACACGTACGTGTGCAGGTATCTTTTTATAATTGATTTGAGGTCCTCCGAGTATATTCCCAGTAAGTGGATTGTGGGGTCATATGAAAGGTTGATTTTTAGAACTTTTAGGAATCACCACACTGTTTTCCATGGATGCTGTACAAGTTTGCAATCCCACCAACAGTATAGAAGTGTTCCCTTTTTGCCACATCCTCTCCATCTGTTATTTTTTGAGTTATTGATGATGGCCATTCTGACTGGAGTTTGGTGGTATTTCAGTGTAATGTTAATTTGCATCTCCTTGATGACTAGTGAGGCTGAACATTTTTTCATGTATCTGTTGGCTGCTCCTGTATCTTCTTTTGAGAACTATCTATTCATATCTTTGCCCACTTTTAATGGAGCTGTTTGTTATTTTTCTTTTCGGCACATTTGAGTTCCTTGTAGATCCTTGATGTTAGGCCTTTGTCAGACATGGAGTTGGAAATATTTTTTTTCCCAGTCTGTGGGCTGTCTCCCTACTCTCTTGATGGTTTCTTTGGCTTTGCAGAAGCTTGTCAGTTTGATAAGGCCCCACTTGTCTATCTTATCTCTTACAAACTTGGCACTTCAGGTTTTGATCAGGAATTGGTTGCCAGTTCCAATTTCCATAAGAGTCTCTCTTGCGTTTTCTAAGGTTCTAATAGTTTAAGACTTTTACGTTTAGGTCCCTGATCCATTTAGAGTTGATTTTTGTGTATGGGGATAGGTAGGGGTCCTGTTTCAATCATCTGCATGTGGTCAGTCAGTTTTCCCAGGACCATTTACTTAGTAGGTTCTCCTCTCCCCAGTGGTTGGTGGTGGAGGCTTTGTCGAAGATGAGTTGGTTGAGAAATTGAGGTTTTGTTTCTGGAATCTCAATTCTGTTCCATTGGTCTATATGCCTGTTCTTCTACCAAGGCTGTTTTGATTTTTGTAGCTTTATAATAAAGTTTAAAGTCAGGGAGTGTGATACCTCCTGCTTTGTTTTTTGTTTTTGTTTTGTTTTTTGTTTTTTTGCTGAGGAGTGTTTTGGTTATTCTAAGTCATTTATGTTTCCATATGAATTCCTGTATTGTTATTTCTAGGTCTGAGAAGAACATTGCTGGTTCTAGGTCTGAGAAGAACGTTGCTGGTCCAATGTGATGGGTATTGCATTAAATCTGTAGATTGCCTTAGGTAGAATGTACATCGTAACAATGTTGATTCTTCTAATCCATGATCATGAAATATTTTTCCACTTGTGTGTGTCATCTTTGATTTCTTTGAGCAGTGTTTTGTAGTTTTCATTGTAAAGGTCTTTCACATTTCTGGTTAGGAAGATGCCAAGGTATTTCATTTTTTGTGTGTGTGTGGCTATTGTGAATGGAATTGTGCTTTTGGAGGGGTTCTGTTGGTTTATTATTGGTGTATAGAAATGCAATTGCCTTTGCACATTTATCTTATACCCTGAGACTTTGCCAGTGCAAGGCAGTTTTTGACAGATTCTCCTGGGTTTTCAAAGTATAGAATCATGTCGTCTTCAAAGAGAGATAAAACTTGACTTTCTCTTTTTCTATTTGGATATCCCTGATTGCCTTCTCTTCTCTGATTTCTCTAGCTAGCAATTCCAAAAGTATGTTGAACAGGAGGGGTGAGAGTGGACATCCTTGTCTTGTTCTAGTTTTCAGAGGAAATGGTTCCAATTTCTGTCTGTTTAGCAGTATGCTGGCTATGTGTTTCTCGTAGATGGTTCTTACTATTTTGAGGTATGTTTCATCTATGCCTAGAGGTTCAAGGGTTTTTATCAAAAAGGGGAGTTGGGTTTTATGAAAAGTTTTTTCTGCATCTAATGATATAGTCATGTGGTTTTTGTTTTTATATCTGTTGATGTATTTAATTACATGTATGGTCTTACGAATGAAGAACCAGCCTTGCATCCCAGGGATGATGTCTACTTGGTCATGGTGGATGATTTTTGAAATGTGTTGTTGAATCCGGGTTGCTAGGATCTTGTTCAGAATTTTATCATATATTTTCATTGAGGATATTGGCCTGTAGTCCTCTTTCTTCGTTGAGTTTTTACCTGGCTTGGGTATCATTGTGCTGTTAGCTTCATAAAATGATTTGGGGAGAGTTCCATGTTTCTCAATCACCTAGAATACTTTCAATAGGATTGGTATCAGTTCCCCCTTGTATGTTTTGTAGAATTCTGCTGGAAAACCATCGGTTCAGGGCCTTTTTTTGTAGGTAGTTTTCTTATGACATAGTCAATTTCCTTGATTTTTATTGGTCTATTTAGGGGTCTCAATTTCTTCTTGTTTCAACCTAGAGTGGTTGTGTGATATCAGAAAGTCCTCCATTTCCTTTAGGTTTTCAAGTTTGTTTCCATTGAAGTGTTCATAGTAGTCTCTAATAATCTTTTCTATTTCTTCAGGGTTAGATGTGATTTCATCTTTTGTGTTTCTGATTTGTTTATTTGGCTTTTTCTCTCTTTTTCTTGGTCAGTCTAGTTAGGGGACTATCAATCTTGTTTATCCTTTCAAAGAACCAACTTTTTGTTTCATTGATTTTTTTGTATTATCTTTGTGTCTTCTATGTCTCAGATTTGGGCTTTTATTTTGGTGATATTGATTCTTCTGCTGAAGTTAGGGTTTTGATGGTCTTGCTTTTCCAGCTTTCTTAAGTGACTTGTGATCTCTCTGTTTTCTTCATGAGTGTATGCAGAGATATGAATTCCCCTCTTACTACTTCTTTCATGGTACACCATAGATTTTGGTAAGATATTTCTTCATTTTCATTTGTTTCGAGGTATCATTTAATCTCTGTTTTGACTTCCATGTTGACCCAAGAGCTGCTTAGCATCATGCTGTTTAGTGTTCATGTCTTTGTGGGTTTTGGGGGAACTTTGTTGGTGTTAATAATTATTTTTATTCCACAGTGGTCTGAGAAGGTGCATGGCAAAATTTCAATTTCATGAAATGTGTTTATGCTTGATTTATGGCCACAGATGTGGTCTATATTAGAGTATGTTTCATGCAAAGATGTTTATCCTATGGTCGTTGAGTGGAGTGTTCTGTAGGTATCAATTAAGTCCATTTGGTCAAAAGACACATTGAATTTCCAGATCTCCTTGCTGATTTTTTGTCCTGTTGATCTGTCTAGGGTGTTGATTGGGGTACTGAAGTCCCCAGCTATGATAGTGTTAGAGTCACTATCTTTTTTAAGTTTGCCTAGAAGCTGCTTTATGAAAGTTGATGCTCTTATGTTGGGTGCATATATGTTTAGGATGGATATTTCTTGTTGATGGATTGAACATTTTATCATTAATAGTCACCTTCTGAATCTTTTTTATTTTGATAGCTTCAAGGGTACTTTGTCTGATATTAAGATCACAACTCCAGCTTTCCTTTTAGTTCTGTTCACCTGAAATTTTGCTTCCTATACTCTTACTTTGAGTCTGTGAGTTCCTTTCTGGTGAGGTGACTCTCTTGGAGACAATATATTGTTGCCTCATGATATTGTATCCATTTTGCAATTCTATGTCTTTTCAGTAGTGCATATAGTTCATTCACATTCTTGATTATTGAATGTGAGAGTTGATTATTGAATGTGAGGCTAATTATTGAAATGTGAGAGTTTATCTCTGTCATAAGGTTCTTACAAAGTTGTTGTTGTTGTTGTTTGTTGGCTTTCTTTTGATTTTTGGGTTGATTCATGGGTGTTTTCAATCTTTTTCCTTCACTCTTATGAAGAATGTTGTCATACTTTTTTCTTTTCTTCTGTGTTTAATACTTTCTTATGTGTTTCCCATAGAAGTGGTCCAGAAGCAGTGTAAGATCTTAGAGATTGAATGTGTGGAAAAGATTTTACTTCTCCCTCACTGTTGAAGCTTAGTTTAGCTGGGTAGGTTATTCTTGGTTGAAATTGTGTATCCTTGAGAACTTTGAAGATTGGGCTTCACGTTCTCCTAACCTGAAGTGTTTCTGTAGATAAATCTGCTGTCATTCTAATTGGTCTTCCCCAGTAGGTAGTCTGAGTTTTTCTATTGCTGCCTTAGCATTTTTTATTTTATACCTACTTTGTTTAGGTGAATTATTATGTGTCCGGGAGTGGTCTTCTCATTTGTTGTCTTGCAGGGGTTCTCTGGATCTCTTGTGTTTGAGTTTTTGAATCACTGATAAGATGAGGGAAGTTTTCTTGTGATTTCATGGAATGTTTGTTCCAGGGTGATCTCTGTCTCTCTGCCTCAGAAAGTTCAATTACTCTTAGATTTAGCCTCTTGAAGGTTTTGTTCTGTCTTTTAAAACTTCTTTTCTATGTTTTTGACAGTTTGTGTTAGTTCTATATTTTGGTCCTCAAGCTCTGAGATTCTTTCTTCTGCTTGGCTAATTCTGCTTTTCATGCTTATTAGTTTGTTATTTATTTCAATCACAGTATTCTTTACTGTGGTTATCTTCTTATCACCTCCTTCCTATTTTCATCTTGTCTCTCCTCAATGCTTTTTATTCTCTCTATTAATGTCTTGATGTCTGGGTTTGTAGTATGTGACCCATCATTCAGGGGGCTCTTCATTGTTTGCATTCTGAAGTTTGTTTGTGCAAAACATTGTTTGCATTCCAAAGTCTGTTTTCTTAGTGTCTGACCTCCCAGGGGTCTGTGTGAGACCTGTATTTTTCTTTTGGTTTTTCTGCAGACTTTCCTCCCCACTTCCCCCCCTTCTTTAATTCTGCTGTCAAGGGATTGCAGGGGTGGTTTTACTTCTGTTTGCTCAATCTCCTATTCTTCCGTATGTGAATCATCTAACTTTGTTCAATTCTGAGGCTGGACTGTAGGTTGGGGGCTATATTTTATGCAGTTTTTATATTTAATTGAGGGAGTAGCTATGATTCAAAATCTATCTGCAGATCCCAGTATCTACCAACAGGTGTATGGGTACCTTGGAACCCCCTTCCCACTGTCTTGCAATCTGTCCATGCAGTGGGAGTGTAAGTTTGCTCCCTGAGCAAAATGGGGTAAAAAAAAAAAAGGAAAAGAATGGAACAGGGAAGGAAAAAGGAAAAAGGAAGGTGGAGAGAGAGAAGAGTAAGAGGGATAACAGACAAACGTACTAACAAATGAAAAGAGACACAAGGACAGAGAAGAGTAAAAAAAAAACTAAAATATACAGACAATCATACAAACACACAAGCCAACAAACCTCCCTATTGATATACAATTCCCCTAAACAAACAGGAGGTCTAAAGAAAATAAAGAGAAATCAGTAAAATAACAGAAACAAAGCAAATATGAAAATGTTATCAAAAACAGAGAGAAGAGAGGAAAAACAAGGAAAAATAATGAATCAAGCTTGCTCTGAGATTGTTCCTGTGAGTTCAATATCCTTTCAGCTCTGAACTCTAGCTCTCATTGCAGGCTGGTAGGGTTGCTCACAGCCAGAGCCAGATGTCCCAGGCCTGCTGTGGAAGAATCAGATCTGGACTCAGTTGGCTTGCTGCCTGTCAGGTTTCCACTCAGATCTGGCCTGTTTATGTGCAATCTAGCATGGGGGAGGGTATTCTGTCTCTCCCCATTTGATGCAATTACCTTAGGTTCCAAGGTGGAGGCTGGACAGTGCTGTGCAGAGCTATGCAGGGCGATGCAGGTCTCTGCTTGGTCCTGGGTCAGAGAAAATAGCTGTGGTGGGCACCTCTCTTTTTTTAACACATTTTTTATTTTAAATTGTGGGGTACAGTTAAGGGTTAGGTATACAAATATGCATTGTGCAGGTACCCTTGTTGATGAGGTGTACCCCCCATCCCCAGACAGGTATTGACTACTATTAATCCCACCTCCCTTACCCTCCCTGCCCCCCCATAGTTTCCCACAAGGGTCAATCCTTTTCTTGCAGTATTATGATAGTTGTTCAAGGTCCACTTATGAGTGAGAACATGTGATACTCAGATCTTTGTTTATGTGTGAGATCACTCAGTATTATAAACTCCAGTTCCATCCAGATTGCTGCAAAATTCATGATTCTGTTCTTTTTTATGGCTGCATAATATTCCATTGTGTATATGTACCACATTTTTTTAATCCAGTCCTCTTTTGATAGACAACATGGTTGGTTCCATAATCTTGCTGTTGTGAACAATGCTGTGATAAACATACATGTACAGGTGGTATCTTTGTTGTAGAGTGATTTGAGTTCTTCAAGGCATATTCCCAGTAGGGGGACAGTGGGGTCATATGGAAGGTTGATTTTTAGAGCTTTTAGGAATCGCCACACTGATTTCCACAAAGGCTACACTAGTTTACACTCTCACCAACAGTGTAAAAGTGTTCCCTTTTCACCACATTCTCTCCAGCATCTGTTATTTTTTGAGTTATTGATAATGGCCATTCTGACTGGAGTTAGGTGGTATTGCAATGTAGTTTTAATTTGCATCTCCTTGATGATTAGTGAGGTTGAACATTTCTTCATATGTCTGTTGGCCACTCGTATTTCTTCTTTTGAGAAGTGTCTGTTCATATCTTGTGGATGGGCGCCTCTTTACTGGGCATAGGCCTCCTCCTCCCTGGCCCTCTCCAATACTCTCCCTCCACCGATCAGACTCTGGGCTCCAGCTGATCTCTGGTACCTCCACTGCAGTTCGGCTCAGGGTAAAGGGGTGGGGTGGGGCAGGGGAGTGGGAAATTCAGCAGGGCTGGGAGCTAAGGGCTGCAGTGGTGACATGGTGTGTGGGATCAGCTGCAGCTGCCACCTTTTGTGGAGATGGTGGTGGTGGTGGTGGCAGCGCATTGTTTGGGACTGGCTGCAGCAGCCACTTTTTTTGGAGGCAGCAGTGGCAGTGGTGCATGGAACTGGCTGCAGCAGCCACCTTCTGTGGAGACGTTCACAGTCCGACTTGTCCTATCACCATCTTACCCCTCCTAACCAAGTAGTTTTTAAAGTCACCAGCTAGCATTCAAATAGAGTAGCAAAGTTATTTTATCAGCTTTACGGGCTTTTGAGAAAGTTCCATTTGTGGTTTTATGTATATGACAAAACCAAAATCATTTGGATGTAAAACAATGAAAGAATCGAGGTATTTGAAGATTACCAATGATTTCTAAAGTAAAGTAAAAGTACAGCAATGGTTAAGACAGTTGACCTCCACCTCACTCCTCAATTCCCTTCAGATTAGGCTCTTACATTTGCTATCCATTGGCTAGTGGCTAGAACTGATTGATAGAGTTGGCAAATTCCACAAGGAAAGCTTTCTATGAAAGGAATTACTGGCTTTAAAAACACAGCTATTAACCTTGAGCATCTTTAATCGCCCACCAATTAAGCATAACCACTCTTATGCTTTCAGTGATTAACCTTCATTACCCCAAGTTGCTCCTACTGGCTGTCCTACTTACTTAAAGACAAAATAGTAGAATGACAAACTGTAAAACTTTTAACATTCTCATGTTTCACTAATGTAAAAAAATACTTTATTGCCCTTGACAATGTGTTGGTTGCCACAGTGAAGATAAATGTCCTAAGATGTCTAAAGTATTTGAGTCAAGGACCCCAGGCAAAAGTAGCTTTAAAGGAAGCAATCTCCTGGTTAGAATAATTGGAAAAGCAATAAACTAAAAAGGATATCTTGAGTTTAGATTCAATTTAATATAAACAGAACAACTAAAGAGTCGCCAAAATTTTCTTGGTCTCAATTTCTCCAGGTATAAATGGGAGTGCAATTGTATTCTTAATGTTCTTTTAAGCTGTAATATTCTATTCTTCTGTGATAAACTAATAGGAAATAATTCAAACAAGTCATTTTATTTGGGTGCAGAATTATGAAGGCAGGTGTGTTTGATTACTCTTCTGATTGCATTTGTACATTAGACAGTTACCAGTATATTAACTGGTAACCATATTTCCAGAAGCCAAAACACAGACACACTGGCAACATAGCAGTAAGACAACCTTTTAGTATTTCAAAGGCACTCAAAGAGTTTCTAGTATTTGTTGTCCTTTTACAGGCTTGGAATTATAGACATAAAACTTTTCAGGAAATTTCTTTGAGCTACTATGCATGGCATTTGGAAAGGGGCTACCAGACAGAGTGTAGTATCAAAAAAGAGGTTTATGAGTCTAAAGTTGAGGTGTTCTATGGCTTGAGTAAAGACAAATGTATCACAGATCATATAATTTTCCACCAACTGACATCTTTTTTATTTACAATAGACAAACATTTTTCATAGCAAAGAATGGTATTTACTAATCATCATATTGATAACAGTTACAGATTTCTTAAATGTCATAAGTCAGAGGCAAAATACCTTGAAATGTCATTTAGTATTAAAAGGATGATTCTGAGATATGGGCTGAATGTCATAATAGTGTAAAGAGAGTTCTAAATTGCTCTGAAAGAGAAAATGGAAAATATTGTTTTCTATAGTGACTCTTGATTGGAAAATGTGAGCAGTCTAGAGAGGGCAGAAATAGAAAAGAAAGAAAAAGAATTTGGGAGACTAAACCCTGAGCTGTCTCACATAGTCCAGAAATTATTTTAAGAAAAGAGTTATCACATACTCAATTTAAAATCCCTGACATCACTGGCATGAAATACCCTTTCTTCCCCACAACCCTTCAGAAAATTTTGCTCCCAAGAACTATAGAATGGGATCTGTATGGAAATTTCAAAAGGGACTAAACTATAAAGCTGAGCCATCAAGGAGTAGAAATTAAGAAAAACATGCAAGATATAGAGATCAAAATCTAGACAGAAACCAGAAATCAGAAGCAGAAAAAGATATCAAACAACTGTCTTTTTTTTCTACCCAAATGATTCTGCCCAGAGTCAGATGACCCAATCATTTTTTCTTTCAGAAGAATTTCCTCCCCAATTGCTTGTAGTTCGAATGGGTTAGTCACAAAATCCTGCCCCACTTGGTCACAGGGGTAGTCTATGTCCTATGCCAGGCCAATCATATTTTCCCTTTCCCTTAGCTAAGTTCTGGTTCAAGGTGTGGTCCATACAGGGCCAGATAGAGAACTTCCTTCATTAAAAATCTCAGATGTCAGATGGAACTAACCTTGCATACGTATTATTTTTTTAAGTTTTCTCAATTTCCCTTATCAGGTTCTTTATCATTAATGTATAGACATGCTGCTGAGTTTTGTGTGTTCATTTTGTATACAGCTTGACTGGATTTGTTTATTAGTTTTGATGGGTTTTGGGGATCTTCAGGGTTTTCTACATATCAGATCATGTCATTTGCAAACAGTAAAATTATAATTCTTCATTTCCAATTTGGATAATTTTTGTTTATTTTTCTTAACTAATACTTCTGGGTAAAACACCCAACAATATGTTGAACAGAAGTGTTAAAAGCAGGAATCCTAGTTCTGTTTCCTGTCTTAGGGGAAAAGCTTGCAGACTTTCAGCACTGAGTATAAGGTTAGCTGTGACATTTTCATATATCGTTTTTTATTGTGTTGAAAATAACTTCTTTCATTTCTAGTTTGTTGAATATTTCTTCTCATAAACAGGTGCCAAAAGATTCTTTTTCATGAATTGAGATAATTATGTGGGTTTTTTTCTTTATTCCATTAGTATTTTGTATTACATTAACTGATGTTCATATGTTGAACAATACTTAACTCCAGGAATAAATCCCACTTGTCTTACTGTATAATCCTCTTGATATGCTGCTGAATTGTTCGTTAGTATTTTATTGATAATTGTTGCATCAATATTCATCAGGAATATTAGTCTGTAATTTGCTTTTCTTGTAGTACCTTTCTCTGGCTTTGATATCAGGGTAATGCTAGCCTTATGAAAAATCATTCTTATTCTTTATTTGTGTGGAAAAGTTTCAGAGGCACTGATGTGAAGTTTTCTTTAAATATTTGACAGAAATTAACATTGAAGTCATCTAGTCAAGGTCATTTGGGGTGATTTTTTTTTATTATAGGTTCAACCTCCTTGCAAGTTATAGGTTTTAGATATATTCAGATTGTGTATTTCTTTGTAATTCATTCTCAGTAGTGTGAGTAGTTTTAGGATTTGTTTTTCATCAAGGTTATCTAATATGTTAAAATATAATTGTGCATAGTACTACTGTCTTATAATTCTTTTTTCTGCGTAATTGGTAATAATATCACCAATTTCATTTCTAACTTTAGTAATTTGAGTCTTCTCTCTTTATTTTTAGTCAATCTACATAAAAGTTTCTCAATATTCTTGTTCTTTTAAAATAACCTAGTCTTGGTTTTATTTAATTTCTTTATTGTTTTTCTAGTTTTATTTATCTTCATTCTATTCATTGTTATTTTCTTTCTTCTGTAGCTTTGGGTTGAGTATATTCTTTTTCTCTAGTTTCATAAAGTTAGGATATTGATTTAAAATCTTTCTACTAACCGGGCTCAGTGGCTCAGCCTGTAATCCCGTGCCTTTGGGAGGCTGAGGTGAGTGGATTGCCTGAGCCCGCGGGTTCGAGACCCGCCTGGGCAGCAAGACCTCATCTCTACAATAAATCAAAAAATCAGCCGGGCGTGGTAGCGCTTGCCTGTAATTCCGGCCACTTGGAAGGCTGAGGTGGAAGGATCGCCGGAGCCCAGCAGGTTGAGGCTGCGGTGGCCGGGAGCGGCCACTGCACTCCAGTCTGGGTGACAGAGTGAGACTCCAACTCAAAAAATAATAATAAAATAAAATAAAATAAAATCTTTCTTCTTTCTTCATTCAATATAAGCAATTTTTTTTGCTATAAAGCTTCCATAGCACTGCTTTTGCTGCATTTCAAACTGCATACCATAAGTTTGTTATATTGTGTTATTTATTTTAATTTATCTCAAGGCATTTTCTTTTTTTTTCTAATTTCTCATTTGACCCATCAGTTGTTTAATAAAGTGTTCTTTAATTTCCACCTGTTTGTTAATATTTAAGTTTTTCTTCTTACATTTATTTCTAGCTTCATTCTATTGTAATCAGAAAATATTGTTTGTCTGATTTCAATTTGTTTAAATGTATTTAGATTAATTTTGTGAGCTAATATATGGTCTATCCTGGAAAATGTTTTATGTGCACTTGAGAAAAATTTATATTTTGCTGTTGTTGAGTGGAGTCTTCTGTATAAGTGTGTTTGGTTTAATTGGTATATAGTGTTGTTCAAGTGTTCAAATCTTTGATTTCCTTTTTGATCTTTTGTCTAGTTGTTTCATACATTATTGACAATGGTGTGCTGAAATCTCCAGCTACAGTAGTCTGGGCAACAAAGTGAGACCCTCTATCTCAAGGAAGAGAGAGGGAGGAAGGTAGGGAGGAAGGAAGGAAGGAAGGAAGAAAGGAAGGAAGGAAGGAAGCAAGCTAGAGGCAGAGAAAGAATAAGGTCTCAGACAATAGTCACTTTGTATATTTTGGAGCTTTGATTTTTGGTGCATATATGTTTATAATTGTCATCTTTTGGTGAGTTTACACTTTCATCAATATATATTTTCCTTTCTTGTCTCTTTTAATGGTTTTTGTTTAAAGTATAATTTGTCTGATAATAATTTAACTATTACAACTCTCTATACTATAGCTACAATAACATCTGCTAATTATGAGACTGTTTTGATAAAGTTTGGCCAAAGATTTGACCAAAAAATGCCCAAGAAAGCTACAGAGAGTCTTTCTCCATCACAACAATGCTCCTGCTCATTCCTCTCATCAAACAAGGGCAATTTTACAATAGTTTCTATCGAAAATAATTAAGTATTCACCTTACAGTGCTGATTTGGCTCCTTCTGACCTTTTGTTTAATAATCTTTAAAAAATCTGTAAAGGACACCAATTTTTTCAGTTAATAATGTAAAAAACACTTTGTTGTTATGACTAAATTCCCAGGACCATCAAATCTTTAGGATTGGACTAAATGGTTTGTATCATTGCTTCCAAATGTTTCTTGTCTTTGATGGAGCTTACATTGAAAAAAATTATGTTTTATTTTTATCTTTTAATTCCAATTTTTACAATCTTTTTAAAGTCCAGTAATATTTGAACAAAATATCCTTTTTTTCATTCACTTTCAAAATATTTGTGTCCTTGAACCTAAAATGAGTCTTTTGTAGAAGTATATCATTGGATTATGTTTTTAAATCTCTTTAGTAAATCTATGCTTTTTGATTAGGACATTTACTCTATTAATATTTAAGATAATTACTACTAAGGAAGGAATCTCTTTTGCCATTTGTTATTTGTTTTCTGTGTGTCTTATAGATTTTGGTAGGCCTTACTTCCTCCATTTCTGTCTTCCCTTGTGTTTCATTTTTATAGCAACACAATTTGATTTCCTTTTCAGTACTTTTTTGTTATACTCTATAGCTACTGTACTTTTGTTATTTATGAAATTATAATATCTTAAATTTCTAACAATCATATTGATTGAGTTGATACAATCTTTTTGTAAATAATATACAAAATTTCTACTTTTATATGGCTTAATCTCCTGACTACACATTGTACAGCCACCATTAATATAACTTTATAATTACTATTACGCATTTTTCTTTAAATCCTGTGGAAAATGAAAAGTGGAGTTAAATATCAAAATTACAAAAACACTGATTTTTATATTAACCTATTTATATTTACCAGAAACTTTACATCATCATATGGCTAGGAGTTACTATCTAGTATCTTTTTATTTCAATTTGAAAAATTCCCTTTAGCATTTTTTTGTAGTGCAAATATAGGTGTAACAAACTCCCTGGGTTTTTTATTATTGGGAATGTGTTATTTTTTTCTTCATTTTTAAGAGTATTTTGCTGAATATAAAGTACTCTAATGACAGTGTTGTTTTTCTTTTAGCACTTTAAAAACATTCTCCCATTTTCTTTTGACTTGTAAGGTTTATACTGAGAAAAACAGCTGATGATTTTATTGAGCATTCCTTGTATGTAATAAGTCCATTGTGCCTTGCTAATTTCAAGAGTCTTTCTTTGTCTTTCATCCGTTTGTTTTAGTATACATGTCCTTGGATTTATCGTATTTTGAATCCCTTGATCTTAGATTTGTATATTCATGTTTTTTATGAAATTTGGGGAATTTTCTATCTTTGATTTTCAAATAATGTATCTGTTGTTTTCTCCTTATTTTCTTTTTCTGGAATTTCCATAATGCATATATTGGTTTAATTTATGGTATACCATAATTCCATTAGAGATTGTTTTACTTTTCTTAATTATTTTATATCTGCCTCTCAGACTCCATAATTTCAAATGCGCTATCTTCAGATTTGTTAATCTTTAGATTTGCCTGCTCAAATTTGCTCTTAGGCACTTCTATTGAAATTTTAAATTTATTTACTTAAAAGAGATTGAGCTCCATAATCTATTTGGTCCTGTTCCATAATTTCTATGTCTGTTGATATTCTCCTTTTATTAATACATAATTTTTCTAAATTCCTTTTGTTCTTTTTAAATATTTTAATTTAACTCTTTGAATATATTTAAGACAGTTGTTGTAACTTATTTTTCTAGTAAGTCTGATGTCTACTCTTCTTTCGTGATGTTTCCTGTCGATTTATTTTCTTCCTTTTTTTTAATAAATTTATTTATTTATTTTAGAGTTGTGGGGTACAAGTGAGGATTTGCTACATAAGTAGGCTGCATGCAGGGGAAGTTTGGGCTTCTTACTGGCCTTCACTCCCCCTAGTAGTGGACCAGGTACTCATTGTGTTGTCACAATCCCCCATCTTTCTCTCTCCCTCCCCCCTCTAGCAGTGCCCAGTGACTGCTAATCTCATTCTCATGCCAATGTGACTAATGTTCAGGGTTCATTTACAAATCTGAAGCCAACGTTTTGTTCAGTGGACAGAATTTGGAACCATTCGCCTTAAAAACTGGAACAAGGCAACTCTCACCCTTCTTATTCAGCATAGTATTGGAAGTCCTAGCCAGAGAAAAAAAGCAAGAGAAGGAAATCAGGGGAATCCAAATAGGAAAAGAGGAAATTAAGCTATCCCTTTTTGCAGATAATATGATTCTATACCTAGAAAACTGTAGGAATTCTGTCTAAAGCTTACTCGCACTGATAAACGACTTTGGAAAAATCATAAGTTATAAAATCAATATGCAAAAGGCAGTTGCATTCATATCCACCAACAACAAGAAGATAGAGAACCAAATTAAAACCACAATCCTATTCTCAAAAGCCATACAAAAATGAAATACCTTGGCATCAGCCTAACCAGGAAAATGAAAGACCTAATTTACAACAAGAACTACAAAATGGTGCTCAAAGAAATAAAGGATGATACAAACAAATGAAAAAACACTTCATGCTTAAGGATTGGAAGAATCAATATTGTCAAGATGTCCATCCTACTTAAGGCAATCTACAGATTCAATGCAATGCCCATCAAATTATCAACATGATTTTTCACAGACCTGGAAATGACAATACAGAAATTCATATAGAAACAAAAAAAGGGCACTAATAGCCAAAATAATCCTCAGCAAAAGGAACAAAGTGAGAAGTATCACAATTCCAGACTTTAAACTTTATTACAAGGTTACAGTAATCAAGATGTCATTGTATTGGTACAGGAATCATCACATAGACCAATGAAACAGGGCAGAGATTCTGAAAGTAAAAACACTGTCCCTCAATCAACTCATCTTCAACAATGCCACCAATAGCAATTTTTGAAGAAAGGAGACCATATTTAGCAAATGATGCTGGGAAAACTGGCTAACCACATGCAGAGAAATGGAACTGGATCCCTACTTATCACCATCTACAAAAATCAACTCAAAATGGATCAGGGACCTAAATGTAAAGCCTCAAACTAAAAGAATCCTAAAAGAAAACCTAGGAAACAGTCTTTTGGACATCAGATTAGGCAATGAATTCATGACCAAATCCCTAAAAGCAAAAGCTACAAAAGCTATGATAGAGAGGTGAGACCTCATCAAACTGAAAAGCTGTTTTCTTCCTTTGAATGGCTCACAGTTTCTTTTTTCTTTGTATGTCTTGTAATTATTTGTTGTTGAAAATTGGGCATTTGAAAAAACAGTAACTTCTCTCAGTATTTGCAAACTGGGCTCTCTCCCAGGGGAGTTTTCACTAATTAGCTAGGGAAGTTATAATTTCTGGTATCAGTCTGAAGCAAAAACTTAATGTCTTCTAGGGTCATATATCTCACCTGGGGTTGTGTGTTGCTTTGACAATTCCCACATGTACACAATTGATTGTCAATGCCTTTTCCCCCACAAACAAAAAGTCTCACTTCTGCTTCGCCTCAGTGCCATAGACAGTCTACTGTATGACTCCATCAATAATCTGTTGCTTCAGGCATTTTTAGGTCTGTAATCTTCCTGAAGCTTTCCTCAGCACTGCCAATTTCTCCCTGAGCTTCAAGTTACATGAAACAAAGACCACTTCTTTAAGCAGTTCCAACACTGGAGAGAACATTGAAAATAATATCTTCCCTGCTTTATAAAGCTTGAGGTAGGGAGTTGGGAACAGGGCTGTCACATCCTCTAGCCCAAGACCATGTCACACCAGGAAGGGAATGGGGCAAAGGCAGGTAAAAAAATGTCACAAAGTTCTTTACCATTTTGAAAGTGGCTTTTTCTTGACTGTCATTATTATCAAATTTGACTGCTTTCCATAACTCCATTAAGATTATTTTAGCTTGTTTCTAGTGGATTTTTTTCTTTTCTTTTCTCTTTTCCTTCTTTCTTTATTTTTTATTTTTTTGCTTTCTTTCTTGTTGCTTCTGTGGGGAACAAGGACCTGGAACTTCGTAGTCTACCATTTTCCTAATGTCCCTCCTACCTTGCCTAGATCTTGAAGAACAGAGACCACAACCAGCATTTGTTTTAGATAAAACTGGCATACAACTTGAAAAAGCATTTAATACTGAAATCATAATAAGTTGTCTTATTCACAAGGGTTTATTATTTTTAATTATAGTGTAATGTAACTCTGCTATTTAAGGTTTGAGTAGAAAATTTGGAACCCCAACCACAGTAGAGTGCTGTATTTGAGGTCTCTATTTCTAGGGTAAAATGAAACTACCAAGCATACGCTGAGAAGAAAGGAAAATGACAGATGGTATTAGGAGTAGGATAAATAGAAATCATTAGAAGAGGAATAAAATAGTTACCAAAAGTAACCACTTCATAATTTTTTTTGACCAGCTTTGTTCCTTTCCCAAACATTCCAAAATTAAAGAAAATGACCATGAAACCAAATAGTCATTAAAAGTCCACACATGATAAGTAGATGCCCTTTCATTTTTTTTATTGTGGCTCTTTATTTTTAGTTTATTAAGTTCTAAAATCCCTCTTGGACCTATAATTCTCTAAATTTAAGATTTGTATATTGAAATGCAGGTATGTCAAGGAAGAAAAGTGAAAAAGAATATTCAAACCTTTTTCCAACTACAGAGGATTCTTTGATAGCAAGTATTCTAGTCCATTGTTGTGCAGATCGGGTTGGGTGAATGAAAAAACTAAACCCAGAGTGTTTAATTTACCAAATTGATTAAATGAACTGACAGTTTCCTATGAAAGAGAAAATTATTAATGCAAAAGAGGAAAGCAGGACAAGATATTAAGGAAAAGACTAAAACCAGCATCCCCTGGCTTTGAGAAAAAGCGTGAGGTATTCATGAAGAAAGGTGGAGGGTTTGAGACCTGACTAGCTGAGATAAATGAATTCTTAGTGGATAGATGGTAGAAGATAATTTTTAAAGTTTTACCAGGTGTTATAAATATAAACTCTCTTTAGAATGTTCTGAGAGATTTAGTAAAGATTTCTTGGATGTTAGACAAGTGTTATGTAGCATAAATAAAATTATACTAATCCTCAGGTAACAAGGAAGTCTGGCTTTATGCAGACTATATAACTAAAAAGTGTGTGTCTCATCTGAAGTTCCACAGAAAAATTAGACAATCCGCCACCCCTTCATTTTCTGGAAGTTTCTGTATCAATCAGTATGCATTTTGTTTTAAATAACTGAAAACTCAAACTTGTTTAAGCTATAAAGAGGATTTATTGTCTGATGGATTTGCAAGTCAAGAGACAAGGTAGGGACAATTTAGAATTGTCTGTTTCAATGTTTCAGCAATGTTGTGAAGCATCTAGCTTCTTTCTGCCTCTCCATTCTTCTTTATATAATTTCAGTTTATGCTAAAGCTAGTTTCTATCATGGGCACAATATTGTTGTACTAGCTGAGACTTTAAATCCACATATGGTACCACTCAAGGGAAAAAAAAGATGCTTTTCTTTAGAACTTCAAGGAAGAGTATTAAGATTTGTCCTTATTTATTATTATTTTTAAAGATGTGGAGTACAATTCAGGGTTGGGTATGCAAATGATTTTTGTACAGGTAAAGTTTGGGCTCACTTTGATTCCCATTTCTCCTGGTTTGAGATTAGGTACCCCTACTAATCGCCTCCTTTCCCGGCAGTGTTCAACTATTGCCAAACCCTTTCTTATATTATTATGATAGTTGTTCAAGGTCCACTTATGAGTAAGAACATGTAGTACTCAGTTCTGTGACAGATCATTGAGTATTATAGACTCTAAGTCAATCCAAGTTGCTATGAAGTTCATAATTTTGTCCTTCTTTATGGCTGTGTAATATTCCATTGTATATATGTACCACATTTTTAAAATCCAGTCCACTTTCAATGGACAGTATGGTTGGTTCCATGTTTTTGCTGTTGTGAATAATACTGCAATAAACATGCGTGTCCAGGTATCTTTTTCATAGATTTGTGTTCTTCCAGGAATATTCCCAGAAGAGGGATTGCTGGGTAATGTGGAAAGCCAATTTTTAGATCTTTTAGGAATCACCACACTGTTTTTCACAAAGGTTATACTAGTTTACAGTTCCACCAACAGTGCACAAGAGTTCCCTTTTCTCTGCATCCTCTCCAGATTCTGCTGTTTTGAATTATTAATGATGGCCATCCTGAGTTGGGTGGTACCTTAGTGTGGTTTTAATTTGCATTTCTTTGATGACTAATGAGGCTGAGCATTTTTTCATGTATCTGTTGGCTGCTGGTATGTCTTATTTTGAGAAGTATCTATTCATATCTTTTGCCTACCTTTTAATAGGTCTGTTTTTTTTTTTTGAGTTCCTTGTAGATCCTAGATGTTAGACCTTTGTCAGATATACAGTTGTCAAATATTTTTTCCCATCTATGGGCTGTCTCACAGCTCTCTTTATGGTTTCTTTTGCTTTGCAGAAGCTTTTTGGTTTGATGAGATCCCACTTTGATAAGGACAAAATTATCTTATCTCTTATGGCATAGACATTTGGGGTTTTGATCAGGAATTGATTGCCAGTTCCAATTTGAATAAGGGTGTCTCCTGCATTTTCTAAGGTTCTTATAGTTTGAGGTTTTACATTTGGTTCTCTGATCCGTTTATGATTGATTTTTGTGTATGGTGATAGGGAGGGGTCTTATTTTAATCTTCTGCATATGGTCAGTCAGTTTTCCCAGTACCATTTACTGAATAAGTTGTCCTCTCCCCAGTGGGTGTTAGTGGAGGTTTTGTCAAAGATGAGTTGATTGAACAATTGAGGTTTTGCTTCTGGAATCTCTATCCTGTTCCATTGCTTTATATGCCTTTCTTGTACTAATATAGGCTGTTTTGATTATTGTAGCCTTATAATAAAGTCTAAAAGAGTGATATCTCCTGCTTTGTTTCTTTTGCTGAGGATTATTTTGGCTATTTGTGGTCATTTATGTATCCATATGAATTTCTGTTTTGTCATTTCCAGGTTGAGAAGAATGATTTTGGTAATTTAATGGCTATTGCACTGATTTTGTAGATTGTCTTGGGTAGGGCAGACATCTTAACAATGTTGGTTCTTTCAATCCATGAACATGTAATAGTTTTCCATGTGTTTGTTTCATCTTTGATCTCTTTGAACAGAGTTTTGTAGTTTTCATTGTAAAGGTCTTTCACTTCTCTGGTTAGGTTGATGCTAAGTATTTCATTTTAAGTCCTGCACCAGTGGGCTTTCCAGAGGAGTTCCATGAAACATACAAGGAGGAGCTGATACCATCCTATTGAAAGTATTCCAAATAATCGAGAAAGATGGAACTCTCCCCAAATCATTTTATTAAGTTAACATCACGCTGATACCCAAACTGGGAAAAGATCCACCAAATAAAGAGAACTATAGGCCAATATCCCTGATGACATAGATACAAAAATATTGAACAAGATTCTAGCAAATTGAATCTAATATCACATCTCAAAAATCATCCACCATGACCAAGTAGGCTTCATCCCTGGAATGCAGGGCTAGTTCAACATCTGTAATACCATAAATGCAATTAAATATGTCAATACATAAAAATAGGTATCACATGATTTTATATTTAGACACTGAAAAAGTTTTTGATAAAACCCAGTATCCCTTCTTGATAAAAAACGCTTAGCACCTAGGCATAGAGGAAACCTACCTCAAAATTGTAAGAGTCATCTATGATGAACTCACAGCCAACATATTGCTAAGTGGACAAAAACTGGAAGCATTTCTCCTTAAAATCTGAGCAAAGCAAGGCTGCTCACACACACCCTTCCTATTCAACATAGTGTTGGAACTCCTAGCTAGAGCAATCAGATAAGATAATGAAATCAGAGGCATTCAAATAGGAAAGGAGGAAGTCAAGTTATCCCTCTTTGCCGACAATTTGATTCTATACCTCGAAAATCCAAGATAATCTGTCAAAAATCTTCTTGCACTGATAAAGGACTTTGGCAAATCTCAGGGTACAAAATCAATGTGCGAAAGATAGTCACATTCTTATATACCAACAACAAACAGGCAGAGAACAAAATAAAATGATTTATTCTTATAGGCCCACTTGTATGATATGCCAAAACCAGAACTGATGACCTGCACACGCCAGTAGAATAAAATGTACTAATTGGCTTCAGTTGCTCCTAATGCTGTATATGGTGTCATCTTTCTCTACTTCTAAGTACATCAAGGGAAAAGGATGAATGAAAACTTGGATTCAATAAGAAGAAGAATGATTGCAGATGCTAGGTAGGCAATTATCAACAACCACTATACCTATAGTTCATACATATATTTGGCTGATACTTTCAACAAAACCATACAATTTGCAAATTGATCACTTAAATTTTTTTATCAACAAAGATACATAGCTATTCTTGTCTATGTCCACAAGTGACTACATGTTTAACTTTCTTTCAAAAAATTATTAATGCAATGTACTACAGTGAAATTTCTTAGGATCTGAAACCCAAGTAAAATTCATGAATCTATATTTTCATAGATCTATAAACTTAAATGACTCAACATCTCTTATTTATAAATTTCTGATTTATGCATCATAAAGATCATTGTCATTCTCTTTCTGTCAACACCTTGCTGCCAGACACCTAATAAAAAAGCTTGAAATTTTGGGTAGAAGAGTAAAACTAGAGACCTATGTGATGTAATTTTTACCAAAACATATTCTGTATTCTCCAGTGATAGGAGGGAATACTGGTCTCCATTCTTCTAATTTGTATGTGATTATATCCTCTACAAGCTATTTTTTCTGACCTCTTTACTGCTTTACATCTGTTACTCATGGTTATTGATAAGGAGAATATTACTTGTTTTGTGGTGGGAAACTGATTTATTCTTATGTTATTGTATAGAATTAATCTAATAAAATATTTTATGGGTTGAACCCATGAATATTGGACCCCTAACCCCCACTGTGACTATATTTGAAGATAAGACCTTTAAGAGATAATCAAGGTTAATGAAGTCATAAGTTGTCCCTGCAAGGAGCAGGGTAAACGTTGTTTTCATTAAGTAGTGTTTTTGCTGTTGTTGTTGTTGTTGTTGTTTTGACCTTTCTGGAGTATTCCTGAAAGTCTGATACAAGGTATATGTCATCCTTTGCCTAACACAGAACTTTCTGAGGGTAGAAACGTGGCTAGGTAGAAAACATTACTCAAAAATATAGAAAAGCAGCTGAATAAGCCACTGCCACTTTCCAACTAAAAAAAAAAAACAGAATTATTGCCTTCTTCACCATTTTTATTTTGCAAAGACTCTACCTTTCCCACAATTTTCCAATACTATAAAGACTGACAGAGGGACCCCTGAAAATGGCTATTTTAGCAGCACAATAGAGTAAAATATTCTCTATCTTTTTAATATGTACTTTATATAATTTTTACTCTATACAGACCTGGTATGAAAGATTACAGTTTGGGAAAATAATAGACATTATGGAAACTAAGAGGAAAAGCTGAAGAGGTATACTTTGGGAATACTTTGAAAACTCTTTTTTTTTTTGAGTTGGAGTCTCACTCTGTCACCCAGACTGGAGTGCAGTGGTCGGAGTGGAGCCTCGACCTGCTGGGCTCTGGCTATCCTTCTGCCTCAGCCTTCCAAGTAGCTGGAATGATAGGTGCGCGCTACAATGCCCAGCTAATTTTTTTTTTTAATTGTAGAGATGAGGTCTCGCCAAGTTGCCCAGGTGGGTCTCGATCCCACGGGCTCAGGCAATCCACTCACCTCAGCGCGGGATTACAGGCTGAGCCACCGAGCCCAGCTGAAAACTCTTACATATACCAAAGATCTAGAAAGCTAAGTGCATCCCCAAGACAGAATGCATGCTAGAAAAATATTTAGTAAGAACCTAGGTTTTTCCTACAGCTGATATTTCAGAAAGTGAAAACTTGAACAGAATTATAGATAGCCTTGCCATACAGTGAAAGAGTGCCCCAACATAGATCCAATCAACAAAGACAAGGTGGAGGTTTTTTTCCTTTATTTCTTTACATTTCTTTGGCTTCAAGCATGCCAGGAAAGTTTTCATATCACTAGGTAATCATGAACTGAAAGAAGAAAAGATTTGCAACAACTATACAAAACAAAGAATACCATCTATACAAAAATAATTTAGAAAAGTCACTAATCAAACAAACTGCAGCAGCCCACAGCAATCAACAACAATAACAAAGAACCCTGAAGAGTTGAAATAATCTAATATTCACAGTTAGCACATTATACAAAATGTTCAACTTCAACAAAATTATTAGCCAAGAAAAAAAGAGCAAGAAATTATGCCCCATTCATTTAAAAAGTGAAATGAACAGAAACTGTCCTTAAGAAAACATATACAATGGATTTTTTGCACAAAGATTTTAAGTCAGCTATGTTAAATATCCTCAAAGAGGTAAAAGGGAACCATCGCCAAAGAACTGCAGGAAACCATTAGAATGATGTTTCTACAAATAGAAAATATCATCAAAAGAATTAAATTCCAAATAGAAATTCTAGAGCTGAGATATACATTTGGTGATATAAAAATTGTATTAGAAAATCTCAATAATAGGTTTAATAGGCAAAAGAAAGAATTAGTGAATATGAAAATAGATCCATTGAAATTATCCACTCTGAAGAGAAAAAAACAAAAAAGAACAAAGAAAAATGAGCAGAACCTAAGAGACCTGATCTGACCTGAAATTACCTGGGTCAATAGTTTGGAAACTTAATCAAGATAAAAATCTATAAAAGGGACAGTGCTCCTTGGCTCAATCCCCTGTTGGGAACCCAAAACCTTTTTATAAGGCTGGGTTAAAAATCAGGGAGCAGAAAAAGAATTTTCTAAAACTTCTTGATACAGGAATTCCATTTACCATAGTACCAAAATCTACTGGCGAAGTCCTGACACAAGCTATAATTATATTGAGAGATCATTAAAATGTAAGTATCGATAGGACTATAAAAATTGAAATGTTTAATCAAGCTTTATCTAAAGAAATTGAGTCTCCTTTGCCCGAATGATTTATGGGAATGGATATGATATCTACCTGGGGAATACTTCCCCCTCGTAGTATTATGAAACAAAAAACTGATAATAAAGTCTTAATGGAGGCTGTAGTTATGAATGCTGATAGAATTAAGATAGCATTTTGTAGGAGAATTGGTAGTAGAACAAGCTTTACATGAAGTGGTTGTGTCTCTTTTACCTGTTGGTATTATGGTGATAGACATTGTATCTGACTGGGGAATGCTTCCCCTACCTAGTAGTAGTAAAAAATAGATGGCATGTAAATCTGCCCTTAAAGTAATATCAATTATAATATTAATTCAAGCAATATTACATGCAAAATGGGAATCAATAAGATTGCCCATGCTCAAAGACTATACCATAGAAACTGTAGTGCTGGCATGAAGAAACAATCTCTGTGATAGCCCTGTGTGGAACATAGACTGAGGTTTATGGCAAAAGCCTGTAAGTGCATCCCAGCAACATCTACTAGGACTTTGGACTAGAGAATTTCCATCTGAGCAACAATTACTGGCTTGCTATTTAACTTTCACTGAGAGTGCCTCAATGACTAAAGGACATAAAATAATCTTGAAACCTGAAATACCCAGTGTCTTGGGTGATTTCAGATAAATATCCTAATGGGTATGGCAGAGTCCAGAAGAATTCCACAATAAAATGGAGATGGTTTACACAGGATCATGCTACCTGGGGAATGCAAGGAGAAGATACTTACAAGCTGGGTGCCTCTTTTTTCTTAAACTTGACTCTAGAACTGTGGGAGGAGCTGCTGGGATCCACATCACTTAGACAGCACTTTATAAATAACTCTCAACTGACTGAAGAAAATCTACTTGGTTTGTGCTTGTCAGTCTCAAGGCGAATAAACAACATCCTGTTTGGAAGGCTATCACTCTGATTGAAGAGGGTAAAAACAAATCAGCTCAGTGAGCTAAACTGCAGGCTGTTTTCCTAGCAGTAATGGAAGAACTGAACAATGATAAAAGCCCCTGAGCATAAGTTTACTAACTCATTGGCAGTGACCAATGACTTGAACACATGGTCAAAAAGAAGAAGGCCAATGGAAACCTAATTTATTAAATGAGTGCTCATATGGGGCACAGCCTTATAGAAATCTCGAGTACAGTAAAATAAGACATGTTGATGCCCATCAGAACAACTCTTTTCCAGGTACGGATTGAAATCAACAAGTAGATATCCTCATGAAATGGTCACCTGGGTCCATAAAATGAGTGGATATGGGGGTAGTACAGCAATGCAGAGTTGAACTGAGTCTAGACATATTCCTTTTACACCTTCTGAGGTACAAAGTGTCAGTGAAAACTGTTCTGACAGCAAGAGAGAGAGAGAGAGGGAGAGAGAATGACTACAGATAGCTATGTGGCAAATTCTTTAGTGAGAAGACTCTGAACATAACTGGCAAGTGAGATTGATACTGGTAGCCCTGTGGTTACAAATGCGTCTTCACAGAAATAGACTCTGGACTGGGCTTTGCTTATCTGGTGGAAGATGCAAATATTCACAATGCTGTGAAAGAACAGAATGGTAGATATTGCACCAAACTTTACAGCTCATAATGTCTAACTATAGGCAGAAAGGTGCCTTCTTCAGAATAATAGCTTGATAGAGAATTGGAGTGCACAATTGAAATATTGGTTATTGGGGGAAATATGGACCTGAAGGGCTGGGTTACGTGTCTTCCTAAGTATGTGCTCACACTCAACATGAGGGTGGGGAAAAGGAAGTCCCCTATATGTAAATTATCTTGTCCACCCCACTCCCACCAAAGAAAAGGAGGTGGGGGAGGATGCTGGTATGATGACTATATTGCTTCTCCATATCAGCTTAACTCTCTTCTTCCTATATGATGCAGAGGTCACAGAACCATGGATGCAGCTACAATTAGCCAGAAAATGAATGATTCCAATTTAAGAAATAGTACCCATATTTTTAAAACCTTTACATCCAAATTACTGAGATCCTGATAAGGTAGATTGTAACTTTATCTCAACCAGAAAAAAAATGGGGTTAAGAGTAAATGCGGCTGTACTGCCTAGTGGTCAAGATAGCTGACTAGTTTTGTATCTATGTAATCTTACCCTATATGAATGGGAATGAACTCAAGGGAAGGTACCAATAAACTAATACCACTGCCTGAAATATAGACCAGCACAGTGGCTGAACCTAATGTCTTTTTCAAGGTGGAAAAGTTTGGGAATAAGTGGGTAGAAAGAAAAATAATATCTGAAAGTAAAAATATGAATACATAGGTATGTAACAAGGAAAACCCAATATTACATTATACCTCAAAAAAGGCTCAGAACAAGAGACAATATTGTCTCTTTGCTCAGTTATACCAGATGCCTGAAAGAGCAAAACTATATGGTTGTTGAGCATATTTCTGTATTTGGACCCTGACAGGTCAAGTGAAAATCTGTCAACCTGAGTGGCCTTACACTTGAAGACATTTTTATACAAGTAAAAATGTACTAGATTGACTATTAATGACTGAATGGGACTCTGGTAATGCAACAATATCTTTTAACCATTACAATCCTTTTGTTATACAGGATCTGGGGTTCATAGTCAAAGACGAGGAGGTAGTCTGTAATATAATATAAAACATATCTGGTCTTTGTTACTGGTTCCTGTCATACAGTTCCTAGGACATCTGGAATTACCCGAGTGATAGGAGAACAGTTTGTTTTTCAAAATGAACCCCTTTTATAACTCCTGAGTGTATGCTATTGAGGTTACTTAAGGTGGGGTCCCTAGATAGTCTCAAAATAGTGCCAGTCACCATAAGGATCAAATGATTGGAGGATTAGAGGGAATGAATTTTCAATCATACCCACTAGCCTCGGGGAAGGGGTAAGGGGTGCTGGAGATCAAGCTCTCTAAAAACTCGGGAACAACGAGACGTGATGAGCATCCAGGTTGCAGAACATGTGGGGAAAAGGTCTTCTGGGTCTGAGCCATTAACCTGAGAGGTATGGCACTACTTCCAGGTAGAGTGTCAGAATTTAACTGAATTATAAGACACCCAGTTGGTGTCCACCGGAGGATTGCTTGGTGTGAAAAAGAAAAATTCCCCACACACACGGTCACAGAATATTGAGTATTAGAGTAGATAAAGTAATTTTTTTCTATTATGAAAACCCTGAAGATTCCACAAGAAAATTTGTTTGAACTAATCAATAAATTAAGCAACATTGCAGGATACAAAATCAACAAGCAAAAATCAGTTGCTTTTCATAAACTAACAATGAACAATCCAATAAAGCAATTAGGAAGAAAAAATTTTATTTGCAATAGCATTAACAAGTATAAAATACTTAGGAATAAAAGGATGTGAAAGAATGATTCTCTCAATATTAAAAAACTGGTGAAAGAAATTCTAAGAGTCATAAATAAATGGAAAGACATCTTGTGTTCATTCTAAAAGTCATAAATAAATGGAAAGACTGCTATTGTTGTGGATATCCATACTACCAAAGTGATCTACAGATTCAATCCTATCCTTATTAAACTTTTATAAGCACTGTTAGCAGAAATGGAAAAAGAGTATCTGAAAATTAATTTGGAATCTCAAGAAGCTCCACATATGTAAAACAATTTTTTAGAAAGTTACAGCACTCACACCTGCTGATTTCAAACATATTACAAAGCCACATTAATCAAAGCAAGATGGTACTAACATAAATAAACCAATCTATTAGAATAGAGAGTCCTAAAACAAACCTTGACATATATGGCCAAGTGATCTACAACAAGAATGCCAAAATTGCTCAATGGGGAAAACACAATCTCTTTAACAAAAAATGTTGAAAAAACTGAGTATTATCCACATGCACAAGAATGACAAAAATTAATTCAAAGTAAAATAAATATCTAGACTTAAGACCTATAACTATAAAACTCCTAGAAAAAAATACAGAGGAAAATCATGACATTGGACTTGGCAAAGTTTTCATGAATATAGCATCAAAAGCACAGGCAACAAGAGCAAAAATATACAAGTGGAATTATATCAATCTAAAAATATTCTTCACAGCAAAGGAAACAATAGAGTAAAAAGACATAAGAAATAAAAAATTGCAAATCATATATAATAAAGGATTAGTATCCAGAATATATAAAGAACAACTCACAAAAGAAAATCAAATTACCCAATTATAAAATAGGCCAAGTACTTGAGACCTTTCTCCAAAAATGTTATAACAGCAAGCATATGAAATGATGCTCAGCATCACTAACCAGAGAAATGCAAATCTAAACCACATTGAGAGATCACCTCACTTAATAGAGTGAAAAGACAACCTATGGAATGAGAGAAAATATTTGCAAGCCATATAAGGAGTTAACATTCAAAACATATAACAAATACCTACAACTCAATAGCAAAAAACCTAACAACTTGATTAAAAAATGAGCTAAGGACTTGAATAGACATTTCTCCAAAGAAGATATACAGATGGCCAACAGGTACATATAAATATATTCAAGTCACTAATCATCAAGGAAATGCAAAACAAAACCACAATGAGATATCACTTTGCAACTGTTATGATGGCTATTAATTTTAATAAAGACAAGTGTCGGTGAGAATGTGGAAAAATTGCAGCTCTTTTGCACTGTTAGTAGGAATCTTAAATGGTATGACTACTGTGGAAAGCAGTATAGAGGTTCTTAAAAAATTAAAAATAAAAATGCCATATGATCCAGTAATCCTACTTCTGGATATGTACCCAAAAGAATTGAAAGTAGAACCTCAAAGAGATATTTGCATACGCACATTCATAGCAGCACTACTCACCATAGCCAAGAGATGAAAGCAACCTAGTTTTCATAGACAGATGAAAGAATAAAGAAAACGTGGTATATGCATTCAATGAAATATTATTCAGACCCAAAAACAAAAAATTCTGTCACATGCCGCAATATGGATTAATCTTGAGGACGGTATGCTAAAGTGAAAAAAGTCAGTAATAAAAAGGCAAATACTGCATGATTCCACTTATATGAAGTTTCTAAAGTAGTAAAAATCATAGAAACAAAAAGTAGAATGATGGTTACCAGCAGCTGGGGAGAAGAGAGAAAGGTGAGTTGTTCAATGAATATAGAGTTTCAGATTTGCAAGATGAAATATTTCTAAAGATCTGTTTCACAACAATGTGAAAATACTTATTACTACTGGTGTACACTTTAAAAATGGTTACAATCATAAATTTTTATGTGTTTTTACCACAGTAAAAAAATTACTTTGCATCTCTAAGACCCTCAGTTGTCATCTGTTCTATGTTCTATGTGTAGGAAGAAAGGATTAAAGGGATAATTGATGTCATAAAGTCACTGTAGAATATATGTTTCTACCTCTCCAAATATATACACGACCTACCACACTTCTCAGATCCCTCATAGTTAGACAAAGACACATGACTTATTCCATCATGTAAATGATTATTTCCATTCCCAAACATTTAATTTCTATTGAGAAATTCTCCAGTGATTTCCTATTGTTTACATCAATTGAAAAGGCCAGTGTTTCTGTACTGGAGCCTCCATCAGCCTGGATTCCTGAGCTACTGTGAAGAAAAAAGTACTACACTGATTGGAAATGTGATTTTTTTGTTATTTTATTAAGTCACTAAGATTTGTTAGAATAATATAGGTTATGCTGACTAATATATGATGAGATTACCCTAAGTGCTTTATTAAAAAATAACTACATCCATGATCTTCTGAGAATACACAGAATATGCTTAGAGATTCTTTTGTCTTTAGCAAAGGAAATGCTTGATCAAGAAGGGAACTGAATCAAAAGAGTAAAATGAAAAGCTCAAGCATTAATCATGTAAAAACGTAAATTCAGAAAATTGAAATCCCAGCTCTTATCTTACATGACTGGTCTTTATCCTATTGGCATCTCAAAGATTAAGTAGGTATGTTAGATTCAAGATATTCACTCACATGCTTTTAGGAAAAGTGAAGTGATCCAGGGCCCAAATTTAATGGGAAACTTTTTTCTTTTGGAGATTTTGATGGAGAATGATTCCTCCATATTTATTTTTCTTTCTTTCTTTCTTTTTTTTTTTTTTTTTTTTTGAGTTGGAGTCGCACTCTGTTGCCCAGACTTGAGTGCAGTGGCCGCTGCCGTCCACTGCAGCTTCAACCTGCTGGGCTCCGGCGATCCTTCTGCCTCAGCCTTCCGAGGAGCCGGAATTACAGGCGCGCACTACCACGCCCGGCTAATTTTTTGATTTATTGTAGAGATGAGGTCTCGCCAAGTTACCCAGGCGGGTCTCAAACCCGTAGGCTCAGGCAATCCACTCACCTCAACCTCCCAAAGCGCAGGATTACAGGCTGAGCCACCAAGCCCAGCCCATATTTATTTTCTGTTCTTCCACAGTATTGTTATTAACATCTATACTGATTGTATTTTTTCCCTTAAGAACACGACTGTCCTTTGTTCCTTTTAAGGCACTGACTCATATTAAACCTAATGACTTTTCAGAAACATACTCCCACTCATAAAATACTTCCATTGCCTTGACAAAAGCAAAACAGACTCTAACTTTTAATCAGACATTATTTCATAAACATTTTGTATAGATTGCTTTTAAAGTGGTTTCCTTTAAAAATAGATGAGTTTTTGGAGCCAGTGGTGGTCATGAAAATGCACTTCTTAGAGCTCTTTATGTGGGAGGAATAGTGCCCCACCAGCCCCAGCTGTTGCTCAGTCGAATAAATCATATGTCTCTGCCTAACTATAAGGGATTTGAGAAGTGTGGTAGATCATGTTGATATTTAAGCCAAGACCACACTTTCTTCTGTTTCCAGACAATGACTGAGCACAATAGGTATAACTAAGGTAAGTATATTCTGACAAGAGATGGAACTTCTCTGACAAATGACTTTGGTTCAACATCTTCCTTCAGCCTGACAAAATCATTTTTGGAACTGTGCTTAGTCCGAGTCTCTTTCTTCTTTTATCCCTCTTTCATTCTCAGTTGTCAAACCTAAAACATGGTCTAAAGGCTCTCCCCATATTGTCCTGCTTACTACCTGCCAGAAAAAAAAAAAAATGCATCCAATCCTGTCTGAGCATATATTTGAAATGAGATAAAGCTACTTTTTTGCAGTCCTTATTTAGCAGATTCTCTGCCTACCAACCATCTAGTAACTTTAATGAAATGAAAAAAAATTATCCAGGCAACTAAGTTAGTTGACATCTGGAATAATATGTTATCACATTATTTTTGTTCTAATGGGTTTTCTCAGAGAGAGATCCCAGAGGTCAAACCTTAAAAGTAGACAGTGGGGTATATCTTGGAAAGTGTCAAGGAATATAAATGTACCTATTTAGAAAGAGTAATGGGAAGAGTACAATGACAAAAGATACTCTTCAGTAATCATGTATTAAATATTTCTACCTACAGATACAGGGACTTGTACAGGACCAATGTTTTTAACAGAAAACAATTGACAGTTTCATTCCAGGTGGCTCCAATGAGCAAGAATAATCTGTACAATTATATGCTCATATGAAGTGGAATGTCAGTTTTTACTCATACTGTTTGAAAGTCAATATTAGTGATAATGGCACATGTTTCAGAAAAAGGACCTATACCTTAGTAAAACTTTCTCATAAACACATATAATAAAGAATTTAACTTGAACTATGAAATTATTATCCTCTTATTTGAAGTATAAACAGAACTTAGGTTAAAGTATTTTCTTTTTTTTTTTTTTTTTTTGAGATGGAGTCTCACCCTGTCGCCCAGACTGGAGTGCAGTGGCCGCTCCCGGCCACCGCAGCCTCGACCTGCTGGGCTCCGGCGATCCTTCCTCCTCAGCCTTCCAAGTAGCTGGAATTACAGGCATGCACAACCACGCCCGGCTGATTTTTTGATTTATTGTAGAGATGAGGTCTCGCTGCCCAGGCGGGTCTCGAACCCGCGGGCTCAGGCAATCCACTCACCTCAGCCTCCCAAAGGCGCGGGATTACAGGCTGAGCCACTGAGCCCGGCTGTAAAGTATTTTCTAAATGATTTTTTCCTTGCTTAAAAAGATTGCATACAGTTTGGTTTAGAAATAATTTAATTAATGAACCTATTGTTTTTTGGTCTACTTATTCTGAGGGATGAAATGGAAAAGAGAATGATGGTAAGTTAAAAAATAAGGTCAATTGGTCTTAATTGACAACATAGACACATAAAGAAACTATCAAGAATTGACTGTACTTGAAATGACCTTATGAAAAGCCACTACTTTGAATAGCTCTTGATTTTCTCTTTAAACAAGAAACAATTCAAGAAGGGGATCGAGGAGATTAGAAGAGAAATGCATGTTGACAGATGGGTGAGCCTTCCAGTACTCTACTGCCAGGTAAAATGAGTCCACTGGAGTTGCGATCCGTTTCTTCCACAGCTGTAAGGCGGCTGGAGGCACATTTCACTACTTGTTAGTGCAGACTCAGTCCATTTGGAAACTGTCACGGGAAATAACAATTTGACATTTAATAATTCATTCGTTGCTAAAGCCAATATTTTGGAATGGTATGTGAGGCATCCTATATTTAATAGCAAGAACTTGAGCAATTGCTAGCAAGGTCATAATACCTTACTGACTTTTGAGGTTTGGAATTTAATAGTACAAAAACGATGACTTTTTATATGCACATAGCAGTTCATGGAAATTTTTGGTTTTTTAGTTCTGAAAAAAAGGCAACCCCTTCCTTTTAAAAACTAATAACGTGCAAGTACACAGAGTTTAAGAAATATTTTTTTCTGATTATACTTTTCCTAATAGAGCATACTTACAGAAAGGGTTAACCTTATTTATGTGATGAAGGTGGAAAGAAAGGGCAACAAATAAAAATATTCATTGTGCCGGGCACTTTATATTTGTTATCTCACATAATTTTCAAAATAAACGTATGATATTAGTATTACCTCTATTTCACAAGTTAAAAAAAATGAAGTTACAAAAACACTAATTTAGTTGCAGAAGGCCATAAAACTAGTAAGTGAATTAACTGGATTTAAAGGCAGATATAGCCAACTGAAAAACCTGTATACTTTCTATCACATTATGCTATTTCCCAATCATTGTAGACTTATAAACTTCAACGTTAAAGGTCATTGGGAAAATTTCAATGGATAATATAAAACAAAGGAAAAAGGAAATTATCACTTAATGGACTAGATAAAGAAAATGTACATATGCACGATGGAATATTATGCAATCATAAAGAAGAACAAAATTATGCCTGTTGCAGCCAATATGGATGCACTGAAGACCATCATATGAAGTGAAATACCACAGAAACAAAAAACTGAATACTGCATGTTCTCACTGATAAGTGGGCCCTGATCACTGGTCACATGAGCACAAAGGTGGGAACAACAGATGCTGGACGTTGCTAAAAGAGGGAGAAAGGGAGAAGGGACAAGGAGCAAACAACCACTCACTGGGTGCCAGGTCCACTCACAGAAAGAGAGAGAGGGCCTGTTAGCAGCCCAAACCTCATCAGAAAGCAATTACTTATGTAGTAAATCCTCACATGTACCCCACAACTAAACTAAGCTAAACTAAGTTAAGCTAAACTAAACTAATAAAATAAAGTAAAAGGTGCTCATGGGGCAGACCACTCAAAACCTTCTACAATTTGTAATCAGAACACTAATAAAAATAGTATTTGGCATCTGAAAAAAGAATATCACTGAACCCCTGGAGGAGTGCTGAAAGTCTACCCTTATAAATATATCATTTTGTTTTTTGCTCTATGCCAGTTAGGGAAAATAAAAACCTGAAGAATGCATTCTGTGAGCCAGAATGCTACAAAATTTGTTCCATAGAACATTAACACTGAGGAATTTTTAAAGGTTGTTATCTGACAAAGGAGCTAAATTGGTTTAGCAAAACACCGCATTAAACAAAGTTAAACCTATTTTTTATTCTGTGTTGAACTCTTTGAAACTTTTTAATATGCTAATATGCATGGCAAAATTCCAAGAGGAATTACTGAAACTCAGGTTTCCTAACTGTGTGTTTTCACAGGAAACTACTTTACCAAGGTTATTTTGCAGAGTATCAACTTAAGAAACACTTTCCTTTACTGTTTCAGTGACTGACACCCAATGTGAAGGGAGAGAAGCAAGTGCTTGAGATATCTCCCAAAATTCAGGGAGTCTAGAGTCCCCCTGCCAACAGTCTATACTTTTGCTTATGATTGACTGGACTTGAAGATAAAGCACTTTTGGGTCCTGATCACTCCAGCATACAGTTTTATTTTTCTATACTAACATGTGATGGATAGTTGCAAATTGAGATAATAAATGTTTCCATTGTTCTTTCTGTGTGACCAGTGACATTTCAGTGACAGTTTTACCCATTGGTTCAGGACGTGACAACAGAATTCAATCACTAAATATAAGTGCCCAAGCCACAGAGAGAGCTGATGGCATTATGCAAATATGGACCAAACTGAACAACTACAGTTGCCATTCCCTCACCAATGTTATCCTTATGTGTAGTTACAGTAGGTGGCTGCTCAAATGCCATGACTTGTGCCATCTTGCTCTTGAATATCTTCTCCCTGACAAATTATAGTGCCTGAAATTCTGCCACCCTTTATCAAAACTTTTCTTCTGTGATAGAGAAATGGGATTTCACATATAAGGATAGGTTTCTGCAGGATACCAAAGAAAAACTTTAACTACTTCCCAATTTGACTATGGGCACCAAGCCAACAAAAACCAACAAAATAAAACAAATAAAAAATTCTTCACTGAGCTTCTTTCTCCCTTTCTCTAACAGCCAGAAAACTGTTATGGATAGAAAATCACACCCAGAGACAACACTCCAGTCTCATGGCTCTATGTAGAAGAAAGGCATAAATCACAGTGTTGATGAAAGTTTTGCCCTAAGTGTCATTTGGAAACGCCTCTCAAATACATATCTGGGGAGAGAATTAAGATCCATGGGACAATTGAGGAGTAAAATATATGGTACTAACTATAAAGGTAATAAGATTTGCATTGAAGAAGTAATGAATATGAGCTAGAATGATCAAGGAAGCTTACTGGAAGAGGGAAACTTAAGCTCACTTTTTCAGTTCCCAAACTCAGAATGAGATAGATAGAGTAGTGATAGTTATTTCTATATTATCAAGCAGAGTTAGCAAATTGGCTTCATTTCTTGTGCCAGTTTTAAACAGTATATAGCGGTGTTGAGAAGGACACTGAAACTGCTTCTAGGTTTGGCGTAAAAGAGTGCCACGATCAATTTGGTGATATTTGCTATGGGCTCCAACAATCTTATCTGGGTATGAAAGCAAGAACTCTCCAAAGGCAATTTTGAGCTGATATTGATAAGATCAAATATCTGAACCCCACCTGGGCTAAAATAAATCAATATATATTCTCTCTACCTCTGGGAAGTTCTTTTATAGAATTTTAAATGAGGAATCTCTATAGCCATTTCTCAGCATTACCTCTTTCAACAGATAGACAGGAGCCACCTTGTAACAAGGAAAATTTTAATTTTCAGTTTAGTTGACTTCAAGCCATGTTTAATGGTTTAAAAAATAATTAACATGGACTGAGTTTGAAAAATTATGTATGCAGTGAGAATGCTAAAACACAGCCTGCTTAAATGTCTGGGAACTAAAAGAATCTATCTTTATTTGGTGCCAATTTCTGGCTCTACACCAGATGGGCCTATTAATGGCTGTAGTCCTGTAAGTTTTCAGAGGAGTTGGAGGGATGGAAAAGTTCCATCTTAATGCTTCTCCTCACTAACCTCAGCATAATTCTTCTCATAATTACATCTCCTCAAAAATCAGAGAACTCTACATCTTTTCAGTATACTTTGGTATTTATTTATGAATCTAAGATTATATTTAAATATATTATGTTTGGTGAGCTTTGCTTTTATCTCCAACAAATTGTCATGTTTCCCTTTAAGAGAACACTTTGCATTCTGTTGTCATAGCAACACAATGTGCTAGTAGGCTCAAAAACTGACATTTCCCCCTGATGTTTATTATTCATGATGCAGACACTATTTTCCCCATCACCTCCATCAGCACTAAGGGGTCTCTCCATTTAAATGCAAATTGACCATAAAAAGATAAAAGGCTCCACTTTTACTGGCCATGAAAGGTATTTATTTTTTCTTTCTTCTGTACTTACGATTCAGTACCTCCATAAAGAAGATGATCTTTAAAAGGTGAAGGGACACTTGCCATTTCACCAAAATTGGGACCTTTCTTATGCGCATATCATGCCAAAAGAGAGGGAAAATTGTTCTCATCAACAGAGGGAATAACCTTGGCTAACATTTATAAACATAAATTTACACTTCTCAGAGTATTTGCACAAACATCTCAACCAGCTGTCTCTTCTGGCCTCCAGACAGGCTCAAAATGCAATGCCTTCTTTACAATCTTCAAAACAAAAGCATATACAACCAGTCTACTTCTGTATAAAAATAAGATATCCATACTTCTTTCAGGAGGAATTTGTAAAATGGTGGTTTTATGCACATAGGCCTCTGTGAGACCACACAGAAGGTCTGCTTCCCACAAACCTCATCTAGTTGTCTTTCCTTAGACAACTTGTTCAGCACATGTTTTCTTTTTCTAGAATATAGGATGCAAGGAAAGTAAGAGCTTCAGCCCATTCAACAATTGTATAGTGTTAAACTATGGAAGTAAATACATCAATTAACTCCTATTTCTTTGTTCACTTATTTTTTTTTATTTTTAAAAGTACACAAAAAATAATCCTTTTTATATTTCAGTATTCACAAAACCAAATGAATAGGGCTGGGAATTGAATCTGAACAGAAGTGAAAGACTAAATAATTGTATTAACTTGAAGAATACATTCATGAAGTATTTGGATAAATTTTCCAAGGCTAACTCCAACTTCAAGTCTTTAGAATTTTGAAATACTTTTATATCAGTAATCTTACAATTAATCAGAAGGTTGTAAGTAAGTAACAGGAATGCCCCTCTTTTCCTTGTTTTTTTTTATAGTAGCTTATTTTTTTATTTTAAAAATGTGGGGTACAATTCAGGGTTAGGTATACAAACGTTGATTATGCAGGTACTCTTGTTGATGAGGTGTGCCCCTCCCTCCCCTATCTTTTCTTTTAATTTTGTTAAAGACTTTCCTAAATTCATGCTATTCTTTCCTGCCTTAATAAGTGAAATTTAAAATAATATTTATTTTTTCTTTTGTTATTGTTGTTTGTTAATTCTCTTATAAGATCTCAAAGCTTATACTGGGAGCAGATAGTACGACAATATAGTTAGATTCTCGAGCAATATAATCAGACACACCTTAGTTTGAGTCCTTGCTATGCCATTCACCAGGTGTGTGATCATGGGAAGGTAAACAGCCTCTCTGGGCTTTAGTTTCCTCACTAGTAAAATATATCTTATAACAGTGTTTATTTCATTTATTCTGGTAAACATTAAATTAGAGTATGTTGTGCTTAGTCCAACAGCTGGCATATATAACTGTTTACTGAATGTTAGCTAATGTTTATTAAAAATAGCAGTAGGAGCTAAGCATGGATAGCCTGGAAAGTTGTCATTTTGTCTAAGTCTCTCGTAGGAATTTATTTCTTGATATTTGCTTCTTTGATTTCATCTCAAAAGGGGGACATAAGAACCACTATAGGGCAACTAAATCATCAAATTTGCTAGTGAATTATTTTTACTACACTCACAGCAGCTTTACAGAATCAAAAGTAGGAGAGCATTCAAGAATCATCTTATCAGAAACTATTCTAGATACATACAACAACCTTGGTCTGAAAAACCAGAATAAAAAAATTTTGCATTCAAGCAGGTTTTTCTTGGATCTAATTGGAAACCCTCTGACTAATATTTAAAATAATTTCCTCTTCTTTCCTTTTTGATGATGAAGAACCAATAATCTCCATGATTGTTTTAATAACCCTTAACAGAGCCAAAATTTAACCACAGAATTGTGGGTTTTAAATCTGGAAATGGTGTTAGAGATTTGCTGGTCCAAATAATTTATTTTAAAGATAAAAACATGAGGCTGGCATAAGAATTAACATGCCCAAAGTCGTGAAGATGATGAATGGTGCATGACCTGAAACCCAAGTCTCCTGGTTCCTAATCCATTGCTTCTACCATGAAATCATTCTGTGAAACACTGGCTCTATGGTAAACACTGCTAGCTGTCTTAGTTTGGGTTCTCTTGATAGAAACGCATAAGACAAGAACTGGGGTGCAGGTAGCTTATATAGGAAGTGAATCCTAAGAAGTCCAAGTAAGTGGGAAGACAGGGAAGAGAAAGAAGTCAATAAAGTATGTACTACTGGATTAGTCATCCTGTGAACAACTGGAGCTCATTCCTGCTGGAGACTTTGAAAATGAACATTTAAAAAACACTTCAGAATTTTTCCTTTGAAGAATTGGATGTTTGAAGAATTTATCCCCTCACTTCCTAGCACCCATTTGTTGAACATTAGCCTCACACACTTTAACTCAATCACCTTCCCAGGTTGCACCTTTTGTGGGTTGAACAGCCTTTCAATGCTTTGGAGATCTAAAGTGCAAAAGCAGAGAGACACTATGAGGTTTGTGAGATGGAATGAATTGCTACAGGTGTATTGAAATCAGGTGGGTTGAGGGGATGTCGTGTGGGACAAATGTCTGCTTTACTACCTTTCAACAATACCTTTAGTCCAGGAAAGGGTGAAGACTAAATTTCTTAGCTGCTATGTAGTAGGGTGGTGCCATATGAATATTTCTACTGCCCTACTATAGCAATCATAAAGGGGATTTTAAAATGGCAAGGCCAAAGACTAAGGCATCCTGGATTGCAGAATCATATGGGGGGAAGCTACTTTTAGGAGTCATACCATTAGAGGCCCACAGTGGACTCTGTCTGAATAAGAAATAGACTGTTGCCGGGCTCAGTGGCTCAGCCTGTAATCCCGTGCCTTTGGGAGGCTGAGATGAGTGGATTGCCTGAGCCTGCGGGTTCGAGACCCGCCTGGTCAGCGAGATCTCATCTCTACAATAAATCAAAAAATCAGCCGGGCGTGGTAGCGCATGCCTGTAATTCCGGCTACTTGGAAGGCTGAGGTGGAAGGATCGCCGGAGCCCAGCAGGTCGAGGCTGCGGTGGCCGGGAGCGGCCACTGCACTCCAGTCTGGGCGACAACGTGAGACTCCAACTCAAAAGAAAAAAAAAGAAATAGACTGCTATTGTATTAAGCCACTGATATTTGGGATCTTGCTTGTTACTGCCCCATACTTAGCTCATCCTAACTAATATACATTCTGCCATTTGCAAGTCATATATCTTTAGGTATTTCTGATGTTTTAAGGATGCTCCTTAGTGAAACATCCCATGTTTTATTAACTGTTCTTTTTTAATGATCAGTACTATATTTGTCCAGAGGCTGGTCAAGATTAGAGCTGAAATCTGTGTTCAGAGTACAAAGTAAAGCTTATATGAAGATTGGATATGTATTCTTGACCTCATAATCACCATACTCTAACCATTAAAATAATAAACCTCAGTCAAACCATAGGTTAACTGATAAAATTTATCTCTTGTGGCTGTAATAATTGCACTCATTCCAGAGCTGTCATAAAATAATAATAATAATAAACTGCTCTAACACTGGTTCATTTCTCTATTCATCAAAAAGCTCCTTTTTTTAGACATCATAATAGGCTATGCCTTTCTGAAGCCACTTTCCTGATGAGAACACTTAGCACATATTTGTCAGCCAGGATTTAAGCTGTTCAAAAATACTGTTAAAGTTAGAGAAGCTATAGTTATTACACCACTGATTTTCCTTTACATCATTCTATTTTACCTTTCTGTTGAGGGAAACACACTTCCATTCACTGAGAGTCATGTCTTTAAGCCTTTCCAGAGAAATAAGTACAGGAGAGAAGCCCAATGCTCAAACTACTAGCCTTGGCGTCATCTCTCTGTAACACCTGTTGTATTTACGTGTGGACTTTACCAACTCAGGTGTGATTGTTTCTGTTCTTATCACAATGTATAATTCTGACCAAACCCCTGAATCTGCTTTTTCCTCACCAGCCAGGCTTTGATTACCTGTTTCTACATTCTCTGATCCATTTTTGACTTTGCTACTTCTACTCAGCTATGACACCAATGCAGCAAATATACTCTACTAACAAGACAGAAATAGGACACTTACCGAGCATTTTAATTCCATTAAAACATTTGGAAGTTTTCCAGGTAGCCGATTATTACACCCTCTCTCAGTAGTTTTGGTAAAAAAAAAAAAAATTCAATGCACATTTGCAAATGCCATGCAAAATCATCCCAAGTTCTATACTGGAAGCTGAATGATCTATACTGGAAGATAAATTGGCCCATTTATTGCAGTCCTTCATCTACATGAGCATGATCATTTCCACTGGGCAAAGTGAATAAATAATGTTCAATTCTTAGACTTACTTCTAAATGATTCAGTACATTTGGGCCTGGTAGTGGTGTTTAAGTCATGTTTTTCTTACGTTGTAAGAAAATTAACTTAATTAGTTTCTTCCCAAAGTCACCCCAACCAATGTTTCATACAATTGTTATGCTTTGAATATTTATTTTATCCTCTAAAAATGTGAGTCATTTCGTAAAGGAACTACTAACACAATTGTTAAAATAACGCTGAAGGCATTGTATAATAACATGGCAAGGGTCAGGGAGAGGGAGGAGGAGGGATCATGAAATTAATTTTGTTTAATTATAATACTTTAATTTATTATTTATTCACTGAATGTCTATTATATATGGCATGCAGTTCTAGGCATAGAAGGAGACACATTCATAGCTCTCTAGAAAATGATAATCCAGTATGTGAAGATAACGAGAGAGACAGAGACAGAGAGACAGAGACAAAGAAAGATTGAAGCAACAAGAAAGAAATCTTAGACAAATTTCCAAATTTTCATTTAAGATGTGCTGCTAAGTATAATCGTATGTGAACAGGTCTAGATAGGACAGTGGTGAATTATTTCAGGCAAAAGGAATGCATAGCCTAAGCAAAAGTATCAAGGTAGCAAAATGAAAGTAAATACTACAGGTTGGCTGAGACATGATCCATGAAGGAAGCAATGCTTGATATAGCTAGAGAGGCAGACTCAGAGTCAGTTTATAGTGGGCATTGAATGACAGACTGAGGAATTTTGACTTAATTTAGTAGTTTATGGGGTTTTATTGATAATTTTTGAGCTGGAAAGTCATAATGTAAGACTGTGCTTCAGAAATACTAAGCTTGCAGCAGTGTGCATAAGGAATTAAAGTTAAATGAGAATGTGGGGGGATCATTATAAATTAAAGCGGCAACCCATCACACACACACATATATTTAACCAACACATATTTAATTATATGCACTCAATATCGAAAGGAAAATAACATTTTTTTAAATTATGTTTTTTGTCTACCATTTCACCAAAACTTACACCCTAAAGTGAGTATGAGATTGGAGCCTGAGTATGCTCTTTCCATGGCTAATCTTTAAGTTCCTATGGGACTTTCGTATTGTAATCATCTCACTGTGTTGAATGTGACTGTTTAACTAAAATGTATGCATTTTGTTTTGGTATAATAATGTTCCTAAACTCAAGTCAGCTACTTTACTTAGTGCTCAAAAAAGGAGAGATCCATTCCAATCTAAGATCAATTATTGTGTACACTGAATCATTTGCAACATGATGTCAGTTTTCAAAGTGATGTCTTCCTAAGAGTTTTCCTTGGATGATTAGAACAGAAACTCAATAAAAAGTATGATTTCAGTGTGTTGTTTTAACCCGAATGAAATGTAATGGATCCTTGAATAAGCCTGGTAGTACAAAGGAAGAAATCAAAATGATTGCTATAAAAGAAGAATAATCTACAGTAGTTGTTTGGCTGTTTGATAACTCCTAAGTTTGAGATCTGGACAACAGGATTAATATAAAAATATAAAGTATTAGATAAACAGTTGATTAGGTCAGTGGTGGATAGGAAGAGATAATGAGTCTTGAACAAATTGAGTTTGAAGAGCCAATTAACCATATAGTTTCTAACAGAAAGCTAAAAGCATGGACCCTAGATGTACATCAGTGGTTTCTAAACTTTGTTGCACAGGAATCATCTGAGAATATGTTTAAGATAATGATGTTTGGTTTCTATCCACAGACATTATTTAATTAGTATTGTGTAGATCCTTGGAATTAAGAATTTTATAAGCTTTCTAAGTGATTCTAATTTGTAAAACTTTTAGGAACCACTTGCACAGGCAGATAAATAGGGGTTAAAAATAAAATTTTATGACCAATACAAAGAAAGATGATTATTGAGGCTATGAAAATATTTAAAATTACTTATCAGGTATAATAAGATAATAATAAAGGGTATAGACTTGTGGGGCCTCTTATCTACTTATTGCCTATGAGAAAGTTAAGGATGCAGCCTTTGACCACAGACAGAATAAAACTATCAAAGTATTATCTAGGTCTCCATACCATAAATAATGATAACATCAATAACTTCTATATGTCAAAATCTACATTGACTACTTAACATTATTATCATTACCATCATAAGCAACAGCAGAATTACCATCATTTTCATCATCATAATCAAAATTATCCAACAGTCACTGAATAAGATTGCTATATACCATGCACTGTTCTTGGCAATTTACACACATTATTTAATTCTCACAAAAATTCTATGGAACCTTTATATTATAAAAAATAAAAATAAGTCTTAGAAAGATTAAATAATTTTCCCAAGGTCACATATTGGCAGAACCAGGCTTGAATCCAGAAATATCTGACTATAGAGTTTGATATACACATCCATGCGACATTCCTGCCAATCTAAGTAATTACCTTTAGTAATAACAGAAAACAAGTTGGCATTAACTTTCCAATGCACCTTCATATCCCTATTTCACTTGATTCATTCAGAGAGGGTATTGTTCACCTAGTTTTACAGAAGCAGCAGCTGACATTGAGAGAGGTTATATAACTTCCTTAATGTCACACAATTTTATTGATGAAGCCTAAATTAGGTTGGTATAGGTTCATTGATTTTTTTATTTTATTGTATTTATTTTTTTGTCAGTCTGCTTTATGTTTATTGAAGCCATTCTATTTGAAGCTGAAATGTTGTAAAATTATACAGTGGAGTGAACAGCTACAATTAGTTTAACAGACATGACCATGTTCCTCCATTGAGAAGGTGTCAAGACCTCAACAATCAGATACAGAAAAGATCCAGGAATCCCATAAAGTCCTATCTCTTAAGAAAGATAACATTTCCCCTTTGATTGCTGCACATTTCTTTGCATATTTTATTACTCTCCTTTTTGTAATTAACAAAAAGCACTGACAAAAGAGAAACAGCCACAAATAATGTTTTAAAAGATTTGAACTGATTGGGACAAACTGGGAGATTTGATGACCCCAAATGAGCTCTAAAAATATTATAAAAACTATAAAAACCCTCATCGTTAGTGTGGCAAACATCATCCTTGACTTTATCTGCAGTCTACTTTGATTTCAGACTTTTCTTCCAAATGGAGATGAGCACTCACTCACGTTAAAGTGATGCTCCTTGAAGATGAAGAATGCTTCTTGCTGTCACTTGTACCAGACACTGTGGATGGCCTCTGCAGTCAGTGGTGGGAGCTCTGATTTTGTGGCTATGTCCATCCTCCCCATGTGTCCACATGCTCACAACAATCATAGTTCACCTCAGCCTCGACCTCCTGGGCTCAGGCAATCCTTTCACCTCAGCCTTCCAAGGAACTAAGACTACCAGACTGGCTAAGTTTTTTTTCTTTTGAAGGTGTGGGGTACAATTCAGAGTTAGGTATACAAAAGTTCATTATGCATGTACCCTTGTTGATGAGGTGTGTCCCCACTCCTCTGACAGATTCCAACTACTTCCTGTCCCACCCCCAAGTCCCCCCCCCCCCCGCCCGGCAGTTTCCTGCTACTGCCAATCATTTTCTTACAGTATTGCAATAATTCGTCAAGGTCCACTTATGAGTGAGAACATGTGATATTCGGTTCTTTGTTTCTGTGATACATCACTATTATACACGCTAAGTACATCCAGGTTGCTGTGAAGTTCATTATTTTGTACTTCTTTATGACTGCATAATGTTCCATCATGTATATGTACCACTTTTTTTTATCTAGTCCTCTTTTGATGGGCAGCACGGTTGGTTCCATGTTCTTGCTACTGTGAACAATGCTGTGATAAACATATGTGTGTGATTATCTTTTTCATAGAGTGATTTAAGTTCTTCTGGGTATGTTCCCAGTAGGGGGATTGCGGGGAGGTTGATTTTTAGATCTTTTAGGAATCACCACACTGTTTTTTACAGAGACTGTATTAGTTTACACTCTCACCAACAGTGTAGAAGTGTTCCTTTCTCGCTGCATCCTCTCCAGCATCTGTTGTTTTTTGTGTTATTGATGATAGCCATCCTGACTGGAGTTGGGTGGTATCTCGGTGTGATTTTAATTTGCATTTCTTTGATGACTAGTGAGACTGAGCATTTTCTCATGTATCTGTTGGCTGCTCGTATATCTTCTTTTGAGAAGTATCTTTTCATATCTTTTGCCCACCTTGTAATGGGGCTGTTTGTTTTTTTTCTTTTCAGCACTTTTGAGTTCCTTGTAGATCCTAGATGTTAGGCATTTGTCAGAAATAGAGTTGGCAAATATTTTTTCCCAGTCTGTGGGCTATCTCCTTGCTCTTTTGATGGTTTCTTTGGCTTTGCAGAAGCCTGTCAGTTTGATGAGGTCCCACTTGTCTATCTCATCTCTTATGGCATGGACACTTCAGGTTTTGATCAGGTATTGGTTGCCAGTTCCAATTTCCATAAGGATGTCTCCCTCATTTTCTAAGTTTCTTATAGTTTGAGGTTTTACATTTAGGTCTTTGATCTACTTAAAATTGATTTCTGTGTATGGTGATAAGTGGGGTCTTGCTTTAATCTTCTGCATGTGGTCAGCCAGTTTTCTCAGCACCATTGTCTGAATAGGTTCTCTTCTCCCTAGTGGTTGGTGGTAGAGGCTTTGTCGAAGATGAGTTGGTTGAGAAATTGAGATTTTGCTTCTGAAATCTCTATCCTGTTCCATTGGCTTATATGCCTGTTCTTGTACCAATACCAGGGTATTTTGATTAGTGTAGCTTTATAATAAAGTTTAAAGTCTGTGAGTGTGATATGATACCTCCCGCTTTGTTTTTGTTTTTTCTGAGGATTATTTTGGTTATTTGTGGTCGTTTATGTTTCCATATGAATTCCTGTATTGTCATTTACAGATCTGAGAAGAATGCTACTGATAATTTAATGGGCATTACGTTAAATCTGTAGATTGCCTTGAGTAGGATGGACATCTTAACAATGTTAATTCTTCCAATTCATGAGAATAGAATATTTTTCCATTTGTTTGTGTCATCTTTGATTTCTTTGAGAAGTGTTTTGTAGTTTTTGTTGTAAAGGTCTTTCACATCTCTGGTTAGGAAGATGCCAAGTTATTTTACTTTTATTTTTGGCAATTTTGAATGGGATTGTGCTTTTTGTTGAGATTTTGGATTATTTATTGTTGGTGTATAGAGATGTGACTGTCTTTTGCACATTTATTTTATACCCTGAGACTTCCAAAGTCCTTTATCTGTGCACAGAGAATTTTGGCAGATTCTCTTGGGTTTTCAAGGTATAGCCTCATGTCATCTGCAAAGAGGGATAACTAGACTTCCTCTTTTCCTATTTGAATACCCTTTATCTCCTTCTCTTGTCTCATTGCTCTAGCTAGGACTTCCACAATTATGTTGAAAAGGAAGGGTGGAAGTGGACATCTTTGTCTTGTTCGGGTTTCAAGGGAAATGGTTTCTATTTCAGTCTCTTTAGCAGTATGTTAGCTGTGGGTTTCTCATAGATAGTTCTTACTATTTTGAGGTATGTTCCATCTATGCCTAGATGTTCGAGGGTTTTTATCAAGGAGGAGTGCTGGATTTTATCAAAAGTTTTTTCCAAGTCTAATGATATAATTATGTGGTTTTTGTTTTTACATTGATTGAGGTCTATAATTACATTTATGGACTTATGAATGTTGAACCAGACCTGCATCTTAGGGATGAGCCTACTTCATCATGGTGTATGATTTTGGGGATATGTTGTTGAATCCAGTTTTCTAGGATCTTGTTGATTGATTTTAGTATCTATGCTCATCAAGGATATAGCCTGTAGTTTTCTTTCTTTGTTGAATCTTTACCTGGTTTGGGTATCAATATGATGTTAGCTTTATAAAATGAATTAGGGAGTTTCATCTTTCTCAATTGCCTAGAATACTTTCAATAGGATTGATATCAGTTCCTCTTTGTATGCTTTGTAGAATTCTGCTGGAAAACCATCTGTTCCAGGGTGTTGTTTTGGTTTTTGTTTTTGTTTTTGTAGGTAGTTTTCTTACGACATAGTCAATTTCCTGGATTGTTATTGGTCTATTTAAAGTCTCAAGTTATTCTTGTTTCAACAGGGGGAGGTTGTGTGATGTCAGAAAGTCCTTCATTTCCTTTAGGTTTTCAAGTTTGTATCCATACAAGTGTACATAGTAGCTTCTGTTAATCTTTTATATTTCTTTGTAGTCAGCTGTGACTTCATCTTTTTCATTCCAAATTGTATTTATTTAGGATTTTTCTCTTTTTTTGTTGGTCAGTCTAGCTAGAGAACCATCAATCTTGTTTGTCCTTCCAAAGAACCAAATTTTTTGTTTCACTGATTTTTTCTGTTATCTTTTTGTCTTCTATGTCCTAAATTTGGCCTTTTATTTTGGTGGTCTGGATTATTCTGCTGAAGTTAGGGTTTTGGTAGTCTTGTTTTTCCAGCCTCCTTAGGTCATTTGTTAGGCTGTTAACTTGTGATGTTTCCATTTTCTTCATATGTTTTCGTAGAGACATGCATTGCCCTTTTAGCACCATTTTCATGGCATCCCAGAGGTTTTGGTAAGATGTTTCTTCATTTTCATTTGTTTCCAGGTATCTTTTAATCTCTGTTTTGATTTTCATGTTGACCCATGAGTTGCTTAGCATCTTGCTGTCTAGTGTCCATGTCTTTGTGGGTTTGGGGAGAAAGTGGTTGGTGTTAATATTTATTTTTATTCCTCTGTAGTCTGAGAAGATGCATGGCAGGATTTCAATCTTATGAAATTTGTTTATGCTTGATTTATTGCTGAAGATGTGATTGATCTTAGAGTGCATTCTACGTGGTGATGACTAGAATGTATATTCTGTGGTTGTTAGGTGGAGTGTTCTGTAGATATCAATTAAGTCCATTTGGTCAAGCATCATGTTGAGGTTCCAGATCTCCTTGCTGATTTTTTTCTTGATGATCTGTCTAGGGTTGTGAGTGGGGTATTTAAGTTCCCAGCTATGATAGTATTAGAGTAAATATCTCTTAAGCTTACCTAGAAGTTGTTTTATGAAAGTTGGTGCTCCTATGTTGGGTACATATATGTTTAAGATGGATATTTCTTGTTCATGGATTGAACCTTTTATTATTATGTAGTGACCTTCTGTATCTTTTTAAATTTTTGATAACTTAAAGGTTATTTTGCTGGATATTAAGATTGCAACTCCTGCTTTCTTTTGTGTTCCATTCACCTGAAATGTTGCTTCCTCTCCTCTTACTTTGAGACTGTGAGTATCCTTTCTGGTGAGATAAGTCTCTTGGAGACAATATATTGTTGCTTCATGATATTTTATCCATTTTGCCATTCTATGTCTTTTCAGTGGTGCATTTAGTCCATTCACATTCAGGCTGATTATTTAAATATGAGAGTTTATCTCTGTCATGAGGTTCTTATAGAGTTTGTTGTTATTATTGCTGTTTGTTTATTGTCTCTCTTTTGATTTGGGGGTTGATTCATGTGTGTTTTCAGTCATTTTCCTGCATTCTTGTGAAGGACTTTGTCATTCTTTTTGTTCTTTCTTCTGTGTTTAATACTTTCTTAAATGTTTCTTGTAGAGTTGGTCTGGAGGCAGTGTAAGCTCTTAGGAATTGATTGTCTGGGAAAGATTTTAATATGCCATCACTGATGAAGCTTAGTTTATATGGATAGGTAATTCTTGGTTGAAATTGTTTATCTCTGAGAACTCTGAGGACTGGGCTCCAAGCTCTCCTAGCCTGAAGTGTTTCTGTAGATAAATCTGCTGCTATTCGAATTGGTCTTCCCTGGTAGGTAGTCTGACCTTTTTCTATTGCTGTCTTTAGGATTTTTTCTTGTATACCTACTTTGTATAGGCGAATTCCTATGTGTCTAGGAGTTGGTCTTCTCATTTGTTGTCTCACAGGGATTCTCTGAATCTCTTTGTGTTTGAATGGTCGCATCACTGATGAGATGAGGGAAGTTTTCTTGGACAACTTCATGAAATGTTTATTCCACAGTGGTCTCTATCTCTCTTTCTGCCTCAGGAAGTTCAATTAGTCAAAGGTTTGGCCTCTTGATATAATCATTCATCTCTTGGAGGTTTTGTTCTGTCTCTTTAAGCTTCTTTTCTGTATTTTTAACAGTTTGGGATAGTTCCATATTTTGGTCCTCGAGCTCTGAGATTCTTTCTTCTGCTTGGTTAATTCTACTTTCCATGCTTATTAGTCTGTTATTTATTTCAATCACAGTATTCTTTACTGCTGTAATCTCAGTTATCAATGCCTTCCTGTTTTCCTCTTGTCTCTCCTCAATTCTTTTTATTCTCTCTATTAATGTCTTGATATCTGGATTCATGGTTTGAGACCAGTCATTCTTGGGGATCTTCATTTTTTGAGATACAGAGTCTGTATTCTGTGCCTCACCTCCCAAGGGTCTGTGTTAGACCCATTCTTCTTTTGGTTTTTCTTCATTTGTATAGATTTTTCTCCCCCCTCCCCTTTTTAACTCCCTCTTTAATTCCATTTTTCTGGAATGGGGGGTAGCTTTTACTTCTGTTTACTCAGTCTCATATTCTTCCTTATGTGAATCCTCTGGCTTTGTTTAATCTGAAGTTGAACTGTGGGTGGGGGGCTGTACTTTTTGCAGTTTTGAGATTAAATTGAGGGTGAAGCTATGATTTAGAAACTATCTGCAGACTCCAGTATCTGCTGACAGATGTGTGGGCCCCCTGGAACCCACTTTCCACTGCCTTACAATCTGTATAGGTTTGCTCCTTGAAAGCAAAATGAGGTATGAAAAATAAAAAGGGAAAAAGGAAGAAGGGGAATGAGAGGAAGGTGTAGAAAGAGAAGAATAAGAGGGAAGCCAGGTGTACCTACTAACAAATGGAAAGAGACCCAAACAAAGACAGAAAATATTTTTAAAAACTAAAACATACAGAAAATCATACAAACACACAAACTGACAAAAAAAAAAACCTGTTGATGTACTCTCCCCTTGAAAATACCCATACACAAACAGGAGATCTAAAGTAAACAGCAATAAAATAACAAAAACAAAGCAAGTATGAAAACATAATCAAAAACAGAAAGGGAGAAAAACAACTAAAAAACAAAAAAATGAGCAAACAGACATACAAAAGAAAAAAACAAACTCGCTCTGAGGTGGTTCCTATAAGTCCAACTTCCTTTCAGCTCTGATCTCCAGCCCCTTCCCTCTGCTCTCAGAGCAGGCTGATAGGGTTGCCCTCAGCATGGGTCAGATGCCCCAACCCTACTGTGGGATAAGGGTTGATCAGATCTGTACTCACCTGGCTTGCTGTCTGTCAAGTCTCCCACTCAGATCTGTGTGTGATCCTGCATGGGGGAGGGGCTTCTGTCTCTCTGAGTTTGATGAGATTACTTCTAGGTCCCAAGTTGGAGGCTGGGTGGAGCTGGGCAGAGCAATGCAGGTCTCTACCTCACCTTGGGATGGAGAAAATGACTCTGGGTGGCATTTCCTCACTGATGGTGGGGTTCCTCTCCAGCTCTCCCCAATCTTCTCTCTCCATGGATTGGATCTGGGTCTCCAACCATTTGCTGTCACAGGTGATGGTGTGGGCCATGAACCAGGTGACAAGAATCAGCTGTATTCAGCAGGTTCTTCTCAGGAGAGCCCCAAGAAGAGCAGATGATCCTATGCTCCAGTGACTCCAATCTCAGGGAGGTGGGAGGTTGCAGTCACCTCCAGAGGAGATCCCCGGGTGCAATGAACCCAGTTTCCTCTCAGATGAACTTTCACTTACCCACAGGCACACTCCCACTCATACAGAGAGTCTTAATGAACACTTGCTTTGCAGAGACACTCACAATCCGACCTGTCTCATTGTCTTTTTCCCAGAAGCCTATAGATTTTTTTAAACTTGCTTCCTGAAAGACTTCCATGGCCCATAATTTCTCCCTGATTGGATCAGATGCTTATCTTCTGTATTCCCAAGGTACTCTGTAACAGTGCTTGTCAGCACTTACTATGCTGCATTGTGATGAGTTTATTAACTATCCCCCTGTCATTATTTTGTGAGCTTAGTGAGGACAAGAATCTTGCCTCTCTTATTTGCTATTGTGTAAATAGCTTTTGAACTGTACCTAACACATAGTAGGCACTCCATGAAAATTGGTTGAAATAAATTGAACATATTGAACACTTTGTAGGCAACCTGTAAGAAATAGATAAAAGAGGTCAACAGTTCTTGTCTTCCAGTTCAGTGGTCCCCAGTCTTTTTGGCATCAAAGACTGGTTTAGTGGAAGACAATTTTTTCCACAGACTGGGGCGGGGGATGGTTTTGGGATGATTCAAGTGCATAACATTTATTGAACACTTTATTTCTATTATTATTACATTGTAATATATAATGAAATAATTTACAACTCACCATAAAGAGAGAGGTGTGGATGGAAGTGGTAAATAAAATAATGGCTGGGCCACACACAGACTAACATAAGTGTCAGATTCAGACTTAAAGCTTGCCATCAGATGCAGCTGTACAACTGAAGTACATCAATTCATTTGCCACTCACTTGTAGGGTTTTGATATAAGTCTGCAAGTAATTGATTTATTATGGTCTGTCTGTAGTCAAACCTCACTGATAACATTAATCTGTATTTGCAACCTCTCTCCATCACTGCCTCAGCTCTACCTCAGATTGTCAGGCATTAGATTCTCATAAGGAATGTGCAACCTATATCCCTCCAATGCACAGTTCAAAATAAGGTTACTGAGACTTCCAGCAAGATGGCGACGGGGCAGTTTGGTCCATGAGACCCTCTGCAAAAGAGAACACCCACAAAGACTCTCGTTCTCTCCCAGGGGCTGCGACCTTCACTGCTGCCAGCCTGCTCTTCTCACGCTGCTCAGCCACTGCTGTCACCACCACTGCTCCTGCCTGAGGTGACCCAGGACTCCCGGACCTGTGAAACCCCCCTCAAAGCACCACACTACTGAAGCCACCACCACCACTGCTACTGTGGTGGCCCACCTCTCACCTGGTGCCCAGCTAATGGAGCTCCTCCCACACACCACTGAAGCAGTAGCTGCCATCACCACCACTGTTGCCTGCTCCCTTCTGCCTTGGGCTTCCCTTGGCTCCACCCAGCCTGGCCTGAGTAGCCCAGTACTACACTGGCCTGCATTGCCCGGAAATTTTGCATTCTACCTTCCCCAGCTCAGTTGGGGTACGGCAAAAAAAGAGATCAGCTGGAGCTGTGAGACTGGCTCAATCCAACTTAGCCCATCTCCCAGCTTGGGATCCAAGGTAACAACATCAAAATGGGAGTGACAGAAGCCCCTCCCACATGCTAGATAGGCCAAATCTGAGGGGCAGAGTTGGCAGGCAGCCCAGATCTGATCCACCCTTCACAGCAGGCCAGGGGCAACTGACCCTAAATGTAAGCAACTCTACCAGCCTGCAATGAGAGCTAGAAATCAGAGCTGAAAGGACATTGGACTTAAAGGAAAAGTCTCAGAGTACACTTGGTTCCCCTGTTTTAATTTTTTAAAATTCTTTGTCTGTCTTACTCATCTTTTTTCCCCCTTTTCTCTCTCCTCTTAAAGTTATCAATAACATTTTCATACTTCCTATGGTTCTGCTAGTTTACTGACTTTATTCTATTTTATTTTATTTTTTTATCTTTAGACTTCATGTTTGTATAGGGGAATAGTATACCAATAAGGAGATTGGTTAGCTCCTATGTCTGTATGATTGTATGTTTTAATTTTTTTGTATGTTTGTTGGTGTGTTTGCTGTTTTGTAGTTTTTTTACTTGTATCTGTCTTTGTGTCTCTTTTCATTTGTTAGTTGGTACATTTGTCTGTTTTCCCTCTTACTCTTCTCTCTCTCCACCTCCCTCTTCCCCCAACTCTCTGTTCCATTCTTTTCCCTTTTCTTACCTCATTTTGCTTTCAGGGAGTAAACCTATAACCCCACTGCATGAACAGATTGCAAGGCAGTGGAACATGGGTTCCAGATTATCCATACACCTGTCGGTGGATACTAGGATTTGTAAATAGATTTTAAATCACAGCTTCCCCCTCAATTAAATCTCAAAACTACAAAAAGGATTACCCCCACCCTACCGTCCAGTTCCAGAATTGAACAAAGCAAGAAGGTATACATAAGGAAGAATAGAAGATTGGACAAACAGAAGTAAAAGCAACCCCTTCACTCCTGAACAACAGAATTAAAGAAGACATAGGGGGACAAAAAGGAAAAAGTGGGGAGGAAAATCTACACAAATGAAGAAAAACCAAAAGAAGAATATAGGTCTCACACAGACCCCTAGGAGGTCAGACACTGAGAAAACAGACTTTGGAATGCAAACAATGAAGAGCCCCCAGAATGACTGGTAACATATGACAAACCCAGACATCAAGACGTTAATAGAGAGAATAAAAAGAATTGAGGAAAGATAAGAAGAAAATAGGAAGGAACTGATAACTGAAATAACAGCAGTAATGAATACTGTGACTGAAATAAATAACAAACTAATAAGCATGGAAAGAGAATTATCCAAGCAGAAGAAAGATTCTCAGAGCTTGAAGACCAAAATACAGAACTAACGCAAACTGTCAAAAACATAGAAAAGAAGCCTGAAAAGAAAGAACAAAACCTTCAAAAGATGAACGATTACATCAAGAGACCCAACCTAAGAGTAACTGAACTTCCTAAAGCAGAAAGAGAGACAGAGACCACCCTGGAACAAACATTCCATGATATTATTCAAGAAAACTTAACTCATCTCATCAGTGATGCAAAAATTCAAACACAAGAGATTCAGAGAACCTCTGCAAGACAACAAATGAGAAGACCAACTCCCAGACACATAATAATTTCCCTAATCAAAGTAGGTATAAGAAAAAGTAAGTATAAAAAAAATCCTAAAGAAAAAGTTCCAAGAGAAAAAGTTCAGACTACCTACCAGGGAAGACCAAATGGAAGCAGATTTATCTACAGAAACACTTCAGGCTAGAGAGTTTGGAGCCCAATCTTCAAAGTTCTCAATGATAAAAATTTCAACCAAGAATAACCTACCCAGCCAAGCTGAGCTTCATCAGTGAGGGAGAATTAAAATCTTTCCTAGACATTCAATCCCTAAGAACTCATGCTGCCTCCACACCACCTCTATAAGAAACATTTAAGAAAGTATTAAACACAGAAGAAAAGGAGAAAAGAATGACAATGTTCTTCACAAGAGTACAGTAAAAAGATGGAAAACACACAAGAATCAACCCAAAATCAAAGGAAAGACAACAAACAAACAGGAACAACAACAATTCTATAAAAACCTCATGACAGGGATAAACACCCACATTTCAATAATTAGTCTGAATGTGAATGGACTAAATGCACCACTGAAAAGACACAGAATGGTGGACTGGATAAGAACCATAACCACATTATTTGCTGCATCCAGGAGACTCATCTCCCTACAAGGGATGCACACTGACTCAAAATTAAAGTATGGAAAACGAGTTTCCAGGTAAATGGATCATAAAAGAAGGCAGGAGTTTCAATCTTAATATCAGACAAGACAACTTTTAAGCTATCAAAAATTTGAAAAGATGCAAAAGGACACTGTATAATGATAAAAGGTTCAATCCATCAACAAGAAATATCTATCCTAAACATATATGCATCCAACACAGAAGCACCAACATTTATAAAGCAACTACTACATAAACTAAAAAAAGATATTGACTCTAACACTATTATATCAAGGGACTTGAATACCCTATTGACAGCCCTAGATTGATCATCGATTCAAAAAATCAACAAGTAGATCCAGAACCTAAACTTGACAGTCGACCAAATGGACTTAGTACATACCTACAGATTATTCCACCAACAATCACAGGATACACATTCTACTTATCACCACATGGAACATACTCCAAGATCAATCACATCCTTGGCCATAAATCAAGCATAAAAAATTCCATAATATTGAAATCTTGCCATGCACATTCTCAGACCACAGTGGAATAAAAATAAGTATCAGAACCCACAACATTTCCCCAAAACCCACAAAGACTTGCACACTAAACAACATGATGCTGAACAACTGGGTCAACATTAAAATCAATGAAGAAATTGAAAGATTCCTGGAAACAATTGAAAATGAAGAAACATCTCACCAAAACCTCTGGGATGCCATCAAATCATTTCTCAGAGGGGAATTTATATCTCTACAAGCACACATCAAGAAAATGGAAAGATCACAAGTGGAGAACCTAACAAATCACCTAAGGGAGCTGGAAAGAAAAGACCACTAATACCCCAACTTTAGCAGAAGAATTCAAATTACAAAAATAAGAGCCCAAATATGGGACACAGAAGACAAAAATATTATAAACAACATCAACAAAACAAAAAGCTGGTTCTTTGAAAGAATTAACAAGATTGATGGGCCCCTAGCTAGAATGACCAAGAAAGAGAGAAAAAGCCCAAATAAACACAATCAGAAAAAAAAAAGATCAAATCACAACTGACCCTGAAGAAATACAAAAGATTATCAGAGATTACTATGTACACCTACATGGAAACAAACTTGATAACCTAGATGAAATGGAGGACTGACATCACACAACCTCCCCAGATTAAAACAAGAAGACATTGAGACACTAAATAGACCAATAAACCCAGGAAATTGACTCTGACATATGAAAACTACCTACCAAAAAAAGCCCTGGACCAGATGGCTTTCCCCCAGAATTCTACAAAAAATACAAGGAAGAGCTGATACCATTCCTATTGAAAGATTTCCAGGCAATTGAGAAAGATTAAATTCTCCCCAAATCATTTTATGAAGTTAACATTACACTGATACCCAAACCAGGTAAAGATCCAACAAAGAAAGAAAACTATAGGCCAATGTCCCTTATCAACATAGAGGCAAAAATCCTCAACAAGATTCTAGCAAATTTGATTCAAAAACTCATCTCAAAAATCATCCACCATGACCAAGTAGGCTTCATCCCCAGGATGCAGGGCTGGTTCAACATTCACAAGACCATAAATGTCATTAAATACATCAACAGATGTAAAAATAAGAACCACATGATTATCTCATTAGATGAAGAAAAAGCTTTTGATAAAATCCAGCATCCTTCTTGACAAAAACCCTCAAACATCTAGGTATAGAAGGAAGATACCTCAAAATAGTAAGTGATGTCTATGACAAACCCACGGCTAACATATTGCTAAATGAACAGAAACTAGAATCATTTCCCCTGAAAACTGGAAAAAGACAAGGTTGCCCACTCTCATCCCTCTTGTTCAATATTGTGTTGGAAGTCCTAGCTCAGGCAATTAGACAGGAGAAGGAAATCAGGGGTATCCAAATAGGATAAAAGGAAGTCAAGTTATCCCTCTTTGGTGATGATATGAGTATATACCTTGAAAATCCAAGAGAATCTCTTAAAGACCTGCTTGCTCTATTAAAGGTCTTTGGCAAAGTCTCAGGGTACAAAATAAATATGCAAAAGACAATCACATTCCTATACACCAACAACAAGCAGGTAGGGACCCAAATAAAAAGCACAATCCCATTAATAATAACTACCAAAAAAATGAAATACCTCAGTATCTTCCTAACCAGAAGAGTGAAAGACCTTTACAATGGGAATTACAAAACACTGCTTAAAGAAATCCAAGAAGACACAAACAAATGGAAAAATATTCCATGCTCATGGATAGGAAGAATCAACATTGTTAAGATGTCAATCCTATGAAAGACGATCTACAAATTCAATGCAATACCCATTAAGTTACCATCATCATTCTTCTCAGACCTGGAAATGACAATACAGAAATTCATATGGATACATAAACAACCACAAATAGCCAAAACAATCTTTAGCAAGAGAAACGAAGCAGGAGGTATCACACTTCCAGACTTCAAACTTTACTATAAGGCTACAGTCACCAAAACAGCCTGGTATCCATACAAGAACAGGCAGAGAGAACAATGGAGCAGGATAGAGATTCTGGAAGCAAAGCCTCAATTCCTAACCAACTCATCTTTGATAAAGCCTCCAACAACAACCACTGGGGAGGGGAGAATCTATTCAGTAAATGGTGCTGGGCAAACTGGCTGACCACATGCAGAAGATTGAAACAGGACCCCTACCTATCACCATACACAAAAATTAACTCTAAATGGATCAAAGATCTAAATGTAAAACCTCAAATCTTAAGAATCTTAGAAAACGCAGGAGACACCATTGTGGAAATTGGAACTGGCAACCAATTCCTGATCAAAACCCCAAGTGCCCATGCCATAAGAGATAAGATAGACAAGTGGGACCTCATCAAACTGAAAAGCTTCTGCAAAGCAAAAGAAACCACCAAGAGAGTAGGGAGACAATCCACAGAATGGGAAAAAATATTTGCTAGCTGTTTATCTGACAAAGGCTTAACATCTAGGATTTACAAGGAACTCAAAGGTGCTGAAAGGAAAAAAACAAACAGCCCCTTTAAAAAGTGGGCAAAAGACATGAATAGACACTTCTCAAAAGAAGATATATAGGCAGCCAACAGACACACGCAAAAGTGCTCAGCCTCACTCATCATCAGAGAAATGCAAATCAAAACCACATTGAGATACCACCTAACCCCTGTAAGAATGGCCATCATTAATACAAAAAACGACAGATGCTGGGGAGGATGTGGAGAAAAAGGAATGCTTCTACACTGCTAGTGGGAATGCAAACTTGTACACCCTCTTTGGAAGACAGTGTGGCGATTTCTGAAGGAACTAGAAATTGACCTTCCATATGACCCAGCAATTCCCCTATTGGGAATATACCTGGAGGAACTCAAATCATTCTACAAAAAAGATACCTGCACATGTATGTTTGCTGCAGCTCTATTCACAATAGCAAAAACATGGAACCAAACGTGTTGCCCATTGAAGCTGGAATGGATAAAAAAATGTGGTACATATACACAATGGAATATTATGCAGCCATAAAGAAGGACAAATATATGGATTTTGCAGCAACGTGGATGGATTTGGAGTCGATCATACTCAGTGTTTTATCACAGAAACAAAGAAGAGAGTTCCATATGTTCTCACTCATAAACAGACCTTGAAAAATTATAATGCTATAAGAAAGCAACTGACAGTAGTGGGGGACTGTCAGGGAGGGAGGGGTGGGATAGACAATTTGAGGGAAATTGCTAGGGGAGGGAGGGGCATACCTCATCTGCATGATCAATGTTTGTATACCTAACCCTGAATTGTACCCCACATCTTTATAATAAATTTTTTTTAAAAAAATAGGGTTCCTGGTCCTATGAGAATCTAATGCTTCCACTGACCTGACAAAAGGAGTTCAAGCGGTAGTGTGAGTGATGGGGAGTGGCTGTAAATACAGATGAGGCTTCACTTGCTTGTTCACCCACCACTCACCTCCCGCTGTGAAGCCCAGTTCCTAACAAACCATGCACTGGTACTGGTGCAGTCTGTGGCCTGGGGATTGGGAAACCCTGCTCTAGCTAAACAAGTTAAAAACTGACTGGGCATTAATTAGTCTATGCATTATAATAGTCATCAAAAAAAGTTACAAGAAACAAAAACAGAGCTGTTGAGTACAGTCACAAAATTTTCTAGATTCTGCCTCACAAAACATTGATGAAAAAATTAATGGAGACACAAATAAATATAAAAACATTTAATGACCACGGATTGGAAAATTTGATATTTAATATTCTTACAATGTTCATACTACCCAAAGTCATGCAGAGATTCAACACAATTACTATCAAGGTTACACTGGCATTGTTTTTAAAGAAATAGAAAAAAAAACTCTAAAATTTATATGCAACCAGAAAAAACCACTATTAACCAAAGCAATTCTGACAAAGTAAAACAAGTTAGAGGCATTACACTTGCTGATTTCAAAATATATTACAAGGCTACAATAATTAAAAATAATATGGTACTGGCATAAAGACAGAAATATAGAACAATGAATAAGAATAGAATGCCCAGAAATAAATCCATACATATATGGTCAACTGATCATTGACAATAGTGACAAGAATATAATGGAAAAACATTATCAACAAATGCTATTGTAGAGACTGAATATCATCCATATGCAAAAGGATGAAATTGAACTCTTGTCTCACACCATGCAGAAAAATCAGCTCCAAAGTGGATTAAAAACTTAAATGTAAAACCTGAAATTATAAAACACCCAGAAGAAAACATAAGGAAAAAACTTCTTGACACTGAATTTGGCAATGATTTCATGGATATGACACCCAAATTACAGGCAATAGAAGCAAAAGCAGGCCAGTGGGATTATATCATATTGTATTATTAGCACAGAAAATGAAGCAATCAACACAGTGAAAAGGCAAACTTTGGAATAGGAGAAAAGACTTGCATACCACATTTCAGGTAGTTATCTTCTAAAATATATAAAAAACTCCCATAACTCAAAAAAAAAAAACAAACATGAAACTAACAACCTGATTTAAAAATCGACAAATGATATGAATACACAATTGTATTCACTGTATTTGTATGTTTTATACAAATGAACAACAGGTACATAAAAAGATATTCCAGTCACTAATAATCAGTGAAATGCAAATCAAAACAAGATATCACCAACCTGGGCATGGCACCTCACACTTATAATTCTAGTACTTTCGGAGGCCGAGGAAGGGAGACTGATTGATTCAAAGTGTTTAAGACCAGTCTAGATAACATAGTGAGACTTCATTTCTACAAAATAAAAAATAAAAAATTAGCCAGGCATGGTGGCACTTGCCTATAGTCCCAGCTACTTAGGAGGCTGAGGCTAGATCACTTGAGCCTAGGAGTTCAAGGTTTTGATGAGCAATGATCATGCCACTGCACTCCAGCCTGGGTGACAGAGTGAGACCCCAACCCAAAAATAAAATATAAAGAATATCACCTCACACTGGTTAGGATAGCTATTATCAAAACAACAATAACAAGTGTTGGTGAGGACAAGTGTAAAGACATTGGAACCCTGATATACTGTTGGTGTGAATGCAAATCGAAAATAGAACTATGATATGATAAGGCAAATTTCATTTCAGAGTATTTCTCTAAAAGAATTAGGATTTCAAAGAGATATTAGCACTCCTGTGTTCACTGTAGCACTGGGCACAACAGACAAGATGTGAAAAAATTAATTTAAATGTCCATCAATGAATGAATGGATAAGAAAAAGATGGTATATACACACAATGGAATATTATTCAGTCTTTAAAAAAAAGGAAATTCCACAATGTGTAACAACTTGGATAAACTTTGAGGACATTGTGCTAATTGAAATAAACCAGTCATAGAAAAACAAATCCAACATGATTCCACTTACATTAGTAGTCCAACTTATAAGTAGCAGAGAGCAGAAGAGTGGTATCCAGGGGGCAGTGAGAGGGAGCAGTAAGAAGCTGCTAATCAACAGATATAAAGTTTCAGCACTAAAAGAAGAGTAACTTTTAGAGGTTTTTTTGTTTTTTTTTTGAGTTGGAGTCTTACTCTGTCGTCCAGACTGGAGTGCAGTGGCCGCTCCTGGCCACCGCAGCCTCAACCTCAACGATCCTTCCACCTCAGCCTTCCAAGTAGCTGGAACTACAGGCGCGCGTTACCACACCCAGCTAATTTTTGATTTATTGTAGAGATGAGGTCTCGCCAAGTTGCCCAGGCAGGTCTCGAACCCCGGGGCTCAGGCAATCCACTCACCTCAGCCTCCCAAGGTGTGGGATTACAGGCTGAGCCACCGAGCCCAGCTTAGAGATCTTCTTTATAACATTGTGCCTATAGTTAACAATTTGGAATTCCATACTTTAAAATCTGTTGAGTATAGACCTCATGTTAAGTGTTTTTATTACCATAAACTTATGATTTAATAAAACTCAACAAAACAATGGTGCAGTAATGAAGCCAAAATTAAAGACTGGTTTCCTAGCTGGGAACTTGACTTCATCTTCTATTAGATACTTTCACTGTGAGCACAGAGGGAGAGGAATATGGTTTCAAACTTGTCTTATTGTGAATTGAGCCTAAAACAGAGCCTAGAGAGTTTCATATTTGTGAATTTAACTAAATCCTTGATGTTAACTGTCTTCTAATAATTTGCTTTTTTCTTCTCGAAGCACAGGGAATATTTATAAAAGTTTTCATTGCACAAGGGATTCAAAATATAGACAACCTGGAACCTACTCTTGAGGAAATTACAAATGAAATGAAGAAATTGGTTTGACCAATTAAGAATAATATGAAAGCAATTGCATAAAGTTGCCAACTGTATACACAAATATACTGGGGAAAAACAAGTATTAGAAAGATCAGAAAGGGAACTAGAAGAAAACACTTTATGTAGGCAGAATCATAAGAAAACAAAGAGGTTGGGCTAGAGACAAGACTTGGAGCTCACCCCAGCTAAGGTATACAGAACCATTAATCCCAAATCCTATTGCTGTCTGCTTTTAAGGCTCTTTCAAAAAACTGGGGAATACCTAATAATTTATGGACATCTAATAAGTGTAATTAGAAAATTAGCAAAAATTAATGAAACTAAAGATCCAGGCATTGTCACTTATAGACTTGTGAAACAACGTGATTTCAGGAAGAGTTCATGTTCTGTGACTTGCTTTGCTGGCTCAGGGAAATTTTTCTGAATGTCTAATTCTATACTTTGTTGCCAGGACGCCCACCAGTTTGCAGTGGGCTTGGTTTATGCTATGCAACAGATAAAAATGAACTCGAAATTCTGCAGGAGCCATTTTTAATACTGAAATTGTATATGTCGTGATAGATTAAAAGTAGCAGGGATATTTGCCTCAGTTTTTCAGTTTTTGCAAAACAGGCCAATTAAAGAAATCAAATAGCAAGATATTCATGGAGGAACAGAAAGATTTGGAGCACAGATTTCTAAGGACTCAAAGTATGAAATCAGGCAAATGACTCATCATTTCAAGGTTTTAATAGAACAATTACAAACTGAAGAAATCTGCATAATCTGAAGCACCTTACAGAAGGTATCTGGACCTGTCATCTAGGAACAAAGGCTTAAAACAAATGTCAAATAACTGGCAGGCAAACTGGAAGTTGCCAGGGCATCTTTCACCACTCAAAAAGAGACAGTTGTTGGGTACTTGCCCTTTGCTAAAGAACTAGAAACATGCTTTTTTCCTTTCTATCCCAGTCACCCACGCCCAGTCACATGTTAAACCTCCTTCACTGTCATAAAAAATTGCATTTTCCTTGAAATCACTAATTCAGACATCCCACTCTGTGACACAACTTCCTGTCTTCCAGTTGACTTGCTCACATAGCTTGGCTGAAACAGGTCTTCTATTTCATCAAGACCTCTTCTCCATTTTCTCTGTGTTGCTCACTCCCCTCCTGCTTCACTTTGCCCCTATTCAGATTATATCTGATGGCTCATCATCCCATCAAACTTTTACAAATGCTACAAATGCTTTTCCTTTACTTCTTTCACACTGCCAGCAAACACCAACACTGGATGAACCATACCACCCCCATAATCTGTGGCTACAACTTTAAAGTTTAGATTTAATAGAGAAAATTCCAGAACCAGGAAAATAGGGCATTACTTAAGCATTTATGACAAAGTATCAATTTGGCACTGAACACTTTGAAAATCTTATTATATTTCTCTAGTCAATTTTTTCTGTTTCTGAAAGAACTAAATTTTATTTATAAATTTGTTCTTATAACCCACAAAACTTACCTTCCACCTGCTTGCCAATGATTTTGCCTCATATCTCACATAGAAAACAGCCCTTAGATAGGCATTACTCCACCTTCTTATATAAAATCTTCAAACGTACTTACATCTATGTTCATTTTCTTTCCCTTCCCTGTAATTATAATAGAAAAGTAGCTGTCATGCTAAAAAAGACCAGATTTTTTATGTGCTCTGGTTATCATTTCTTCCTGACTCTCTACATCTCCTTTATAAACAGTGTCCAAAGATGCTTTGTTATCTATTATCTAAAATGCAATTCTATTTATCCCACATTGTTTCTTGTTACTGATCTTGCTCTAATCTCAACAAAATCAAGCATCCTCAAATATCTGTCTATGCATTCACTCTGCTTCCTCATGTGCCCTTCACTTCCATGGTTTCAATCCTCATCACACCACTGAAACATCTCTTGCTTAAGTAGTCTCTATTGACTTTCATATTGCTAAGTCTAGTGGACACTTTCCAGTTTTCAACTTATTTGACCTTTCAACATTGATATTTGACTAGCTTGACCACTCTATATTTGAAATTCCCTAGATTTCCTTACAGTTTACTGGAGGCTTCTTCTCAGGTTCTGTATTCTGTTTTCACAATTTCTATTCTGAACTTCAGATATTTACAGAACTTTTATCTACTTACTTGGTATTTAAAAGTATACCTCATTTTATTGTGCTTTGCTTTACTGCATTTTGCAGATACTGTATTTTTTACAAACTTAAGGTTTGTGGGAACTCTGCATCAAGCAAGTGTATTGGCACCATTTTTCGAACAGCATGTGTTCATTTCATGTCTCTATGTCACATTTTTGTAATTATCACAATACTTCAAATTTTATCATTGTTATTTTATCTGTTTTGGTGGACTATGATCTTTGATGTTACTATTAGAATTGTTTTGAGGCACCACAAACCATACCCATATAAGACAGAAAACTTAACTTATAAATGTTGTACGTGCTCTGACTGTTCCACCCATCAACCATTTCCCCATTCCTCTCCTTGTCCTCAGACCTTCCTATTCCCTAAGACACAACAATATTGAAATTAGGCCAATTAATAATCCCACAGTAGCTTCTAAGTGTTCAAGTAAGAGTTGGCCATCTCTCACTTCAAATAAAAAGCTAGAAATGGAAGATTGATATTTGTCATTATAAAATACATTAAAGGATGAAACTCACAAGCCATAACACAATTACACAAAGAAGAAAGAGAAAGAAATCAAATGGCAACACAACTGAATTCCACCAATCCACAAAGACAGAGAGACAAAAAATAATCCACAAAAAAGCTAGATAACAATTAACATTATGATAAGAATAAAACCTCATATCAATATTAACCTTGGAAATAAATGATTGAATTATCCACTTAAAAGACATAAATTGTCAGAATGAACCTTTTTTTACAAAACATACATAAATTTCACTTTATTTAAAACATATGAAAGAGACAATTTCAAATCACACTAAACATCATAAATATAGAGCTTGCTTTGTTAAAAATCTACAGTATACATTCAAGTAAAGACTAAATTTCCAGTCAACTATATTTGAGACAAATTAAACATTTACAATAATCAGTTTCCTAAAAGTTCTATTTTTTAATAACTATAAGAGGAAACTCATTCTAGTGTTTTTTCTTTTTCTTTTTTTCTTTTTTTGCAAAGAAAGAAAAGTTTATTTAAAAGTAAATTAGAGAGAGAAAAAAGGGAGAGAGAAGATTGGCCACCCCAAAGTGGGGGGGGGCAAAGCCTCTAGTGTTTTTTCCATCCAAACATCTATACATTCCTTTATTCACAGAGACAGATGTTTCTGTTACTAAAAATACATATCCAGAACTTTTATATCCTTTTAAAAAGATTTAGCATTTCGGCTCTTTGGGGGAAGACAGGAAGTTCAAACAAACAACTCAGACCATCTTAAATTTTATAGAGATCATTGACTTTATGACACACCTTGTTTCAACTTAGATGTGAAATCTGATGAACATGTTAATGAAAACATTGCAATCCACATGTCTATGGAAAGTCATCTTTCTTGACGTGAAAGTTTGTGTAGCTCAAGGAGCATCCACCATAGCAGCCATTCTGTGAGCCAGGTCTTGACACCGTGCTCCACTTCTGATTGGTACATTCTCTTTCAACCTGATTTGGTTTGGTTTCTTCAGGAGTTATATTTAGTACATTGACTGACCTGTGTTCAGATACACAGGATCGTGGCTGGCAAAAGTCTGAAGTAGAAGGTGAAGCCAGAAGAGATTTAGTAAGTTTAGATGTACAAACTGGAGACCCACTGGACACACCGTCAGGCTTTTTCTGCCGTTGCCTCATATGCACTATAAGATTTTCCCGATCAGAACTTCCTGACAAAGCACTGAAAATGTTCACATTTTCTGAGTTCTGGTGGTCAAAGGTAGTCATATTTAAAAATGGTTGCTTTAACCAACTGTCTCTTTCTTCTTCAAATGCCTTTCTCTCCAATCCTAGGCGAATAGCAGCCTCTGTAAAGCTTCGTCTTTCTCTCTCAAAATTCCTTTTTTGCTCTTTAAAAAGGGACCATTCTTCTTTGAGGCATTCCTTTGCTTTCAACAAATAACACTCCTGTAATGGTGAAGTACCATCATCACATGCAGCATCAAGCTGCTGATGTAAAAGTTGTTGCTGAGTTTTAATCATTTCTTTACATTGCTGAATTTCTAACTCAAGTTTTTCGATTTCTTGTTCATGATCTTGTCGTGAAGTTACATCTTCATCATTAAAACCTTCTAAGTGTGCCTTTGAAACTTGGTTGTCAGGTTTTTCTACATGACTTTTCAAAATCCTCCACTGTTTTCTGATGCTGTTTGTGAGCTGCTCTCTCACAGTTTCATAGGAAAGGTCCCACATACTCTCTCTGCTCAGTTCCCCAGCATCTTCTTGAACATCAGAGATAACAGTTCCCATACTATCATCCGCTCTTTCTCTGGGTTTCTTATTTTGGGAAGAAAGAAGAAAAATCATTTCCTTTTTCATTTGCTGAAGAACCTTCTTAAGTTCAACATTTTCCATTAGGATTTGTTTCTGATGGTATTCATAATCATTCAAGAGAATTTTATACATTTCATCTTCATTCCTGGCTTCCATTTTACCGGTCTTCCAGAAGCCTCTCTTGCCATCAGCTCTCCCCACATAATTCAAAACGTCCATGGCTATATTTTTATCTTTCTTGTTCATAACAAGCTGATGCAGACGCTCCTTCAGTTTATTATATTCATGCTCTTTTCTCTTCATATCATGATTATACTGAGTAGCCTGACTGACAATTATGTTTTGCAATTTTTGTAGCTCGTCTTTCTCATTTTTCAGAAGCTGATGCAAACTCCTGTTTTTGCCTTGCAATTGTCTGTCTCTTTCCTGAAGCCCAATCATTTCCCTCCTGGAGATTTCCAGTTGTTCCTTTATTTTTGTGCAGCAGTTCTGTAGATGGTCCATGTCACTTCCTAGTTTCAAATTCTGTGTATCCACGTTTTCCTGAGCTAGAAGGTACAAGTAGCTCATAAATACAATTTAAAACAGCTACTATATTTAATTATCTCTTTGCCTCTTTACCTTTGGCTTCTTCATATAATAAAGGAAAACCAAAAGCCATAAATTCCTAATCAAGGTATGAAATACTTTGTCCAGTATTCTCTTCTTTGCAGAAGGCACTGAAAAAACTGTGCACATTTTTTGATAAAGGTATTGAAGAACATAGCACTTGCTGTGAGTATAAGCTTGATCAAGACCTCTTTGTTTCTGAGGTATATTGAGAGATAGTTTTGCTTTCTGAAGACAGGCCTGGATCTGTAAGTCATCCAATCTCCCATAATAATCTCTAAACCAGGATACCTGAGGAGCCAGTTGAGTCTAGCTGCTGTCACTCTTCTTTGTAGGCATCTCCTCGCACATCCTCTTCCTCCTCTAGGCACCGCCGGGTCAGGGGGTCGCCCACGCCCTGCAACAGCCCCATCAGCCTTGGAATCTCCCTCTGCCAAGCAGGATGCAGAGCCAGGTGCTGGTGCTAACCTCTGTGACGGCGCTAACCTCTGTGACGCCGCTACCAGGTCCCCGGCCCCGCCCACCGCCCTGCCCGGTGCGTCACAATCCCTGCTGTAGGGCTAGGCTGCTCATCGTCACACCCCCGGTTCAGAATAAATATTTTTAAAACATGAATTATATGCTATTTAAAATCAAATCACCTTACTAGTAAAGACAATTATAGATTGAAGGTAAAGGAGTAGAAAAAGATATTGTATGCAAATCGAAACCAAAGGTGAGCAGGAGTAGCTATACTTATATAAGATAAAATAGACCTTATTTTACTTTATTATTTATGTATTTATTTTTAGATTCAGGGGGGTACATGGGCAGGCTGGTTACATGGGCATATTGCATGACAGTGAGGTTTGGGGTTTTTTTGGGGGGGGATGGAGTCAAAATCTCACTCTGTGGCCCAAGCAGAAGGGCAGTGGCATGCTCACGGCCACCCCAACGTCTACCTGCTGGGTTCAGGCGATCCTTCAGCCTCAGCCTTCCAAGTACCTGGCACTACAGGCGTGGGCTACCATGCTCGGCTAATTTTTTGATTTATTGTAGAGACGTCTGGACAAGTGGCCCAGGCTGGTCTCAGACAATCCTCTCCACTTGACCTCCCAAAGTGCTGGGATTACAGGTTTAAGCCACCACGCCCGGCTGAGGCTTGGTTTTTTATTGAACTTGTCTCCTAAATAGTGAGCATAGCAACCAAAAGGAAGTTTTATAGCACCTGCCCTCTTCCCTCCCTCCCCTCGGGTAAAATGAAGCCCCAACTTTACTTTTTGTCCTTTGTACTTTGGCTATTTGGGCTTTTCTTTTTGTTTCCTTAAGAATTTTAGATTTTTTTTTCTTTCTGATTCTTTGAAAAATGACGTTGGTAATTTGATAGGGATTATGTTGAATCTGTAGATTGTTTTGAGTAATATGGATATTTTAATGACATTGATTCTTCCAATCCATGAATATAGAGTGTTTTTCCATTTGTTTGTGTCATTGTTTCTTTCAAGAGTATTTTGTAGTTCACATTGCAGAGGTCTTTCACCTCCTTGGATAGATGTATTCCCAAGTATATTGTGTGTGGGGGGAGCGTGTGTGTGTGTGTGTGTGTGTGTGTGTGTGTGTGTGTGTGTGTGTGTGTGTGTGACAGAGAGAGAGAGAGAGAGAGTTTGTGTATCTATTGTAAATGGAATTACATTCTTGATTTGGCTTTCAGCCTGAACCTTGTTGGTATACTAGTAATTTTTGGACACTGATTTTGTATCCTGCAATTTTACTAGGTCACTTATCAAGTCTAGGAGTCTTTTAGCAGAATCTTTAGGGTTTTCTAGAAAATAGAATCATATCATCTGTGAAATGTGGCAATTTGACTTTCTCCCTTCCTATTTGGATACCTTTTTATTTATTTATCTTGCCTGATTGCTCTGGCTAGGACTTCTAGTACTATGTTAAATAGGAGTAGTGAGAGTGGACATCTTTGTCTTATTCCAGTTCTTATGGAGAATGCTTCCAACTTTTGCCCATTCAACTATGAAGTTGGTTGTGGGTCTCTCACAAATGGCTTTGACTTCAGTTTAGGAAGAAGTTCTACTGTGAGTAAGATACTACCAAACAATGCCGCATGCTACAGAGAAATCATCTGTGAAAAAAGAGTCAATCAATGCAGCAAATTCTATTTTTATCTTAAGAAATTGCCAAAGCCACTCCAAGCTTCAACAACCACCAACACTGAGGCAAGAATTTCCACCAGAAAAAAATTAAAACTGCTAAAGGCTCAGGTGATATTTAGTGTTTTTAGCAACAAAGTGTTTTTAATAAAGGTAAATACTTTTGTTTAGACATAAAGCTTTTCAGTGTTAAGAAAAGAATGTATCCAATCATCTCAATTATTAAATACAGTGTATACCTTTAAAAATTTTGGCCAATTCAATGAGACATAATAAAAGACACAAAAGTTTTAATCGTTGGAAAATGGGAGATACAATTCTCAGTATTTGTTCACTGCCTACCTAGAAAAACAGTGAGACTCCACTAAAAATGTAATCGAACTCTTAAGATGGTTTAATAAGGTGGCTTCAAATTAAATATATGAATTAATTTTTTCTATCAGAAATAACTAGATAGAAAGTCAGCTATAAAATACAATTATTTCAAGTAGCAAGAGAAAACATGTTGCAATTAGGTATAAATAACTTCAAGTCACAGATGTCAAAACAAATGTGACTCTGTCTGGTTCTCTCCTCTGAAACTAGCTAAAAACAATGAAGAGAATAAAGGATTTTTTTAAACTACATCCTCAATGAAACTAAAAAAGCCAACACAATTGCAAGTCACAATCTATGAATAAGGATGTTCAATGCAGAGAAAATTTGTCCTAGTTAAATGAGGAAACCAAGAGCAGATCTTTAGTCTCAGCAGACTTTTGGTAACTTAGAAGGGGATACATGTTCTTAGGGGCTATTTCAATAGTTTCTTAGAGATTTATCCTGAGCTTCCTTAAAACTATAGAATACCAAAGGAATAAGGGCTAAATGAGGAAATATACACACATGTAATCCATCAAAGGATGAGGTGGAGGAGACGGTCATTGGCAGTCAGGTCTGCAATAGAATTATAAAAAAAAAACAACCCTGAAACATACAGGCTTCATTGCTAAACAGTCAGTCTTCTAATGGTTTTCAACTAGATGTTGTGCAGCCCACCACCCTCCAGAACAAGTCTTCTCTACTTCAGCACTATTGATATTTTGGACCACATAATTCCTTGTTTTGGGAACCTACTTACAAATTGCAGAATGTTTAGCAGCATTCCTGGCTTCTTCAGTTGTGACCACCTAAAATATAGTGACAAATGCCCTTGTATTACTCAGAGTTCTCCAGAGAGATAGAATCAATAGAATATAGATATAGATATAGATATAAATCTACATCTATAGGGGCTATATCTATAATCTATATATCTATATATTTATCTCTCCATATATAATATCTGTATAGTCTCAGACATAAATAAAAGAAGACAAAAGAGAAAATGAGAACAACAACAACAATGTAAAAGGAGTAATAGTGAGCATTAAATCTGCTTGAATATAAAATTAAAAATACCAGACACAGTGGTTCATGCCCATAATCCCAGCACATTGGCAGGCTGAGGTAAGAGGATTGCTTGAGCCCAGGAGTTCAAGGCCAGCTTGGGCAACATAGCAAGACCTGTCTCTACAAAAAACATTAAAAAGCTCGTCAGAAGAGGAATTGGTTGTCAGTTCCAATTTCTCTAAGGGTGTCTCCTGCATTTTCTAAGATTCTTATAATTTGAGGTTTTATGTAATTCCTACTCAGAAACCTAAAGGCCAATACCTTAAGAAATAAGATAGACACGTGGGACTTCATAAACTAAAAAGATCAAAAGAAACCATCAAGAGAGCAGGGAGACAGCCCACAGAATGGGAAAAAATATTTCCCAACTGTATATCTGACAATGCCTAACATCTAGGATCTACAAGGAACTCAAACACGCCAAAAGGAAAAAAAAACAAACAGTCCCATAAGAAGTGGGCAAAAGACATGAATAGACACTTCTCAAAAGAAGATATATGGGCAGCCAACAGACACATGCAAAAGTGCTCAGCCTCACTCATTCTCAGAGAAATGCAAATCAAAACCAAGTTGAGATACCACCTAACCCCAGTAAGAATGGCTATCATTAATAAAACAAAGGGCAACAGATGCTGGTGAGAATGCAGAGAAAAAGGAAATCTTCCACACTGCTGATGGGAATGCAAACTAGTGCAACCTCTCTGGAAGGCAATGTGGCAATTTCTGAAACAACTAAAAATTGACCTTCCATATGACCCAGCAATTCCCCTATTGGAAATATACCCGGAGGAACTCAAATCATTCTACAAAAAAGATACCTGCACATGTATGCTTGTTGTAGCTCTCTTCACAATAGCAAAAACATGGAACCAACCGTGTTGCCCATCGAAACTGGACTGGATAAAAAAAATGTGGTACATATACACAATGGAATATTATGCAGTCATAAAGAAGGACAAACATATGCACTTCACAGCAACTTGGATAGATTTGGAATCGATCATACACAGTGATCTCTCACAGAAAGAAAGAACAGAGTACCATATGTTCTCATTCATAAGTGGACCTTGAACAATTAAAATACTATAGAAAGGGATTGGCAGTAATGGAAAACTGTCAGGGGAGGAGATGGGATTGGCAGTTGAGGGAAACTGCTAGGGGAGGGAGGGGCATACCTCATCAACAAAGGTACCTGCATAATCAATGTTTGTATACTTAACCCTGAATTGTGCCCCACATCTTTATAATAAAAAAACTTTTTTTAAACTTTGAGCAATATATTTAACAAGAATTTGGTATAATTGACATATATAAATCTCACACAAATCAGTCAGAATACATGAAGTCTTTTCAAGCTTGAAAGGGTTATATACAAAGAGTGACTGTGACCACATTGAACTTATCTCAAGAAGTACCAAAAACACATATACAGAACAGAATCTATGGCAACAATGCAGTGGAAATTTAAAGCAATAAAACAAGAGAGACAAGTTGCATCCATGATTTGAAAATAAGTCACTATACAAAAAATTATATATGTTTATATATGATTTTATTTTTAAATATATACAATGGATAAAATATATATAAATATAAAATTTTAGACTAAGAATATTTTTATATATATATAAATGGATGAATCAAAAAAGACATTAAAATGGAAATTTGAAAAGAGTAAAACTGAAAAACAACAAAAGCACTATAACTCATAACTCAGGATATTCAGCTAAGACAGTATGTAACCAATAAATGTACAGCCTGATATGCAGGCATTAGAAAAGAACACATATGTAAAATTATAAAAACTATTAAAAAGAAGAAGAAATGTAAAGAAGTTAGAAAAAATAAAATAATAACAATCTAGAGAAAATTAATGAAATAGAAAATAAACAATACAAAGTATTAACAAATCAAAGACTATGGAAAGATTAGTAAAAGATAAAAACAACATTGTAATTATGGTTACCAAAAAGAAAGAGACAAAGGAAAACCATGTTAACAAGAAAATAAATGAAAAGACTTAACTAGAGGTACACTGAAGACTAAAAAATTCATGCACTTAAACTATGACTAACTTAAGAGAGAAATTTGAAAACACAAAAAATGAATTTTCTGAAAACAAATTAATCATAACCAACTTAAGAAGTAATAAAAAACTTGAATGCATCTGTACAACCAATAAAGCAGTAGAATAAAAGTTTTGAAATCTACACACAAAATCACCATGTTCAGACAATTTCACAGACAATTTATATCTAAATTTCACAGACAAATATTTCCTTTCTCATGTGTTTAAAAAAAACTGATAAGCTTTACATATACAAATTGTTTTAGAGCAGTGTTTTTCAAACCTGGTGTCACATTATAATTGTCTGGGGAGTGAAATGAGCTAGATATTTGTGCTCTCTTAACATTTATATGTTGAAACCTAGCCCTCAGTGTTAATAGTTTCTGGGACATTTGACAGATGATTAGGTCATAAGTTCTGAACCCTCATGAATGTAATACTGTCCTTAAAAAAGGAACCCAGTTAGCGTTCTGCTTTTCACCCTGAAAGTATACAACCAGAAGTCAGGAGTTCACAACTATACAGGACCCTCACCAGACCTGACTATGCTGACACCCTGAGCTTGGACTTCTAGCTTTCAGAACTGTGAGAAATAAATTTCTATTGTTTATGAGGCACTCAGTCTATGGTACTTTGTTGTGGCAGCCTGAATTGACTAAAGTAAAAAGCATTTAAAAATATTGACACCGGTTGGAGGCGGTGGCACATGCCTATAATTCCCAGCACTTTGGGAGGCCAAGGTGAGAGGATTGCCTGAGCCCATGGGTTCAAGACCAGGCTGGGCAACTTGGTGAGACTTGATCTCTAAAATAAATTTAAAAGTTAGCCAAGTGTGGTGGCTCACGCTGGTGGTCCCAACTACTTGGAAGGCTGAGGCAGAAGGATCACCAGAGCCCAGCAGTTCGAGGCTATGGTGGCCATAAGCACGCCACTACACTCCAGCCTGGGCAACAAAATAAGACTCCAACTCCAAAAAAAAAAAAATTGACACCTAGATCTAACTCTAGAGATTCTGATTTATTTGACTTTATTGGGCTGGGGACACCCTAAGCAAACCTAATATGCATCAGAGAAACACTGAACCAGTGAATTCTTTTTATTTTTTTATTTTATGGGAGCAGTCATTTTTTTAAAAAAATTTTAAGTCGGGCTCGGTGGCTCAGCCTGTAATCCCAGCGCTTTGGGAGGCTGAGGTGAGTGGATTGCCTGAACCCGCGGGTTCAAGACCCGCCTGGGCAACTTGGCGGAACCTCATCTCTACAATAAATCAAAATATTAGCCGGGCGTGGTAGCACGCACCTGTAGTTCCAGCTACTTGGAAGGCTGAAGCGGAAGGATCGCCGGAGCCCAGCAGGTCGAGGCTGCGGTGGCCGGGAGCGGCCACTACACTCCATCCAGTCTGGGTGACAGAGTGAGACTCCAAATCAAAAAAAAAATTAAATCAAGTAAAGCCCCCAAGTTATTTTTTGAGGCAAATATATACCTGATACAAAATCTCAACTTAGATACTACAAGAAAAAAAAATAGCATAGGGTAATATCATTTATGATACAGATGCAAAAATTTTAAATAACATATTAGGAAACCAAATCAAGCATGCAATAAAAAATGCATAATGACAATGTGTAGCTTCACTCAGAAATGCAAAGTCCATTTAATATTAAAAGTGTATTACTATAAATAATAATTTTAACAGATTGAGAGGAAGTAGCAAATAATAATGTGAACACAGAAATTTCTATAGAAATTCCAAAGCCTACTGATGAGTGAAACAACTTTTAGCTCACTACAAACTTGAAATTTTCCTTAACCTAATGAAAAGCTACCAATCTCAAACCATTAGCAGATGTCTTACTTATTGGTAAAATATTCAGAATACAATATTTCTTTTAAAGTCCAGAAAATGACAATGTGACCACTATTGCTGCTTCTATTAAGCACATAGTAGAAGTCCCAATTGGTAAAAAAAAGAAAGAAAGAAAGAAAGAAAGAAAGAAAGAAAGAAAGAAGGAAGGAAGGAAGGAAGGAAGGAAGGAAGGAAGGAAGGAAGGAAGGAAGGAAAAGAAAGAAAGAAGGAAGGAAGGAAGGAAGGAAGGAAGGAAGGAAGGAAGGAAGGAAAGGAAAGAAGGAAGGAAGAAAGAAAGAAGGAAGGAAGAAAGAAAGAAAGAAAGAAAGAAAAAAGGGAAAATAAATTAAAGATCTACAAGGGGGGAACCCCCCAAAACAGAATTTACATATACAAAAATGTATATTTATTCTTGCATGTTTAAATTACAGTCACCTTCAAAGTACTCTCTGTTTGATGCAATACACCTGATTGAGATGCTTTTTCCACTGTTCAAAACAATTTTTGAACTCGTCAATTTTGATGCCTTTTAGTGCTTCTGCCATTTTTTTTTCCCCTATTCCACATTGGCAAAATATTTCCCTTTGAGGACCTGTTTCATCTAAGGAAACAACAACAACAAAAATTCTTGAATTAGGATAGTTGAATAGGGAGGTTGGGCATGGGGATCATTCTGGTTTTGATCAAAAACTGCTGAACACTCAGTGCAGAGTGGGCAGATGCACTCATAAGTCAACCATCAAGAAATGGGCAAACGCATTGAAAGAATCTCCACAAAAAGTTCACTGAAACGAATGCAGCCTCTCACAACAATGCTAGCTTGTACACTGATGCAAATGGATTCCTGGAACACATACCTAGCAGGGGAAGCCTGTAATACAAGGGTCCCATCCTCCAAAAAGAAATCGGGTTTTTTTTGTCCTCTCATACAGACTATAAACATGAAGAACCACATTGCTATAATTCACAGATATAATGACATAAAAGACAACCTATATAGAGAATTGTACCATCCTTGGTAATATAAAATTTTTTTGAAAGTTCACAGTTGTTCCCAAGTTAATCTATAAATTTAAGGGTATTTCAATAAAAATTCTAAAAAGACATTTCACAGAAATTGACCAGATGACCCTTAAATTCATTTGAAAGTGACAAAGTTCTAAAAATAATCAAGAAAATGTCAAAGAATAATAATAAAGAAGAACTTGTCCTACCAGATTTCAAGAGTCCATAAACCTGTAGGAATTAACATAGTGGTTGTTAAGACAGGGATAAACAAATAAAGCAATGTGAGAGAGTAGAAAACCTAGAATAAAACTGATATTGACACGATGACTTGGTATATGACATAGTCATAGGTAGCATTACTACTTAACGTGGGAAGGATGCCCTTTTCAATAAATGATACTGTTTATCTGGACAAAGAAAACCCTACCCTATACCATACATAAAAATGCTTCCATGTTGAATCAAATACCTAAAGTTGATAATGCAAGTAAGAATATTTCTAGAACACGAAAAATATTTAATGTCATTAAATTAGTATACTATTTTTCGAACAAAATATGAAATAATACAAATCATAAAAGAAATTGTTAAATATTTGCCAACTTCACATCTGACAAAGACCTAACATCAAGGATCTACAAGGAACTCAAACATGCTGAAAAGAAAAAAACAAACAACCCCATTACAAAGTGGCCAAAAGGTATGAATAGACACTTCTCAAAGGAAGACATATGAGCAGCCAACAGATACATGAAAAAATATTCAGTCTCACTATTCATCAAGGAATTGCAAATTAAAACTACACTGAGATGCCACCAAACTCCAGTCAGAATGGTCATCATCAATAACTCAGAAAATAACAGATGCTGGAGAGGATGTGGTAAAAGGAGAACAATTGTACACTGTTGATGGGAGTGTAAACTAGTATAGCCTTTGTGGAAATCAGTGTGGCGATTTCTTAAAGTTCTAAAAATCAACCTTCCATATTATGCCGTAATCCCCCTACTGGCAATATATCCGGAAGAACTAAAATCACTCTATAAAAGAGATACCTGCACACGTATGGTTATCGCAGCATTGTTTACAATAGCAAGAACATGGTACCAACTGTGCTGCCCATCAAAAAAGGATTGGAAAAAATGTGGTACATCTACACAAGGGAATATTATGCAGCCATAAAGAAGAACAAAATCATGAACTTCACAGCAACCTGGATGGAATTAGAGTTCATAATACTGAGTGATCTCTCACAGAAACAAAAAGCTCAGTGCCACATGTTCTCACTCATAAGTGTACCTTGAACAGCTACCATAATACTATAAGAAAAGGATTCACAGTAGTGGGAAACTGCAGGGGTGGGGGGAGGCGGGATTGGCAGTAGTTGATATCTGCCTGGGGAAAGCAGGGTACAGCTCATCAAAAGGGGTACTTGCACAATGAATATTTGTATACCTAATCCTGAATTGTAGCCCACAATTTTAAAGTAAATATTAAAAGAGAAAAAAAAAGAAATAGTTGATAGATATGGCTACTTTAAAATTTGAAACTTGGGTATATCATAAAATACCATAAATTTTACCTATTATCATATACAAAAATTAACTCAAACTGGATCAGGGACTTAAATATGAAACCTCAATTTAAAAGAATCTTATAGGAAAATCTCATTCAAGAAAACGTTCCTCATTTGGCCAGAGACATGACTATACAAGCACAAGAGATTCAGAAAACTCTTACAAGATATCCTATGAGAAGACCAAACCCTAGACACATAGTAATTTGCCTACATAAATTAGGTATAAAAGAAAGAATTCTAAAGGCAGCAAGGGAAAAAGGTCAGACTAACTACCAAGGAAGACCAATCAGAATTGCTCCAAACTTATTTGCTGAAACACTACTGGCCAGAAGGGATTAGACCCTGATCTTTAATGGTCTCAAAAATAAACAATTTCAACAAAGAATTTCCTACACTGCCAAGCTAAGTTTCATCAGTGATGGATAATTAAAATCCTTCCCAGACATTCAATCTCTAAGAGGATATGCTGCCTCCAGACCATCTCTATAGGGGATGCTTAAAAAGGAGCTGTGTACAGAAGACAAAAGAAAGCCCAAACATATTCACAAGATCACAAACACAGAAGCAACAGAGAATGCAGCACACTCACAAAAATGAAAACACACACATATATTAAAACAAAAGCTGAAAGAAAACAAAAAACATTATAAGAGCCTTATGACAGGGACAAATTCTCACATTTCAATAATCAGCCCAAATTTGAATGGACTAAATGCACCACTTTGAAAAGACATAATGGCAAATTGGATAAAAAAGCACGACCCAACAATGTGCTGCCTCCCAGAAATATACCTCATGACAAAGGGCACTCACAGACTTAAAGTTAGAGAATGGAGAACAAACTTTCAGGTGACTGGGAATAAAACAAACAGGAATTGCAATTTTAATATCAGACAAAACAGCCTTCAAGCTATCAAAATTTTTAAACGATACATAAGGTCACTGCCATAACTGGAGACTTTAATACACCCACTAACAACCCTATATAGATCATTGACACAGAAGATCAGTAAGGAGATCCAGAATGTCAACTTGACACTTGATCAAACAGACTTAATAGACACCTACATAACACTCCACCCAACAACCTCAGAATATACATTCTACTGATCACCACATGGAGCATAGTCTGAGATCAATCACATCCTTGGTCATAAATCAAGCATAAACAAAATTCATAAGATTGAAATACTGTCCTGCACCTTCTCAGAACATAGTGGAATAAAAATAAATATCACCTCCAACAAGATCTCCCCAAAACACACAAAGAAATGGATACTAAACAGCATGATGATGAACAATTCCTGGGTCAACGCAGAAATCAAAAGAGATTAAAAGATTCTTGGAAACAAATGAAAACAAGAACACACCTTACCAAACCTCTGGGATGCCTTATAAACAGTACTAATTGGGGGATTTGTAGCTCTACATTCACACATAAAGCAAATAGAAAGATCACAAGTTAATAGCCTAACAAATCATCTAAGGGAGCTGGAAAGACAAGACCACCAAAACCCTAACTTCAGCAGAATAATACAGAACACCAAAGTAAAAGCCCAAATATGGGACATAGAATACAAAAAAATCATAGAAAAAAATCAACAAAACCAAAAGCTGGTTCTTTGAAAGGATAAACAAATTGATGGACACCCCTGCAACCAGATAGACCAAGAAAAAGACCAAATAAACACAATCAAAAATGCAAAAGGATCAAGTCACAACTGACCCTAAAGAAATACAAAAGATCATCAAAGTTTACTATGCACATGTGTATGGAAACAAAATCTAAAGTCTAAATTAAATGGAGGACTTCCTGACATCTCACAACCTCTCAAAGTTGAAACAGAAAGAAATTGAGACCCTAAATATACCAATAACAACCCAGGAAATTGACTTCATCATAAGAAAATTGCCTACAACAAAAAGCCCTGGACCAGAAGGTTTTCAAGTGAATTTCTACAAAACATACAAAGGAGGAGCTGATACCGATCCTATTGAAAGTATTCCAGGCAATCAAGAAAGACCAAACTTGCCCCAAATCATTTTATAAAGCTAACATCACACTGATACCCAAACTGGGTAGTGATTCAACAAAGAAAGAGAACTACAGGCCAATATCCCTGATAAACACAGATGAAAAAATACTCAACAAGATTCTAGCAAATTGGATCCAGCAGTACATTTCAAAAATCATCCACCATGACCAAGTAGGCTTCATGTCTGGGATGCAGGGCTGGTTCAACATCTGCAAGACCATAAATGTAATTAAACACATCAACAGATGAAAAAGCAATAACCACATGATTATATCATTAGACTCAGAAAAGCTTTCTACACAATCCAGCATCCCTTCTTGATAAAAAACATTTGAACACACCCTTCCTGATAAAAATGCTTGAACACTTAAACATGGTAGGAACATAACTCAAAATAGTAAGAACCATCTACAATAAACCCACAGTCAACATATTGCTAAATGGATAGCAATTAGGAGCATTTTCCCTGAAAACCTGAACAAACCAAGATTGCCCACTCTCACCCCTCTTGTTCAACATAGTGTTGGAAGTCCTAGCCAGAGAAATCAGAAAAGAGGAGATCACGAGTATCCAAATAGGAAAAGAGGAAGTTATGTTATCACATTTTGTCGGTGATATGAACTTTTACCTTGAAAACCCAAGAGAATCTGTCAAAAACCTCTTTGGACTGATAAAATACATTGGCAATCTCAGTGTACAAAATCAACGTGCAAAACACTGTCACATTTTTATGCATCAATAACAAACAGGCGGAGAAACAAATGAAAGCACAATTCTACTCATAATAGCCACACACACAAAAAGAAATACCTTGGCATCTTCCTACCCACAGAAATGAAAGAACTTTACAGCAAAAACTACAAAACACTGCTCAAAAAAATAAAGGAAGACACAAACAAATGGGTAAATATTCCAGGCTTATGGATTGGAAGAACCAACATTGTTGAGATGTCCATCCAACCCAAGGCAAGCTACAGATTCAACTCAATACCTACTATATTACCAACATCATTCTTCTCAGACCTGGAAACTACAATACAGAAATTCATATGGAAACATAAATGACCATGAATAGCCAAAACAATCCTCAGCAAAAGAAACAAAGTGGTAGGTATCATACATCCAGACTTTGAATTTTATTATAAGGCTACAATAATCAAAACAGCCTGGTATTGGTACAAGAACAGCCATATAGACCAATGGAACAGGATAGTCTAGAAGCAAAACCTCAATTTTTCAAAAAACTCATTTTCAACAAAGTCCCCATCAACAGCCACTGGGGAGAGGAGAACCTATTCAGTAATGGTGATAATACTGGCTGACCACATGCAGAAGAATGAAAAAGGACCCTTACCTATCACCTTACACAAAAATCAACTCTAAATGAATCAGAGACCTAAACATAAAACTTCAACCTCTAAGAATCTTAGGTTCGAGACCCACCTGGGCAGCGAGACCTCATCTCTACAATAAATCAAAAAATCAGCCGGGTGTGGTAGCGCATGCCTATAATTCCGGCTACTCGGAAGGCTGAGGCAGAAGGATCACAGTAGCCCAGCAGGTCGAGGCTGTGGTGGCTGGGAGCGGCCGCTGCACTCCAGTCTGGGCGACAGAGTGAGACTCCAACTCAAAAAAAAAAAAAGAAAAAGAAAATGTAGGAGACATCCTTACAGAAATTGGAATAAACAACCAATTCTTGATCACAACTCCAAAGGCCCAAGCCATAACAGATAAGATAGACAAGTGGGATCTCATAAAATGGAAGAGCTTCCATGAAGAAAGAAAGAAAGAAAGAAAGAAAGGAAGGAAGGAAGGAAGGAAGGAAGGAAGGAAGGAAGGAAGGAAGGAAGGAAGGAAGGAAGGAAGGAAGGAAGGAAGGAAGGAAGGAAAGAAGGAAGGAAAGAAGAAAAGAAGAAAGGAGAGGAGAGGAGAGGAAAAGAAAAGAAAAGAGATTAGGGAGACAGCTCACAGAATAAGAAAAAAATATTTGCCCACTGTATATCTGATAAAGGCCTCACATCCAGGATCTACAAGGAACTCATATGTGCCAAAAGGAAAAGAAACAAACAACTCTATTAAAAAGTGGGCAAAACTTATTATTAGTTATGTCTCAAAAGAAGACATATGAGCAGACAACAGATACACGAAAAAAAAAGGCTCAGTCTCATCAAAGAAATGCAAATCAAAACCACACTGAGATCCCACACCTAACTCCAGTCGGGATGGCCATCACTAATACAAAGAAACAACAGATGCTGGAGAGGATGCAGAGAAAAGGGGACACTTCTACACTGTCGTCGGAGTATAAATTACTACAACTTCTATGGAAAACAGAGTGGCGATTTCTAAAAGATCTAAAAATCGACCTTCCATACAACCCAGTAATCCCCCTTCTGGGAATATACAGAGGAGGAACCCAAGTCATTCTACAAAAAACATACCTGTGCACACGTTTATTTCAGCACTATTCACAATAGCAGCAACATGGAACCAACCATGCTACCCATAGAAAGCAGACTGGATTAAAAAATGTGGCATGTATACACAATGGAATATTATGCAGTCATAAAAAAGGACAAAATTATAGGCTTCACAGCAACTTGGATGAATTTAAAGTCTATAATACTCATCAATCTATCACAGAAACAAAGAACTCAGTACCATATGTTCTCACTCATAAGTGGAACTTGTACATTTATCTTAATACTACATGAAAGGGATTGGCAGTAGAGGGTCACTGTCACATAATATTAATAAAGGTACCCGATCCCAATCCAGGCGAACTGAGGACCAATGGGTGACTCAAACTTCACCTGTATGATGACCACTTATGTACCTAACCCTGAGTTGTACCCCACATCTTTAAAATAATTTAAAAAAAAAAAACTTAAAAGAAAACTGAGGGAACACCCTTCTGGACAATAGCCTAGGCAATGAATTCATAGCCAAACCCTGAAAAGCATATGTAGCAAAAACTAAATTTGACAAATGAGACCTTATCAAGCTAAAAAGCTACTGCACAGCAAAATAAACCATCAAGAGAAGAAACAGAAAAGTCACAGAATGGGGAAAAAAAATCTTCAAATAATACATCCAGCAATGGCTTAACATCCAGACTGTATAAGAAATTTAAATGAATCAACAGAAAAAGAAAATAACTCCAATAAAAAGTAAGCAAAATATGTGAACAGACACTTCTCAAAGCAAGACATACAAGCAGCCAACAAACATATGGAAAAATCCTCAGCATCACTAATTTTCAGAGAAATGTAAATCAACACTACAATGAGATACCTTTCCACACTGGTCAGGATGGCTATTATTAAAAAGTCAAAAACAAAAGGTGCTGGCAAGGCTATGGAGAAAAGGTAACGTACACTCTTGGTAGGTATGTAAGCTAGTTCAACCTCCAAAGCAGTTTGGAGACTTCCCAGGTAACTAAAAATAGAGCTACCATCTACCCAGCAACCCCACTTCTGGAAATATACCCAAAGGAACACAAATTGTTCTACCAAAAAAGACACTTGTACACATATGTTTATTGCAGCACTATTCATAATAACAACATCATGGAACCAAACAAGATGCCCATCAAAGGTGGACTGGATAAAGGAAATGTGATACCTATATACGAAAGAATACTGTGCAGCCGTAAAGAACAAAATCATGCCCTTTGCAGCAACATGCATGCAGCTGGAGACCACCATTCTAAGTGAATTATCACAGAAACAAAAAACAATACCACATGTTCTCACTCATAAGTGATCACTAAATACTGAGCATACATGAGTACAAGGATGAGAACAACAGACACTGGGCACTGCTAAAGGAGGGAGGAAAGGATGATACAAGATACAAAGCCATCCATTGGGTGTCATGCTTACTACTGGGGAGGGGATGGAGGGTTCATCAGTATCTCAAACCTTGCCTTCATTCAATATACTTATGTAACAAATCCTCACATGTACACCATGATTCTAATAATAAGAACAAAATGAAATATTATAAATTTGAAAAACAAATTACATATTTTTAACAAATAAATGCTATATATATATATATATATATATATATATAACATACAAAGGATTTGGATCAAGAACATATAGATTTTTCCAAAGATTGTACTTTTTAAAAAGCAAACAGCACAATTAATTTAAAAAATGATATGAACAGGCAATTAACAGAGACAACTCCAAATCTGTACAATTATATATGATAAAGTAGTAAAACTGCATAGACTAGGAATATAGGTACCTATTTGGATAAATCTTTAAAGTATAATGCTGAGTGACAAAAGTCAGTTTTAAAAAATTGTATTTAGGTAAACTTTTGAAGCACACAAAGTAATGCTTCATAGTGCTTATAGTTATAAATGTATGCAGGGTGCATATAAAAATATGCAGATAATTTACACAAAGTCTAGCAGAATGCAGGGCAAAGATATAGAAGTGGGACTTTAGTTACAGTTGTAATTGTATTTGTTTACCAGAAAATTTTAATATGGTAAAATTTAAGCATCTGTTAAATCTAAGTGGTTGTTTCACAGGGATTTTTATATTAAGTTTGTATACTTCTCTTATGTTAGAAATATATTACAGTTGAAATTATATTAAAATTTCAGATTTAAAATGATTGTGAGAAATATAAGTGAACATCTGCTCATGGGAGAAGGGAAGATCTTTTAAATATAAAAGCAAAAAATAAATTACGGAATGAAGGCTGATAAATGTAACTATACAAAAATGTAAAAACTGTATAATAAAAACATATCAAAAATTTTAATTAAAAGCTGTAAAAAATATTTGTAATATGTATGTATAAGAGATAAGTATACCTGTAACTAGCACTGCTAATGTAAGTAAGGCACTCTCAAAATTTATTTGTTTATCAAGTGTTGAACAATAATAATAACAAAAATACCATAAGATTATGAGTATGCAGAGATAGCTGCACTTTTATTAACTGCTAGTGAGATTTTTAAATGGTGGACCTTTGTGGATAGCAATTGACAGTATTTAAAAAAGCATTAAAATTGTTCCTGCTAAAAATAGACATTAACATGATAAAAATGATGATCTCTAAGGAGTGAGATTACAGAAGTGATTTATAGTTTCAATTGTATACACTTCTTTTTTTTAGTACCTGGCTTGTATTACTTTTATAACTTAAAATTATAACTACTTTTTAATTTAAAATGCTTTTATAAAAAAAGAACTAGTTTTATCTTTTGGTCCCAAATTTACTTCTAAAGACATCATCTTAGGAATATTATTAGACATACACAAAACTTGATATATCAGATGATTTTTTTAAATTTTATAATACCAAAACATAGACATACCCTAAATATTGAATATTAGAAAAATAACTGATATATCGTGGTACAAAAACTGATGGAGTGATATGCTGATATCAAACATGTGTTTTGAAAATGCTTACTATATGACTGCAAAGAAAAAAAAATACCTCAACGATACTATTTAGTGTACAGTCAATTGAAAAAATGTAATTGGAAAGTTGTAACTTGAGAAGAGGACAAATACATTTTATTATAATAAATAAGGTCATGTTTATACTGGCAAAGAAGCAATTCATCTCCTATGAAGATACAATGAAAGATTTTGGCAGGAAAGGAATTCTCCCTATGTGCAATGTGATTTTTTGCTTGTTTATTTTGTTTTTGCCAAGAAAATAAAAATATCCAACAACAGACTGAAATCCAGGTTAGAGGATCACCCTGACATTATTCCTCCCCCATCCTCACTTCCAATTATAGAATTCACAGCTCCCACTCTTCCTATCAATCAGAAAGAACAGTTTTTTTCTAGCAGTTTAGCTGGAAACCAGCAGTATACAAGAAGGGAAGACAGAAGGGAGAGAAAGAGAAGGGAAGAAAAAGAGAATTGATATTGACCCAAGACTTGCCAATATCTGATGGAGAATAACAGAAGAAACAGGGGAAGCAGGGACTTCAGAAGAAGGAAAATAAGTTTATAGAAAATGGACAAAAAGCAAAAGAAAGTAGGGTAGCCTGAAGAAAAGAAAACAAGGCATCCCTCTTCACACAGCTAGAGAAAAAAACTCTCATGGGAAAATGTAAAAGTGTTGTCCACACACCATCAGTAAATAAGACAAGGGAGAAAAATTAAGGACTCACCAACCATTCTAAATGTAGTATCTACTACCACCATTCGGTACAGTTTAGATTAATCATCAGAGGACTTAAGCAAAGAGCAGCTTGAGGAGGGCTTAAGCAAAGAGCAGCTTGAGGAGGGCTTAAGCAAAGAGCAGCTTGAGGAAGATAATAATTGATATAAAGAGGGAAATAATCATCCCCACTCCCATAAGAGGGCAAGGAATGGTCTATGGTGCCTGGGGAAGATACACCAAAAAAGAAATCACTCAACCAGGAAATGTACTCTTCATCTCCTCTTCCTTAGAGAATATACAAAGACAAATCATAAAGGCCAAAAAGTAAGGAGGGTACCCTAGAGTATACATACACATAAATATACTTATTTCACATTTTAAGCATATATATATGTATGTGTGTATATATATATATATATATATATATATATATATATATATATGTATATATGTATATATATATAGAGAGAGAGAGAGAGAAAAGAGATGCCCTAAATATTTTTCTGCAATTTGAAATTATGGGTGATTTTAATTTTCTTATGCTGCACAGTAATCTATTAAAATTTAGTTGAATTTTTAATTCTTTTTGGTGATTCCTTTTTGTACTGCATTCCACAGTTAAAATTAGACCTTAGAATTAAGCTTATTGCCCTGGGGAAGGAAGAACCAAAAAATAACCCAGCATAGCAATAGTCAATTTTTTTACACTGGAGTTTCAGAATAATATTGTAAACTTCTTAGCTAGAATGAGAACCTGAAAATCAATGAAACTTTAGTTTGTTAGAGCGAGGCACTTGAGAGAGAAAAAGAATATTCTGGAATTCCAAAAACTTACCTTTGCATATCAAGAGCAAAAATTGGTGGACTCAAAACTTATATTATAAACTATCTAGTAGGGAAGAATTTGTAAGGAAATAGTTTTCTAGCCACAGCAAAGCAGAGGAGAATCCTTCTTATACTGAGGAACAAGTTGGGAGACGATTGAGAGACTCCAGCAAGAGACTACAAATGCTAGTGTGCAGCGATGCTTCCTGATCGTCTCCCCAGGTCAAAACTTATAGAAATGAAGGTGAGAATGCAAATATTTCAGATAAATATGAGAATTCTAAATGTGCCCCATTTTCCAGTTGCATTTTTTGGAGAAAGCTGACTCTAAGATTGCCTTGGGTGACCACGGAGAGGTTGTGGAGTAGAGATGGCAATTTAGGCAGTGAGAAATTGATACTTAGCCACTTCCCCTAAAATCTCCCTTGACTTCCAAGATATGTGTAGAAAATCTTTAAAGTTTCCAGATGTTTAAATGGAAGAAGAAAAATGGCTAAGAATTGAAAATAGTATGTTTGCCAGAAAGTTGTTATAGCACAGTGAAAGGAAACTGAATGGTAAAGGATGCAGATTGGACAATTAGATCCTGAAGTCAGCGAACTTGGTTGAATTACAGCAATTCTGTTCATCCATATAACAGTTGGTTTAAGATTAATTTCAGGCTCCCCCCCGCGAGCACGTGCGCACGCACGTGCCCCCCCCCACACATCTCACCTTCAAACCATTACTAGGCGTTGCCCATACCAAGTGTGTTATACAAGTAGGCACATTAGTAGACAAGCTGATAGCCAAGACCAGGGTAGACAAGCTCTAAACGTCTCATTGGAGGCCCAAAAGAATAGAAGGTTAGCACTCAGACTGAAAGGAAATTAGAAGAATCAAAAGAAAAGAAGGAGGAAGAGTTGAGTGGGGAGAATCATAAGGAATTGAGTTTAAAACCAGAAATACTTAAGGTATCTTATATAGTAGGATAAGGTTTACTGCAGAAAGTTGAAATACAGGTTAAAAGCTAGGAGTATTTTCATTACAGAGAAATAAAGAATGTCATACTCTTATACATATGAGTTTTCACTAGAAACTTTCTACTTGCTATATTTCCTTAAACTTGCTAGAAGTTTCCAAATGTGCCTCATATTTGCATTTATTTCTTTGTATCTAAACAAACCAAACAGTAAAATTAAGTTTTCAACATTTTCAAAGATTCAGATTAATGTGTGTTAATTTGTAAAGTTCTGGACTGGTAGAAGTCTGAATTCACATCTAGAGACACCATAAAAAAATGTGTCCTGCCGGGCTCGGTGGCTCAGCCTGTAATCCCACGCCTTTGGGAGGCTGAGGTGAGTGGATTGCATGAGCCCGCGGGTTCGAGACCCGCCTGGGCAGCGAGACCTCATCTCTACAATAAATCAAAAAATCAGCCGGGCATGGTAGCGCATGCCTGTAATTCCAGCTACTTGGAAGGCTGAGGAGGAAGGATCACCCAGCAGGTCGAGGTTGCGGTGGCCGGAAGCAGCTACTGCACTCCAGTCTGGGTGACAGAGTGAGACTCCAACTCAAAAAAAAAAAAAAAAATGTGTCCTGTATTAGAAAGCAAAGTACACTACAAGTTAGAAGCTAATTGGGACTTACTACATATATTTTAAATCAAAACACATCAAAATAGTTGGAAGCTGTTAAAGTCTTTAAGTTAGGATTTAGAGAATATTTGAAATGAAGTGAAAACTCTTCATTTCAAATAAAAGAGTAACATTTGATAAATATCTTGCTAAAGGAATAAACAAAGTGCTATGGGAGCATTAGTTCCTTTGAAAGGTTCATAAATCTCTTATAAGTTGAATCTGCAAACCCAAATATATAAAGTGATGACAGTGAACATTGATATTCCCTTTGCTTTGGCAAATCCCCATGATGGGCACTTAATCAAGACTGCTTCCTGCTGCCCTGGAATATATGTGGTGTCACTTTTTCCTGTCATTGTTGGATTCAATCCAAGGATTGCAAACTTGTAGTACTCTGACTGACCTGGCTCACAGACATGCTTGTTTTGGCCCATAATTTTATTTTTAAAATAGTTTAAACATCCATAGGTATATCATACACTCTCCAGATCACCATTGGATGCACTGTTCCCTTTCGAAAAATCAGCACCACTCAATGAGTTAACCTCTCTATGCCTTAGTTTTTTTAATTTCTAAAATGGGGATGGTGATAGTAGGATAGTGGTGATAATGAAATAAGATAAAACTTGTAAAGCATTTAATGTCCAACACATAGTAAGCACTGTGTGAAGATTTGTTAAATAAATATTGGCTTGTCTCCAACCTAATTGTGTTCTCTCTATGGCCCCTGTAAGCATGTGAGCTTATACTCCTGGTTTAATTTTATCCCCAAGAAAGATTTCACCCTAGTCTTTCATGTAAGCAATTTGGGTGGCCCTACATGGTATGGAATAAGAGATTCCAAAGAGTTATATTTCTACATATCTCCCTTATATGTACCAATAACCAAAGATTACCATCATCCTAAAAATCTGAGTTAATTAAACTCTGGAGGTACTAAGGACACAAAAGATATATTTTCTGTCCTTAAGGAGATTACTGCTCAATGAGAGAGACTGATATTGTACATGACAAAAAAGAGCAGTAAAAGATTACATACACTAAATACTACATGACTGAAGTCTGTTAGAAAAAGTAGTGATCACATAGGGATGGGATGGACCAGATAGGGTCTATAGAAGGTATGAAACTTAAGCTAATCCTTAAAGAAAGAGTAAGAGTAGATTGAGGAAGGCATTCTGAACAAGATCCATGTGAGCGAATATAAAGGCAAAAATATATCTGAAAGCTTGAGCAACTACACATAGATTTAATTTGAGCATGGGTTTGGTTATGTGTCAAAAATTATAGGAGACAAGGTTGGGCCAATAAATGAGAACTGTCTTGTGCAGGACACTGAATGCCAGATGAAGGGCTCTAGATTTTATCTTGAAGGCAGTAGGAAGCCAATTAAGATTTCAGAACTGGAAGAGGCTGGGAGGAAAGACTAATTTTTACTAAAAAAAATATTTTATGGGATGGGCTCGGTGGCTCAGCCTGTAATCCCATCACTTTGGGAAGCCTAGGTGAGTGGATTGCCTGAGACAACTAATTTGAAACCAGCCTGGGCAACTTGGCAAGACCTGATCTCTACAATAAATAAATTTAAAACACTAGCCTGGCATGGTAGCACATGCCTGCAGTTCTGGCTACTTGGAAGGCTGAGGTGCAAGCATTGCCAGAACCAAGCTGGTTGATGCTGGGGTGGCCATGAGCATGCCACTGCACTCCAGCCTGGGCTACAGAATGAGACTACAATTTTTAAAAATTGCAGTAGGCAGAGTATGCACAAAGCCAATGGATACGAGGGAAGTTATATACCTGAGAGGAAACATGAATTATCTGGGAGACTATAACAATACACAAGTCTGAAATTAAGTTGATCTAGGTCTGCATCAGGGTAGGACCATGAACCTAGACAAAAAAGGAGGCAAACCAATGACATTAGTAAGAAAATAAAGCACCTCAAATTTTGGCCCAATTAACTTGTACTCATCCATTAAAATGAAGAGTTAGTTCATCAAGACCTCTGTTTCCTATAGCTTTAGATGCATTTGTCCATAATGAAATACACCAAAAAGTTCTGTTAACATGTCTATTACTTTTTAATCTAAAAGCTCCTCTAGACAGCCCACTGCATGGGAAAAAATATTTACCAACTGTATATCTGACAAAGGCCTAATATCTAGGATCTACAAGGAACTCAAACGCATGGAAAGGAAAAAAACAACCCCATTAAAAAGTGGAAAAAGACTTCCGGCAAGATGGCGATGGGGCAAGCCGGTCTGTGAAAACCTCTGCAAAGGAGAATTGCAGTGGGTCTCTGACTCTCACCCTGGGGGCTACGGACCCAACATCGCAACCTGCTCTTCATACAGAGCTCAGCTGTTGCCACCGCTGGAGCATTGCAGTGGTCTGGACAGCCACTACAGCACAGACGCCGCTGCTGCAGCCGCCAAAGCTGCCGCAGCCACCACCACCGCCACCAGTAGCACGTCACACCACCTGGGCTGGAGGCGATCTACAACTTCAGTCCTTGAAGCCCCTTCAGGGAAGATCTGCTGGGATCGCTGCCACCTCTCCTGAGACCAAGATGTCCTGCCCTCCGTGAGTCTCCTGCCTGTGCCCTGAGGCAGGCATCCATCTCCAGTCTCGGCTGGTTCCTGTCCAGCCCCACCCCCTCTGGGGCAAGCAGCTGAGATAGCACCACCTGCAGGTGATTCAAGATAACAACACCAAAATGGGAGAAACAAGCTTGATAAAGACATAGGACAGAGTGGAGAACAGAGGGTAACCTAAACTGTCCTTCACAGCAGACCAGGGGCAACTGACCCTAACTGCAAACTAATTTACCAGCTTGAAAAGAAAACTAGAAATCAGACCTGAAAGAACATTGGACTTAAACGAAATGTCTCAGAGTGTGCTTCATTGATTCTGATAGTTTTATGACTTAATTCTACTCCTACTGTATTGTTCATTTTTTTCTTTTTTCCTCTTCCTTTTCTTCTCTTTTCTTCTCTCTGTAAACCATATCTTTGTATAGAGGAACAGCACACTAAGAAGGTGGTTGGATAGCTGGTATGTTAGCATCACTATATGTTTTATTTTTGTTTGTATGAGAGTTGGTTTGTCTGTAGCTGTGGTCTATTGTTTTTATCTGTTTCAGTATAGGCCTCTCTCTCTATTTGCTGGCACACTCATTTGTTTCCCCCCTTGCTCCTCTATCTCTCCACCCCCCTCTTCAACCCACTGTCTGCTCCATTCTCTCCCCTCTGCTAACCACATTTTATTTCAGGGAGTAAACCTACAGTCCCACTGCATGGACAGATTCCAAGGCAGTGGGAAGTGGGTTCCAGACTATTCACACACCTGTCAGCGAATACCAGGACCTGCAGATATATTTTGAATCACAGCTCCCCCCTTAAGTACAAATGAAGAAAGACCAAAAGAAGAATATAGATCTCACACAGACCCCTGGGAGATCAGACACGGAGAAAACAGATTCTGGAACACAAACAATGAAGAGCCCCTAGAATGACTGGTTACATGCAACAAACCCAGACATCAAGACATTAATGGAGAGAATTTTAAAAATTGAGGAGAGACAAGAGGAAAATAGGAAGGAGCTGATGTCAGAAATGACAGCAGGAAAGAATACTGTGATGGAAATCAATAATAGACTAATAAGCATGGAAAGCAGAATCAGCCAAGCTGAAGAAAGAATCTCAGAGCTCGAAGACCAAAACACAGAACTAACCCAAACTGTCAAAAGCATTGAAAAGAAGCTCAAAAAGACAGAACAAAACCTGCAAGAGATGAATGATCACTTCAAGAGACCAAACCTAAGAGTAATTGGGCTTCCTGAGGCAGAGAGAGAAACAGAAGTCACACTGGAACAAACATTTCATGAAATCATTCAAGAAAACTTCCCTCATCTCATCAAGGATGAAAAAATTCAAACACAAGAAATTCAGAGAACCCCTGCAAGACAACAAACGAGAAGACCAACTCCCAGACACATAATAATTCGCCTAAACAAAGTAGCTATGAAAGAAAAAATCCTAAAGGCAGCAAGAGAAAAAGACCAGACTACCTACCAGGGAAAATGAATTAGAATAGCAGCAGATTTATCCACAGAAACCCTTCAGGCTAGGAGAGCCTGGAGCCCTATCTTCAAAGTTCTAAAAGAGAAACCATTTCAATCAAGAATAACCTACCCAGCCAAACAAAGCTTCATTAGTGAGGGAGAATGGAAATCTTTTCCAGATATCCAATCCCTAAGAACCTACACTGCCACCAGACCACCTCTACAAGAAACACTTAAGAAAGTACTGAACACAGAAGAAAAAGAAAAAGAACAACAACATTCTTCACAAGAGTACAGGCAAAAGATTAAAAACACACGAATCAACTCCAAAACCCAAAGAAAGACAACAAACAAACAGGAACAACTCTGTAAGAACTTTATGGCAGGGATCAACTCTTGCATTTCAATCATTAGCCTAAATGTGAACGGACTAAGTGCACTACTGAAAAGACATAGAATGGCAAAATGGATAAAATATCATCAGGCAACAATCTATTGCCTTCAAGAGACTCACCTCACTAGAAAGGACACCCACAGACTCAAAGTAAGAGGATGGGAAACAAACTTTCAGGCGAACGGAATACAAAAAAAAGGAGGAGTAGCAATCTTAATTTCAGACAAAATACCCTTCAAGCTATTAAAAATCAAAAAAGATACACAAGGCCACTACATAATGATTAAAGGTTCAATCCATCAACAAGAAATATCTATCCTAAATATATATGCACCCAAATTAGGTGCGCCAACTTTCATAAAGCAACTTCTAGGAAAACTAAAAACTGGGGACTTTAATACCCAACTCACAACCCTAGACAGATCATCAGGACAAAAATCAGCAAGGAGATCCGGAAGCTCAATGTGACTTTGGACCAAATGGACTTAATTGATACCTACAGAACACTCCATTCAAAGACCACAGAATACACATTCTACTCATCACCACATAGAACATATTCTAAGATCGACCACATACTCGGCCATAAATCAAGCATAAGCAAATTTAAAAGGACCGAAATTCTACCATGTACCTTCTCAGATCACAGTGGAATAAAAATAAACATTGACACCAACAAAGTCCCCCCAAAACCCACAAAGACATGGACACTGAACAGCATGATGCTAAACAATTCCTGGGTCAATGATGAAATCAAAACAGAGATCAAAAGATACCTGGAAACAAATGAAAATGAAGAAACATCTTACCAAAATCTCTGGGATGCCCTGAAAGCTGTAGTAAGAGGGGAATTTATATCCCTACAAACACACATGAAGAAAATGGAAGGAAAAGAAATTCACAACCTAAAAAGCCACCTAAAGAAGCTGGAAAAGCAAGACCACAAAAACCCTAATTTCAGCAGAAGAATCCAGATCACCAAAATAAAAGCCCAAATCCAGGACATAGAAGACAAAAAGATAATACAAAAAATCAATGAAACAAAAAGCTGGTTCTTTGAAAGAATAAACAAGATCGATGGTCCCCTAGCTAGACTGACCAAGAAAAAAAGAGAAAAAAACCCAATAAGCACAATCAGAAACACAAAAGATGAAGTCACATCTGACCCTGAAGAAATAAAAAAGATCATTAGAGACTACTATGTACACTTGTATGGAAACAAACTTGAAAACCTTAAGGAAATGGAGGACTTTCTGACATCACACAACCAACCTAGGTTGGAACAAGAAGAAATTGAGACCCTAAATAGACCAATAACAATCAAGGAAATTGACTACATAATAAGAAAACTTCCTACAAAAAAAGCCCCGGTACAGATGGCTTTCCAGCAGAATTCTACAAGACGTTTAAGGTGGAGCTGATACCAATCCTACTGAAGGTATTCCCGGCGATTGAAAAAGATGGAACTCTCCCCAAATCATTTTACGAAGCCAACATCACATTGATACCCAAGCCAGGTAAAGATCCAACAAAGAAAGAGAACAACAGGCCAATATCTTTGATGCACATAGAATGCTAAAATTCTCAACAAGATCCTAGCAAACCGGATTCAGCAATACATCTCAAAAATCATCCACCATGACCAAGTAGGCTTCATTCCTGGGATGCAAGACTGGTTCAACATTCGTAAAACCATAAATATAATTAAATTAATCAACAGATGTCAAAACAATAAACACATGATCATATCATTAGATGCAGAAAAAGCTTTTGATAAAATCAAGCACCCCTTCTTGATAAAAAACCTTGAACATCTAGGCATAAGGGGAACATACCTCAAAATAGTAAAAGCCATCTACAAGAAACCCACAGCCAGCATACTCCTAAATGGACAAAAATTGGAACCATTTCCCCTGAAAACTGGAACAAGACAAGGATGCCCACTCTCACCCCTCCTGTTCAACATAGTATTGGAAGTCCTGGCTCGAGCAATCAGAGAAGAGGAGGCAATCAGGGAAATCCAAATAGGAAAAGAGGATGTCAAGTTATCTCTCTTTGCAGATGATATGATTGTGTACCTTGAAAACCCAAGAGAATCTGTCAAAAACCTCCTTACACTGATAAAGGCCTTTGGCAAAGTCTCAGGATACAAAATAAATGTACAAAAGACAATCACATTTCTCTACACCAATAATAAACAAACAGAAACCCAAATAAAAAACACAATTCCATTCACAACAGCCACAAAAAAAATGAAATACCTTGGCATCTTCCTAACCAGAGACGTGAAAGACCATTACAATGAAAATTACAAAACACTGCTCAAAGAAATCAAAGATGACACAAACAAGTGGAAAAATATCCCATGCTCATGGATCGGAAGGATCAACATTGTGAAGATGTCCATCTTACCTAAGGCAATCTACAAATTCAATGCAATGCGCATCAAATTACCAACAACATTCTTCTCAGACCTTGAAAAAACAACACAGGAATTCATATGGAAGCACAAATGTCCAAGAATAGCCAGAACAATCCTCAGCAAAAAAATCAAAGCAGTTGGTATCACATTATCAGACTTCAAACTTTACTATAAAGCTACAATCATCAAAACAGTTTGGTATTGGTACAGGAACAGGCATATAGACCAATGGAAAAGAATTGAGATTCCAGAAGCAAAACCTCAATTTCTCAACCAACTCATCTTCAACAAAGCCCCACCACCTACCACTGGGGAGAGGAGAACCTATTCAGTAAACGGTGCTGGGAAAACTGGCTGACCACATGCAGAAGATTGAAACAGGACCCCTATCTATCCCCATGCACAAAGGTTAACTCCAAATGGATCAGAGACCTAAATGTAAAACCTCAAAACATAAGAACCTTAGAAAAGGAAGGAAATACCCTCATGGAAATCGGAACTGGCATCCAATTCCTGAAAAAAACTCAAAGCCCACTGGTCATAAGAGAGAAGATAGACAAGTGGGACCTTATTAAACTGACAATCTTCGGCAAAGTCAAAGAAATCATCAAGAGAGCAGGGAGACAGCCTACAGACTGGGAAAAAGTATTTGCCAACTCCAGGTCTGACAAAGGCTTAACATCCTGGATCTACAAGGAACTCAAACGTGCTGAAAAGAAAAAACCAAACAACCCCATTATAAAATGGGCAAAAGATATGAACAGACACTTCACAAAAGAAGACATCTGAGCAGCCAACAAACACATGAAGAAATGCTCAACCTCTCTAATCATCAGGGAGATGCAAATCAAAACCACACTGAGATACCACCTAACTCCAGTCAGAATGGCAATTATCAACAACTCAAAAAATAAAAGCTGCTGGAGAGGGTGTGGCAAAAAGGGAACACTTCTACACTGTTGGTGGGAGTGTAAACTAGTGCAGCCTCTGTGGAAAGCAGTGTGGCGATTCCTAAAAGCTCTAAAATTCGACCTTCCATATGACCCCGCAGTCCCCCTACTGGGAATATTCCCTGAAGACCTCAAATCACTCTATAAAAAAGATACCTGCACACGTATGTTTATAGCAGCATTGTTCACAATAGCAAGAACCTGGAAACAACCATGCTGCCCATCTAAAGAAGACTGGATTAAAAAAATGTTGTACATATACATGATGGAATACTACGCAGCCATAAAAAAGAACAAAATCATGAATTTCACAGCAACCTGGATGGAACTAGAGTCTATAATACTGAGTGACCTCTCACAGAAACAAAGGTCTGAGTATCACATGTTCTCACTCATATAATGGACCTTGAACATCCAATGTAATACTATAAGAAAATGACTGACAGTACTGGGAAACTATGGGGGGGGATGAGATTAACAGTCGCAAATATCTGTCTGGGGATGGGAAACACCTCTTATCGACAGGGTGCCTGAATGAAATGTAATCGTACACCTAACCCTTAACTGTACCCCACAAAATCATAATAAAAAATTTTGATTGATAAAAAATAAAAATAAAATAAATAAAAATAAAAAGTGATAAAAGACACGAATAGACACTTCTCAAAAGAAGATACACGGGCAGCCAACAGACACATGACAAACTGCACAGCCTCACTCATCATCAGAGAAATGCAAATCATAACCATATTGAGATACCACCTAACCCCAGCAAGAATAGCCGTCATTAATAAAACAAACAATAACAAATGCTGGCGAGGATGTGGAGAAAAAGGAACACCTCTACACTGCTGGTGGGGATGCAGACTAGTACAACCTCTTTGGAAGACAGCGTGGCAATTTCTGAAAGAACTAGAAATTGGCCTTCCATATGACCCAGCAACTCCCCTATTGGGAACATACTCGGAAGAACTCAAATCATTCTACAAAAAAAGATACCTGCACATATATATTTGTTGCGGCTCTATTCACAATAGCAAAAACATGGAAACAACCGTGCTGCCCATTGAAGCTGGACTGGATTTTTTTTTTAAATGTAGTACATATACACAATGGAATATTATGCAGCCATAAAGAAGGACAAACATATGGACTTCTCAGCAACTTGAATGGATTTAAAGTCGATCATACACAGTGATCCATCACAGAAACCAAGAACAGAGTGCCATATGTTCTCACTCATAATCGGACCTTGAAAAATTATACTACTATTATAAAGGGATTGGCAGTAGTGGGAAACTGTCAGGGGAGTGGGGGTGGGATTGACAGATGAGAGAAACTGCTAGGGGAGGGAGGAACATATCTCATCAGCAAGGGTACCTGCATAATCAACGTTTGTATACCTAACCCTGAATTGTACCCCACATCTTTATAATAAAATGTTTAAAAAATAAATAAAAGAAAATAAAAATAAAAATAAAAAACAAAAGCTCCTCTAGGTTACAGGGTTTGTCTGATAATAGCACAATGTCAAATACATAAATAAGTTTTTAAAAAGTGTAAAATTGAACAAAAGATCAATAAGACTTGACAACTTTTGCTAAATAGAGAAATAGTAGCTGTTACAAAGGCTCCTTTGTACTTGAAGGTAAAGAGAATATGACAACCCCCCCCCAAAAAAAATAAAAGATCTGGAGAAGAGGAGTATATTTGTGGGGAAAAGGAAAAAAACTTCCAGAAGTGAAAGCTTTGAATCTTCCTCTCTCCTTCTCCCTCTATCTCTCTCTTTTTTTTTCTTTTTAGTTGGAGTCTCACTCTGTCGCCCTGACTGGAGTGCAGTTGCCACTCCCGGCCACCACAGCCTAGACCTGCTGGGCTCCAGCAATCCTTCCGCCTCAGCCTTCCAAGTAGCTGGAACTATAGGCACGCACTACCACACCCGGCTAATTTTTTGATTTATTGTAGAGATGAGGTCTCGCCAAGTTGCCCAGTTGGGTCTTGAACCCACAGGCGCAGGCAATCCACTCACCTCAGCCTCCCAAAGGCATGGGATTATAGTCTGAGCCACCGAGTCCGGCTTCCCTCCATCTCTTAACAGGTAAAAATATTATTTGGTATCTGTCTGGGGACAGGGAGACACCTCTTCTGAACAAAGCATATTTGTATACCTAACCCTTAGCTGTACCCCACAATATCATGGTAAAAAATATTGAATAGCCGGGCTCGGTAGCTCAGCCTGTAATCCTGCGCCTTGGGAGGCTGAGGTGAGTGGATTGCCTGAGCACGTGGGTTCGAGACCCAACTGGGCAACTTGGCGAGACCTCATCTCTACAATAAATCAAAAAATTAGCCTGTCGTGGTAGCGCGCACCTGTAGTTCCAACTACTTGGAAGACTGAGATGGAAGGATCGCTGGAGCCCAGCAGGTCGAGGCTGCGGTGGCCGGGAGCGGTCACTGCACTCCAGTCTGGGCGACAGAGTGAGACTCCAACTCAAAAAAAAATTGATTAAAAAAATAAAATAAAATAAATACTGCTGAAAATTAAAAAATATTATTTGGGAAGAATAGCAAAGCTATATATTTTAATAACTTTGTACATGTTTTTTATAACTATAAAAAGAAAGCTCCATGGGGGAATGGGACCCAGGTGCAGTCAGTTTGAGTTTAGGGAACAAAAGGACATAGAGCATCTGGGCAAACTGATATATAAAATAGGGTGGGAAGGAGCTAGAAAATCTTAGATGGCATACTTAAAGAGCATGCGAAGGAGGGCCTGTGAATGAGTCATGCATTCATTGGTCAATATGATAATCGAATTTATGTCGCCACGACTATGAGCTTTGGGTTTGACCTTCTGCTGTCCCTGAAAAGACTAAGTCACATACAGCAAAGGGCACTGCTTATCTTGCAGACTATCTTTTGAACCGTTAAAAAATGCAGAAAACTATTCCTTATCCCCTAGAGGTATATGTATTTCGGTGTTAAAGGAGTTTTTAAAACCTGACAATTTCCCCGTGGCAAGTCATGACCTTTTTACTGAACTGCTGAAGAGGTATCTGCTCCCTTTCCTCCTGAGAGATAACTATGAAATGGTTTGGCTTCAGTCTAATTCTCTGGCAGTAATACAGCATATCAATATGGCTCAAGTGAATCATCACCATCAGCGAGGCATAGGCCTTGCACAAGATGGAGCATACCTTGATACTCAATAAATGTTTCCTGAATTTAACTAAATCGTACTTGTAATGTGGTAATGACTTTGCCCTGACTTAACCACATGTGGCCAAAAGCAACCCCACTGTGATATTTCTGGCCAAAGGTTAGGTATATACTTTGGCCAGAAAATGGAGCAAATGAACCTAACAAAACCAAAGATGCATAGTGAAAAATTATAAATTTCATGGGTTTGAGTAAAACATGCCTGAATATGAGTCCTGATTTTGACACTTGATCTGTGAACTTGGGCAAGTTTGTTAACTTCTCTGAGCTCCACTACTGCAATAAGGACTATAATAATGTCTACCTCATACAGTTGTTATTAGAGTTAAGTGGTAAAATCCATAGTCATTTTATGATATACTTATGAGCATCAGACAAGACATATTGGCCTTATGTATGTAAGTGCCTTAACCAAGTGAGTAATTATATCATTACAGCTAGACTGGTGTGGAAGACAGAATAATGGCCCCCTAAAGATATCCATGTCCTATTCCCTATAAATATGTTATTTTACATGGCCAAGGGATTTTGCAGATGTGATTAAGTTAAAAATCTTGAGATGGGTAGATTATCCTGCATTATTTGGGTGGATCCCATGTAATTATATAAGGGTCCTTAAAAGAGAGAGGTACAGGGAACAAAATTAGAAAAAGGAGACACGATTGCAGAAACATAGGTTGAAGTGTTGTGTTTTGAAAATGAAAGAGGGGGGCATAAAATAAGGTATGTAGGTGACCTCTAGAAGCTGGAAAAGGCATGGAAACAGATTTTCTCCTAGAGCCTTCAAAATAACATAGCCCTACAGACGCCTTGACTTGAAGACTTCTTACCTCCAGAGCATAAGATAATACATTATTGTTTTAAGCCACTTAGTTTGTAATAATTTGTTACAGCAGCAACAGGAAACTAAGAAATCTGCAATGGGTAAGAAATATTCAGCAAGATGATATCATCCTTCAAAAAATCAGCTTAAGGACTGGTATCAAATATCTCCATAGCTTGCGACCATAGCAGCCATTGCCCATACAATAGCAAAAAATCCACCTGAATTCTCTTCCAAATGAAAGTGTTACACTGGAGCACAAGCCCTTGATTGTTGTCACTGATAACATTTTTTAGAATATGGTTCTAGAATGGGTAATATGATTCCAATAGAAAAGTTTGTTTTGATATTTGTGAACTTCCTCATGGTTGATACTCACTCTGAGACTGCAAGAGATAGCAAGAAAAAAATTCATCATTTCCTTTGCCCTTTAAGGGAAAATGGCCTGCTTCGCCCACCTGTGCCTAAGGGATGCTTCTAACTGACTGATTGGCCCTGTTTTTATGAGTAATGTAAGCCTTCTGGTTCCTATTCAATAGCATCCAGTTGCATTTGATGCTAAGGCGGCATGGGCACCACTCCAACTTTGCAAGTGTGTCATTTGTACTGCTTTGGTGTTAGTCAGAAAGACAGATCTGAGCTACCATGGAAATATGCTTGGGTAAGTTACTTGCCATTGTTCCAGGTCCTGTGCATAATTTCAGAAGAAAATGAGACATATTTGAATGTTCACTTTCACTAGATTAGGAATGCGCTGCTTTCAATTTTACAAAACCATTGAAGCATTTTGCTCAATACTGAACCAACGCTGACTTCAAAAAAGTCTACCTTACCATGTAATGCATTCTAACTGTGCAAAGGATGGTTGGGAATTCCATTCCTTCTTCCATTATTTTGCATTTTTTAAAGTGTAGCATCCAATGTAAAAATCACAATGGACACAATGTTTATATTTTCCTGTCAATTTCAATGTATTCATCTTTATTTTTTTTAAAAGCATGCTTCTCTCTGTTGAAAAGAAAATATTAACCATTAAATTATCAGAGGAAAAATATCAGATATACTCTAAAGAGAACAGTCTTTGTATTTCCTTTATATATGGTTCATGGCACTTCCAATGTCTAATAGTCAGAAGCATATAAATTTTACCCAACTAATGGGATCTCTGTACTAACTCCTCCCTTCTAGGCAAGTAACCAAGCTCATATCCCAGAGCTCAGTATAATACCTGTGATTTGTTCATACATTTATTCATTCATTTCTCCATCCACTCAACAAATGTTTATTGTGCATGGTGATAGGAGTATAGAAGTTAAGAGGATAGATCCTTTCTCTCATGGAGCTTAAAGTCTAACGAATAGTACGTAGTAGACATGGGAGACGTGTTACATGTTTGATAATTAGAATAAATGTATTTTTTCACCTATAGTTTAAAAGTTCATTTCCGTGTGTGTGTGTGTGTGTGTGTGTGCGTGTGTGTGTGTGTGTGTGTGTGTGTGTGTGTGTGTGTGTGTAATCATATTGTATTAGAACTAATGTTGGAAGAAGACACCATGGGAGCAATGAATCTCCTATACCTAATCTCCTACACATGTGCCACTGACAGTTGTAGCTCTGGCATGTGAACACCGATGGACCAAAAAACAAAACAAAACAAAACAAAAAAACAAAACCCTGAGATCCTCATAGGTGACCACTACATTCTTATGAAGGCAGGGATGTGGACTCAGACACTTTTAATAAGAGTTGAGAAGTAAAGGGGTTCCAAGTGAGCTTAAATATTTCTATTTATCCCAGAGTCAGTAAATAGTAGTGGTTTCCAAAGAACATGGGATACAGGGTCAGATAGCTTGGATTTGAATCTCAACTCTGTCTGGATTTGGGTACCTCTCTAAATTTCAATATAACATTTAAGGTGGGAATAATAAGACTGGCCTAGAAAAGTTCTGGGGATTAAATGAGACAGTGCAGGTAAATCACTTACCAGAAAGTCCAATGCAAAGCTCTCAGTAAAAGTAGTAGTAGTAATAGTTGTTTTTGGTGGTGTTATGTTGATTTCTCACAGATTCAGTTAACTAAGAATTTACTGCTTTCTGGCTTCCCATAATTCATGGGCTTTCAAATGCAACTACAAGAGAAAATGTGACTTTGGTTGATTTTCTGATCCATGTATTCACCTCCATGGTGTCTTCTTTCTTTAGTTCTAAGCACCATTACAGTCACACGCATACACACACAGGAATTAAGACAGAGATTGTATGTCAGGTGTGATGGATTGATAGTTTCTGCCTGGGAAAATTTGTTGAAAAGGATCCTGAGATTGCATTGGAAGTCAACATACGAAAGTTGCATGATTGATTAGTAGTGTCAGTTGAGAGCCTGGATTAGTAAGTGATAGTATGCATACTCTATGGTTAAGAATGGATAGGTCATTAACACTTAACTGTAATTTTAAATCTGTCTTTGTTATTTCTGAAACACACACATGTCTTTTATGTTTTAGTGTTTATTGTATAATAAAAGTCTCGACTTCCTATTCAATAAATTTCTGGCATTAGGAAACAAGTAAGAGAAATTTTGTTGGGAGAGCAGTATTGCCTTTCTAAAATTGTATTATATGATATAATGAACTGCTTTACTCTTGCATAAGTTGGGTCTTAGTTTTGTGATTCTACAATTTTTTTGCCATAGACAAATGTAAGACAACATACTTCCCCTAATAAAAGTTTCACTAACAACCTATTAAGGAGATAACATTGTATATTCATACAATGGTATACTAATCAGCAATTTAAAATAAAAGACTTAATGATACATGCAACAATATGAATAAATCTCATAGGCATTTTGCTGAGAAAAAAGGCCAGACACAAAAGGGTACATATTATATGATTCTATTTAAGCACATGAATTTCTAAAACATGCAGAACTGCTCTATGCAGCAGTTCTCAAGCTTGATTGTGCAACAGAATCACCTGGAGAGCTTATTGAAATGAAGTTTTCTGGGCCCCACTCCCCAAGTTTTAATTCAGTTAGTCTGGAGCGGGACCTGAGAACTTGCATTTCTAAGGAGTTCCCAGGTAATGCTGATGCTGTTGGTTCAGGGTCCACAATTTGGGAGCCACTGATATATGATGATTGAAGTCTGATTAGTGATTTTCTCTTGTGTGTGTGGGGTTGTGGGGGCAGGTGGTTTTGATGGCAAAGAGACAAAAGGAACTTGCTGAGATGATGTAGATGTTTTATACCATGAAGATATACACATAGGTAAAATATTATCCAACTGTACCCTTCAGATTTCTGCATCCTACTGCCTGTACAGTGCACCTTTAATTAGAGGAACGAACATGGGCTTTGAAATCAAACAAATCAAGTTTAAATTAACCTGTCACTTACCAATTCTGTGATGTTTGGCAAGTTACTTTACCTATCCAAGTCTTACTATTTTCATGTATAAATGAGTTTCAAAATAGTACTTCTAGTGCCACATCATAAGGTGGAGGTGAGATTTCAACAAGACAATCTTGTATGGTGCTGAGTATCATACTTGGGAAAGAATAAATACTTTGTAAACATTTGCTATTAGTTTGAGATGTGAGTCTAAATTATGAGAATGAAGTAACTTCTTCCTCTTCCCTCCTCCCGTCTTCCATTCCTCCTCTCCATTTGCACTGGCATTCTTCATCTTAGAAAAGTCCTCATTTATTCATTTGTTAACATCACCTTGACTAATGAAGACTCAAATAAAACAGAACTACTTATTTCTCCATAATAACACCAGCAGGTCCTAAGCTGGAACCACTTGCCTCCATGATCAGCAAATAAGCAACTGTATCAATCAAGACAGGTGCTCTTTGGTCCTCACCATGTGCATAAAGTGTTTCCTTAATGTTACCAACAGTCCCTGGACTAGGTAAACAATCCATGAAATCCAATTCAATTTACGGAAACAGATTATAAATATGACTTAATGAAGACACCTCTCTGAGGAAATAATCCTACTAGTAACACTGCTAGGACATAAACTGAGGGCAAATACGTCCAGGTCACAGATTCAAGCTTTTTGTCCCTAATTGCAGTTCTGACCTTTATTTATTTATTTATTTATTTATTTATTTATTTATTCATTCATTCATTCATTCATTCATTCATTTTGCTTTTAAGACTGTTTGAATACTGCTAGTGCTCAAAATTCACAACTAGGAACATTTTTTTCTAATTAATTACTGCCCTATCTCATCTCGTGATATCAGATAAGACTTGGCATTTAGTTTAATTCAGGACATATTACCTGAGTCCTTTCTTTGTGCCAAACACTGTCTACCAGATGAAGATACAGATCCAAAGCTCACCAGATCCCTATCCTTGAGCATTCTGTGAATGGGCAAAGAAAGACAAGTAAGTAGATGATGATAGACAAAGCAAGGCATATCAAGAAAACACTGAAGAGAAATGTCTAAATCTATACTGCAAAGCTTGGACCATGGAAGAGTACTAAGTAATGCCTCCTGGAAGAAGTCATCTGTTAGGAGCTTTAGAATCAGAGGAAGTAGGCTAAAAGCCGAAGCTCATATCAACATAAAGGAAGAAGAGACAAGGGGTTGTTTAGCTGTTTTGGGGATGGTGATGGGAAACAAAACTTAAAGACCAGATTTTACATGTAAGCAGGCATGAAAAGTCCCAGAGAGGATCAAGGAATGATGATGCTGGTTGGGCCTAGAAATAAGTATGGGTCTGGACATTTTGCCAAGGGTCAGAGCTTATTCAAAGCAGAGTTTAATTAAAGCTCTTTTCTGCCACATCTTTTTGTGTGTTTGTACTCTATATGACTGAACCCCCAAATTAACTTTCCTGGGTCTGGAGATAGAGGCCCCAAGAAGATGAATGTTACTATTGAAATGGAAAGGAATTTGAACACAGATCCATGACACACAGCTCAGAAAGCTATAGACAGCTACAAGTCCCGCTCTGCTGTTCCCCGCCCTATTTCCACTCCATTTAGGAAAAAAATAATAATCATTTATAAATTGGGGAGTCGAAGAGCCAAGAATAGGTGCAATAAAATATGTTGCTTTTGAAGATTGATTTTGTGCTTATTAGTGGGAAAAAAGCAGTCTCACTTTTATTGCAAAGCCTTGCAATTGATTAGACAAAGTGAAGACTCATCATTTTCCCCGGTGTTTTTATTAAAGTGAATAAGGAATTTTGTTTTTCACAAGATTATTATGCAATTGCACAGCACATTTTTTTCCACCCCTCTGTTTTATAAGGTTTTTCCTGCAGGCAAGCCTGTTATGTAACCCTAACCCTGGCCCTTTATAATCTATCATGTCTCAGAGGCACTAACTCATTGTCCTTCAAGCAAGCATGTGAAATGCCATCCCTGAAAACTGGGGACCTTACTCAGGATTTTATTAGAAGTCCCATTATTCATTCTTTAGTCATAATAATGATACCCTTTGAAAAGTGTGGCTGGGAGGATCAAACATATTTCCCTCTCCCCTCATGTTTAGAGAGAAAAAGGGCTGACCCAAATTCCACCAATACTTTATATGGAGGGTAGATAATAGCCAACAGAGAAAACCACAAACAGAAACATCAGGAAGTGAAATTGGTGTGTGTGTGTGTGTGTGTGTGTGTGTGTGTGTGTGTGTGTGTGTGTATTTAGAGATGGGGGAGGAGAGGAAGTAAATACTATATTAAGGTCTCCTAAATCCTTTATCTAAATCACAAGGCAAAGGGAATCTGGGTGATGTGCTTTGCTTCAAACAAAAGTAATATCCTGCTATATATGCAGTATTTTAGCCACCCAAATGGCAGTGTAATTTTAAGCAAGTAAATTCTGTTTTCTGGGCTTCAGTTTCTTCATCTATAAAAAGGGTGAATAGAGGGCATTGTAAGGTTCTTCCAGCTGTGACATTTCCTATAACCTTAGATTCGAATTCCTCCATATTAATGAGAGATGAGGCTGTGACAGAGAATGCTGCAGTGGCTCTTCTGGCAGATGATTTCATTGCAATACAGGCCAAAAGAACAATTTCAGTTACCATGGTTGGGTTCCAGGATGTTGCAATGACGAAGTCCAACTCTGAGGAGTCATACATATGCAGGGTTCTGGATAGATATTAGACTCTGTTTTTATTCTTTAGCCACAAGCTGTTACAGTACCCCTGCCAGCTTATCCACTAAGCATATTACTGGTCACAAGAAAAACTGGGTGAAAAGGTAGACTTTACATCCAACTCCAAGCACTGGTCTTTGATCTCTTAAGCCTAGATTCTTTCTGTAACATTCACTCTCTGTAGCACTCTTTTGTGGAAAACTTTTGTATTGCATTTTTCATGTGTGTGTATGTGTGTGTGTGTGTGTGTGTGTGTGTGTGTGAGAGAGAGAGAGAGAGAGAGAGAGAGAGAGAGAGAGAGAGAGAGAGAAAGAGAATGAATCTGCATAACCAGTCTCTCAACTCATTTACAATATAGACCGAGTCATCTACCTCTTTTATCTGAATGACCACACAAAATACTCCTTAAGCATGCTGGCTCTACAGCCAGGCATTCTGGCTTCAAATCTCAGTTCCATCACTTCAAGATGTATGAGATTTAACAATCTATTTAACCTCTCTGAGACCCTGTTTTCTGGTCTCCAAAATGGGGATGGTAATAGTTTCTACCTCATAAAGATCTTGTGACAATTACATAAGTATAATGTGAAGATGAGTATACATGATGATTACACATGAAGCACTTAAAACATTGCCTGGCACCTAGTAAGTATTTAATAAATATTAGCTACTATTATTTATTATTATTATCTTGGTATCTGAAAACTGTAAAAAATGCTAACCACACATGAACTATTAGTGACTAAGCCAATCTATCACTTATATTTGTTCTATTATTTTATTACTTATTTAAAAGATTGCAAGAATAAGCCATGTTCATCTAAATAATTTCAAATATTGCAGACATCTAGAAAATCAACAGAGAAAGTGACCCTTTTGAAACTTCCCCACCAACAATACTCAAATGCTTCCAGATTTTTAATTGCAAATATAAGTATATACCATTGGGACTTGTTTAACTTGACAAAATAAAATTGATATCATGCAGTCTACTGTCACTTGCTTTTATATTTTAATGTATCATAAGACTAGGCCCATGTTCTTGTATCCAATACACCTCATTTTAAATGGCTGCATAATATTCCATCACATGAATGTGCTATAATGCTTAACCATTCTACAATGTCAATGTTTATTACAACTACTCTACAATAACCATCCTTTGTGTAGGTTTTCAAATGCACATGGGGGTATTTTTCTGTGATACATTTATAGAAATGGAAGTGCTGAGCTGAAGCAACAGCCAGTTTTAATATTGTATAGAAACTGCAAGCCATTTTCCAAATGGTTGTTCTTATTTATGCTCCTACAAGCAATGTATGTGTATGCATTTCCCCCACATCCTCTCCAATACTAATAAATGTTTATTTTTGTCTGTTTGAATAGCTACAGTGATATTGTGGTATATAAATGTAACTTTTCCCCAATTTCTAGAGACAACTCACATTGAAAATCTTACCTAAGTAAGCAGCAACTTCCTTGGTGCACAAGGATGACTCTGTACTGAAGGGTCTTTTGCCATATTTGATAGTGATAAGAGTGTGAATGCCAACTGGATTTGATGCTACCATCATGTTTTGATGACTATTCTTTTCTTTCAGGTGCTGCAGAATGGAAAGCTGCTCCCTGCGACATTGTGCAAAAATCATTTGTAGCGACTATGTCATCTCTGCTTAAAGAATTTCACCATGCTTTCAGAGCTGCTATGTCTTCATTAGGATTGATTTTTCCAAGAACTGTGGCACCTATCCTTCCACCCAGGGAAAAAAAATGGTACTAGCATTTTTCAGAATTTACTATGTGCCAGGAACTACAGTAACACTTCACGTATGTTATTATACTAAAGTTTCACAATAACTTCGTGAAGCAGAGGAAGTACTTATTGTCCTTATTTTATTGATAAGAAAATTGAAACTAAGGCACAGAGAGATCAAGTTAGTTGCCCAAGATCACATATAGTGAATAGAAGAGCCAAGAAAACCTAGTGCTGTCGCTTTTCAAAGCCCATGCTCTTTCCATTGCACCACAATAATTTTCAGTTTTCTGAAAGCATTCATATTTTTGCTTTACAAGAGTTCTTGCTTAAGAAAACCTGGATGGAATCGTTTGTAAAATGAATTCATCAACTAATTAATTCCCAGTGTGAGCAAAGTGCTGTTTTGTGTTTCTGAAGTTAAGACATTCTGAACCCATCTTTTCTTTTCACCATGAAGTTTCGGATTTGTTTAGTAAAATTTCTTTGTGCTTTGTTCAAGCTACTGAACCTTCAACTATGACCCCTTTTACCACCATTTAGAATATAAGCAGCAGCAAATTCAGGGGACAAATAATCAATGCTAAGGAAACAACACAAACTTGCTTTATGAAAATTCTATTTCTGTCAAGATGAAGGTATTCAGAGCCAAGCTGTGAATTAAAGAGAGGTAAAGTCAGTTCAGTTTTATACTAACCTCTTGCCTGCATCTGCCTCCTTCCCAAGAGTCAAAAATGCCATCTCCCTCAGTTACCCAAAACCCAAGTGTTAACCTTGTCCTCCACCTTTGCCATCCCACCACCCCTGAAACACACATCCAATAGGACTTTTTACTCTCCTGGCTCATGTTTCCAATTTAACCCTTGATTAGAATTAAGTAACCTGGGGCTCCCTCAGATCCAACCTCAGTGGATAACTACAACTAAGGAATTAATGGCATCTAATGCCTTTCCCAAAGAGCACTGGCATTTTAACAACAAACTTTCAAAATACCTAACCCTGAATTGTACCTCACATCTTTATAATTAAAAAATGCCATGCCTTAGCCCACAAAATAGACATTTTTAAGCTACCTTAGTGTGCCCCCATTGTAACTGAGCATAGCATTGTGATTAAGCACAGACACAAAGAGTCACAAATTGGAGAAAGTATAAGTTTATCTGGTCTCCTCCCATATCATGATGCACACATACCCACAGATGGCTTCTCTGCCCCAATCATACTCAATACCAGTTGATCCTGAGAGTCACATTCATCTGCATGACAAATTGCGATTAATATGTTTCTAATACAGAAGTAGCCAATTCCTTTAGTATCATACCTTTGAATGTAATTAAGGTCTTTCATAGTCATGTTTCACAATCCTCTCTGAATTTTACATTCTTGACCTATGAAGATTGTCTCACTGAACCTGGACCATGCCATAGGTTGGAACTTTGACAGAAAAATTGTATTAAGAAATGTACAGGCACACTGGCCCAGGTTATTTATTTCTGAAGAAATTTAAATATCTTTTTCAAACTATGTACGAATCCACTTTTAAAGCCTAACAAAGAAAGGAATGCCAAAGTTTGTCTTGGTTGAATATTTTAGCAATCTTCAAGTCATACACGTAGGTAATTATCTATTTCACAAAAGGATATAGTCAGCCCTGACTGAATTAATCTGACTTAAAGGTGGTAGGTAGTATAGTATAATGGCTGAATATAAAGTCTTTGAAATCAGTCACACTTAGATTCAAATCCTGGCTCTACCATTTTCTAGCTATATGATCCCAAGTAGGCCATGATGCCTCCCTGAGGCTGTTTCCTCATTTGTAAAATGGGAATGATAATAGTGTTTATATCATAGGGTTGCTTGTGAGGATTAAATTTTAAAAGTACATATATTTTTAAGGTCTGAAATGGAGTAAGCACTCGATAATCACTGGCTGATGTTAATAATAAGACCAATTATAACAATAAACATTTTCTTACTACATTTTCTGAGCTGAGGATCGAGTGGTATAAGCCACAGACCTGCTCTGGAGCAGTTCATCATCTACCCACCCTCACCTAAGATGGGTAAAGCTATCTGAAACTTGGTGCTGAGATGACCTGTTAAATATAAATCCCCATCTGTAGGTGCTTTTGTTGTGTCTTACCATCCCTTCCCACCATAAAAAAATTGTCCTTTTGCCTTCAGATCATAGATAGTAGAGCCCAGTAAGTCAGATTGGAGAAAGAAGGCTCTTGCCAAGAATCACCTCTAAGAGACCTGCTACTGCCTTTGACCTTTACCTAGTATTTGCTAAAGAAAATCCCCAGAAAGCAAAAAGTCATTTAAAAGCCTCTCCATTTCTCTAAGATGAGGGTGATGCCACCATCCTCAGGCTGAAAACTAAGAGGGTGCTGTTTGGAGAGCTCCCAGCTAAACTGGAGTTCCAGTACCAAAGCAACTGGCAACTCTGCCCTAATGGGGAATCAAGAGTAGCTGGACATGAGTGTTTACAGTGTGTTTTTCATGGTGCACTTTTTTAAAACCTGGCAGACAGCCTAATGCCTAGACATTCTACCAGGAGACCCCTCACATGCAAAATGTGTTTATATTAGTAGACACCCTTGTGGCTCTTTTCTTACCTGTGTCTGGTTTATGCCTGCCTCACCTTTGCTCTGGCATTGGGAGCCAGACCTTGTGTCCCTCTCCCCACTGCCTGGTATCCTGGGTAAAACTCAGCCTTGGGTAGCCCCTAGCTCTTCAGATGGAAGGTACAAATTCAATACACTACCACGATAGGAATTAAGTTTAATTTTTTTTCTTATAGAGTCTGGACAAGGAGTACCTAATGAGTCAGAAGGGCAGTCCTCTCTCCCCATATCACCTAAGGCAGGAATCAAGAGTCAGAGTCAGGTAGTTAGAGAGATGATAAGGGAATAGAGTATGGGTCATTTTAAGCTCAAGGGCAAATATCTGAACAGTTCATTCAAAGGAAGCAGTGGGAAAGCAGAGATTCCAATCTGTCTGGTGGGAGAAAATTAGCTGACACAATGTCCAATTCTGTGCCACATTCAACTTGCTCAAGAAAGTGGCCAGAGATAAGAATTTAGAGATATCTCTCTCTGGCCACTTTCTTGAGCAAGTTGAATGTGGCATAGCACTGGACATTGTGTCAATTAATTTTCATTCAAAATTAATGCCAAGGCAACATAAAATTAGAATTCACTACAACTACCCAGTGATCATTAACTATTTTCCCCCAGTTTACATGAGAATTGGTTTTGTTGCAAGAGGAGCAATGCAGGTACTGTCACCTATGAATGCCAACCACTTTTTTTCAGAAATGAAATTACAAAACATCAGAGATAAAAACACCCTGATAAGCTGAGCATGAAGTTATTGAACTAGAGAGCCTCATTTTGATAAATTAGGAAACAGAAGCCTTATGACAAAAAGTAATTTCACTCAATGAATCACTGGTAAAATTGAGCTTAGAATTTTGATCTCCTGGCTCCAAGTTTAATCCTTGAGGTGTCCAGTTCCAGAACAAAATCTACCTAGCCATAGGCAATTACAAGGCTTTGCTCTCCCCACACCAGACATTGCAATTTTTTTAAAAGCAAGATTTATTGAGAGGACAGGAAAGCTCCCAGAGCAGGAGGGGACCTGAGGGGGTTGCCCGATATTACAATTTTTTAAAGGGAGTTACAGTCAAGGCTCAGGCTTCTCCCTTCAAGCCAGCTATGCTCACACAAATATCTGCGTGCCCAACCAAAGAATCTCCATTTAGAGATATTAGATATTTGGCACTTCAACTGAGGCACATTCAAGTATCTCCACGTAAGTCTCCTTATTAGGGGTCTTGGCTGAAGCACTTTGCTCTGCTTTGACTCAGAGCACTCAACTCTTTTTCCTCTTCTTATCTTCAGTCCACAGGTCTATAAAGTGGAAGAAGACTTTAGTTTATGTCTCCTCTGCTGTGAGAACTACCCTCATCTGACCCTTGCTCAGAGTCATTCCATGGAGTAAATTAAAAAATAGGGAGTTGATACTATTTTTGCCTCTTTCTTGCACTCTTGCAGTAAGTTAATAAAGATTTGGTTGTTAATTTCAGTTTGCCTTATTGTCTTAATTGATCATCTTAACACCTGGCAGGCTGAATTCTCTTTCTATTCCACTTCTCTGATCTCCTACCTTAGAGTGTCAAGGATTATTTTGAAGGAAGCCTATTTTGTTATATTTAAAAGTAACTTAATAACAATGCCATAAGGGTATATGTAATTTAGAGTTTCTACATTGCATGAAGTTACTTTTAACATACCTCAACATTGCATGCACTTTTGTAACCTTATTAATCAATTAATTCTATAATTCGTTGGTTTTCAAGCTTTAGGTAGCATGAGAATTATGTGGAAAACTTTTGAAAATGCATATACTGGACTTAATTTTTTAAATGTGGTACATATACACAATGGAATATTATGCAGTCATTAAAAAGGACAAATGTATGAACTTTGTAGCAACCTGGATGGATTTAGAGTCTATCATACTCAGTGATTTATCACAGAAACAAAGAACAGAGTACCATATGTAAGTGAACCCTGAACATTTACAATAATACTATAAGAAAAGGATTGGCAGTAGTGGGATACTGCCAGGGTCGAGGTGGGGACACAACATCAATAAGAGTACCTGATTTCAAACTAGGCAAAGTAGGGACCAAAAGGAGGCCCAAACTTTACCTGTATGATGTCAACTTATATACCTAATCCTGAATTGTACTCCACATCTTTAAAATAAAAATATGAAAAAAAAAGAAAATGCATATCAATGGGCATTAAACTTAGACATTTTAATTTAGTTGATTTCGAATAGGGATCATGAATTTACATTTTGCAAAAGGATCATAGTTGAAGAAATATTGAATTAAGGAAAAAGTCTTCAAAATATGACTCTACATGAAAAAATAACCTATTACTCTGTATACATACATGTACAAACATAATTTCTCCACCTGGAAATATCTAGATAGGTTGGATAAGTCCTCAACCTGCTTTTAACCAGACATTTGATATCTACTACAGCAGTTCCCAAACTTTTTGACATCAGGGACTGGATTTGTGGAAGACAATTTTTCCACAGACTGGAGGGCAGGGTTGGTTTTAGGATGATTCAGGCCCATAACATTTATTGTGTGCTGTATTTCTATTATTATTACATTGCAATATATAATGAAATAATTATACAACTCACCATCAGATACAAGAGGCTCAGACAGAAGTAGTAAATAACATAATGGGTGGGCCAAGCACAAAATGAAATGTCAGATTCTGACTTAAAGCCTGACACCAGATGTAGCTGTTCAACTGAAGTACATCAATGCACTTTCCACTCATTGATAGGGTTTTGATATGAGTCTGCAAGTAATTGATTTATTATGGTTGCTGTATAGGCAAACCTCACTGCTAACATTAATGCTTTTGCAGCCACTCCTGAGGGCTAACACCACCACCTCTGTTCCACCTCAGATCGTCAGGCATTAAATTCTCATAAGTAGCGTACAATGTAGTTCCCTCGCATAAGCAGTTCACAATAGGGTCCACGTTTCTATGAGAATCTAATGCCGCCACAGATCTGATAGAAGGTGAAGCTCACCTATGGGGAGCGACTATGAATACAGGTAAAGCTTCACTTGTTCATCCACTGCTTACCTCCTTCTGTGCAGCTCAATTCCTGAAACCAGTCCATGGCCCCGGAGTTGGGGACCACTGATCTACTAGACACCCACGAAATTTATTAGAACTATTTTAAAATAAATTATAAGAGAATATCAGACAGAATCTGGAACTTTCCAAGGAAATCTTTCCAAGGAAAATCTCAATGTTTGTGTGGCATGCTGAACTTAGCTGAATCAATTGGAGGAGGCTGCTTGATGCCATATTTCAGTGACAGAAGCTATTTCTGTATAAAAGAAAAATGTCGGGAAACCTCAAATACAAGCAGGAAGATCCCAAATAGAGTCAAAGCTCTTGGGATGTAGAATTAATGGGAGGCTTTAATTAGGAGTTGTTAAGGTTCACAGCCTTTACCTAATACTAAAAAGGGAATCACAGACTTCTCTTCTGATCTTTTTTGAACTCAGTGCCTCATCAGCAATTACAAATACAGATCTGTGGATGCTACTCCTCTGCCTTAAATTTTCATTAGTCTCTCATTGCCTTCTGGGTAAAATGTAAAGTCCTTGACTTTGATACTTGAGAAGACAATTTTAGATCTCTTTTCCCACTATTTCACCACACACTTTAGCTGTTTTGAACATCTTACAATTCCCAGGCATTCTAAGATCTTTCACAGTACTCTGTTTTTGTTCATACTATTTCCTTTGCTTAGAATGGCTTTTTTATCAATCTCTCTGATGAATTTTTACTCATTCTTTTAGATCCACCTTAAATTTTACCTCTTTTATGAAACCTTCCATGACACAAAAAATGCTAGGGAGTCTTGCTGGAATTCTCTCCTTAGGTTCAGTGGAGACTGTGACTAATCTACGGAAGCCACTTGAAGGATGTATGTAATTCTGACTGAATAAATAAACAAAAAAAATAGACTCTAGAAGGGTGGAAAAAATGTCTTTCGTCCATATGAGGGCCCCCCAAAATGGAATTTATTTATTTTAAAAATGTGTACTTATCCTTGCATGTTTAAACTTCAGTCACTTTCAAAGTACTCTTCATATGATGCAATATACCTATCAAGATGCTCTTTCCACTGCTCAGAACAGTTTTTGAACCCATCAATTTGATGTCTTTTAGTGTTTGAGCCACTTTTTGTTTCACCTCTTCCACATCAGAAAAACCTTTCCCTTTGTGAACTTTTTTTTATCCAGGGAAGCAAACAAACAAAAAAGTCATTCTGGGTGAGATCTGTGAATGGGAATGGAGGAGCACGTAGGTCACGCCATTTTGATTCAAAAACTGCTAAACACTCAATGCTGTGTGGGCCGGTGCGCTCATAAATCACCATCACAAAATAGGTAAACACATTGAAAGAATTTCCAAAAAATTCACGGAAGCTGAACACAGCTTCTAACAACAATGCTAGCTAGTACACTTATGTGATGGGTTCCTAGAACATTTACCTAAAGGGGAAGTTTCCAAAGGATAATTCCCTTTTTTTGGAATTATCTTCCTTCATATGTTCTATTGGTTATTGAAAATAACACTGGTACTAAAGTCATTATCTTTTTTCTAAGTTCATTCCTTCTTCTAAACTCTCTATTATAAATGATGGCAAAATTATCTTCTCAGTCTGACAAACTCCAAGTACAGACCCTGCTTTTTGATTCTTTTCTCTTCCTCCATGCAACCCATATCCACTTAGTCTCTATGTCCTGCAGCTTCTACCTTAGAATCATCTCTCAAATCTATCATTATTTTCCCATTCTCACTAACATCATCTGTTGCTTGGATTATTGCAACAGACTCTTAAACAGTTTTTCCTCTTGCGATATGGTCACCGTTTAATCCATGCTTCAGGCTACTAACAGCATGATATTTCCAAAATGCAAACTTGATTGTTACTCATCAGCTCAAAACCCTCTAATAGCTCCTCATCATGTTCACTATAAAGGCCAAAAATGTTACCTTTCATAGTCACCTTAAACTATATTTCCAGGCTCATCTTTTGCTATGACTCTATGAAATTGTCATATCATATAAACCCAATATTTTGCAGAGATCTTGGGACACACATGCAATTTCACCAACTATGCCTTTGCACATGTGAAGTTTTTGTCTTCACAGTTTCTCATGCTTTCTGCCCCAACTCTTACTGATCTTTCAATACCCAGCCCATATTACCTTATCTTGTGAAACTTCATGTTCCATTCAAACTCCACAAAGTTGAATTAGTCCAGTAGCCATTTCTTTGTTCCTTCTATCATGCTATGTAAATATTCATATCATGGCACTTATTTAGTTACAGTCTGTATTCCCATTAACTATGAGTTGCTCCAGAGTAGTGATCTGCCTGCACTTATCTCTATGGTAGTCAGCACCTACCACAGAGCTTAACTCAAGGTCATTCCAAAAATCTCCAGTTAGTGTCACCTAACTGTATTTTTCATAGCTGTTACTGAAGAAGTGGACACAGAAGTTCAGTAAATGCTTTTTGAAGAATTAATTCCCCTATTGCGTTCCAGGAAGCCCCCGCTTTACAACAAATTCCTCCCAATAGAGTGTAAACTTATAACACATTTCCACATCGTTTGTTTTGCTAGAAATTGCTATTGAATATTAAAATTGGTTTATTTTGCTTTTGTAATTGAAGCAGTAACTATGTACATAAACCATAGCTATCATATAAATCAACTAAAGTAACCAAATAAAAAGGGAAATAAATTAGTTAAGATACTTGGATTAAGTGTGCTCATTTTCACCTGAAGGAATGACATTAAAAGGTATGGTCAGCCTGGCAGCTTGCCTCTCCCATTTTAAACAGACAAAACAGCAATTAAAAAGCCATTATTATGGTTTATTTGTACATGATGTTTACTTATTCATTGATTCATTTAATTTTCACAACAACCCTGAGAAGTTAGCAAGGCTATTTTACCACATTTATTTGCCTTTAAAATATTGTAAATTAAAAGATGAACTATTGATTTTATCATAACTCTTTTGAGAAAAATAAATATTATGCTAAATGGATTATAAGACTTCTTCTGGTTTCAAAATCTTTAAAGTGTGAAAGCAAAACTTTTGTCTTAGACCTGAGGACATGTCATACAATCCCGTTTTCAAAATGGGAAAAATGAGGTCTGGACAACTAACACACATGTCACATAGCTATTAAGTAAGAGATACAGAGAAGGACTTGATTCTTTTGATAAGCAGAGCAGTCTTCTTTTTATTCTATTAGATATTTCTAATATCTGTTCAATAGAATAATAATCTTGTAGTAATATTGATAAGGAGAAAGACTATAATTAAATCAATTTGAGAAGCTCCAAGTTAAAAAATAAATAGATTTCTTTACTTCTCAGAACTTTTGTTATGCTAATTAATGTATATTGTGAATTTCCAAGCTAGAACTACACTATACAGAATTACACAAAATTATTTTGACCATAGAATCTCATTCTTTCTCTTACAAACTATCTTGTGAGACTAGTGTTCTATGAAATGCACTTTGGAAAACTGTACTATATCAATATGAAATTTGATCAGCCTCCAAAAGGCAGAAACCACAACTCTCAATTTGTTTACTACCACTTCCAAAGATCATGCATGGTAAAGCACTATGTGACAAATTCAGTTGCCTAATCCCTGATTCTATTCGACTGTTAAAAATGTCGAAGTGGAAAGTTCCATTCAAGAAAATCTAAGGGAATAGCCATCAACATAGCCATCAGCCAAACCATTACTAATCTGGCATTTGCTGTATAACAAATATTACCTAGAAAAAAAAGTCAGGATTCTCTAAAGACAGCTTCCCACTAGGAATATAATATCTATCTACATTTAGGAAAACAATATCCTTGACGATGCCTCACAGATTTTTCACATTGTTTCTCAGCTGCACCAAAAAAAAATCTACTAGTCACTAAAAACTTTTGTTCATTCTTCCAATAAATACTTCCTGGGTGGCTGACAAATGCCAGGGACTATGCTGAAAACTGGTGATACAATGGTATATAGTAGAGATCAGTCTCTGCCCTCATGATGCCCACAGTCTAGTTTAGGAAAAAATGACATATAAAACATCCGCTAATAAACATTTCAGTCAAGTCTGGGCATGCAAAATGCTTCAGAGCATGGAACATTTACTCACATAATTCATGCCCCAAAAAGTCTCAATCTTAGATAACTGAATTAGGGATGCCAAAGGAGAGCCAAGGGCTTAACTTAATAGAATGATTGGCTCAGCTTTTCTGCTTACATTGCCAGCAAAGTGCTGCTCTTACCAATGCCACCTGATTCCAGAGGAAAACAAAATCTAGCATCTTCACTAATGCCACAATTTTATCTGCACTCACAGTAAATAAAAAATAACATTTGTAAATGTATTTTAAAAATCTACTTGCCAGGACCTAATGAACAATTGTTTATTTCAAAGATATTAGAATTTTCTCCAAGTTTAGTAATCCAATGGGCTCACCATAAGGAAATTAGAGATATAAAATACCTGCTAGACTGCTACCAATCTGTCTCCCCACCAGTGCCAAATAGCAGCAGAAGCACTGAGTCCTCCATAGCATTAAAACATTAAACACTGCTCTGCTGTCTTGAATTTTATTTGCCTCATCTTTTGATTCATATATCATTTGATATGTTTTTCTATTTTGATACAGGATACATTAATCTGATAATTGCCTTCATTGATTGAACATTTTATGTCATTTTTACCCTTACATGACATGCTATAATTTTTAGGTATGTATAAACCAAGAGAAACTTTATTATAGGTGTGTGTGTATAGGAGAAAACATAATATATATGGAGTTCAGCACTACCTGTGGTTTCAGTCATCCACTGGGGGTCTTAGAACATATCCCCTACAGATGAAAAAGGGACTACTGTACTGTTCATACTCCTATCTCTATCTTATTTGCATTCTTCCTTTTACCATCATCTTTGGTTCCTAATTCCAGAACTTTGATGATGACAATTATAAGGGCGAATTAAGGGCTAATGTATATATTTGTCAAAAAGACCACAGGGCATCTGTTTGTGGAATAAATTCTAGACAGTGTTTTCTTATGTTATTTATGTTTAATCTGATGAAACAGTGCTAACTTAATACAGCAAGGTATGTTGGCTGCTTCTTGCTGGTTATGCTGGTAGGACCTGAACCTTTCAGGTGTTTCATGAGATTTCCTAAATTTTAGCCCGAACACAGTTTAAGGTTATGAAAATGGCTTCAAGGGAGGGATGCCATCAAAAAAATAATCAGATTCATTCATTTCCAATTAGTGTTAGCTGAGTCACTTGTGGTATGAGCTCTTTAGTAAAAGCAATAAGCAGGTCATAGTATACATAGCAAAAATGATAATAATGGGTCTTACTAATACCTTATGTCATATAATATCTTATCATAAGATCTAGAGAGCTTACTACTGGCCAAACACGTTCCTAAACACTTCACATATATCAACTTATTTAATTCTTACTAATGCCATATGAGGAAGAGCTATTTCAAAATTTCAACTTGGCTTTTGTAGCCACTATCTGCTTCAGATCTCAACCTTACCTTCCCCCGCCCTGCTCTTCATCACCGGTAACTACATTCCCAGGCTCCCCCTGGATTCTGAGAAGGTTTGGTAAATGTAGAGCAGGGGTTGGAGAAAAGCCAGAGTGGACAGCCCTCCCTCCATGGCCCCAGGTCTGTCTGGACAACCCTTTCCTGAGTTTTAGCTTCACAAAACAGGCTGACTTCTAGATTTTTGTAATACCACCTACTTCCACTGTCCCCAATAACCCTAGAATTGGAAGCAACTCTTGATGGCCTCACCATCTCCTGCTGGACTTCTGAATGAGTCCATCACGCATTTAACCATGCTCCTGTATTAAATTCTCGTTAGCTGAATGATCTAGACTTTCTTCTATTTTCCTGGAAAGATGTTAACAAATAAAACTTTGAATTCAAACAGTCTAGCCCCAGAGTCCATGCACTTAAATGCTATGCTATCTTATCTTTACAGAATAATTTCATTCCATGGAGTTTTTTAAGGAGTCTAAAAGATAGATAACCCAGACTGAAAGCTGCTGTCTTTAAATTATGGTTTGCCAAGGGTAGCCCATAACTATCCTAGGGCCCCATGCTAGACTTTAGGATCTATGAGAGCAACAATTGTGTGTGTTGTGTTTATTGCGGTATCTTCAGTACATGGCACAATGCCTGACATACAGTAGTTGCACAATAAATGATTGTTGAATATTTCCACCTGAAATCCACTTTATTTTGTCTTCATATAAGTAAAATTGATAATTAAAGCTGTCTCTTGTAATATTTACTGAGCATTGTATGTATGATAATATGTTATACATGTATTATATGCATTAGTAGCAAATATGAGCTTAGGAATTCAACTGTCAGGATTCAAATCTTATCACCACCATTCACTAGCTATGTGAATGTGGACATGTTACTTAATCTCTTTAAATTGCTAAAATTAGGATAATTTGGGGATTTATCATTTGGGTAATTGTAAAAATTAAATGAGATTATATATGTAAGGTGTCTATAAAGGCCTGGAGCATGTCAATTACTCATTAAATAGAAGCAGATGTTGCTATTGTGCTGTTACTGTTATCTTTACTATTGCTGCTGTTCATAATTTCTCCTTCTTAAAATGCATGCTTGTGTTTTAACATTTTCTCAAAAGGTAAGGACTTTTTAAAAAATGGACTTTATGTCTATAACACTCTTCAACCCTGTTTTCTCCATATGTCTCTACTATAGAAGCTGAAGACCTTTACAATTGCAGACTGGAACCCATCAAATCCTTGAGCCCCACTGACAGTGGAGAAGATTTTGAATTATTTTATGGCCTAAATCTAGCACCAGTGTGTCTAGGGTGAGCCCAGAGTTACCACAGTACTTCATGAACCTCAACTTCCTTATTATTCTCTGCTATGTTCAGCCAGTGTATATAACTGGAATTCTGTCTCTGTTTCCACATTGCACTTCAGTTTCTTTAGTGGGTCTAGAACCTGAATCCCTGATTAGCCTTTGCTAATGGGGACATAATTCTCATAACTTGTTCTCAGTCAAATGAACCTTATAGAACAACAATGCTACCGTATTTCTGCTTTTAGAACTAGTCGTTGGTTAGAAAATTCTGCTAATAAGCATCCATATGCCATCTCCCTCATATTAAACCACCCTCATCTCTGAAGGTCTATGCTGGTTAGGTCCTAACATGTCACACTGCTGTGAACACTATGGCACTAACTGCTAGCTTGCTCCTCAAGAGGCTATCGCTAAACTGGTTTAGTCCCACATCCCTGATCGTTATTCCTCCTAGATTATTTTCCCCCCACTGGGCTTCTAAAGTCCTAATGTGGTTTGTGTCTCAGTTTATATGGGTTACAACAGTGTTTATCCCAGCACTACATGCAGTTAGGTCCATCCCACACATTGTGTAAATGAGAATACTGACTTTATTGGACATAAAACCACTTAGCCAGGTCTGCTCATTTGGTTATTTGTTTACATTCTTTACTTCCTCCATTAATTCAATAAATATTTGTTGAGAATCTGCTGTGTATGTTCTAGTAGGAACATGAGATACAGTGGTGAATAAAACAAGTCTATAACTTTAAGGAGATTATATTTTGCAGGGTTGGGGCCCACCAAGAAAACTTTCTGCTGCTCTTTCTATTCATATAGAAAATCTTTTCAAATAACATATATCACTAATCTACTACTGGCTTTCATAATGACTGTCATGCAAAGGAAGTCAATTTTGTATTATTAATAGCATCAGAAGTAAAAATGATAAACATACTTATCTACCCACACATCTGCACACTCACATAGTCAATTATCAATACTTAGGGAAAATAATCATTCTTTATAAAAGCTGGTGCTTCTGTATTGGGTGCATATATGTTTAAGATAGATATTTCTTGTTGATGGATCGAACTTTTCATCATGTCGTGTCCTTTTGTATCTTTTTAAATTTTTGATAGCTTAAAGTTTGCTTTGTCTGATATTAAGATTGTGACTCCTGACATCCTTCGTGATCCATTTGTCTGAAAATTTGTTTTCCATCATCTTACTTTGTGGGGGTCCTTTGTGGTGAGATTTGCCATCCTGGAGGCAGCAAATTACTGGGTCATATGTTTTTACCCAGTTTGCCATTCTGTGCCTTTTTAGTGGTACATTTAGTCCATTCACATTCAGGCTGATTATTAAAATGTGAGAGTTTATCCCTGACATAATACTCCTGTAAGGTTGTTTTGTTTCTGTTTAGCTTTTGTGTTCATATATGTGTACAAAGAGATCAGAGCCTCACCCTGATGCTTGACCAAATGGACTTAGTAGATACCTATAGAACACTCCATCCAACAACCATGGAATATACATTCCACTCATCACCACATGGAATATACTCTAAGATTGACCACATCCTAAGATTGACCATAAATCAAGCATAGACAAATTTCACAAGATTGAAATACTGCCATGCACCCTCTCAGACTATAGTGGAATAAAAATAAATATCACCACTGACAAAATTCCCCCCAAATCCACAAAGACATGTACACCAAACAGCATGATGCTGAACAACCCCTGGGTCAACAGAGAAATCAAAACAGAAATTTTAAAATTCCTGAAAACAAATGAAAATGAAGAAACATCTTACTAAAACCCTTTGGGATGCCATGAAAGCAGTACTACGAGGGGAATATCTTTATGAACACACATCAAGAAAATAGAAAGAGGACAAGTTGACAGCCTAAGAAATCATCTAGGGGAACTGGAAAGGCAAGACCACCAAAACCCTAACTTCAGCAGAAGGATCCAGATCACAAAAGTAAAAAACTTAAATATGGGACATTGAAGACAGATATACCCTAGGAAAAAAAAACCAATAAAAATAATTACTCTCATTTTGCCAAATCTTTGCCCTAAATCTCTCAAAGACCTACAGATTTGGTTTTCTTTTAGAATGGAAAAACTGATGGCCAAGTTAACTGGCTTCATCAGGTTGGACCTTTGAGCACATTTTGGAAGTTGGGAAAATAAAATAAGTGTCATGTCAGACCATCATTCATGTCAGCAACTACCCTCTCTAATCAAGTTCACAATCCATTCAGAATGTCCAATCAAATCCAGAGTAGCGAGAATGACTAGACAAATCATCCAAAAGCAAAAGACACCATTCCTTCCTCTTGCTTGCATCTTTTATTGTCAATAGGTAATTAATCACCAGTTTCCACCTCAGTGCTATAGAAATTTTTCTAATGATTTATTGTTTGAATAAGGAGAAAACGTCTCCAATGACATAATATGCATAATGTGTATTTTAATTGGAAGGCAATTTAGATATTTATTTAGTCTGTGCTTATTGCAAGTTATTTCTAATGACAGAAAGCTGCTTTGGTGAAACTAATTATGATAAATTACTAACGGCAATTGCAGACATTAAGTGCTCAGCCAAAGTGATCAATAGACCAAAAGCCACACTTAGAAAAGGTTGTGAATGCTATATATAAACTTCCAATGAAATTTTAGAAAAGCCAGCCTCCCTTATTCTATTACTCTGCTTTACCAGGGAATGAGTCCTCCAAGTGCATTAAGATCTTCTCATCATTGGCAAAGTTTCCTAAGATATGAGCCCCTAGATCCTTAGACATGGAACGCTAGACTTTCCTAAAATGTCCTTAATTCTCAAAAGAACTGGGGTGCAAATATAATGTGGAAATATCTCAAGTAAACTTCACTTTTCTGAGAAAACAATTTTACCTTGGTACAAGAGGTATTGGGCTTGATGGAAACCAGCTATATGGAAATTTAATTTTGTAAATTGTTCATTTAATCTCACATTTGCTGTCAGGGAGAAAATAAGCTGGGGCAATTTCCATATGGTCACAAATCAAGTGCAGCAGAAATTCACTTAGAAACATGCAAAGCCTGTTCAAAAATGAGTTGGACAATCAGTGCCTTTGCTGTACAAAACTATCTTTCTCAAGAGTGGCTATTTTTCTGCTTCAACCCTTATCACAAAAGCACCTTGGTTTTGTGTGTTATAAAATATTCTAGGATCAGTAAAACCTCCCATGTTTGCTTGGTGTTTTGAAGGCATGGGCCACAATGAATACAGACCATACCCAAAATTGCTAGTTCTCAGTCTTCTATAGAATGCTCTGGGAATGCAGTTCTTACATTTGTTTACTTACAAACTGAAAAAATTTGTACCAAATAATTCAAATTCTCCCACATATACGCTCATTTTACAAAATAACGCATCACAGATATAAATGAAGCCACCCATGCATCTCTTCCTGTTTCTATCCCCCATCTTCCTCCTCAGAGGTAAGCACTATCATAAATTTGGTGTTTACTACTTTCATGCATGCTTTATACTATACCTTACATATATATCCATAAAAATATATTGTTTGTAAATTTTATGAGACCATACTATATATTTTTTCCATAAATATTTTCTTTCATTCTCTCAATATTGTGGTTTTTGAGATTCACCCATGTGGATACACATAGTTCTAGTTGAGTCATTTGTGTTTCTATATGCATTCCATTACATTCATATGCCACCAATTAATCAATTAATTAGGTGATTGTGAGAACATATGAGGATTTACTGCATAAGTAAATTACATGCTGATAACGTCTGGGCCGCTAGCAGGCCCTCTCTCTCCCTAGTAGTGTGTTGTTTTGTGTCCCTTATTCTTTCTCCTTCTCTCCCTCCCTCTTTTAGTAGTGTCCAGCATCTGTGGTTCCCAGCTTTGTGCTCATGTGACTAGTGATCAGGGCTCACTTATGAGTGAAAACATGCCATATGCCACAAAATTATAATCCTTTCTTTGAAGTTGCACATTCGAGTTGTTTTCACCTTTTTACTATTATTAACGATACCACTGTGAACATGTTTCCTGGCACTCATGTGCAAGATCTTTTCTAGGGGAATATAGCTAAGCATGGAATCACAGGACTGTAGAGCTTATGTACATCTTCAGATTTATCAACTAATGCCAAAGTGTTTTCCAGAGTTATTGTACCAATTTGTATGCCAACCAACAGGGTAAGAGGATTTCCATTGCATATTTTTTATTTTTTTTCTCAGAAAGTTATTCCTTTGTTGCTTCAACATTACTTGCTAGTTCAGTTCCCATAATGCCTTTTTTTTTTAAGTGGTCCCAAGCCAGTCAGCTTGATTTGCTAAGCTCCACCTGAGGAGTCAAATGAATCACTTCACACTTCTGCTTATCAGTCGGGCCAATTTCAGTACAAAAAAGGTGAGACATGGGACATTCATAAGTTCTACCCCTTCCTCTGCACTTTTAGTTTCCATTGATTTGATGTCTCTCCTTTGAGCACAGCCATCCCACTACCAGTCACCACTTACACTTTAGTCAGTTCCCATTCTCATCACAGCATAACTATCAATAGCTTACTAAATCAAGTATCCATTCACTCAACCATTCAATTATTCAACATGTATGTACTGAGTGCTTACAATTTTTCAAATGCCATATGATGGGCTTAATAATGGGGGCCATATGATGAACTGGGTTAATAATTAAAGAAATTGGCAGAGTAGATAAGACTCATACCTTTTCTGCCTTTTGTTCCAATCTTCCTCTCTTTTACAGAAAATCTGGTCAATTAAATCAAGGTGAGAAAGAAAAGAACAAGTATTAGTTGGGTACCGACTATGAGTTAATATATTCATGGCTAGAAATGGCAACATATTCGCTTTTGTGTAACATATTTGTACAGTAATGTGGCCATCAATGCTCTGACACAAAGGAAATTGAGTAGAAAGTAAGTCATCATATATTACGTACCAATATGTTTCAGGCACAAAGCTGTTATCTCCTTTTAATTCCATAACAACATTGTGAGATAAAGGTTATTATTTTTCCATTTAGCAAAAAGGAAGCTAAACCTCAAAGAAGATTAGCAACTTGCTCAAAGTCTAATAATAAGAGACTTGCCTATGGGTCAAATCCGGATCTAACTCTACCAGTCCATGGAATTTTAAACACCACAAACCAGACAAAGAAAATGCAGTTTCCCAATCCAAGCTACTATAAGCAGGCCAGACAGACAGGATGTAATTTGCTGATGTAATTTTTGCCAAGAAAATATCAAAAGAATCTTTAATCACTGTGAGTGGGCTGAGGTTTCATTGCCCATTGTAGATGGTGCCTCCCTCAGGACAAGGTCGCAACGCACAAGTCTTGATTCACTGCCCAGTCTGGTTCCGTGTCATGAAAGCTAAGGACTGTATCTCTGCCTTTAGGATCCTCCACAAAAAGTTTCCCTAGCATCCCCTAATGAAGGATAGGACCAAGACAGAACTACTTGTGAAGCCTTAGGCTCTCCTTGAACTTCTTTTCAAGATACAAAACTTCTCTGGACTCGACAGTTACCCAGAAAACTGGGTGAAAGAAAAAAATAAGGCGTATAGAGTCAATCTCAGATGATCAAAGAATGCCAGCTGGCAGCAGTCTTGTTGCCACTGGGAAGAACCTGGAAGTAAAATCTCAGTTTAAATGTCACTTCTCAGAGACACCTTTCCTCGCCATCCAATTCTGTATGAGTGCCCTTCCTGCGTACTCCCACAGAGCCCTATGTCCCCCACTATAACACTGGCCCCATTGTTTTGTAATTTTCTGATTCCCTGCTTGTGTCTTCTTCTATCAATCAAGACTGTGAGCTCTGTGAAAGGAAGAACTATATTTGCCATTTCACTCATATTCATAGTGCCTAGCACAGTGAATGGTACAAAGCAGGTACCTTATACGTGTATGCTGAATGAATTAAAAAATGAGCAAATGAAATTAGGACTGAAAAGTTCATTGCCCTTTCTTCTCAGGAAAAGAGGCCTATAATTGGTCTGGCTGAAACATTATAAGAAACTAGAAAGCAGGACCCTATTGATCTGTAAAACATCCATAACACTTAGCACTTACTATATGTCAGGCACCATTCTATTTTATATTTACTATCTCATTTAATGCTCACAATAATCCTATGAAGTAGGTGCTATTACTATTTCCATTTAACAAATTAGGAAACTGAGTCTTAGAATGGCTCAATGACTTATCCAATATCATTTGTCTAGGAAGTGTTGGAGCTGAGATTTGAGCCCAAACAATGTAGCTTCAAAGTCTGTGCTATTAATCATTTGGGTAAACCATAAAAGTACAAAGGCTTTTCTTGATTTTTGTCCCAAGATAAAGTGCTAATAACTCAACGGTCACCATATTTTTTTATGTCTAAGCCCTAAAACCCTCACTAAACTAGACTCTGCATCCTTTGAGAGACATGACTCTAACTCCTGGACCTAACACATTTTGTTGTTCTGAAAAAGTACCACGCTAAGTACTATGAGTCTTACTAACATTGTACCTTGGATAAGTTATCTTAGCTTGAACTCTAGCATTAAACAAAACTGGGTTTGAATAAAGCCCTAATATTCACTAATGATGAAATCTTAAACTATTTAAGTTCTCTGAACTTCAATGTCTACTCTGTAAAGAGATAATATTAATCTATCTCAAAAATGCTCTGAGCACTAAATATGATAGATTATGTAAAATGCTAAGTACAGTGCCTGGACACAGAAAAAATGTTCAACAAGTGCTAGTAAGTACTATCTATGGGATTTATTTTTTTCCTCTGAAAAATGGAAATTCCACTACATGCTGCCTGGAATTGTTGTGAAGACTAAAGGAGATAAGAAGAGTATGCCTCACAATAGGCATGTTATGCTACTGCCTCCCTCTTCCTCCTATTTCCTTTTCCTTCACTGGCAATCCAGCTTTAGACTTACCACTACACTAAAACTACTCTTTAAAAGGTCACCTCTAACTTCTAAAATGTCAGTTCTAGTGCTCTTTTCTCAAATCTCATTCTACTTTCCCTGTCTGATACTTTTTTTCACCATTTTTGACCATCCCTCTGCCTTAAATTTCTACCTTCTTGGTCATTCTAAAATTACATTCTATTGTTGCTGCTTCAGCTGCAACATAGAGATAACTCTTGCATTAGTAGCTTCTCTCTGCCAGCCTCCTCAACAGATATTTGCCAAGGTTCTAGCCCTGGCACACTCCACTTCCTAATATGCCCACTCTTGCTGAACAATTGCATCTCCTTCAGCTACAAGAGCTTACTCTGTGTAAAAAAAAAAGCCAAATTTGTGGCTTTGACCCTAATCTCAACTGAGTTCAAGTCCTTAATCTTTCTTGCTGGATGTCAAGATTTGGCAATCTCTCCTTTATTCCTCCTTAAACCAGTAGCTCCTCCTATGTCTTCTGTTTTCAGTTAATGATCTCACCATTCTTCCAAGTCACAAGAGCTTGAAAATTTAGTAATTGCATGTAGTTGTAGTCTCTATTAATTTTGCCCTAACTTGAATAATAGTTACCAAATAAGCCTCACTGATTTTAGTCTCAACCTGATCAACTACATCCTTCAGCTAACCCCAGATTCATAGACCTAAATAAAGTTATTCCTAGATCTAAAAGTATGCATGGACATCATGATGACAAGTTTAAAACTTCAAATGCTTTAACCCAGCAATCTTGTCTTCAAAGTTCTTTACTAATTCAAGCCCCCTCCAAACATAATGCTATCATTCCCCTTGGTAGTTCCCAAAGTAGACCTAAACTTCACCATATGTTCAAGTTATTCTTTCTGCTTCAGTTGTCATATCCAAGTCCCCTTCCCTTAAAAAAAAAATCCTTGTTTCTTTTTTTCTTTTTTTTTTTTACTTCCATGTTTCAAAAGCACACTCATTCTACAAGGCTCCCTACAATCCCACCTCAATCACATAGCCTTTATCAAACACCTCAGTGGAAGTCTTTCTTTCTCTTATAAGCTCATAACGGAGAAATGTTGCCTTCTTATAGAACTTTCCATAGTCTATGTTATTTATAATTATTTAGCCTATGCCTTTCTCATGGACTAGATTATAAACTACATAAGGACAGGGAGTAGCTTATATGTTTTTATTTACAAATTGCTCACAGAATCAGACATAAGATTTTACACAGGGCAAGAGCTCAGGAAGAGATGCGTGTATCTCTGTGTGTGTTTATGTATGTGCACATTTTAGTGCAATTGAGTCTTATGCACACCAAACCCCCAGGAACTCTGCAATTCTTATCATCAAAGAACCTCATAGACCCTCATGTGCTCCCTGAATAGGTAGACTTTGGAAACCTACCTGAGCTCCAGAACTCAGTCCAATAAATGGCCTGGGTAGGGAATTGAACCCATAAACCTCTATATCAGCAGTCTGTAACCAGCAAGTGTTACTTACTTCTATCATAGCATTTATCACACCTTGTAGTAGATGTCTCTTACTTCTCCCCTCTACACTGTGACCCCCAAAGGGGCAGAGGCTTTTAGAACTAGCTACCCAGGGCCTGGCTCAGGGCAAATGAGTCTGTTGAATACACCTATGAATACGTAAATTGACCTATATGGAGATCAAGTTCAAATTATTGGTCACATACTTTGACTATTTGGAGAAGCCATTAACTGCAATAATCTTAGGATACCACTGACCCACCTCACTGCAGCCCTAGACAAATGTATTAACCATGGCTGTTTATAAAGCACAATGGGCAGCCTGTTATCATGGGCTTACCATCATTAATTCACCCTCAAAATTTAAAATGACACCATTATGGTAAGCATTAATAATTTCCAGCATAATAATAGTGATAGCAGCAGGTCATTTTTGAAAACTATTACCCATGTTTCAATAACATATCCTGAATGTTGCACTTAAAGTAGTCTCCTGAGTAGAGAAGGAAATGGAAATATTCTGATAATAACAATTTACAGTAATAATGGTTTAGAACTCTAGCTTGAAGTTGCCTGTGTGTGTCCTCTATTTTTTGAATCTCTGGGTAACATCACTATGGAATCTTATTTTTCAAAAGTACTGGCATGAGCTAATCTCACTTGATAATGCTGCAGTCATAGAACAGTTACAGTCTAAACAGCTTCTAAAATTTATAGTGCCTTAGAAAGGTCAGTGGCTTCAAAATACCAAAGCACAATATGTGACAGCCTCTTATCTGTTAAAAGACTCTGTGCTATACCAATGCATCATTTGGGAATGGACAATTTAGAAAAAAATACTGGATAAAAGCAATGTGTTTAGAGTTTACCTGACCTGGATTTGAAACCTTGGGTTGGTCACTGTCCTTTGGCAAGTTACTTAATACTTCTCCTCCCAAGCTTCTTATAAGATGGAGCTAGTAACACTCACCTCATTTTGTTGGGAAGATTATGTGACATAATATGTATAAAGCACCTGATGGACAAGTACTCAATACACAGTAGCTAGTATTTTATTTTGAGTTGGTATATAGCATATCCAAAGCTGACAACTTAATCTCCAGATGGATCAGTTCACATATTCATGGGTGTATTCAGTAAACTTATTTGCCCTGAGCCAGGCCTTGGAAAGCTAGTCCTAAGAGTCCTTGCCCCTTTGGAGCTTGCAGTGTAGAGGGCATTGATGAGAGACATCTGCAGGGGCTGCAGTAATTGCTATCATAGAGGTAAACACAGTAGAATTCAGAGAAGTCTTCTTGGAGAAGACAGGTCCTCATATTAGACTTGAAAGAAGAGAAGCTATTACCAGGCCAGGATTAAAAAAGGAGGAAGAGAGTCTTCTGCCAAAGGAGACAACATGAACAAAGACTAGCTGATTTTTCTGTTGTAACAGAATGATCTCTCAATCCCACTCAGTCCTTTAGACTCTAAACCCTCAGACAGAGAGAGAATAGTTGGGACAGGAAAAACCCATCCTGTACCTGGGAGAAGAACTCAAGTTGTTCACCCTTCTGATACAATGGGGAGCTTGTGGTATGAACTTTCTGTAATTACAATTGCAAATTATTTATATAGAGTTTTAAAAGACTTTCAAGACATGAATAAACTCATTGTTTAGTGGAAGAAAAAATACCATGTTACTTCAGCTCAACTTGATATATTAAAGACATTTCTGGTTTATTAAAGATTAGTTCTAAGAGACTTTAAGAAACATACATATAAGGGCTATTTAGAAAAACTACTATGTACGCCTGAATCAGGAGGATGATCCTTGTCAGCTGATGTCTAGATCAGAGAGTTTTTTTAACTCATGTGCAAAAATTACAAGTGTCCTAAAATACTGACCATCTTCAGCACTCAGGGGAAATGGGGAGCAGGGATGGAGGCCGCCAGAGTCCTTGACTATTCAACTCTGGAGGTGATTTTTTTCCTTTTGCTCCAGTGTAAAAATAATATTATTCTATCTGTAGCATGACAAGAAAAGACTGAGAAACATCACTATGAAGTTCCATCTTAAAAGGTGAAAATGTTACCATGCATTACACTGAGGCTAAAGAGCTAAGGGAATCATCATCATCATTGTCAATGTCATCATCGTCTTCATTATTACCATCATCAAAAACATCATCATCACCAGTAGTATTTCTCTTTTTTTTTTTTTGAGTTGGAGTCTTACTCTGTCGCCCAGACTGGAGTGCGGTGGCCGCTCCCGGGCACCGCAGCCTCAACCTGCCGGGCTCCGGCGATCCTTCTGCCTCAGCCTTCCAAGTAGCCAGAATTATAGGCGTACGCTACCACGCCCGGCTAACTTTTTGATTTTATTGTAGAGATGAGGTCTCGCCTGCCCAGGTGGGTCTCAAACCCGCGGGCTCAGGCAATCCACTCACCTCAGCCTCCCAAAGGCTCGGGATTACAGGCTGAGCCACCGAGCCCGGCTAGTATTTCTCTTATTAATGCAAATGGATACTTTATTCTGAGTCACATTCATTCTCCAAAATATCTTACTGCACTCTTGTTGTCTAGTAATGAACAGGATAAATGATATTATAATGTATAATACAGAGAAGACAATCAATCTTAATCAGTAGCCGTTGTGTTTGTGACTAATTCTTGACACTACCACCCTAAAATGAGCATGTGTTGGGAGTGAGTATTTATCTGTCACCATATAAAAAAGCCCTAAATATGGAGGCATCAAAAAGTAGTGGTCTCTCTTCACAAAAAGAAAAAATATTCTATTTGAAAAGAGAATGATGAAAACAAAGGCAAGAAATCTTGAAACCCCTTGTCCACTGAGCCTTCTTCTACTTAAAACAAGACAAAAACTAACCAACCAATCTTCCTACATATCACAATTTGGGTTTTTGCTTTTTCCCCAAATGCTTGTTTGAAAGACCATTAAGGGAATGTTTCAGCCTGGCCAGGTTACCCTAGATTTGCAGCTCTGCTGTCGGTCCAGGGTAGACTCCAAGCAGAAGCCTCCTAATTGGCTGTCAGTGAGTCACTTTTATGCACAGCCTTTTCCTTAAAACTCTTTCCACTCCAGTAACATAGCCCTTCTAAAACTGCCTCAAAACACATTGGAAGTGTAAGTGTGGGGGTGAGAGTAAAAGGAGGACTGGGAGTCACATTGAACTAGGGCATTAACAGCCATGAATATTCCCAAAATATTATCATTGTAAATGTGTTTTGGTCATATTAAGATAGTCAAAACAGTTTGACAAGCATCTGTTTGGTTCTGGCTTTGGCTACTGTGTTCACGACCTGATTAGCTAGTGCTAGTGCCTACAAGGAATTGACAAGAGTGGCAAATCCACTGAGACAACTCTTTGTAAAGGGGAGTTATGGCTGTGTAATATAATGGTAACCCTAAGCACCCACAAGCTGTTACCCAGGGTATGATAACTTCTACAGAGTCAAGGAAAGCAGAAAAGTGAAATCAAAATATTTTCTAATATGCAAATGTGCCCATCCTCCAAACACATTTTTTTCAAACACATATTTTTTTTTTCCTTTGAATATGACTTTATTGCTGCCAGTCGGAATTTGGAGTTGAATTCAAATCTTGACTATGCCACCTAATAGCTGTGTGACCTTAAGTAAGATATTTAATTTTGGAGTCCCATGTTCTTATCTGTAAAAATGGGACTGCTGATTCCTACCTCACAGGACTATTGTGAATTTGTATGTGAAAACAGCACAGTAGATAACCAATACAAGTTAATGTCCTTCCTTTCCTTGCCTAAAATGTTTGAATTAGGACTTGTTACCATTACTAGCACAAGATATACAGAGAAGGCACTTGTCTGCCCTATACAGTATGCCAAACTCTTAAAAGCTCTCTCTTCTGAGTAGCTGATACTGGTTTTCCCAGAGGGATACAGTCTGCCACCACATCCGTCATTTGTAGGAAGTTACTCCTAAGACTTAATATTCTCTTTGGCTGCTCTTGGGCATTGGTCTCTATAGATGAGCTATCTGAGCAGAATTCTTTTAACCCCATCTTTCCACATGCAGCATTCAGCCTTCTTAAAGGTCTTCCCACTGCTGCTACTGACTGACTGATTGTCTGGCACATAAATGCCAACAAATGCCCTTGTTCTTGAAATAATAGACTTTCAAATCATATTGCCTGCGGAGATGAAGTGTTCAGAAAGGAAGCAGGGCATGACAAAAAAATCAAATTGAGCTTTTATTTTCCCACTATTAAGATTCTTAGCTGTAATGTTGAGATGCCACTAAACCCTGAGATGGAGCTAAGCCCCTTTTTAGTTTCCCACTCCTCCTTTTGCTCATCTCATTGAAATACCCATGCTGTAGTGTTATTCATCTCTGAAATCTTTTAGGGCAAGAACTGTGTCTTGAACTTTGTCATAAACTCAGTAACTTACATAATGCCTGTCACATTATAGGTGCTTAAGTGAGAGAATAAATTATTGAAAGAATGAATGCTAGGAAAACAATTTACAAATGGTTTTAGAAAAACATTCAAGAGTTCCATAGCCTTCTCCTCCACTCCCCCTTTTATTGTCTAAATGTACACAATGAAATATGAGAAAATAACTTTTTTCCACCTTTCCTGAGAAAAACTAATTATTACAGGAGTTTTAATATATCAATTGTGCTTTTTTGACCACCAGCTAAATATGCAGTCCATTATTTAAACCCCCAAAAAAAGAAAAAAGAAATAACTGAAACCCACATACTTGGCACTTAAGGCTTTCTACTGTGTGTCATCTTTTTGTTCTCTCATATTACTGTCCTCAAGCCTGAAAATATATTGCAAATGTGCCATTCTTCTCTAAGTCTGGCTTGCAATGCCAGCCCTACTACAAATGAGTGTCTCCAGAAAATGTACCTACATATCTGAGACTGGCATCAGTTCAACGGCATTACCTTGGATCTAACAGCAGAGGTCCAATAGAAAGACTTCCCTTACAGAACTGCAGGGGACTTTGAATATTATAGCGTATACAAGCCACTCAGCTCAGTGTTTTGCACATAATTAGTGTTTGACATACATATGTAAACTAATTAGCTAATTTTCTGCTCCTCTGAGTGAGAGGGCATAAAGTTTTCTTACTCCTTCAATTTACTCTTGAATGTACCTTCAAAAAGACCCCAGACAGGCTCTCATACTACATTTCTTTCTCCATGATTCTTTGTTGTTGCTCTAATCCAGAAAAGATTACTAGACAAACCAGAAATATATAAAATCACTATTCATTCACTTTTGTCTAACCCTTCCCTGATGCCTTTCCTTTATTCCTACCATGTTTGAAGAGGTCGTTGCCTTTCTTACCAGAGACCTTGCAGTTTTTAACAATCTGTTACACCTTTGTCTCTCTTAAAGAAGCCAGAATTTTATTTTTAAGAGTGTCTAAGATGATATGGAAGCAAAGCATTTTCTTTTAAAAAAATTATGCACAGTAATTTTTTTCTTGTATACCATGTGCTGGTTTCTGCTACCCATATCCACTTCATCTGAATTCTTCTGAAGCTATACCTGCCAACAACCATTTACACCTATTTTCTCCACTCTTGAGCTCTGGCAGTGCTTCCTATACACATTCTACAGCTTAGCCGTTCCAATATCATAGGTTTTTGGATGCCTAGAGTTTCCTCAGGATAGGTGCTCATTTTCCTTATACTTTTTTTTTAACTTCCCCTAACGTGTTACCTTAGGTTAGATAGTTCTTGTCACAGGACAGATATTTATTATTTGTTGTTGAATGAACACATCATCATTAGGTACAGGATAATTCCTGAAGTGGATGGGACTATGTAAGGATGGTTCTATTTTCCTTGTAGTCTATCCCCTGTAGCTACTTCTCTAGCTTCTGCCCAAAAAAACACCCTTAGTTCTGGTTTGTCAATCAAAGGCAAAGCTGGGACGAGATGGCTATCTTAGATGATTTTCTTTTCAATATGGTAGTTCAGCAAAAATGTCACGGAAACAGATACTCCATCCATCCAGGTTTTCTTATTGCTTGCCTGCCTGCAAAAGACAAACTTTCATCAGCTAAATAATCTTCAATATATCCAGCACCTGGCAACATGAAAACAAGGAAGTTTGCTGCCTTAGTGGGGGAAAATGCATTTTAATTTAACCTAGGAAAACAACTTTGTAGTCAATTAATACATTTGGACCACGAAGGAAAATAAGAACACTATACAGTACTAGATGGAAAGAGAAAGCAACTATAATTTAAAGATTAGAAAGCACTATACAGAATCAGGCCAGTGTTGGAAACTATTTCATGTTCAAATGAAGAGAGAGAAAACTAGTAAATCCTTTTTTTCTCCCAGTGTGAAGCTTCTCTGTCTCATCAAAACTTCTTAAAAAAGGGGAAATGCATTTCACAATTGAATATCTCATATCTGACATTGTTCTATAAGTTTCTGGGGGATTCCAATAATATTGGAGCTATCCAAAGATAAAATTGCTGGAGTAAGGCAGAGAGACTCAAAAGAACTTTGGAAACTGTTTATTGAAAAAGAAGTATAAAGAAAAAAAACATACACACGTTATCTCTTTTAATATACACAATAACTCTATGAAATAGGTACTATTATTAATTCCATTTTAGAGATGAGGAAACAGATGTTAAGAAAATCACAAATGACTAGAATTAAAAGAAATTGTTATAATATTTAGTTTTCCCCATTCATTTTATTAATACAGAAAGTACAGATCTGGGGAAGATAACAGCAGAGCAAGTCATACTAAGTGAGTACCAGTGTGAGTGAGTTTATGGAAAATTTTGTGTAGGAAAGTAAGTGAGTATGTGAGTGGCTAACTGAGTAGGGACTTGGAAGCAAGTGGTCAGGGATCTCCTGGTGAACCGGCTGGTGCTACAGCAGCTCTTCTTGGTCCCTAGCACTTCCCATGGTGAAAAAACTGAGCGCCATTTTTTTTAAAACCAAGAATCCCCTTCTTAGGAAGAAGCTGCCGGGAGAGATTGCTGGCTCCAGGTTCTGCTTCACTACTGCAGTGCTTGGCCAGACACTGGCAACAAGGGCTGTGGAGGGAGCACAGCAAGGGACCCCAGACAAGAGGCACCCTGCCACCATCTTGAAAATTGAGCAGGAAAGTGCTCTGGCTTGCTCACCACGGAGCAACGAGCTTGACCGGAACTCTGCGACCAGCAGATTAACTATTAAGGGATTGATCATGACCTGGAGGGAATATCCTGAAAGCACAAACTCCAGAGGGACAGGACGAGTGTTGAGTTTCAGACGCCTCACCCCCTATCCTGATTTAACTGCAGGACAAAGGATGAAGTCAGAAAAGAACGGGGAAGACTTCCAAAGAGATCAGTGGTGAGTCCAGGGTGATCCATAACCCTCCTCAGCAATCCTCTGAAAGTTAGACTCACATGGCTGGGGCTCAGCTGAGAAGTACAAACCCAGGCAGAGCCTGGATGTCAGCCACAATAGGAGGACTCCACTCCAGGGTAAGCCTGGCTGGGGCCCCGATGCCAGTACCTAGAGAAGAGAAAATCCAACGGCTCCCCACCAGAGAGGATCCCCCTGACCATAGTAGAGTGGAAGGGGAGGATTGAAGCCCCACCCACCTCCATTGCCACCCCCTCCTTCCCTGGGCTGGATACTTTGTAGATTGGGAATGGGACCAAGGCTCTTCAGGAGACATCAGAGGGGCAGCTGAGAGGAACAACTATAGAACCTGTCACAAGAGAGCAGGTTTTTAGTTTGTTTGTTTTTTAATTTTTTTATATTTTTCCTTTGTACATGAATGTGTATGTGAGGGTTTGATCTGTATCCCCCAACTCACTTTTTTAGTTTTTATTCTATCTTTTTCTTTCTTTCTTTTTTCTTTCATTTCATGTTTTTGGTGTATGTGTGTACATGAAGGATTGAGTATTCATCTTTCAGTTATCTTTTTTTGCTTTGTTGGTCTTCTCTTTTTTTACTTTACTATGTGTGTCAATACATGTGCAAGGGTTTGATTTGAATTCCTTTTTTTTCCCTTTTTCGTTTTTTTCTTTTTCTTCCTCTTTTTCTTCCTTATTTTGGATTGTGCATGTGTGAGAGTATGTTTGGTTTTCCTTTCTTTTTTGTTGCTGGTTTTTTGTTTTGTTTGCTTTGTTGTTATTCCAGTTTGTTTTGGTGTGTGTGTGTGTGTGTGTGTGTGTGTGTGTGTGTGTGTGTGTGTTTAATTGTTCTTTGCTTTGGTTTCTGCTCTTGTTCTGTGTTTTTTTATTTTTTTTAATTTTTCTCTGTCTTATTTTATTCTACTTGTCTCTGTTCTCCTCATTGCTGCTAATGTATCTTAGATGCAGGGGATACACAAATATACCCATTGCATCATCATACAGAGTGGTGGTGGGTCTTAGGGAACCCATACCACAATCAATGAACATTGTGTTTTGCAAGTAGTTTCTGAATCCTAGCTCCCCATCCTTTACCTTAATCGATTCTCAAACTACAAGAGACAGCAAAGATTCCCATGCACAGTCCTGTTTCAGAATGCAACAACTTCAGAACCCTGATCAGAGAAGAAGAAAGGGCTGAGCAAGCATCAGAACTGAAAACCTTTCCCACTGCCACTGAATAACAGAACTTAAGAGAAAAGAAAGAAATTTGTCACAAGTAAGGAAAATTCAATGGAAGAACACAGGTAATTTCCAGTGTTAAAAAGAGAACAAGCCAGGCTCGGTGGCTCAGCCTGTAATCCCGCGCCTTTGGGAGGCTGAGATGAGTGAATTGCCTGAGCCTGCGGGTTCAAGACCCACCTGGGCAGCAAGACCTCATCTCTACAATAAATCAAAAAATCAGCTGGGCATGGTAGCACATGCCTGTAATTCTGGCTACTTGGAAGGCTGAGGTGGAAGGATCGTGGGAGTCCAGCAGGTCGAGGCTGCAGTGGCCGGGAGCAGCCACTGCACTCTGGTCTGGGCGACAGAGTGAGACTCCAACTCAAAAAAAAAAAAGAGAGAACATGCCTGAAAAATCAGACCTCAGAGCCCAAACGATAGAAGTCACCAATGACTGGCCCCAGAATACAATAGGGATTGGGGAATGGATGGAAAGAGTGAATAGGACCCAAGAAAGAAAAGATGCAACACTGAAAGAACTTGTAACAGAGATTTTGGCAATAAAAATTTCATGCAGGAAATAAATAACAATATAATAAGCATGGAAAGGAGAATTAATCAAGCAGAAGAAATAATCTCAGAACTTGAAGACCAAAATATGGAATGAATGTGATCTGTAAAAAAAAAAACATAGAAAGAAAATTCAGAAAGAAAAGCAAAGCTTCCAAGAGATGTGTGATTATATCAAGAGGTCAAACCTATGCCTAAATGGTATCCCAAAAGAGGAAAGGATAATGGAGGACACCTTGGAACAAGTATTCCTGGAGGTTATCCAAGAAAACTTTCCTCATCACACCAGATATGTGACCATCCAAACACAAGAGATACAGACAACTCCTGCAAGTTATCAAATGAGAAGAAGACCAAGCCCTAGACACATAGTAATTCGCCTACACAAAGTAGGTACAAAAGAAAAAATCCTAAAGGCAGCAAGAGAGAAAGGTCAGACTACCTACCAGAGGGAAACCAATCAGAATAACAGCAGACTCATCAGCAGAAACACTAAAAGCTAGAAGGGACTGGAGTCCAATATTCAAAGTTCTCAAAGAAACAATTTCGACCAAGAATGTTCACCCAGACAAGCTAAGTTTCATTAGCAATGAATAGTTGAAATCCTTCCCAGACATCCAGTCCTTAAGAGACTATGCAGCTTCCAGACCAGCACTACAGGAGATACTTAAAAAGGTATTAAGCACAGAAGAAAGAAAACAAAGAATGACCACACACTTCCCAAGAGAACAGCAGAACACAGAACCAACAGAGAATACATCACAACTGCAAAAATGAAAACACAAACTGACATCAACCCAAAAGCTAAAAAAAACCAAATAAACAAAGAAAAAAAATTATAAGAACCTCATGATGGGGATAAACAATCACATTTTAATAATAAGCCTGAGTGTGAATGGACTAAATGCACAACTGAAAAGACATAGAATGGCAAGCTGGATAAAAAACAATACCCAATAATTTGCTGCATCCAGGAAACTCATCTCACCATAAGGGATACACACAGACTGAAAGTTAGAAGATGGAAAATGAGTTTCCAGGCGAATGGATTACAAAAGAAAGCAGGAGTCATGATCTTAATATCAGGCAAAACAACCTTCAAGCTATCAAAAAGTTAAAAAGATATCAAAGAACACTACATAATGATAAAAGATTCAATCCATCAACAAGAAATATCCATCCTAAACATATATGCACCCAACACAGGAGCACCAGCATTTATAAAGCAACTACTAAGTAAACTAAAAAAGATATTGACTCTAACACTATTATAGCCAGGGATTTAAATGCTCCACTAACAACCCAAGATAGATCATCGAGGCAAAAATGAATGAAGAGATCTGGAACCTCACCTTGATGTTCAACCTAATGTACTTAATACATACCAAAGGAATACTCCACCCAACAACCACAAAATATACATTCTACTCATCACCACATGGAATGTACTCCAAGATTGATCACATCCTTGGCCATGAATCAAGCATAAATAAATTTCATGAGATTGAAATACTGCCATGCACCTTCTCAGACCACAGCAGAATAAAAATAAATATTAACTCCAATAAAGTCCCCTCAAAACCCACAAAGACATGGACACTAAACATGATGATGAGCCGGGCTCGGTGGCTCAGCCTCTAATCCCGCGCCTTTGGGAGGCTGAGGTGAGTGGATTGCCTGAACCCGCGGGTTCGAGACCCGCCTGGGCAGCGAGACCTCATCTCTACAATAAATCAAAAAATCAGCCGGGCGTGGTAGCGCATGCCTGTAATTCCGGCTACTCGGAAGGCTGAGGCGGAAGGATCGCCCGAGCCCAGCAGGCGAGGCTGCAGTGGCCGGGAGCAACCACTGCACTCCAATCTGGGTGACAGAGTGAGACTCCAGTTCCAAAAAAAAAAAAAAAAAACATGATGATGATGAATGATTACTGGGTCAACACAAAAATCAAAACAGAAATTAAAAGATCCCTGGAAACAAATCAAAATGAAGAAAAATCCTACCAAAATCTCTGGGATGCCATGAAAACAGTTCTAAAAGGGGAATTTATTTCTCTATGAACACACATCAAGAAAATGAAAAGATCGCAAGTCAACAACCTAACAAATCGCCTAAGGTAGCTGAAAAGACAAGACCATCAAAACTCTAGCAAAAGAATCCAACTCACCAAAATAAAAGCCAAAATATGAGACATAGAAGACAAAAATATTCTAGAAAAAAATCAACAAAAGACCAGTTCTTATAAAGAATAAACAAGTTTGATGCACTCCTAGCCAGAATGACCAAGAAAAAGAGAGAAAAGGCCTAAATAAACACAATCAGAAATGCAAAAGATCAAATTACAATTGACCCTGAAGAAATACAAAAAGTTATCAAACTTGTATGGAAACAAACTTGATAACCTAAATGAAATGGAGGACTTTCTGACATCACATAACCTCCCAACTGATGGATTTAGAGTCTACCATACTCAGTGATCTATCACAGAAGCAAAGAACAGAGTACCACATGTTCTCACTCATAAGTGGACCCTGAACATTTACCATAATGCTGTAAGAAAGGAATTGGCAATAGTGAGTTACTGCCAGGGTGTGGTGGGTGGACACAACATCAATAAGAGTATCTGATCTCAAACTAGGCAACCTGGGGACAAAAGGGAAGCCCAAACCTTACCTGTAGGATGACCAGTTGTATACCTAATCCTGAACTGTATCCCTCATCTTTAAAATAAAATTTTTTTAAAAGAAGTAAAATAAAGAAAGTACAGATCAGAAATGAGAGGTGATTTTATTAGTTACATAGCTCTTTGATAGTAGTATCAAGACCTGATGCTTTCTGGCTTTAAACCTAATGCTCTATTTACTATGTCTAGCTCCTTTTCTGTCCAACCCAAATTCAATCTCTCCACCCTAAACATGTCTCTTTACTTCTATTCTCAATTTGTTTGTGGAATATGATTTAATATTTCTAGTTTGTATTCATGTGTTACTCAAATATTATTTCTTGAATGTGAAACACTGTGCTAGGTATGGGGATCCTAAAATAATAAACAAAATAAAGATAAAATTGTGGTCTTGTTTGCATTTAAAGTCTAATGATCAACTCATACACTAATGAAATTATCAATAAAAAGGTAATTAACAACTATGGATATAATTAAGAAGTACTACAGAGTATATTAGTGTACAGTAAACAGAATAATTTGGTCTGGATTGAATATATTCAGGAAAGGTCTTTCAAGGGAAGAAAATTTTAAAGAGCTCAGAAAGATAAGTAGGAGCTGGTCAAGTAGAGCTCAGTATTACCATTTTGAAGTCTATGTATTTGATGGTTTCATTCATTCCACAAAATTCAGAGTTCATTCACTTAAATATTATTTATATTACAGAATTCATTTCATTCCCGATCACCTAGTATAGAATAATGAACAATCAGATGCTTGAGAAAAGTGTTCTGATGGTAATTATGGAAAAAGAGTGAAAGTCAGTCTCAAACATTGATTAATTAAGTTTACCTAAAAAATTATTGCAAAAAAAGTTTATAGCTGTCTTTAGAGTAAAGACATAGCATGAACAAATGCACTAAAATACCCCTTCACAAATCCCAACTGAAATGATTAAACAAATCTATCTACTAGAATTATTAACAATTCCAGCTCCTGTTCCAAGTATTTCTGCAAATTATAGCATAGTACTAATTTAAATTTATGTTAGTGAGCCACTTCATTTAAGATAGGATAATATTATTATAACAGTACACATATAATTGGAGAATACAAGGAGAATGTACTCACATGTTTGAGAGGCACATGCCAAAATGAGATAAATCCTCTCCATTCAAAAATGAGTTAAACTGACTTGAAAACAACACAAGACAATGTAGTTGTGCTGCAATGTAAAACAAAAGGAAAATAAACTGAAGAAGTGGTGAAGGATGATCATACTGTTAGCTTGGGTTATACCATATTAGACACCCCCACCACTTTGCTAGCTGCCCCAGGATGGAAAATTATCAACCAGGCTAAGCCACAAAGAATCCTGTCTAACACCTAGCCTAACTGCAAGACTTCCTCTCAACTTACTTAACCACAAGCCTTAGTTACCCCCTAGCAACACCAACTGCAAAATTTTCCCCTCGAGCTGTATAACTGCCCTACTCTGTAAACGTAGTGGGCTTCAGCTTTCTGGAGTCCCCTCCGCAGGTTCCTCTCCTTGGAATAAACCTGTGTTGCTGCTGAGCTGCCCATCTCTCTTTTCATATCCACTCATTTTCTCGCCCTAATACATACATTTGAAAAAGCTTTACTATAGGAGACAGAAGTTAATTTAAAATAGTATCTACTTTGTACAGAATAAAATTGGAGGAAATTTAGACTCTGGAATAAGCAAATAGATTGAAAGACGAAACAATTTGACTTAGAAAGGAAATTGGCTGAGCCATAGAATGTAAAGAAAAAAGCAAATACTATAACAGATCTTTAATTATATCATAATATTTTTCTTTGACATTTATTAATGAATCTACTCTAAAGACCATTTTGTTATTTCCATAGACCTATGCAAAGAAGAGAAAAAAAACCTAAAATTAAATAGACTCTTCTGACTAGCAAGAAAATATACAAATAGCAACTAAACAAATGACAACAATAATCTTTGAGATTGTCAGTAGGTTAAATATTACAAGGTAAACAAGCAATTTCAATTTTCTATCACAAACATAGTAAAATAACCATTGACATTAACACTGTCCCAAAGTTAAGAGTTACATTTCACATGGGATAAGGCTAATATTTTAAAAGTAGGATGTCTCAAGTGAATTTTGAGCAAACTAGTGAAGAATTCAATTTTATGATGACACGATACAGATTAAGTATTGATTTAACTTTAGCAAGCCCTTTATTCCATCTAGCCGATGCTCTTTTTGTTCTTTATACCCGATTTGTAAATATTATCCACCTAGTCCTTATCTTTACAGAAAAGAATGACATGTGGTCCTACTCTTTGCATTCTCAAAAAGACTTTTGCCATAACCTTATATATAAAAAAAAAGGCCAAAAGCATGACAAGTCAATTCAGAGTAAAAGGATGTAAATGCTACTTAAATATTTGAAACATAAGAAAAATATAAATTAAACCTAGAATGTGATGCAATTTTTCACCTATATATTTGGCAAGAATTCAAAAATTTAGTAAGATCATGTTCTTCGTGGGGCTGTGGGAAAGTAGGCCCTCTCATACCTAGCTAGTGGGAATGCAAAGCTATATACTTCCTATGGATATGAATTTGGAAAGATTTACCAAACTACCCATTCACTTATCCTTTGACCTAACATTCCCACCTCCAGAAGTTTATCCCAAAAATACATTGCCAAAAATATAAAATGACATACCCCGAAAGCTATTCATTGCAAGACTATTTGTAATAGCAAAAGACTAGAAACATCCCAAATGCTTAACAGGAAGGGAATATATTAATAAACTGGGGCATCTACACAATGGAGCACCTTACAGCCATAAGAAAGAAATGAGGCAAAGCTGTATATACTACTATGGAGTGATTTCAGAAATATATATTGTTTTGTAAAAAAAAAAAAAAGTGGGGGTGCAGAACAGTGTGTTAAATTATACTAGGTTTATATAAGAAAGTGAGAAAAGTTATGAATTATGGATATTTATATCTATATTTTCTTATATTTTTAAAAAGACACAATGGAAGGGTAAACCAAAAGCTATTTTTAAAATGCAGTTACCTATAAGGAGAGAGAGGGAACAAAATGAAAAAGATAAGAAAATAAGCTAGCCTTCTCATAATATAACTTTTTTTTGTTGTTTTTGTTCTTACTTTGGAACAATATAAACGTTCTACATAATTATAAAACAAAATTAAATTAGAAAAGCAACTGCTAAAAAGCAAAAATGAAATGAAAGAAATGCGCTTCATTATATATCAAGTTTTTGGCATAGCCACAAAAATAATTATTTCAGAGAACTTTAACATAAAATAGTTTTGTTATACATCCCTTGTGGGATGCATCCTAAAGACAAATCTTTTTTTAAAAAAATAACTATAGAGGATTCTCAAATTCCTTTCAGTAGTCATTTTGCTAGTAATAATATAATTATATTATTGTTTTGAAAGTAAACACCTAAAGAAACAATCATATTTGCACAAGAATCCAAGATTTTCAGCATATGATAAAAAAATGTAATTAAAGAGGTTGCGTAGAACTCATACATTTGAATTGAAAATATAAGTACAAAATTATGATTATTTTTTCTAGCTCTATCCCCTGAAAAGATAGACGAGATGGTAACTATGATCTGAGTATACAAGATAGGATGGCCCCTGCAATGCCCAGAGCAGACTCAGAAAGGAAAATAGACAAGAAAATATGCAAGTATGGTTCAGTAGGTAGTGAATAAGTGCTGAAATAAGCCAAGTAGAGTTTCTCTATAACAGAGTAAATTGAAATGGAAAGCAAAAGAATAAATTAAAAATACGCCAACTACAGGCTGGAAAATATAGAAATAATTTCTGGGCCTAAATAAGAGGTAAAGCAAATGAAAAAGAAGCAAAGATATGGGGGAAATAAAAAGTTTTTCTGAGACAGATAAAGACCTAAGTTGGCAGATGGAAAAGGCTTACTAGATCCCAGACTAAATTAACTTTCAAGTGACTAATTTCTAAATACCTACATATGATTGTTTTCTACCCCCATGGATAAAGAAAAAATCTTGCAATTATCCAGACATAGGTTTTTTTTTCCCCAAAAAGCTGTTTATCTACAACAAAATCAGCCTTTTCTCAGCTCTTTTCTCTGCAAAACTGAATGACTATGAATAGGCTACATACTTACTATAAGACACACATGTGAAAACCAAGTGACTCAGAAATATTAAAAGTAAAATAATAGATGAAAGTGAACCAGAAAAATCCTAGCAAAGTGAAATTTGATTTGTCAATATTAGCATTCAAGGCAAAAAGTAAAAGCCAAAGCAAGGAACACTGAAAAAGACAAAGTCAATGAATCATGAGTCAGATCATCATAGTCAACTCTTTCTTTACCATGTCAAATAATATGAAACAAATAGGCAAATAAAGATTAAAACATAAAATAATTCGTATTCATATTGATAATCAAAAATATAAAATGTCTTTTAGCCAAAAATGGGTGAGAAATTTATAAAGAAAGTTACAAATTTTAAATGAAAAATACAAAATAAATAAAAAGGACTGAATTATTTTCCAGAATGAAAATAACTCGTATTAACAACGTTAAGCCGGGCTCGGTGGCTCAGCCTGTAATCCCGCGCCTTTGGGAGGCTGAGGTGAGTGGATTGCCTGAGCCCGCGGGTTGGAGACCCGCCTGGGCAGCGAGACCTCATCTCTACAATAAATCAAAAAATCAGCCGGGCGTGGTAGCGCATGCCTGTAATTCCGGCTACCCGGAAGGCTGAGGCGGAAGGATCGGAGCCCAGCAGGTCGAGGCTGCGGTGGCCGGGAGCGGCCACTGCACTCCAGTCTGGGCGACAGAGTGAGACTCTGACTCAAAAAAAAAAAAACAACATGTTAATTCTTTCCCAGCATATACCTTTTTCTTTTTTTTCTTTTTTTTTTTTGAGTTAGAGTCTTACTCTGTCTCCCAGACTGGAGTGCAGTGGCACGTTCCCGGCTACCACAGCCTCGACCTTCTGGGCTCCGGTTATCCTTCCGCCTCAGCCTTCCGAGTAGCTGGAATTACTGGCGCGCTACCACACCCGGCTGATTTTTTTATTTATTTTAGAGATGAGGTCTCGCCAAGTAGCCCAGGCGGGTCCAGCATATACCTTTAGTGCAATTATAATCCAAAGAATACAGATAATTTTGATCCTTCACAACATATTGTTAAAGCCTGCATAAAGAATTTGCACTACCTGGGCTCGGTGGCTCAGCCTGTAATCCCCGCTCTTTGGGAGGCTGAGGTGAGTGGATTGCCTGAGCCCGCGGGTTCGAGACCCGCCCGGGCAACTTGGCGAGACCTCATCTCTACAATTAAAAAAAAAAAAAATTAGCCGTGCGAGGTAGGGCGCGCCTGTAGTTCCAGCTACATGGAAGGTTGAAGCGGAAGGATCGCCAGAGCCCAGCTGGTCGAGGCAGCGGTAGCTGGGAGCGTGCCACTGCACTCCAGTCTGGGCGACAGAGTGAGACTCCAACTGAAAAAAAAAAAAAAAAGAATTTGCACTACTAGACAGTGAATCATATTACAATATTTTTACAATAGAAAGAGCAGCAAAAGACATATTAATGAAACTAACTGGAATTCTCTGGAGGATAAATTGGTTTGCTTAAATATTTGGTATATAATAACAATGTCCTTAACATATACTTGGAGTAGATTATTTAATCATGGCAATGCCTCAATTGGTGAACATTTTCTAAAAATACAAAGTTAGATTACATATTTTAAAATGCAAAGTAATTTCAAAACAATGTTATATTATCTGCTGTTTGGATAGGAAAATTTTTATAAGAAGCATGTAGAAAGCATCTACATAGAAAAAAACATGACAGATTTAACTACATAAAACTGAAAATTTCAGTATGTTAAATAGCATGATAAAATCAAAAGACATGTAATCACTGAGAAAATATTTAAAATACGTGCCAAAAGAAGACAATATGAGCCGGGCTCGGTGGCTCAGCCTGTAATCCCGTGCCTTTGGGAGGCTGAGGTGAGTGGATTGCCTGAGCCCGCTGGTTCGAGACCCGCCTGGGCAGCAAGACCTCATCTCTACAATAAATAAATAAAAAAAATCAGCCGTGCGTGGTAGCGCTTGCCTGTAATTCTGGCCACTTGGAAGGCTGAGGCGGAAGGATCGCTGGAGCCCAGCAGGTGGAGGCTGCGGTGGCCGGGAGCGGCCACTGCACTCCAGTCTGGGTGACAGAGTGAGACTCCAACTCAAAAAAAAAAAAAAAGACAATATGTACTATATATAATCTAATATATAATGTGATCTTACAAATAGGATCTTACAAGTAAGAAAAAATTGTGTACGCTAACAGATACATGGGAGACTGAAATGGACAAGTATTTCTTAAAGTAGAAATATGCAAAACAAAAGGAAACACAAATTAAAATAAGATCAAGTGGACAGTTGAAAAGTCATATTATAATGTTTGAAATTATAATACCCTATAATTGTGAAAGTGTAGTGAAATAGGCACTGATATAATTATCTGTAGGAATGTAAGTTACACAATATTTCTGAAAGGCAATTTGTTATATTTATATGCCTCACCCACACAAAAAATGCAAAAAAAAAGTATATGCCTTTGAGCCTGCAGTGCAATTCCCAGGAATTTATAAAGAGGCGATAACAATAGATTCTAAATACAGATATGATATCATAATAGTAACCCTCAATACTTATTGAGAGCCTATAATATACTATACACTATACTATGCTATGCTTGACCTGCTTAAGGTCTATGACAAACTTATAAGGTTGTTAATATTTTCAATTTCATTATACAGTTGAAGAATATGAAGGTTAGAGAAGTTAAGGGACTCGCAAAGATCACAAAGTCAGTGACCATCAAACTCAGGATTCAAACACAGACCTGTATTCCAAAGCCTGAATTATTGAAATATCTCCATATCATAAATAATATAGAGGTTACCAAATTATGATGTATTCATATTGAAAGAATGCCATACAGCTATTAGTGCATACTAACTAATGACAAGAATATGCTCATAATTTACTAAATGAAAAAAATGTTTTACACTTTAAAGCACATATTTTTAAATGTATGTTATTCTAACTATGCAAAAACAAAAGTGCCTATATCTGTGCCTACAGGGAATAATGGAAATAGCAGAGACAAGACCAAGTTTTCTCTGTCCATATTTCTCTCTACAGCAGGCTTGAACTTGTGGCACAATGCAGACAGCTGAGATCATGCCCATTATGAGCAGGCTGCTCAGATTATTGGTAGTGGCTTTCTGGAGATCCATGTTTTCTGAAAGCAGTCTCCTGACATCCTTTACCACAGTCTTTCCAATGGTTATGTAAGCTTTTAATTCCCTGAATTGTTCTTTCTATGTACCTCTCTAAATGTGTAAAATACCCAAAGTGATTTCTGCTTTTTTGAATGGACATTGTTTGATACAGGATTTAGTATCAGGTGATGGTAAAATATACCCAGTAAAAGATATCAAAGGCACCATAATCTCCTGAAAGGGATTGTATATGTATTGTTGTACAGAACAACATTCAGTTTTTCTTCAAGTTCTTCATTAGCCGTACCTCTGTGCTTCACTAGTAAGAGTTCTATACTATTCAACTGTAAAGAAAAAAAAAATACTAGCACTAATCAACTCTATGAACATAAGAAAACAATCCATTCAGGAGAGATGTACCTAGACGGGTGTTGAACATGCATGTCTTCAGGACCCTATTCAGAGGGGAAATTGGTCTTACTCTACTGAGGTTTGCAGGATACAGATCTGGCTTGTTTCCTATAAAAATTAATCATTGTTATTATTTATAGACAGCTTTATTAAAATAGAATTATGCTGAATATCAGATTAAGCAGAATTCAAGCTATGTTAAATTGAACACCTAAAATAAAGGGCCAAAAGGGAACAGCAGTGCAAGATCGTAATAATAATAATACCTTGGATTTATATAGCTCTCATCCTCCCACAAACGCAATGTGAATGTGAACAGCATACATAAGTGGATGAAGTAAATGCAGTTTGTGTTTCTCAAGTCTGGATTTAAAAAGCTCCGACAGAAGAGACTAGCAAATGTAGAATCAAGATCTTAAGACCAATTTGAAAAAAACTCCTCATGGAAGCACATACTTCAAAAATTTGTTTGTCATTCCCATTAAATGGGCAGCATCCTCAAAATCAAACCAAGATTTGTATGTCAGAGAAGGGGATCAAAATTAATGAACAAATAAGAGGTGATATATTAATGTAACCATCCCTCAGTTACGATAATTAAAATGCTACCTTGTCCATGAAATTTGCCTAAATTGCATAAGCTACAAGTAATTGCTCAATACTTAAAAGGATTTTGCATAGGTGTCATGAGGCACAAATTTAGAACAGTCCCCCTTGTATTGGAATTATTTATGTGTATTTCCTGTATATTCATATTTCACTAGACCACTATTTCCCAAACTTAGTTGTTTAGAATCACTTTAGGATTGTATTTTAAAACTAGATTTAGGGGACTTATTCTCAGAGGTTCTGATTCTGGGTGTTTTGGATGGGCTCCGGAACCTGCACTTTTTAAAAATTCATTATTTTTATTAGCTTCTTTATTGATCAACTGATTAATTGATTATTTATCTTCTTGCCGTAGTTTAATTTTTGTTTTGAAATTGTGAGGTACAATTCAGCATTAGGTATACAAATATTCATTGTGCAGGTACCCTTGTTGAAGAGGTATGCCCCCCCCCGGGGGGGAGATTTCGATTACTATCAATCCCACCATCCCACCTCCCCACCCCGCAGTTTCCCACTACTGTCAATCCTTTTCTTATAGTATTACGATAGCTGTTCAAAGACCATTTATGAGTAAGAACATGTGATACTCAGATCTTTGTCTCTGTGAAAGATCTGTCAGTATTATAAACTCTAATTCCATCCAGGTTGCTGCGAAGTTCATGATTTTGTTCTTTATGGCTGTGTAAGATTCCACTGTGTATATGTACCACACATTTTTATCCAGTCCTCTTTTGATGGGGCAGCACGGTTGGTTCCATGTTCTTGCTATTGTGAACAATGCTGTGATAAACATACATGTTCAGGTATCTTTTTTATAGAGTGATTTGAGTTCTTCTGGGTATATTCCCAGTAGGGGGATTGTGGGGTCATATGGAAGGTTGATTTTTAGAACTTTTAGTACCCATGCCATAAGAGATAAGATAGACAAGTGGGATCTCATTAAACTTACAAACTTCTGCAAAGCCAAAGAAACCATCAAGAAAGTAGTGAGACAGCCCACAGACTGGGAAAAATTATTTGCCAACTCCATGTCTGGCAAAGGCCTAACTCAAACATTCTGAAAATAAAAAACAAACAGCCCCATTACAAAGTGGGCAAAAGATATGAATAGACACTTCTCAAAATAAAACATATGAGCAACTAACAGCTACATGAAAAAATGTTCGGCCTCACTAGCCAACAAAGAAATGCAAATTAAAACTACACTGAGATACCACCTAACTCCAGTCAGAATGGCCATCATTAATAACTCAAAAAATAACAGATGATGGAGAGGATGTAGCAAAAAGGGAACACTTCTATACTGTTGGTGGGGGTGTAAACTAGTACAGTTTCTGTGAAAACAAGGAACCTGCATGTTTATAAACACTTCATATAATCTGGTTTGGGTATTTCATGCCGAAACTGACTTCTTTGAGGGCAGGGACCTTGTTCCATGTATGTCCATGAAGCATTTTGCACAGTGCTATGAACATAATAGAATGTTCAATAAGTATTCATAAAATAGATGAAGTATGAAATAACTCGATGTACAAGTTTATTTATTTAAGGATAAAAGAGGCATTATAGTCTTCAAGTGCTGGGGAGCTCAGACAAAGGTAATCTTATGGGCTAAAAAGATGGGCGTTGGACGTTTCCCTGGAGGTAAGTGTTTCTTAAGCCAACTCTGAGGAAAATGGAGTTATTTAGAACAGGTAAACAAAAGGCAGGAGAGCTGGAAGAAAGAGTGAGTACTAATACAAAGTAAAACTGTATAGGATATATTTGGAAAATAGTTATTTAAAATTCCTATATCTATATTTCTTCATTTTTGAAAGACAGAAGTTATATACCCCATTTATTTATTTATTTATTTATTTATTTATTTATTTATTTATTTATTTGAGTTGGAGTCTCACTCTGTCGCCCAGACTGGAGTGCAGTGGCGGCTCCCGGCCACCGCAGCCTTGACCTGCTGGGCGCCAGCGATCCTTCCGCCTCAGCCTTCCAAGTAGCTGGAATTACAGGCGCGCGCTACCACGCCCGGCTAATTTTTTGATTTATTGTAGAGATGAGATCTCACCAAGTTGCCCAGGTGGGTCTCGAACCCACGGGCTCAGGCAATCCACTCACCTCAGCCTCCCAAGGCGCGGGATTACAGACTGAGCCACCAAGCCCAGCTGTCCCCTTTAATTTAATATATAATCAACAGGTTTTCGCGCTTTCTTGTTCCTAGTCTTGGGAGAAAAGTATTCAATCTTCCACCATTAAATATCGATTTAGCTATGGATTTTTTATATGTCTTTTATCACATTGAGGAAATTCCCTTCTATTCTCATTAGATGAATGTTTTTGCCATGATAGGGTGCTGAATTTTGTCAAAATTTTTTTGACATTAACTGAGATGACTATGCGCTTTTTATTTTATTGATATGGTGTTATACATCAACTGATTTTTTTGAATACCAAACCTTTCATTGCTGTAATAAATTCCATATGATCATGCTATATCATTCTTTTTATAAATAGCTGGATTCAGCTTGCTAGTATTTTGTTGAAGATCTCTGCATCAACATTCATCAAGAGTTTTTGGTCTATAGTTTTCTTGTGATTGTCCAGTTTTGGTATCAAGGTAATAGTGGCCTCATGTAATGTATTTGGAATTGCTCCCATCTCTTCTACTTTAAATGAAAAGTTTGAAAGAATTAGTAATGACTCTTCATTAAATATTTTCCAGAATTCAGCAATAAAGACTACTGAGCCTGGGTCTTCTAGTAATTTTTATTATTAATTTAATATTATTACTTGTAATATATCTATTCAAATTGTCAATTTTTAGTAAGTTTGATAATTTGTGTGTCATTCTAGAAATTTATTCTTTTCATCTAAGTGATCTAATTTATTGGCATATAGTTGTTCATAATATTCATGTACAATCCTTTTTATTACTGTATGGTTGATAGTAATGTTCCATCTTTTCATTTCTGATTCTAGTAATGTGAGTCTTCTTTTTTACTTAATCAATCTGGATGAAGATTTGTCAATTTTGTTACTCTTTTTAATAAAACAACTGGTTTTATATGTTTTTCTACCCAAATTGTATTAATTTTGCTCTAATATTCATTACATGTTTTCTTATGCTCACTTTAGATTTCATTTGCTCTTGTTTTTCCAATGTTTTAAGGTTACTGTTTTGAGATTTTTTAAAATACAGATGTTTACAGATATAAATTTTCTCTGAGCAATGCTTTGGCTGTATTTTATAAACTTTGATATGCTGTGTCTTTATTTTCTTTTTTCTCAAAGTATTTTTAAATTTCCTTTTTGATTTCTTCTGTGACTCATTGGTAATCTAGAAGTATTTTGCTCAATATCGACATATTTCAAGTTTTCCAAATTTCTCTCTGTTATTTATTTCATTTTATTGTGGTCAGAGAACATACTTTGTATTATTTCTATCTTTTTAACTTTATTGAATTCTGAAGTTATGGCTCAGCATATGGTTTATCCTGCCGTATGCTCCATGTGCACTTGACAATAATATATGCTCTTCTGTTGGGTAGAGTGTTTTAAGTATCTGAAGTTTATAGTCTTGCTCAAGTCTTTTATCTCTTTGTTGATCTCCTGCCTAGTTGCTCTATCTACTATGAAAATTATTTGTCTCCAACTATCATTGTTGAACTGTTTATTTCTTCCATTAATTCTGTCAATTTTAGTTTCATGATTTTGATGATCTGTTATTATATGCACATATGTTTGTAATTGCTATAATTTCTGATGAAATGACAATTTTAGCATTATAAAATGTTCTTCTTTTTCTCCAGCAACACTTTTTAAGAGTCTGTTTTCTCTAATATTAGTATGGCGACTCCAACTTTCTTTTGAGTATTTGTTTGGTATGTCTTTTTCCATTCTTTCACTTTGAATCTATTTGCTTATTTGAATCCAAAGTGTGTATCCTATGCATAGCATATGATTGAATAATATTGTAAAATATATTCTGGCAATTTCTGCCTTTTGATTGAATTATTTAATCCATTCACAATAAGTTAGGTGGATATATACCTGCCATTATACTTTTTGTTTCTGTATGTTGCACATCTTCTTTTTTCCTCATTTATTATTTTCTTTTTCATTAAGTGAATATTTTCTAATGTAATATTTTAATGTCTTTAATAATTTTCACTACTTTTTAAAGCTATTTCAGTATGCTCTATGGCTGACTATATACATCTTAACTTATCAGAATCAGCTTCAGATATATACTAATTTAATTGCAGTGAGATGTAGAAATGTTGTTCTTATATAGCTCTATTATCTTACCCCCTTTTATGGCGTCATACATATTACATCTACAGATAATACAAATCCAACATATGTTATTATAATTTTATTTTATATAATTTTATGGTCTTTAAAGTATCTGAGAGAAGAAAGAACAGCAAGTATATATGTACAACTTTTCTTTTATTAACCTTTTTACTTGCCATTTCATTTGTTCTTATGTATTTGAGCTCCTATTTAGTGTAATTTTCTTAGCCTAGTATAGGTTTGCTTCCACCTAACTCCTTTGTACTGTTATTGGCAAATATATCACATTTCTGTATATTATAGACCCAGCAATACATTATAACACATATTGTTTTAGAAAACTTTTAATTACTAAAGAGAAGAATAAAGAAGAAATATACATTTATTACACCTTCCATAATTACAGTTACCTATTTATGCTTTTTAATTTTTTCTGTGGATTCAAATTACAGTATGGGGTCATTTGCGTTCTGTCTGGAGATAGTGCTTTAGTATTTTTAGTAAGGCCTGTATACTAGCAAGAAATCATCTCAGTTTTTGTGTGTATGAGAATATCTTTATTTCACCTACATTTTTGAGCGATAGCTTACTGAATATAGGATTCATGGTCAAAAGTTTATTATTCTTGTGTACTTTATATTTTTTAATTTTTATTTTAAAGATGTGGGGTATAATTCAGGGTTAAGTGTACAAAATTCATTATGCAGGTACCCTTGTTGATGAGGTGTGCCCCCCTCCCCTGGCAGAATCCCACTATTGCCAATAACCCCCCAGAAATTTCCCACTACTGACAATCCTTTTCATATAATATGACAATAATTGTTCAGGTCCGCTTATGAGTGAGAACATGTGATACTCAGTTCTTTGTTTCTGTGATCGATTACTCAGTATTATAGACTCTAAGTCCATCCAAGTTGCTATGAAGCTCATAATTTTGTCCTTCTTTATGGCTGCATGATATTCCATTGTGTATATGCACCACATTTTTTATCCAGTTCTCTTTTGATGGGCAGCACTCTTGGTTCCATGTTTTTGCTATTGTTAACAATACTGCAATAAATATGCATGTGCAGGTATCTTTTTCATAGAGTGATTTGAGTTCTGCCTGGTATATTCCCAGTAGGGGGATCATGAGGTCGTATAGAAGGTCGATTTTTAGACCTTTTAGTAATCACCAAACTGCCTTCCACAGAGGTTGTACTAGTTTGCACTCCCAACAACAGTGTAGAAGTGTTCCCTTTTCGCCATATCCTCTCTAGCATCTATTTTTGAGTTATTGATGATGGCCATTCTGACTAGGGTTAGGTGGTATCTCACTGTGGTTTTAATTTGCATTTCTTTGATGACTAGTGAGGCTGAGCATTTTTTCATGTATCTGTTGGCTGCTCATGTGTCTTCTTTTGAGAAGTGCCTATTCATATCTTTTGCCCACTTTGAAATGGGGCTTTTTTTTTTTTCCTTTTCAGCATGTTTGAGTTCCTTGTAGATCCTAGATGTTAGGCCTTTGTCAGATATATGGTTTGCAAATATTTTGCCCATTCCATAGGCTGTCTCTCTGCTCTCTTGGTGATTTCTTTGGCTTTGCAGAAGTTCATCAATTTGATGAGATCCCACTTGTCTATCTCATCTCATATGGCATGAGCACTTGGAGTTTTGATCAGGAATTGATTGACAGCTCCAATTTTCATAAGGGAGTCTCCTACATTTTCTAAGGTTCCTATAGTTTGAGGTTTTCTGTTTAGATCTTTGAACCATTTAGAGTTTACTTTTGTGTGGTGATAGGTAGGGGTCTTGTTTTAAACTTCTGCATGTGGTCAGCCAATTTTCCCAGCATCATTTACTGAATAGGTTCTCCTGTACCCAGTGGTTGGTGGTGGAGGCTTTGTTGAAGATGTGTTGGCTAAGAAATTGAGATTTTGCTTCTGGAATCTCTATCCTGTTCCATTGTTCTATATGTCTGTTCTTGTACCAATAACCAACTGTTTTGATTATTGTAGCTTTATAATAAAGTTTAAAGTCTGAGAGTATGGTATCTCCCACTTTTTTTTTTTTTGCTGAGGATTGTTTTGGCTATTCATGGTCATTTACATTTCCATATGAATTCCAGTATTGTCATTTCCAGGTCTGAGAAGAATGCTGTTGGTAATTTAATGGGTATTGCATTAAATCTGTACATTGCCTTGGGTAGGATGGACATCTTAACAATGTTGATTCTTCCAATCCATGACCACGGAATATTTTTCCATTTGTTTGTGTCATCTTTGATTTCTTTGAGCAGTGTTTTGTAGTTTTCATTGTAAAGATCTTTTATGACTCTGGTTAGGAAGATTCCAAGGTATTTCATTGTGTGTGTGTGTGTGTGTGGCTATTGTGAATGGGATTGTGCTTTTTATTTGGGTTTCTGTTTGTTTATTGTTGGTGTATAGAAATGTGACTGTCTTTTGCACATTTATTTTATACACTGAGACTTTGCCAAAGTCCTTTATCAGTGCATGGAGGTTTTTGACAGATTCTCTTGGGTTTTTGAGGTATAGGATAACTGTGTAGAGGGATAATTTCACTTCCTCTTTTCCTATTTGGACACCCCTGATTTCCTTCTCTTGTCTGACTGCTCTAGCTATGACTTTCAAAACTATGTTGAAAAGGAGGGGTGAGAGTGTACATCCTTGTCTTGTTCTGGTTTTCAGGGGAAATGGTTCCAATTTCTGTCTTTTTAGCAGTATGTTGGCTGTTGGTTTCTCATAGATGGCTCTTACTATTTTCAGGTATGTTCTATCTATGCCTAGATGTTCAAGGATTTTTATCAAGAAGGGGTGCTGGATTTTATCCAAAACTTTTTCCGCATCTAACGATATAATCATGTGTCTTCACGTCCTTTAAATATGTTATCTGGCCTCTGACCTCTGGCTTCAATGCCTCTGGTTTCTATTGTTTCTGATGAAAAGTCAGCTGTTAAACATATTAGAGTTTCCTTGTACAGGGCCTGACAATTAATTTCGTGAACTTGCCACTGTGCATTTATGTTGGCAACACTATACAAACAACTTGGTAAAGTTTCATAACCTTGGTATTTCAGTGTCTCACAGCTGTGTTTGTGTCAATGTGTGGTAGTGCCTTGCTGAGTAGAGTTCATTATTGTTGTTGTATGTTTTTGTGTGCCATCATGAGAATGTCAGAGCTATAATTAAAGCAATGAAAAAACATTAAATTTCTTATTATTCTTGGGAAGAGTGAAAGTGAAATCAGGGACATGTTAGTCCAAGTTTATGGAGGCAATGCCATGAAGAAAATGGAAGTGTACAAATGAATTAAATGTTGTGGGGTTTTTTCCTTCTGAAAGAAGAGAAAACATCACTAATGAGGAGAGGTCAAGACAGCCAATAAAACCAGCAGAAAAGATAAAAGCCTTTCAAAAAATTTGTCAAATTGTGCATTAAAATTATTGGCTGACTATTATAAGTATGACAAACCAAATAAACATTGATAGACAAATAGGAAAATCTTAACTGAAAATCTTGGCATGAGAAAGGTGTGTGCAAAAATGGTCCTGAAGGAGCTCTGGCATCACTATAATGCCAGAGCTCACACAGCACTGTCTGTGAGGGACTTTTCAGCCAGTAAACAAATAACTGTATTGGAACACCCTCCTTACTCACCTGATCTGGCCCCCAATGATTTTTTCTTTACACAAAAATAAAGGAAATATTGAAAGGGAGAAATTTTGATGACATTCAGGACATCAAGGGTAATACAATGACAGGTCTGATGGCCATTCCGGGAAAGGAGTTTTGAAATTGCTTTGACAAGTGGACAAGCAGCTGGTGTCAGTAAATAACTTCCCAAAGGGAATACTTCAAATGTGACCATAGTGATATTCAGCAGTGAGGTATGTAGCACTATTTCTAGGATGAGTTTGCAAACTTAATTGTCAAACCTCGTAATAGACAAGTCATTTTTTTCTTGTTGCTTTAAATATTTTATTTCAAGAGTACCTGCATAAGGAACGTTTGTTTACCTAACCCTGAACAGTATCCCACATATTTAAAATAAAAATTTAAAAATAAATGAATAGAGAAAATATTTTATTTTTGCCTTCACCTTTCAGCACTATTACTGTAATATGTCTGTGAATCTCTTTGCATTTATCCTACTTGGAATTTGTTGAGTTTCCTGGATATATAGATTAATGTTGTTCAATAATATATGAGATACATTTGGGAAGTTTCCCAATTTTTTTTCTTTTCTGTTTTCTCTTTCCACTTCTCCATTATGTTTATGTGGCTATGTTTAACAGTTTCCCATATTTCTTTGTCTTTTCTTTTCCTTCATTTTTTTCTGCAGGTTCTTCAGATTATATAATCTATATTGATCTATCCTCAAATTTACTAATGCTTTTGTCTGCCAGTTCAAATACATTGAGGACCAAATACTAGAGGATGAGCAGCTCTTGCAAATTTTGATTTCAGTTACTGTACTTTTTAGCACCAGAATTTTCATTTGTTTTTCAATATAGGTTATATCTCTGTATTTATAGACTCTATCTGATGTAACATTATCATCATACTTTCCATTACTTCTTTCGTTATATACATATATGTATGTGTATATATTTTTTTCTTTTTTAGTTTTATGGACTTATTTGTATTTACTAATTTGAAGTCACTGCATCTGCTTGCTCTCACGTTTTTTATAACCTGCTTTTTGTCCGGTGCATGGGTCCTAATTTCCTGTCTTATTGCATGTCTCATAATTTTTTTTGGCTAATATATTATAGGAACTCTATGTACTATCTCCCCAGGGCTCGTTATTTGTACTTGTTTGCTTATTTAGTGACTAACTAGATTATTTTAAGGAAGCCTAGCACCCCTACCCTCCCAGTCTCTGATGTTTCCCTTAGGTGGGCATAGTTTTGGGGATGGCCATAGTCACCCCAGGATCGATAGTTTTGTCAGGATTCTATTTGATTTTTTCTTTCTCAGCCACTTATTGATCCAACTTCACTAATCCCCTGTTGATTGCCATATTTTTCAACCATTCCTTTGGGCATAAATTCCTCCACAGATTAATTAAGTCAAATCTGGGTTCCTTTGAATGAATAATTTCTGAAGTCAGTTTTTGAGATTCTGTCTAATCCTAGGAGAGCTCCTCCCATTTGTCTCTTTGACCACTTTTCTCCAGCAAACTAGTCATCCTACAGCTTTGCCTATATCATTGATGAGTTTGCCAATCTCCTCCCAATCACCTTTTGCTCCAACTTTTCTTTTTTGAAAGCACCCTTTGAAATTCACATTACTTTCCAAATGGTGTCAGTTTCTTTGAGAAGACATTAGGAGCTGTTATTAGGACCTGATTTTATCCCCAAGAAAAATTCTTGAGCCATGACTCTGGAGCAGATGGTGGAGAAAATTTTATGCTTCCTCTCTCTGAGTGACACTCCCATGATCACATTTTAAGATCTGAGTGTTTGGTGGAGGGACAGGAGAGTAGCTTCAGAATTTTTTAGTTTGTCTCCCTCGGCATGTAACCACCACTTTCTAGTTTGGCACAATGGCAATCAGGGGCCCAGAATTTGCAGTGACATTGTGCCAAGACAGAGCTTCTGTTCCATGAATAAGAACTGGGCAGAACAAGGAAGCCCTCACCTCTCAGCTGTACTCATCCTGAACATAATAATAGAAAGTTAAAAACACGATGAGAAATGCTGATTTCCTATTCCTCATAGAAAGATAACCCCCCATTTGGGGCACTTGGGGAGAGAGCCCTGTGTTCTTGACTACTCCAATCTAAAGTGGAGTTTCCACTTGACTGAGCTGGGGTGGGGAGGGAAGAGAAAGAGTGAGTTTTGCTTCAAATACCACAGACACTCGAGTTTTAGCAGATTTTCTTGAATAAACATTTTTTTAAATTTTCTGTATTTCCTTAGGGCAATTTTCAGAGACTTTAAATATTCTTTTCCTAAAAAATAATGTTCACCCATTTATTTGAGGAACAGGTCCACAGAGCTCCTCGGTGTCATACTAGAAGACAGAGGAATCCTTATCTCCTTCTGTTTATAGACAAGGAAGACCTGAATCAACCTGGAGTAGGCTCAGGATAAATGAGGCTAGAAAAACTGATTATTAATTACAGTATTTCTTTCCTTATGGAGATGTTTTTATTTTTTAAAAAAGTTACAAAGAAAAATTGAGGCCCTTGTAAAACAAGGAAGTGTAAACTATCCTGATGAGTAAGGGTGTGGGACAACTTGATCCTTGGTAGGCCAAAGAGGTTGTGCTTAGAATACTTGTTCAATTGTTCAGGAAAAATAGTTGTTTTTTCCACATAACAAAAATAATTCTCATATTTCCCAGAAACCACTGAATTTCTTCAATTATTCTCAAAATTTTTAGACACTATAATTTATTTGCTTTTTGAATTTTTAGTATTTTTGTTCTTTTCCATTTTTATTTTAGATTCAGAGGGTACATGTTAGTGTTTGTTACATGGACATACAGTGTAGTAGTAGGGATTGGGTCTCAGGTGGCCCATTCCCCAGACAGCATCCCATAGGTAATTTCTGACCGCTAATCCCCCTCCGTTTTCCCCTTTATTGGTGCCCCCACTGTCTATTATTTCCGTCTTTGTGGCCATTTATCTCCTGCATATAAGTGGAGAACAGTGGTGTTTGGTTTTCTGTTTCTGTGTCAGTTCACTTAAGATATTGATTTCCAACTCCATCCACGTTGCTACAAAGGACATGATTTCATTCTTTTTTATGGTTGCCTACTATTCCATGGTTTATGTATACCACATTTTTATATCTAGCCAATTGTTGCAGACACAATAATATTTTAAAGATTAAATGAGTTTAGCAACTTGGAAGTGGAGTCTGATATCCCAGGAATATTTATTGAGAAATTACTATTTGTAGAGAATTATCATTAAATGTGATGCAACAATAAAAAAGAAATAAAAGACATGAGGAGCTTGGGAGATAGTAAGAGAGAAAATGGATACTCTAAAGCAGCCAGAAAAAAAATCATTTTAAACAATATTAATAAGTTCAAGCAATATACCACTTTATAAATGGTATAGCAGGTATGAAAAGTATGTTCTCAGCATGGCAATTTGTGAGGGAAGGCCTCTAAGAGGTGATATGTTCTGATGTGGGTCTTGAAAGAGCTGATACAGATTAAAGTTAACATGATCAAAAAATTACAACTAACATTTGTAAGGCAGTCAAATTATCTAGTCGTAATATTCTGCCTGCAATCATATATACTTGAAAAATAGGAAATATTTTATTTTACTGCAAAATAAATAGCATTTCAGATGCAGTTTAGAATTTTGAACAGAAAGTAAATAATAATTTCATTAAGTTACAGGCATTTGTTCAAGTAAACACAGTGGTATATACACTACACTCTTCCTCTTCTGGTTATTTACAAACCAGTACCTTTGATATATAAGTTTTGTTTAATGACAGTAGCCAGACATTTAATTATTGGACATTACACAAAATGTGTAGAGATTTTTAACTAAAACCTTAAAATCCTGTCATCCTATCAACAGCCACATTTGCAATGTGTCTCCCTCCTTTTTTAATTCAGAAGCTATAGATTCTCTTCATTTTAACTCATGATATACAAGTTTTCAGAGCAAACAAACAAACAAAAGCTCATACTGTAAATGGCTAACAACATCCCAACAATATGAGACTTCGACAGGCTTAATTTATTGCACACTGAGATTGTGAAAATGATAAAAGATAAATAATTTTGTTTTTATAACAGTGAAAGAGAGAGAAAGGGGTTATTTAGGACCCTATCTTCATGAAGATAACTATTATCTGAAATGTGAGAAATTCAATTAACTGATCTGAAATAATATTCAAAATGAATGCTAGAATTCTTTCTTTCCAACCCCCACTTACCCCATTCCACAGTCCAAGTTAACTTCCATTACAGTATAGTGATGAAGAGCACAAACTATGGAGTCATATGGACCTCATTTCAAATCCCAGATCTGCCATTTGGTGGCTGGGTGAATTTAGGCAGTTTATTTAGCCTCTCCTTATGGTGACGTTCTCATCAGTAAAATGGGAACATTACAATCTCTTTAATGAGTTTAAGTAGATTAAGTAAGTAACTATGTATAAAAAATATAATGTTTATATACCATGCCAAGCATACAATGAGTACTCAATAGATAATATTAGATACTTGATAAATATCTGGTGACTAGATTGATTAAATCTAACTGCCCAAACAGAAATCTTAACCCAGAAATAAAATCAAGTGTATTTTCTTTAGAATAGAGTTGGGTGAAAACTGTGGTATCAATTCAATCAAGTGAGAATTATACCAGACTGAGATTACTGGTCAACCTGTACAGTTTCGTAACCAGTTAATCACAGATTGTCACAATACAGTCATTACAAAAACCTCTGTGTCACACTTTCTTTATAGTATATGAGCATTTATAATTTAAGCAAACTAAAGACCCACTCCTTGTAGCCTCCATCATAGTTGGCAGGGCCATGATCATCTAAACTTCAACCTCTGCTCAGGCAAACTCTCCCTACTCCAGAATGAACCTGTTTCTGAAATAAAGAGTTGAGGGTTCCAGAACTGAAGATTTTTTTTTAATATTTTTTCAATTAAGATAAAATTTATAGAACATAAAACTCAACATTTTAACTATCTTAAAACCTATAATTCAGTGGTTTTTCTTATATTCAGAATACTGTGCAACCAGCATCAATATCCACGTCCAGAGCATCTTCATCATTTCAAAAACCGAAAAGCAATCCCATGCCTATCAAATATTCACTCTCTCATTTCCCGTTTTCTAATCCCTGAAAGCACTAATCTGCTTTCCATTTATATGGCATTTGTCCATTCTGCATATTTCATATAAACAGTATAATATATGTGATCTTTTGTGTCTGGCTTATTTCACTTGGCATGTTTTTAAAGGCTTGTCTATGTCATAGCTTACATCAATATTTTTTTCTTTTACAGCTGAATAATATTGTATAAAATGGACTTACTACATTGTGTTATTTACTCATCAGTCACTAAATATTTAGATTGTTTCCACTTTGGGCTACTATGAATAATGCTACTATTAACATTTGTATACAAGTTTTTGTTTGAATATATGTTTTCAATTTTCCAAGCATATGCTTAGCAGTAGAATTGCTGGGTCACGTAAATTCTATGTTTAAAGTTCTGAGAGATTGTCACACTTTCTTTCACAGTACCCTCACTATTTTACACTGTCATCAGCAATGTATGAAGACTCTAATTTCTATATCCTCATCAACACTTGTTATTTTCCATTTTTTTTTAATTCTAGCTATCCTACTGGGCATAAAGTCAAGTATCATTGTGGTTTCAATTTGTCTTGCCCTAATGAGTAATGATGCTGAGCATCTTTTTATGGGTCTGTTGGGCATTTGTATACCTTCTTTGTAAATAAGTCTATTCAAGTTATTTTCTTGTTTTTTATTTGGATTAATTTTTGTTGCTGAGTTACAAGAGTTATGTATATATTCCATATGCTAGACCCTTATTAGAAATATGATTTACCAATATTTGGCCCTGTTCTGTAAGTTGTCTTTTCACTATCTTGATAATGTTTTTTGATGCACAAAAGTTTTTAATTCTGATGAAGTCCATTTCATCTGTTTTTTTGTTGTGGTTGCTCATGTTTTTGGTGTCATATTTAAGAAAACATTGCCTCACGAAATATCATGAAGATGTACACCTATGTTTCCTTCTAATAGTTTTGTTATTTTAATTTTTACATTTAAGCCCTTGACACAGTTGGTTTTTTTACATATATAATGTGAGATAGGGTTCCAAATTCATTCTTTTGCATATAGATATTCAATTGTCCCAGGACTATTTATTGAAAATACTATTTTTCCCACATTGAATTGCTTGGACAACTTGTCAAAGATCAAATGAGCATTAATCTCTGGGTTTATTTCTTGATTCTTATTTCTATTCCATTAATCTCTATATCTATTTTTATGCTAGGACTACACTATTTTGATTACTGTAGCTTAGTTTTAGTTATTGAGAAATGTGAATCATCCAATTTTGTTTTCTTTCTCAATATTATTTTTGGTAGCCTGCATCCTTTGCAATTTCATATATATTTTAGAATAAGCTTGTCAATTTCTGCAAAAAAAAAAAAGAAGCTATAGGAAATTTGACAGAGATTGCATTGAATCAGTTTTTAAATTTGGGAAGTATTAATATCATCCAATTCATGATCACAGTAAATCTTTTCATTTATTTAGATCATTTTAGATTAATTTTTATAATGTTTTATAGTTTTCAGCATTCGTGTTTTGCACAACCTTAGTTAAATTTTTTTCTAAGTATTTTATTCTTTTAGATGCTATTATAAATGAAATTGTTTTCCATGGTTTTATTTTTGGATTGTTTGTTGCTAGTGTATAACAATACAACTGATATTTGTAAATTGGTCTTGTTCCTTGCAACTGTGCTGAATTTTAACTAGTTCTAAAAGCTTTTTTTGTTGTTGCCATTTTGTGTGTGTATGCGTGTGGGTGATTTCATTCGAGTTTTCTATATTAACTGTAAATATAATTTTATTTCTCCCATTCTAACATATATATTTTTATTTATTTTCTTACCTAATTGTCCTGAATAAAATGTCTGGTACAACACCAAATAGAAGTGGTAAGAAAAAAACATCATTATCTTGCTTCTGATAGTAAAGAGAAGGTGTTCTGTATGATGATAACTGTGTGTTTTTAATGGATGCTCTTTATCATTTTGTGTAAGCCTTCTTCTATTTCTTGTTTATTGAGTGTTTTATCATAAAAGTGTGTTGTATTTGGTCAAACAACTTTTCTGTGCATTTAATAAGATGATCATGTATTTTTCTTTCATTCTATTAATATAATGTAATACATTGATTAAAATTTATGTGTTGAACCAGTCTGGCACTCTTTGAATAAAGTCTACATAGTCATAGTATATAGTCTTTTTAAAATGCTTGTGGATTATCTCTGCTAGTGTTTTCTTTTTTCTTTTTCTTTTTTTTTTTTTTTTTTTGAGTCAGAATCTCACTCTGTCACCCAGACTGGAGTGCAGTGGCCGCTCCCGGGCACCGCAGCCTTGACCTGCTGGGCTCCGGCGATCCTTCTGCCTCAGCCTTCCAAGTAGCTGGAACTACAGGCGTGCGCTACCAGGTCCGGCTAATTTTTTTATTTTTTAGTGTAGAGATGAGGTCTTGCCAAGTTGCCCAGGCGAGTCTCGAACCCACGGGTTCAGGCAATCCACTCAGCTCCGCCTCTCAAGGCACGGGATTACAGGCTGAGCCACCAAGTCCGGCTGCTAGTGTTTTCTTAAGAAATTTTGTGGTTCACATCCATAATTGCTATTCGTCTGAAGGGGGATATCAGAAAGATGGTAAATTAGAATTCCTAGCCCCTTTCTTTTCTCCATGTACACACTGATTTAACAATGATACATAAACCAATAACATTTGTGAGAAATCTAGACACCATTTAAGAGGTTTTTGCCCACTGAGTGAGTATGCAAAGTCAGTAAAAAAAAAAAAAAAGGTTGAGAAAACTTCTTGCTATAATCTATAATTTTTCCTCTTGGCACAGTACCACATAATCAGGAGGAAACCCTCAACCCCCAGCTTCCTATGGGGAAAGAAAGGACTGGACCATACACCCAGAGTTCTGATATTTCTAGGAGTTGCCCAAGGGACTGGTTTCAATATTGCCAGTCTTACAACATGAATAAGACCTAGCATACTCAAAATACCTAGGGGGCTGATGAAGCATGCACACACACACACACACACACACACACACACACACACACAGAGAGAGAGAGAGAGAGAGAGAGAGAGAGAGAAATGTGCTCAGAGCATGTTGCTCCCACAGAAGACCCATGGTACAGAAAACAGACAAAAGAAAGAGCAAGAAATTATGTGCTCCAGAGAAGGAAGGAAGGAAGGAAGGAAGGAAGGAAGGAAGGAAGGAAAGAAAGAAAGAAAGAAAGAAAGAAAGAAAGAAAGAAAGAAAGAAAGAAAGAAAGAGAGAGAGAAAGAAAGAAAGAAAGAAAATTCTTCTAACCAGAAATTTGCATACTTAATTCCAGAGGAGACTCATATACAAGCAAGGTTTGAGAAGCCCCTAAAATCTCTGGCAAGGATTATTGGTGAATATTTTCTTTTTTACAAGAACTGCTAGAGTGGCTATTTTTTCTAACAAGTAGATACCAACAGAAAGTGTCAAGGAAAAAAAAAAGGAACATGAAAACATGTCCCAGCAAAAGGAACAAGACAAGCTCCCCAAATCAGCCCTAATGAAACAAAGACAGATGAAAATAATCTAAAACAGCTGTCATAAAGAGAGGCTCCATAAATTCTGGAGGAATAGGCATGAACAAAGTGAAAAGTTTAAGAAAGAATAGACAGTTTTTAAAAAGAACCAAATACAGTAAGTCCCCTGCATGTAAACAAGTTCCATTCTTATTGTGCTTCCATAAGTCCAGTTTGTTTGTAAAGTCCAACAGTTAGCCTAGAACTTCAACTAACACAATCAGCTATATAGTAATGTACTGTAATAGGTTTATAATACATTTCACAAAAATAATACATAACAAACAAACACAAAAAATAAAACATTTTAAATCTTATATTACAGTACCTTGAAAATACAGTAATATGGTGCCAGTACAACACTGGCATACATGGGCTGGCATCGAGTGAACAGGCAAGAGTTACTGATTGGAGGAGGGCAAATAAATGGGAGATGGTAGAGCTGAAGGATCATCAGTAACAGGAGATAGAGGGCAAGCTACAATTTCACTCATGCCAGACATCGATGACATAGGTTCTGGTTCCTTGTTGAATTAAATTCTATCTATCCTCTTGAAGAAAATGATTCAGTGATGTCTGGGTAGTAGCTCTTTTTTTTCCTCAACATAGATAACACAGTAGCAGCACTGGATTGCATTCTGAATAGCTGCTGCAACCTGAGTATACCGTTCCACATTCAGGTTCTATTCCTCAAAAAACTAACAGTGGTTTCTCAAATAAAGAAAATCTCCTTGCCATTTATGGCATCATGAGTCTCTTTGATTCTTTAGTAACTTCTTCTTCCTCTTGTCTCTCTGTTTTCTTTCTCTGGGCCTCCAATTTCGTTGTCTTCATTAGTAAGCTCCTTGTGTAGCACAGCAAGGAGTTTACAGAAGTCACCCTCTTGCTGATCTAGCTCCAGCTTCTCACTGAGGGCCACTAAGTTGCTGAAGACCTCTTTGGACTCCTCATTCACCTTCCCAAATCCATGAAAATTGTGAAAATCTGGCAAAGATTCTTTCACATGACAAACATGAATTAACTTATGTTATTGGACATGCAAATGCACGTTTATGTCTTTGAATGTTTGCAAGGTTTGTACATAGGGGACCGCTGTAAAACCTAGAAACTGAACGATACAATAGCTAAATTAAAAAATTCACTAGAGAGGTTAAACAAAAGACTAGATCAAACAGAAGAAAAAATAAGCAAACACAAAGAAAGACAAGTCATTTCAAATTATAAAGTCAGCAGGGCAAAAAGAAAAATAATGCAAAGAATTTTAAAAAGCTTAAGCATTTGATCATACTACAACAGCATCAAAAAGAATAAAACACTGAGGAATAATATTAATCAAAGAGGTGAAGGATTTGAAAACTGAAAACTATAAAATATCAATGAATGAAATTAAAGAAGATACAAATAATTAGAAAAGTATCTTGTGTTCATGGATTGGAGGACTTAATATTGTTCATTCTACTCAAAGCAATCAAAAATGCAATGCAATCAATATGAAAATCCCATTGACATTTTTTGCAGCAAAAGAATGAAACAATATCTAAATTTATATGTAACCACAAAGAACCATGAATAGCCAAAGCAATCTTGAGATGGTAGAATGAAGCTGGAAGCATAACACTTCCTGATTACAAAACATACTAAAAAGCAAGTAGTACAGTACAGTACTAGCATACAGAGAGGCATATAGAAGAGTGGGCCACAATAAAGAACCCCAAAATAACTCCATGCATGTATGGTCAGCTAATCTTCAACAAAGATATCAAGAATGAATAATGGAGAAGTAGAAGACTCTTTAATATGGCTTTTGGAAAACTGGATATGATCCACACATAAAATAAAAATTAGACCCTTATATTACACCATACACAAAAATCAACTCCAAATTGATTAAAAACTTAAATGTAAGACTTTAAACTATAAAATGCCAAGAAGTATACATAGGGGAAAGACTTACTGACTTTGGAATTGGCAATGATTTCATGACTACATCAACAGCACAGTCAAAAAAAGTAGAAATAAACAAGCAGGGCTACATCGTATTTAAAAAGTTTCTGCACAGCAAATAAAACAATCAACAGAGCAAAAAGGCAACTATAAAAAAGGAAAAGTATTTGTGAATCATATCTCTAATAAGGGGTTAACAATATGGAGCTTCTGAAAAATTGAAAATAGAACTACCATGTGATACAGCAATCCCACTTCTGGTTATTTATCCATAAGAATTGAAATTTGGATCTCAAAGTGATATCTGCACTCCCATGTTCATTGTAGTGTTATTCACAATAGTCAAGATGTAGAAACAACATAAATGCTCATTATTTAATAAGTAGATAAAGAAAATATGGCATATGTATACAATAAACTGTTATTCAGTCTTAAGGAAAAAAATCCTTTCATATGCTACAACATAGATGAACCAAAAGGACATTATGCTAAGTAAAATAAACCAGTCACAGAAAGACAATTACTGCATGATTACATTTATATGAGGTAGCTAAAATAGTCAAACTCTAGAAACAGAGAGTGAAATGGTGGTTGCTAGGGGCTGAGTAAAAGAAACAATTGAAATGTGCTCTTCAATGTTTCAAAGTTTCAGTTTACAAGATTACTAAATTCTAGAAATACACTGTTCAACATTTCAACTACTGAAAGATTATTGTGTTCATTTGGTGGTGGTATGTCTCCTTGGCTTTTTACATTTCTTATTGACATATTGATGTCTGCACATTTGGAGAAGTGGGGCCTTTCACCAGTCAGCCTGTCAAGAAGTTCTGGGCAAACTGTCTGATGTGGTCTCAGAACAGACTTGCTGCTGGAGTTTTCAGGTAGGCTATCCTGTTGCTTGATCTATGGGTTTGAGTCTGAAATTTGGATCCACTGGGGTGAACTTTTTATTTGACCCACCAAATAGGGAATAGGAGAATCCTGAGTCAGTAGGGCTGACCTGATTTGATCATTACACATTATATACATGTATTGAAATATCACTCTTGTATTCCAGAAATATGTGCAGTTATGTGTCAAGCAAAATTAAAAGATAAAAAAGACAATACTAAAAAAAAATCTCTGCTTGAGCAACATGAGAGCACATCATTATCATCAGGCTTCAGATCACTCCCAGCACTGGGGTGACCTTTGCAGCCCCAGTCATCAGGCTGGCTCCCATGAACCAACACTCCAGGTTGGTCCTTACGGATACAGTCTCAAGGCCCACCCAGCACTAGACCAGCTCCTGTGACCTCAGGCTCCAGGTCAGTAAAAAGGACTGAACCTCCAGGCTAGCTAAAGCTCCAGGCAGGATCTCAGAACCACAAGCTCCAGGCCTGCCTGGGAAACTCCATCTCTGGGCCTGACCCAGTGTCAGGCCAACCTCAACAGCCGTAGGCCTGGACTGGCCCAGTGTCAGGCAGGCTACAGCATTTGTGAGATTCAAGTTCACCCTTATACCAGGCCATCCTCCATGGAATCAGACTCTAGGTTTGGCCAAGAGCCAAGTCAGTTTCAGTGGCCCACATTCCAGACTATCCACAACACTGGACTGATTTCCACAGCCCTCGACTTCAGGCCCACCCAGCACCATGCTGATCCCCTAGTCACCTGACCTGCCACTGAAGATATAGGGCCACTCAATACTAACTAAGCTAGCCTCATGCAGCCTCAGGCTTTAGGCCCATCCCAGCACCTAATCAACAACTCTGGCCTCAAACACTGGGAGAAGGAAGGGCACCTGCGGATAGAGGCTCTAGGCCTGCCCAGTGCCAGGCCAGGCCCTGTGGCTGCATGCTCCAGCCAACCCTAGATCCAGGTCTGTTTCAGTAGACTCCAGCAGGTGCTAGACCCGCTCCAATGGACCCAAAGTTCATAAGATATACTTAATTAAATGCCTATTGAATCCAAGTCCATGTGATGAACTTATATCTCCTCAGATGAAAATGAGCACTGCGTTTATGTTGATGTGTTCTCCCCACTGTAGTATGCATGCATTTGAGCAGTCTTTTACTATCTCAATTTGAAGTATTCACTGGTGATAAATACTTCAGGAAAGAAACATAAATAAAAATGATTTTTGGTGGGGTTTTGAGGGAATGCAAGAGCCTTTGCACTTTGGCTGTGAAAAGAGCGTAGTAAAATAATTAGCTACGGGTAACTTGTCAGACCAAAGTTCTAAGTCTTTGTATTAACAAAACCAAACTCAATGAACCATACCAGAAATCTAAAACCAGGCAACAGTAGTCACAATGTCAACCCAGCTAGATTTGTCCTATGTTTGTGGAGAATGACTCATGCCAGTGATCTAGTTCTTTGGACATCATCAAATATAAGACCTTAGCCTCAACAACAACCTGGGGCACGAATTAAACACTTGTTATACTTCAGACACTACACTAAAAGTCTGTCCATGTATTGTCTTATTTAATCTTCACAAATACTTTATGGAGAAAGTAATACTATTATGCATTTTTTTTACATAAAAATGCATTAGATGAGGTAACTGAATCTCAATTAAGCTGCATATTTTGCCAAAGATCATACAGCAAGTAAATGATAGGGCTGGCATTTAAGCTTATATCAATCTGACTCCAAAGTCCATGTTCTTAATTATTACACAGGCTCTCAGTGAGATCTTTTTCTTTTACTGTTCTCACCATTGCTGCATAATAATCCATTCCAATATTAATGACATAAAAGTAATTGCTTTATTAGGCTCACAAATTCTGTTGGTGAGGAATTTAAAGAGGTCATGGGGGGATGTGGGGAGATTGTTTTTTCTTCTCCACAATATCTGGGGCCTTAGCTGAGAAAACTCAAATGGTTTGAGGATTAAACCAGCTTGATCTGAAGAATCCATTTCAAAATGGCTTCTCCACTCCCACATCTGCTGGTTTTTGTTGGCTGAAAATTGGGATCTGGATCTCATCTAGGGCTATCAACTAATATACTTACATATTACATACCCATGTAACCTGAGTTTCCTTCATCATGGTAGTCTAAGAGTAGCCAGACTTCTTATATGATGGTTCATCTCCAAAAACAAATGCCCCAGTGGACAAGGCAGAAAATGCATTGTCTCTCTTTTTCAATGCCACATTGCCTATTTTCAGTCTAGATTGCTGGCAAATTGTTGGTTAGTCTAGTTCTCAGATCAATATCTTTGTTTCTTGATATGGTTTGTTGGGTGTATAAACATAGCCTGAGGCACTACAGAAAAAAGTTTACCTGTTTACCTTTAAGAAAAGCAATACATCTTGTGTAAAAATGCTCCAAGGCATGCAAATATTGGCTTCAGCTTATTCTTACAAGAAAATAATCATGCTTTGAGTACCTATTTTGTGTTATAGACTGTGATAGGAGCTAAAAAAAATTAGCAGAATTGTATGATCTCTCTTCCTAGAGCTTAGTAAGATTTGCACAGCACTGGAATAGAAATCAGACAACTTCTTTGCCATTTCTCCCATGAACCTGAGCAAATCATTTATCTTGTCAGAACATCACTTTGTTTATTTAGCAAGAGGAGAATCTTCCCGATCTAATATATAGGCTTCTAGAAGATGACAAAAGCTCACATTTTAAAAGAATGAAGCACTAAATAAATATAAAATATAATCATATTTGGGAAGAAGTTATCTCCACCACCAAACGCCATATAAAGTAGATACCAACCTTTACAGAAATTGACCAGTAGCTTATTCACAAAGTACTAGAGAGAATGCCAAGTGGATTCTGTGAAAGTATTCAGAAGTGAAGATTGCATGAGTAGAAAACCTAAATATGGTAAGTAGGTTATTAATCAGCTACTTTTATACAACAAATCCCCCCAAAACTCAATAGCATACAAGAATAATCATTTATTCTCACAGTAATTAGTCTTCAGATCACTTGAGTTTGTCTGGTTTAAGTTGGCTAATTTGACTCCAAGCTGTGGGTTAGGTCCAGATCTGTTCCTTGCATCTTTTTTGGACCAGCAAAGTACTCGAAGCAAGGTCAACTCACAGTGATGATGGCAGAAGCATAAAAAGAGCTAATCTCAACCAGATAAGCACATTTTCCAGCTGCTTTTTGCTACATGTCCTGCAACACCACAATGGCCAAAACAAGTCACATAACCGAACCCAACACCAAAGGACAGAGATGTATATTTTGTCCATCATCAAACCATTGCAAGGATGTAAATATATAATATAATTTCAAGGAAGTAACGAATTATAATCAACAATTAAATCTAACAGTAAAAGAATGTGAGAAAGGTCAGTAAAATGTGAGTATAGTTCAATAGTATACATGGGGCATGAGAGTGAAGAGGGAGGCAAGGATTGTGGGGAGAGCAGTTAACATAAGACACATAACACAAGACTACCAATAGATGCTTTTAATTTTTATGGCATGGTGCTAGGAAGAGTTTATCTCTTCAATTGTTTACTTAAAAGGAGAATTTGAGTCAATGTGACATATTTCTGTTGTTTATATATGCCCTAACCAATCTTAAAAGACTAAGTGAGTTGGCAAGAAAAGAATTAGTATTTGATGATTTCAGTGTAATTCCTGGGGCCTTCCTAGAGCCATCTGTGAGGTGAATCTTGGCAAAGGAGCAAATTAAATAATGGTGTCATTAAGCAACATGCATATTCATGCAGATGCTGCTGTTTACATAGTCTTTTCTGTCATGACTAAATAAAACACAGCGTTTTTACGTGCAAATCACTGCATAATGATTTTTCCACACTTTAAAATGACTGAAGGGGGTGTTATTGGGTGCTGGCTTTCCAAATTCTTAGGAACTATGGTGAGTTACCAAAACAAAAGGTCAGTTAATAAGATCCATTGAATTAAGAAATGGGTTATCAGAACTTTGAGCCCAAGGAGAAAGGGCATCTGTAAAACATAAGGACCTGGGCAAAGATAAATCAGCAGCAAGGTAGACTACAAAAATCAAGAAGCCCCAATGATAAGAATGAGGTAAAAGGAAAGAGAATTAATGTTAATATTGGCCATATTTCCCCATGGAACTGATATTTAAGGTGTTTCTTGAATAAATAGAAATTGATCCTTCTGGTCTTAAAATTTTAAACTTAGATTTGCCTTATCTGAGTTCTTTCCTCAAGAGACTTATCCTCACAAAAGTACCTGACGCTCACTGGAACATTGCATCCAGGCAATGAGATACCAGATTCCACACTCAACATTATTGCTTCCTTACCCCTTCCAAATTGCTGTTTTATATTCTTCCCTCATTATATAAATCCCTAATTTTAACTGGTTGGTGAGATGTATTTGAAACTGATTTCCTATTCTCCTTGGCTGATGTCACCCAATCAAAAGCCTTCTTCTCTGGCAATACTTCTTAGGTGTCTTATACACATAAAGTAAAGTAATCCTCTTAATCACTTCTATAATTTGAATATTCCCCCCTCCAAAACTCATGAAATTAACTCATGAGTTAATCCTTAATGTGGCAGTATTGAGAGATGGGAGTTCTAAGAGGTGATTGAGTCATGAGGGCTCCACCTTCATAGATGTGTTAATCCACTCATGTATTAATGGGTTATCAGGGAATGGGACTGGTTACTGTGTAAGAGAAAGACAGACTTAAGCTAGCATGCTCAGCTCCCCATACCTCTTACTATGTGATGTCCTGCACAACCTAGGAACTTTGCAGAGAGTCTCCACCAGCAAGAAGGTTCTCACCAGATGCAGCCCCTCCGCCTTGAACTTCTCAGCTGCCATAACTGTAAGAAACAAATTTATTTTCCTTATATATTATGCAGTTTTAGGTATTCTGATAAAAGCAACAGAAAATGGGATGAAATATATGGCATGTCATTCTCATTTTACAGACTAAAAAACTGAGAATCATTGAGGTAAAAATGGCTTGCTTAAATACACACTAGCTAATACATTGCAAAACTGAGCTCAGTTCTCTCTGAATACATTTATATCCATACATCCTCTCTAAAGTCTATATCTTTCCACCACAGCAAGTTAGCTTCATGAAAACAGAACTGACATATTTGGGGAAATGGTTAGGCAAAAGGTATACAGTAGGTTCATAAGAAGTAAGCAAATATGGGATAGGGTGACATGAGGGTGGGAAGCAGCAAATAGGACAAAATAGAAAAAAGTAGCATAAAGAGTAAAGAAGAACCCTAAGTTGTCTTTATATCCTCTCCCCCTAAGAACCAATCTTGAGTGAGACTGGCCTGAAGCCTTGAAGAGAACAAATATAGACATAAGCCTCAATGCTCAACACTTTGAGCTGGCAAGTGGAGTCTTGCATTCAAAGAATTCTCTGTCAGAGGCTTTTCCCTGATAAAACCTTTATGTGGATATTAGCACAACTGGCTTCTTTGGTCTATCAACTAGTGAGTAGCTTGTGTAAATATTAAAATGGAGAAAAATACCATTGAGTGAACTCTATGTTTGTTCCTCTGCTGGTCCATTTAACATTAATGTTTGCAGAGAAAGCTGTTTATAACTGCTTACTTTGGTCCTCTAAGCAAAGAGCACTAGAAGACTAGTATTTGCATTAGGAAGTCACCATATTTGGGCCCTGAGGAGAAGAATATCAGGCAGAACTTCTCTTTTTCTGAAAAGCAGAGATGTCTTTTGAGAGCCCTGACTGAAGGTGAAAAAAAAATAAGGTAAGCTAAATACCAAGATATAAAATTTACCATGAAGTTTTGTGTAAGCCAAATTAGTGTTGAATAGAAATTCTTAAATTACATAAATTGGCCAGATAAAGCCTTTTCTGCTACTAGTAAGGTTGACCATACATGTAAATAATCTGAGTCAGGGATTTATTAATTTATTTCAGTCATTTAATCAGGTAAGCATAATATTCCATGCTGAAGATCCAATTGTTCATATTGAAAAGCATTTTGATCCTTCTAAAAATGTAAACATCCTAGACAGGATTAATCATTAATCTCATCAGTTAATAGTTTTATCTAAAACAGAAGTCAGTAGACTTTTTCCAAAAAGGACCAGATAGTAAATATTTTTTGGTTTTACCATGACTGCTCAACTTTACTATTGTAGCACAGAAAATGTGTAAAAGTAGATGTGCAGTATTCCAATAAAACTATGAAGGGGGACCCCCAAACACCCAAAATTTATTATTTTTTAAAATGTGTACTTATTTTTACACGTTTAACCTTCAGTCATTTTCAAAGCACTTTCCATTTGATGCAACGCACCTATTAAGATGCTTTCTCCACTGCTCAAAACCATTTTTGAACTTGTCTATATTGATGCCTTTTAGTGTTTCTGCCATTTTTTGCTTCATCTCTTCCACACTGGCAAAAAGTTTCCCATTGAGGGATTTTTATCATCTGGAGAATAACAACAACAACAAAAAGTCACTTAGGGTGAGATGAAATGAATAAGGAGGGTTGGGCACCGGTGTCATTCTGTTTTTGGTCAAAACTGCTGAACACTCATCATGGTATGGGTAGGTGAACTCCTAAGTAATCCAACATCAAATGGACAAACACATTGAAAGAACCACCAATGGATAGATAGATAGATAGATAGATAGATAGATAGATAGACAGATAGATAATTGAAGCTGAACTCAGCTTCTCACAACAATGTTAGCTGGTACAATGATACTGATGGATTCCTAGAACTAGAACACTTACCTAGGAGGGTAATCCTATACTACAAGGGGCCTACCTTCCAAAAATAATTACAGGGTTTTCTTGGTTCCTAGCTCTTACTTACAGTTAATAAGCCAATTAGTATTCTGTCAGACACCAAGCCTATATTTTGTGCTTTTATTATGGGCATAAATTGACCCCAGATACAGAGATATGGTGTTCAGAATCAGCCTTACTCTAAGATAGCAGAAACAGTGAAGTGAGGGGGTGGGTTAAAGCTTTGATATGGGGCATAAAAAGACAAGTTTTTATTTTTATTATTTTTATTTTTGAGTTGGTATCTCACTCTGTCACCCAGGCTGGAGTACAGCGTCATACTCACGGTCATCCCAGCATCTACCTGCTGGCCTCCAGCAATCCTTCTGCCTCGGTCTTCCAAGTAGCCAGAACTATAGCCACGCGCTATCACACCTGGCTAATTTTTTTTAATTGTAGAAATGAGGTCTCCCTAAGTTGTCCAGGCTGATCTCAAACCCACAGGCTCAGGCAGTCCACTCGCTTCGGCCTTCCAAAGTGCTAGGATCACAGGCTGAGCCACCTAGCCCGGCCAAAATGCACGTCTTGAGTGTCAGTATCAAATCATACAAAGAGCTTGAAATGTGTCACTTCTGTCCTTAAAACAAGAAAAGACTGAACAGACAAACAAAATCAATAATTTCTTAACCCTACATGAGACCTGAAGTCACAGAACGAATGGCTACCCCAAAATTTGGAGAGACGGTCACATGCAGAAATATAGCCTTCAAAATTTGCTTACCTGAAACAGAAGTCACAGGAATTCTTAATCTGGTAGGGACTTTTAAATTATTATTTAGACAAATTTCTTAAGGCTGAATGCAGACTACTTTTAAAGTGAAATATTTCTGGGTAATACAAGGTCTTTTCACATATATGTAGGGTTTTCACTCCAGGAATTCACCAGGTTCTCACAGGAAGGATCAGGAAAAGACTCTTCATGATCTTTGCTGGTACTTATTCATAAGTAATTAATATGATTAATATGTATCAAATAATATGGTTTAATATGTTTTTAAAAGAAGCAAAAATGCTATGCCAAGAAAGGAGATACAATGAAGTCATATGATATACTTAATTAGTACCAGATAAAACAAAAAAGAGGGAAAAAGAAATAAGAAAACATGAAACTAACAGAAAACAGTTGCGTAGATAGTATATAGTAATCCAACTATAACAATAATCAATTAATTTTTAAAAGATAGAGATTGCCAAAATAAATTTGTTGACTCAAATATTTGTTTATATGCTGTCTATAAGAAAATCATTTTAAATATAAAGTCTTACATATATTAAAAATGAGTAGCAGAGAAAGAATACTATGCTAATACTAATCAAAAGAAATTTGAAGTTGTTATATTAATCTCGGACACAGTAGACTTCAGAATATGGGGAATTATTAGAGATAAAGAAGGACATTGCATAATGATAAAGGGGTCAATTCCCTGAAGACATATGCTATACTTGAATATTTGACCCTCCAAACATCATGTTGAAATTTGATCCCCAGTGTTGAAAGTGGGACCTAATTGGGAGGTGTTTGGGGTCATGGGGGAGATACCTCATGAATTGATTAATACTCTCCCTGGGAAGAGGGGAAGGAGAGTTCTTGCTCCATTAGTTTTCACCAGAGCTGGTGTTGAAAAGAACCTGACACCTCCCTCCTCTCTTTCTCTAGCCCTCTCACCATGTGTTTTCTACATACACAATTCTTCATGTGTATGGCAGTGTACCATGAGTGGAAGCATGCTGAAGCCCTCACCAGAAGCAGATGTTGGTGTTATGCTTCTTGTACAGCCCGCAGAATTTTGAGCCAAATAAAATTATTTTCTTTATAAATTAGCTAGCCTTGAGTACTTTTTATAACAACATAAATGGACTAAGACAGCAAAATAATACTAAAAATATAAGCAAGTCATAACAGCATCAAAATTCATAAGACAAGAAACTAATACAATCTAAAGAAAAGAAATAGACAAATCAACTATTATTCTTGGAAACTTTAATATCCCTCTGTTGTAACTGATAGATTAAGCAGGCAAAAAAATTCAATAAGAATACAGGTGATCTGTATGGCATTTCTATCAGTCAACTTGATCTAATTGATATTTATAAAACATTTCATTTAATAGCAGCACAATACACAATCTGCTTAAACTTACAGGGAAATCCACCAAGACTATATTCTGGGTTGTAAAACACACATCTTAAAATTTTTGAAAGACTATAAATTATATAAAGTATGTTCTGAGATCAGAAAGGAATTGAGCTAGAAATCAATAATAAAAGTATTGCTAGAAAATTCCCAGACATTTAGAAATTGAGCAACACACTTCTAGACCATGACCCAAATAAATCTTCAGACAAATTTTTAAATATTTTAAATTAAATATAAATGAAAACTATCTTGTCAAAATGTGTGAAATACAGTTAAAGCAATGCTCAGAGGTAAATATCTAATATTAAACGCATATACTGTTTTAAAAACATATAAAATTAATAGTCTAAGTTTCTACTTTAGGAAACTAGAGACAGAAGGGTAAAATAAACACAAAGAGAGCAAAGAAAGAAAATCATAAATATTAAAGCAGAAATCAATGAAATTAAAAATAGAGAAACAATAGAGAATATGAATAAAACCAGAATGTGATTCTTTGGAATGAGCAATAAAATTGTTAAACCTCTAGCAAAGTTAACTAAGAAAAAAAGAGAGAAGACACAAATTATCAATGTCATAAATTAAGAATGGGTCAACACTACTGATTCTGAGGACATTAAAAGGATAATAAGAAAATATTATGAACAACTAAAAGACCACAAATGTGATAACTTAGAAGAAATTGACCAAATACTTGAAAGACATGACCTCCCAAAACTTACTCAATTAAAAAAGATAACATAAATAGCTCTCTATTTACTAAAATAAATAAATTTGTAATTTAAACATTTCCTCCAAAAAGAATATGCCATGTCTAGATAACGTTATTGATGAGTGCTGAATTTTATCAATTTTAAGGAAGACAGAACTTAAAAATTAATCATTTTCAGAAAGTTTAATAAGAAGGCACACTTTGCAGATCATTTTATATGGTCAGAAGTACCCTATTAACAACACAAGACAAAAAAAATCACAAAATACTATAGATCATTATCTGTAATGAGCATAATGCAAAAATCTTAACAAATATTAGCAAATCAAATCCAGCAATGCTGAATTTTTATGCTAAAAAAAACACAATTAAGTGAGGTTCATTCCAGAAGTGCAAAGATTGTTCAGCAATCATGAATAAATCAATGACATTCTACATATTAACAAACAATACATAAACATATGAGCATGTCAGTACATGCAAAAATAATTCAACAAGATTCCAAACCTAAATCATAATAAAAATATTATATAAACAAACAAAAAATAAAAATAGAAACCGTTTAAACCTATAAATGGAATTAATGAAAAACTTACAGCTAATATTGCACTTAACCATTAGAGAATTTTAGTTATTTGGAAATACCATACTGTGCAATTTAACATATTGACAAAATGATTTCAGAATTTATAAGTAAAGACAAATAAACTAGAATAGTCAATCAACACAATTCTAAAAAACAAGGTTGGGAGACTGACATTACCCAATTTCGAGAACTACAGTAAAACTCCAGTAATCATGACAGTGCAATATTGCTGAAACTGTAGATATACTAATCAAGAAAACAGAATAGAATGCCCAAAAGTAGACACATACAAATATAATCAACCGATTTTTGGCAGAAGTATAAAGACAATATAATGAAAAAAATAGATAGTCTCTCTAATAAATGGTGCTGAAACAATTGGAAATCCATATTTAAAAAGTGAATAAATAAACTTGGACAAAGACCTTATACCTTAAATTAAAAATTAACTTGAAATGAACCATACAACTACATGTAAATTGCAAAATTATAAAACTTCTAGAAATAATAGGAGAAAAGTTGTTATTTTGACCTTAGTGAGAAGTTTATATATAATACCAAAAGCATGAATCATAAAAAATGGTAAGTTCGACTTTATTAAAATGAAAAAGGAAAAAAAAACTTGCTCTGTGAAAGACACTGTTCAGAGAATGAACAGCTAAGCCACAGATAGGGGGAAAAATTGCAAATTATATACTTGCTATAGGACATGTAGTCAGACTACACAAATGAGACTTAAAAATTAAAGGTCAACAAAAAAAGCAAACAAATTAAAGAATGGACCAAAAAAGCAACAAACAACCCATCAAAGAAAATATACAGATAAAAAATAGACATTTAAAAGGATGTTCAATATAATTTGTCTTTGAATAAATGTAAATTAAAGCAACAATGAGATACCAATAAAGATTAGAATGGCAAAAATAGAACACATACACAAACACATGTAACAATAGCAAATACTGGTGAGAATGCAGGAATGCAAATTAATACAACCATTTTGGAAGACAGTTTGGCAATTCCATATACACATTTTCTTACCATATGACCCTATATGGTCATCATACTCCTAGGTATTTATTTAACTGACTTGAAAACAGTCCCACAGAAACATCTCGTGTGAATGTATATAGCAGCTTTATTCATAGTCATCAAAAACTGAAAGCAAACAAGATATCTTTCAATAGGTGAATGGATGAACAATCTATGCTGCATCCATTCAACGGGATGCTATTTAGTGATAAAAAGGAATATATTATAAATCCACACAATAATATGGATGAATCTTAAATGCATATTGCTAAGTGAAAGAAGCCACTCTGAGAAGGCTGCATCTTGCATAATTTTGTTGATATAACATTCTAGAAAAGGCAAAACAATAGAAACACAGATCAACAGTTACAAGGGATTTGTGGGGGGGGCGAAAATTGAATATGTGTAGCACAGGAAATTTGGGAGGGTGGTAAAATTACTCTATATGATACTGTAGGGTTGAATACATTATAGTATGTATTTGTTAAAACTCATAGACTGTTTGTATGTTTTGTGTGTTTCTTAGTGTCCAAACATGGACACTAAAAAACATACTGCTAAACATCCCCTGAGTCAACACAGAAATGAAGACAGAAATTAAAAGATTCCTGGAAACAAATAAAAACAAAGACATATCTTATCAAAATCTCTGAGATGCCATGAAAACAGTATTAAGAGGAAAACTTATAGCTCTGCAAACACACATCAAGAAAACTGAAAGATCACAAGTAAATAGCCTAATATCACACTTAAGAGAGCTATAAAGGCAAGACCACTAAAATCCTAACTTTAGCAGAAGGATACAGATCACTAAAATGAGGTCGCAGCTGCAGGGCACAGCAGAAAAAAAAATCATAGAAAAAAATCAACAAGATAAAAAGTTGGCTCTTTGAGAGGATAAATAAGATCTACAGACCTTTAACAAAATTGACTAAGAAAAAGAAAGAGAAAACTCAAATAAATACAATTAGAAACACAAAAGATTACATTACAACTGATTCAGAAGAAATTCAAAAGATTATCAGAGATTACTATGCAAACCTGTATGGAAATAAACTTGAAAACCTAAGGGAAATGGAAGACTTTCTGACATCACACAACCTTTCAAGGTTGAAACGAGAAGAAATTGAAACCCTAAACAGATCAATAACAATCCAGGAAATAGACTTGGTCATAAGAAATTTACCTACAAAAAAAGCCCTGGACCAGACAGCTTTCCAGCTGAATTCTACAAAACATATAAGGAGGAACTGATACCAATCCTATCGAAAGTATTCTGGACAATCAAGAAAGATGGAACTCTCCTCAAATCATTTTATGAACCTAACATCACACTGATACCCAAACTGGGTAAAGACCCAACCAGGAAAAAGAACTATTAGCCAATCTCCTTAATGAACATAGATGCAAAGATTCTCAATAAGATCCTAGCAAATAGGATCTAGCAACACATCTCAAGAAACATGCACCATGATCAAGTTGGCTTCATTCCTCGGATGCAGGGCTGGTCCAACATTCATAAGACCATAAACACGAGTTGGGTCCTGGCAGCAGCGGCAGCAGCGGCAGCGCCAGCGCCGTCCTGTTCTCTGACTCTCCTCGCCATCTCTCCTCCTCACTTCCGAAAACATGGCCTCTGGTGTGGCTGTCTCTGATGGCGTCATCAAGGTGTTCAATGACATGAAGGTGCGCAAATCTTCCACACCAGAGGAGGTAAAGAGGAGCAAGAAGGTGGTGCTCTTCTGCTTGAGTGAGGACAAGAAGAACATCATCCTGGAGGAGGGCAAGGAGATCCTGGTAGGTGATGTGGGCCAGACTGTCGATGACCCCTACGCCACCTTTGTCAAGATGCTGCCAGATAAGGACTGCAGCTATGCCCTCTATGATGCAACCTATGAGACCAAGGAGAGCAAGAAGGAGGACCTGGTGTTTATCTTCTGGGCTCCTGAGTGTGCACCCCTTAAGAGTAAAATGATTTATGCCAGCTCCAAGGACGCCATCAAGAAAAAGCTGACAGGAATCAAGCACGAATTACAAGCAAACTGCTATGAGGAGGTCAAGAATCGCTGCACCCTGGCAGAGAAACTGGGGGGCAGCACCGTCATCTCCCTGGAGGGCAAGCCTTTGTGAGCCCCTTCTGGTCCCCTGCCTGGAGCATCTGGCAGCCCCAGACCTGCTCTCGGGGGTTGCAGGCTGCCCCCTCCCTGCCAGACCAGGGGGGCTGGGGGATCCCAGCAGGGGGAGGGCAATCCCTTCACCCCAGTTGCCAAACAGCTCCCCCACCCCCTGGATTTCCCTCCCTCCATCCCTAACGGTTCTGGCCTTCCCAAACCGCATTTGATCTTGATTCCTCTTGGGTTGAAGCAGACCAAGTGCCCCCCGGGCACCCCAGTTTGGGGGGGCCTGTTTTTTTTTAACAAAACCCTCACTCCCCACCTGTTCCTCTCCCTTCCCATGCTGCCAACTTCTAACCGCATAGTGACTCTGTGCTTGTCTGTTTAGTTCTGTGTACAAATGGAATGTTGTGGAGATGACCCTTCCCCATGCCGGCTGGTTCCTCTCCCTTTTCCCTTGGTCATGGCCATTTATGGAAGCAGGGCCAGTAAGAGACCTTCGATTAAAAAACAGCAAAAAAAAGACAATTAAAAAAAAAGACCATAAACACAATTCAATACATTAACATATGCAAAAACAAGAACCATATGATCATATCATTAGACGCAGAAAAAGCTTTCAACAAAGTCATTATCCCTTCTTGATAAAAACCCTTGAACACCTAGGCATAGAGGAAAATTCCTCAAAACAGTAAAAGCCACCTATAATAAACCCCCAGCCAACATATTGCCCATTGGTCAAAAGTTAGGGGGATTCTGAAAATAGGAACAAAACAAGGTTGCCCATTCTCACCCTCCTATTCAACATAGTGCTAGAAGTCCTTGCCAGAGCAATCAGGCAAGAGAAGGAAATCAGGGGTATCCAAATCGGAAAATAGGAAGTTAAACTATCCCTCTTTGCAAATGATATGATGCTATACCTGGAAAACCAAAGAGAGTCTGCCAAAAACCTCCTTGCACTAATAAACGACCTTGGTAAATTTTCGGGGTACAAAATCAACGTGCAAATGACAGTTGCATTTCTATACACCAGTAACAAACAGACAGAGAAACAACTAAAAGCACAATCTCATTCACTATAGCCACAAAATAAATAAATAAATAAATAAATAAACAAAATACCTTGGCATCTCCTAACCATAGAAGTGAAAAACCTTTACAAGGAGAGCCATAAAACACTGCTCAACGAAATCAAAGAGAACATAAACTAATGGAAAAACATTCGAAACTCATGGACTGGAAGAATCAATATTGTCAAGATGTCCATCCTACCCAAGGCAATCTACAGATTCAACGCAATACCCATCAAATTGCCAACATCATTCTTCTCAGACCTGGAAATGACAATACAGAAATTCATACAGAAACCAAAAAAAAAAAAAAAAAGTATGAATATCCAAAACAATCCTCACCAAAAGAAACAAAGTGGAAGACATCACACTTCCAGACTTTAAACTTTACTAGAAGACTAAAATAATCAAAATAGCCTGGTATTGATACAAGAATAGGTATATAAAAAAAGGAACAGGATAGAGATTCCAAAACCAAAAACTCTGTCAACCAACTCATCCTTGACAAAGCAATCAATAACAACTACTAGGGAGAGGAGACCTTATTTAGCAAATGGTGCTGGGAAAACTGGCTGACCACATGCAGAAGACTGAAACAGGATCCCTACCTATCACCATATACAAAAGTCAGTCCTAAGTGGAACAAAGACCTAAACATAATACCTCAAACTATAAGAATCTTAGAAGAAAATTCAGGAGACACCCTTATGCACATCGGAATAGGCAACCCATTCTTGATCATAACCCCAAAAGTGTATGCCATAAAAGATAAGATAGACAAGTGGGACCTCATTAAACTGAAAAGCTTCTGCACAGCAAAAGAAACCATCAAGAGAGTGGGAAGACAGCCCACAGAATGAGAAAAAATATTTGTCAACTGTATATCTGACAAAGACCTAACATCCAGGATCTGCAAGGAACTCAAATGAACTGACTGGAAAAAAAACAAACAACCCTATTAAAACGTGGGCAAAAGACATGAATAGATACTTCTCAAAAGAAGACATACAAACAGCCAACAGACACATGAAAAAATACTCAACCTGACTAATCATCAGAGAAATGCAAATCAAAGCCACATTTAGATACCACCTAACTCCAGTAAAGATAGCCATAACTAATAAATTTTAAAAAAACAGATGCTACCGAGGGTGCGGCGAAAAGGGAATGCTTGTACACTGTTGGTGGGAGTGCAAACTTGTTCAAACTCCATGGAAAACAGTGTGGTGATTTTTTAAAGAACTAGAAATTGACCTTCCATATGACCAAGCAATCCCTCTCTTGGGAATATACCTGGAGGAACTCAAATCATTCTAAAAAAAAGATACTTGCACATAAATGTTTCTTGCACCACTATTCACAATAGCAAAAACACGAAACCAAACGTGCTGCCCATAGAAAATGGACTGGATAAGGAATATGTAGAACATATACATGATGAAGCGTCATGCAGCCATAGCATTCTGAATATTTACCTCAATACTATAAGAGAGGGATGGCAGTAGCAGGACACTTCCGGGGAGGGGGCATGTAACACATCTAAGGGAACTTGATCCGAAACCAGGGGAAGTGAGGACCAGTTGGAAGCCCATACTTCACCTGCTCATAGACTACTTATGTATCTAATCCTGACTTGTACCCCATCATTATAATAAAACAAAGTAATAAAAAAAGTGAAACGTAAAGTATACAACTTAAGGAAAAACTCATTTAAGAGATCTGGGAATCCAGGATGGAATGCAGACTGTGGCAAATGTCCAGTTGTAGTATAATGTATGACATAAACTCACTGAAGAGGATGAAGGTTAAAGCTGCTCATCTAAGTACTTTGGAAACTAGTGGGATCTGTAAGACCAAAAGAAAAAGGAATAATATGAAAGCACTTTACTCTAGTTGGTAAAGTAGTTCTTCATGACAGTATGGGTAAACAATCATAAAATTTCTGTACTTGTATACTGAGATTGAGCAATTAAAAAATGGATGGTGGATATTAAGTGCCAGGATTCACACTATTGAAGAAGGAGTTTACAGTTAAGCAAGGGGAGAGACTAGAATGATCCATATGGTAATAGATTAGAATCAGTGACATAAATATTAATGCATATTTAGCTTAATATGAATAAACACAGAGAGATAATTAGATGTAGATAATGTATATACATAGATAAATGTACATATGTTAGGATACACACAGACATTTTCCAGCTCTGTTAGTTGAATGGGCTCGGAAGCAGTCTGAATACAGCAGCAACAATAAGCACAACTAGCATCCAGATATTGTTTAATAGCATTCTCCAATAAAAGAAACGCAGGTCCCCTGGAGAAATGACTGACTCAAGGACTGCAGCAGGAAATATACCAGAAGAACCTGAAACATCTTGCAATTCTAGAAAAAAAAAAGTGCTCAACTACACACACACACACACACACACACACACACACACACACCTGTAAGGAGCATATCAAAGGGACACAAGAGCCAATGAAAAGAGTTTGCAATGGTCAAAGCTGAAATATATTGAGCAACAAAATAAATGAGGTAGTATTACTAAATTACAACCCAAAGTATAAAATAAATATTCATTAGTTTATACTGACATAAATAAATGATTAATATATAAATAGGAACAAATAATCTTCCAGTCAAAATTCTAAATAAAAAAATTATGTAAATACTGTCAACCCTATCTATTCATGTGTTCTGCATCCATAAACTTCAGATTGAAAAAACAATAAAAATAACAATACAATGCAAATAATGCAAATAAAAACAGTTTAATGTCTATTTACATAGCATTTACTCTGTATGATTTAAAGGATACAGGAGAATATATGCAGGTTGTATGCAAATGCATCACTTTATATAAGAGAATTGAGCTTCCATGGATTTTGGTATTCGAGTGGGGTCATGGAAGTAATCCCCCACGGATATCAAGGGACAACCTGTACTCTGCTCTCAAGGAAGTGGAATCTAAAACTTCACATTTATTAAATTTGGGTTCCACAGAGTGACTTCCTTTCAAAGAATATAGCATGGAAAAAGAGAAAAGAGAGAGAACTTACAGTGCAAAGACAGTGAACTCTGTCTCAGCCAGATGAACATCAACAGTGATAAATTATATGGATAGCATGCACCATTGTTATGATGTGATAAGAACAGCACTTTGCTTCTATGATCTTTCTCCGCAAAAGCCACAGCCCCATTCTAACCATGAGAAAAACATCAGACAAACTCCAGTAGAAGGACATTCTACAAAATACCTAACTAGATCTCCTCAAAACTGTTAAGTTCATCAAAAATAAGAAAACCTGACAAATGCTGTGTGATCTCATTTACTGTGGAGTCTTAAAAAGTCTAACTCGCCGGGCTCGGTGGCTCAGCCTGTAATCCCGCGCCTTTGGGAGGCTGAGGTGAGTGGATTGCCTGAGCCTGCAGGTTCGAGACCCGCCTGGGCAGCGAGACCTCATCTCTACAATAAATCAAAAAATCAGCCGGGTGTGGTAGCGCATGCCTATAATTCTGGCTACTTGGAAGGCTGAGGTGGAAGGATCGCCGGAGCCCAGCAGGTCGAGGCTGCAGTGACCAGGAGCAGCCACTGCACTCCAGTCTGGGCGACAGAGTGAGACTCCAACTCAAAAAAAAAAAAAGTCTAACTCATAAATGTAGATTATACAATGGTAGTTATCTGAGGTAGGGTGGGAGTGAAGGGGATTTTGGACAGAAGATACAAAATTTCAGTTACATAGTTGAAATAATTTCTAGTTATTTATTGCACAGCATGGTGACTATAGTTAATAATAAAGTATATGTTTCCAATTGTTAAAATAATAGGCTTTAAATATTCTCACCTCAAAAAATTCAAAGTATGTGAGATGATGAATATATTAATTAGCTTAATTCAATCATTCCATAATGTGTATATATCACATTTCACCCCATAAATATATACAATTATTATTTCTCAATTAAAAGTTTTAAAAACAAAGAATGTCTGAGAAAATATCACAGCCAAGAGGGCCTTAAGGAAGCATGATATCTAAGTATAAGGTTGTATCTTAGATGGAATCATGGAACAGAAAAATGAAATTAGGTAAAAACTGAGGAAATCAAAAAAAGTGTGGAATTTAGTCAATAATCATGTAATCAGTACTGGTTTATTAGTTGTGACAAATGCACTGGTAATGTTAACAATAGAGTGAGGAATATAAGGGAACTCTGTAATATTCTTGCAACTTTTTGTGTATCAAAAATTACTCTAAAAATTAAAATATTATTAAATGTTATTTTAAAAAAATAAGTCAAGCTTCATCCCAAAATGGTATATCCCCGACCCATTTCCACAGTATCTGAAGTGCCACTATTAAGAGCCATCACCTCTAAGTTTTTATTTGTGAAGGAAGATGTTCTGAGTATCCTGTGAAGCATGATCATTATCATGATTAACATGTGAGGAAAGTGTTTTTCTTTTCTGTAGCTAGCTAACAGGATAATGAAAGAATGAGGCTTTTCACTAAGGAGAAAGAAGGGTTACTGTGGAGCTGACATGACCAGGACGGCAGAGATGGATAGCGTGCCTCAGGAGAGGTACCAATCCTGAGAGCCCAAGCCATGTGTTTGTGAAAATCTACAGAATAAACAAAGTAAACGAAGAGGAGCCTTTCCACCTTGCATGTGGAGGGGAGAGTCTGCTGACTCCCGTCAACTCTTACTCAAGAGCCTCAGTTTGATATAGTACTTCTGCTAGTGGCACTCTCTCAAAGTTCACAGCATCTCAATTTAAGAGTAGTATCTCCTCGGTGATTTATTACTTTAGAACCCTACATAAATGGTGGAGAATCTCAGTAGCACTTGACTGTCTATTTTGTCAAAAGTTGCAAGAAGGCTGAGAAGAAATGACCAGGAAGTGGGCAATTAAGGTAGAATATGAACCCAGACATTTTCCCTCCCTCCCAAATTGTTTCTGGGTTCAATTTAACATAGGTAAAATCTCACTTAGACAAATCAGCATTACTGTAAAAAATATCAGGGAATGAAGGTGAAAGAATCAAATTTTTATCAAGCAAATGCTGTTTTCTCCATGGGTTCAATATCACTTCAGCGCTGTTTTATATTCTTATTTCCTGGATCTTCAATGTGCTATGATCCCCTAACACAAGTTACAAATCACTCTGCCTCCTCCTCTAGTTCTTCTGTCAACTAGTTAAATGTAAATCTGTAAATAATAATTTAAAGCAGTAGAAAAGTCTCCTATTTAATAGTTTACGATGTGACTTTTTTTCCTTCAACCAAGAATTCTAGCTATGTTAACTACCCTTCCCTTATGCCTCTGTTGGCCTTGGTCTTCTTAAGTGGAGCATGTATGTCATCCTGTGGGTTTTTCACAGAGAATCTTTTTACAGGCAGAAGTGGACAAAAGAGAAACAACCTGGTTCAACTGTTGCCAGACCTAGATGTTCAAAAAGTTGCCTGGAGAGCTGATTAAGCATACAGATGTCTAGGCCATGCTCCACACCTTCTAAATCTTTGCAAGTAGAGTCTAAGAAACAGTACGCTTTAAAAGCATTACAATTCTATATTTAACTAAATAAGAAAAAGCCCCAAGGTAATTCTGATGATCAACCACTTTTGATAACACTGGTCTAGTCCAAATTTCAACTAAAGATTAGCAGTCAAAACAACAGGGTGAATTGAGTGACTCCATAGGGTTTGAGAACTGCTGAGGAACTCAATAGCACGTTGATAGAAGAGACATCGGTAACAAATGGTTATTAGATTATTTTCTTTGGTGTTCGCAATTTTCCTTCCTGGAGGACAGGATCAAGTTTCTCTTCTATCTACAATCAATATAAGGAATGTATTTTCCTTTGTACCACCTCAAGCAAATAACCCTCCTACCTTCTAACTCAATCTTACTTCAGCCACTAGAAACTGCTCTAGAATAATTCCATTTCCTCTCCTTAGTCTGCCAGATGACGTGGGTTCAGTACTAGAATTTAAATACCAATGTATAACCCACAACATATAAACAGAAACATTTACAGAAAATGTTCCAGGGTAGAATGATTCTCTAAATTTGGATGGACAAATGCCCAGGAGGCTGAATCACCAGAGAGAGTATCATTGGGTAACTGCAATCTTGAAGCTACTGGCCAGAAGAGCTCTAAGAGAACAGTCTTCTGTACTCTATACAATCATTTCTGAATGTAATCACAAATAGATCCTAAAATTTTATTTTCTGAGATGTGCTACACTGAACACTAAACTTGGAGCCAGGAGACACCTTGATATTAGTCTTGCTCTGTTTTCAACTGATTGGATGATCTTAGATGTATCACTTTTCTTCTTTGAATCTTAACTTTCATATCTATAAAATGAAGTAATTTAGATGAATAAGCTTTTAGAATGGAAGCTCTAATTTCTCATTGAACCCAGTTGGATCATTTGAAGTATGGGTTCTGGACTTCTCAAGGTCCCAGCTATTTGTAAGGAATTCAAAAAGGAGCTTCAAGAGTTACATGATTGCCATTAAATTTAGCTACAGAGATCCTCCAGTTTTCACCCTAGTACATCATGCATTGGACCCACCATTTCGGTCAGTAAGCTCTCCAGCCATTAAGCAAGGGAGCCAGGGAAAAGTCTGTTAACATTGCTGTTAAGCCTGAGAGGGCCTGTCAGAGAACCCATGATTCTGAAGATAGTTGAGCTTCATGAATGTCAAAGGAAATGGTACAAAGAGTATTATCTCAATACCAAGTCTCCCAGATCCCCAAATGAGATAAAATCCTAAGAACCTTTCTGTTGGGACAAAGATAGTTCAATTTCAGCACGACACCAGGTGAAGCAATAAAGGAAATGTCCCATGCCTATCACCTGATCTCCAGATCTCTTAAAGTCAAAAGACCTAAATTAATGTGGTGTTTCAAGCGCTCTCTCTCTCTCTCTCTCTCTCTCTCTCTCTGTCTCTCATATTTTCATATTTGTGCCTTTATTCTACTTGTTTTCAGTCAAATAATTTCTTTCCTTGCCAAATCTTGTCTGTTGCCAGTCTCCAGCTATCCTGTCACTAGGATTATCATTTCTACAGAAACAACCTTCTCTTTCTGGCCAAACCACAGGCACAGACTTCTATTTGGTTTGGGGATGGTTTTTTTTTTTTTCTTTTCTTCTAGTATGGGTTGGCAGAAGGAAGTGAGGGTATAATTGTGGTCCCAAAGCATAACTCAAGTTTCTCACACTACAAAGCTAACCACCCTCATAAACAACCTTGCCTGAGGGTGCATAAATAACAGAAGAGACCATGGGAAGCCTACTTACCCAAAAATTATAAAAGGATACTTTTAAAATACTGTTATCAGAGGCCACGACCCATATCCAAATATATCTCATTACTGAATGGCATGGCTAGTTTTGGGGAAAGACAGTTCGATGGATAGTGATGTAAATTACCACATAACACACTGTGCTTTACTCAAAAGAGGCATTCCCCATAACCAGATGGGGCTACCTTTCCAAGAGTCCATAAAATCTCTGACTACCAACAGTGTCAGCACAAATTCACCATACCTCTGTTACCAAAATGGATGGACTATTTTTTTTCACTGCTTTGTTCACCACTGTCAATTTTTTGATTATATAATTTTTAATTATATAATTTTAATAATATATATAATTTTAAACTATATAAATAAATTTTAATTATAAAAATTGGCAAAATTATCTGGTAATTAATGTTCTGCTAATGCCAATACACATCTAAAAGGCTTGTGGGCTCTGAATGAATGGAATGACCCTAACTATAAACTTTCCTCATGTGCAGAGCTTCTCATTCTCTAGACCTTCTCTTCATTTCATATTAAAGGGCACAACTTAAAATAGAGAATGGATGTTTCTTTGATTCTCAGTCCAGTTGGGTAAAATGTGGCTTAATCAATATAATTACTTACACAACCCATTATCCCCAAAGGCTTCCAGTCCCCTCTGTTGGTATCATTTAGCTCTCATGCTTTGGCCTCAGTGCAATTCCAGTCTCTGGGATTAATCTGGACCCTCGACAGGAGGAAATTAAGAAACGCATAACTAGTATTGTCTGCTGCAGATTCTCCTCTGACATAAAATTGGGTTTTGCTGTTGCTGTTCCTTATGATCAAGTTCTGTCTCATTTCTTTGTTCCAGTAACTGTGTTTTTAAAATGCATTTTCCTGTGTCTAGTACTTTAAAGTCCCAGGAGTATCTGCCTTTAACCTATAACTACACTCTTTCCATGGTTTATATGCTTGTTCTGTGATCTACTCCTAAAAACCTCCAGAATATGTTTTTGCTTTCCAGTAGGTCTATCTGGTTCTCAGGTCTCAATCTTCCTTGTTCTGACTCATGTCATCACTACCCAACACCCATTTATGAGTCCAAGGCTCAGAGTGACTAGTATCTCATTTGGGGTATCGATGACACATAGCTAATCCTACTTGCTGTCAGCAGCCAATAGCTTGACTGGCTATCTGACTGCCTTCCAAGTGATGTGAAAGGAGGGATATGGGGTTGGTTGGGTCAACTAGCAAGAAAGCCTTCTTGTGGAAAAAAGACAATAATGCTATCCTTGTCATTCTTTTCAGTAACCTAAATCTTGTTTTCCTGACTCAGAGGTATAAATCTCAAGGCCATGCCCCACAGGTAACAAGATCTTGATTCCCATATACAAGATCCTAACATGTGCCTTTGTATGCTATCATATGCTTTGGGACAGTAATGGTTCTCTAGTAGGATCTAAACACCAAGGTAATTGCATATTCTAATTGCCTAAATTCTACTTGAGTTTACTCAATTTCTATCCATTATCCTGAAAAGCCAGATTTCTATTTCACTGGCGCTCCTAGCATCATGATCATTGTAGTCATTTGTCCCTGAGGACTTTATTCTAGAGTGTGATTGTCTAGAGAATTTGTCACATATACGATGGAAGCCCCAAATTATCAGGGATTCTCTTTTGGCACAGATTCTGTACACATGACCAGAAACTTACCTTTCTGAGAGACTTTCTTGTCTCTCAAAAGTATGAAATGTTGATATAAAGATTCATAGTGCCTTGATTCAAATTTGAAACACTGATATTAAAATCATAGCCCCTTTATTCATTCACTTACTTGTTCATTCAGCAAATATTCATTAAGCACCTAATATGTGCCATTCACTGGGGATGCAGCAGAAAATAAAACAGACAAGTTCCCCACTGTCATGACATTCAGTGTGTACCCAGAGAAGACTCACATTAAGCAAACAATTAGTTAATTAATATAATTTTGTAATAAGAACTATAGAGAAAATTAAACCAGGTCAGGAAAGAGAAACAGTATGCTGTGGGAAGGAGCTACAAATTTAAATAAGGTGATTAGGGTGTCACTAACGCGATATTTAGGCAAAGACCTAAAGCAGGCCAGGGAGTGAATCATGTGGATATTAAGGAGAAGAACCTTCTAGGCAAAGGATATAGCCAGGACAAATAACTTGAATCAGGAGTGAAGTTGGTCTGTTCAAGGAACAGCAAGGAGCCAGCATGGCTGTAGTTGTGTGAACTAAACGGAGAGTAGCAAAGGCATGAGATAAGGAACTAGTGACCCAATCATAGTTTATTGAGAGGAGTTTAGATTTTGCTATAAGTGAGATGGGAAAAAACTATGCAGAAGATTCTGAGCAGGGACATGAAAGCTGATTTACATTTTAACAGGACTATTCTGGTTGCTGTGTGAATAATGGATAGAAGAAAGCAAGGGAAAAAGTCATGAGTAAAGAAAATTTTATTCTTGTCTGGGTGAGAAGGGATGGTGACTCAGACCAGGGAGGCAGTTTCAGAAAGGTTGTCAAAGGTTGTTGCTTCTGCTGACCAGCAGACCAGAATCCCTGAGCCTGCCTTTGCTGATCTCATTGCCCACTTAGTGAACCCATTCCCTTTTGCTGCTCTTTCCCTGCCCAATCAATTAACAGTGCCATCACCTTGCCAACCCAGCCCCAGCCCAATTCTAGATACTTCAGGATGAGTGCCTGGAGACTGAGAGATATGCTCCAGTGGTGCTCCTTTCAGCTAGGAGATTGAAACCAAACTTGCTTTCATAAACTGGAGACTAATCCTTGAGATATTGGGTGCTGACTCAAAGAAACTCAAGAAACCACCCCTAATCCCACAGCAAAGTTTAGTATCACTGTCTCCCATAGCCCTAAGTAGAGAAGTTATACTGTATTATAATATTGTTTCAAGTGCTTGTTGTATGGCAAGCACTGTGTAGAGTTTTCTACACAGATTATTTAATTTATATATTTCAACAAAACTATGAGACAGAATCTGTTATTACTCATTTGTGATGGCTAATTTATGTGTCCATTTAACTAAGATGTAGTACTCATTTATTCAACCAAACACTAATCTGGATTTTATCATGAAGTTATTTTGTAGATGTGGCTAACATGTACAATCAGTGGACTTTAAGTAAAGGAGGTTATCCTTGGTAATGTGAATGGGCCTCATCCAATCAGTTGGAAGCTGAGTTTTTCTAGAGAAGAAATTATGCCTCAAAACTGCAGCATCAACTCCTGCCTGAGTTTCCAGCCTGCCAGCCTGTTCTATAGATTTCAGATGTGCTAGTCACCAGTCAAGTGAACCAATATCTTAAAATATATACTATATTCTATGAACTTTGTTTCTCTGGATAACACTGACTGATATGCCACTTTGACAGATAAATAATGAGATTCAAGGTAGCTAAGCAAGTTGTCAAAGGTAACAACAGTTAGTAAGTGTTAGAAGTAAGAAATGGACCTGAGAAGACTGACTTCAAACCACACATCCTTTCCCCTGCTTCTTCTGAGATATCTAAATCCATTAAAAAAAATACATAAACCTGAAATACCTCATTGACATACTTCAAGAATCTGTATACTTGTTATACTTTATTATATTATAACATTAAAATTTATTAATAATTGTATTTATGATGCCTATTATTTTTAGTCATAATTATAGCTATTATTTAGTGAACCACTCCTAAATGCCAGGTCTCGTGATAAACATTTTGTACGTGTAATTAATCCTCACAACACCATACAAGGTAGTTAATATTGCCATCATTTTATAAATGGCAAATATGAGGGTTAAAAATGTTAAATAGTGCCGGGCTCGGTGGCTCAGCCTGTAATCCCGCGCCTTTGGGAGGCTAAGGTGAGTGGATTGCCTGAGCCCGCGGGTTCGAGACCCGCCTGGGCAGGCGAGACCTCATCTCTACAATAAATCAAAAAATCATCTGGGCGTGGTAGCAAGCGCCTGTAATTCTGGCTACTCGGAAGGCTGAGGCGGAAGGATCGCCGGAGCCCAGCAAGTCGAGGCAGCGGTGGCCGGGAGCGGCCACTGCACTCCAGTCTGGGCGACAGAATGAGACTCCAACTCAAAAAAAAAAATGTTAAATAACTAGTCCAAAGTCACACAACTAGTAAATGACAGAGCTGGGATTCAAGATCTCTGGCCTGACTTCTCCTAAATTAATGTGAGGAGAACCAACTGATTGCCCTGCCTTAAACCCTAAGGTTCATTAACCTGCTAACAGTCAGGTTGCTCTACAGAGTCACGTGTCATCTTGCTTAGGGTCCTTGGCTCCTGAACCACCTCCAGAATCGATTAAATTTCTCAGATAGTCCCTAAAAGTACTGGAGCTGTCACATCTATGCTGGATTCAGCAGCTACTATTTCTGGGCCATGTCCCAGGTAGGCAAAATTTATGGGGTCAATTGTTCTTATAAAGAGGCATTAAGGGATAAAGAGGCCAAGTCTTCCGACTCCAAGGAACAAGTTGTGAAGACAGAACACTTGGGTTCAAATCTCTGCTCTGTGAACTTGAAGACAACAGCTAACTTTTCTGAACCTTAGTTTTTTCATCTGTGAAATGGAAATGATCATCGCTAGAGTATTGTTTTAAGGATTAAAAAGGAAATATGAGGAAAACATTAAGCCAGAGTATGGGTCCTCCTACTGTGAGCTATATATGACCAACTACAGAACTTTCAGTTCTAGCTCCTGGGCCCTCAAGATGACCTGAGAAACCTCAGCAAGCACCCTGAGAGCTCTGACTGTGCTCCAAATTGGAGATAAACTGCTCTAGCACAAATACAGCCATGTCTATATAATTCAACAGGAAAAGTCAAATAGACCCAAAACAGTTAGAGAAGAAACTAATGGTGTGTTCTGACAATCATTCTAATACTATTACTGTTCAGTTGTAAAAGAGACCACTTATCATTAGTTCAATTCAACTCCCATTTTCTGTTTTCCTGCTCTGTGTCAGAACCCATGGTAAGTACTGGGATTATAGGAAAGAATAAGACATCATCTTACGCTCATTCAGCTCATAGTCTACTGGGTTTACAGGTATGGAGGAGTGAGGGGCAAGAATACACTAGAGCATTTTACTTAGATTATACTTATATGGCACTCATTTTATGCCTGCTACTATTTTAACCACTTACTAAAGTCTAATATCAACCTTGTGAAATAGTTAACCTTTTTTTTTATTTTAAAGATGAGGAACCTGAGACATAGATACATGAAGTCATTTTTCAAGGTCACACCAATAACAAATGGCAGAGCCAGGGATTAAACATAACTCACTATACTACTGTGGTCCAACAAGGTTTTCTCATTATCTATACATTGATAGGAATACCTACTTGGGATAACTGGGAAAGCCTCAAAAGACTCTCCAGAAAATCTAGAGAATTGGTATATGCTGTTATTGTCTAAGAAGTGGGCAAATTTCCTGATCACAAAACAGGGGATAGCCAGAACACCAGATAATAAATTTGGGGATGCCTATCCCTACCCACAGAATACCCACAGAATAGGCCAGAATATGGAAAATTTATGTATTAGCTATTTTTGTTGCATTAATAATTACCCCAAATCTCAGCAGCTTGGAATAACAGACATGTATTATCTCACAGTTTCCAATTGTCCAAAGACAGGAAGCTGGGCATAGCTTAGTTAGGTACCTTTGGTTCAAGGCCCTTCATGAGGTTGTAGTCAGACTATAGCCATAAGTTCAGTCTCATTGGAAGATTGACTGGAGGAGGATCTGCATCAGAACTCTCTCATATGGTTGTGGTCAGGATTCAGTTCCACACAAGTTACTAGTCAGAGGGTCTCAAGTACTCTCTGGATATCTACGTCGGTTCCTTCTTCAGCGTCTCCATAGGGCAACTCACAGTATTTCAACTGGCTGACCTCAAAGTGCATAAGAGAGATGTAGAGAAAGCAAGCATCCAAGACACGATCTTTTTATAACCTAATCTAGGATGTGTCATTCCTTTACTTCTCACATGTTCCATTTGTTAGAAAAGACTCAAGTTCAGCTTGTACTTAAGGGGAGAGGATTTCATAGGAAATGAAACGAAGAGTTGTAGATTTGGGAAGTGTTATCTAGACCGTTGCCTAGCACAGTCTCTAACATTGTCCAAAGACAGGAAACTCTGCATGTACTTTCCCAGTCATTCGTTAGTCTGGCTTGTTGTCCTCAGGTACTACAGTATCTGCACATGTGAATTTAGAAAAAAAGATATTGTACTGAGAATCAAATACTGAGTCATAACACAAGCTATGTTAAGATTTTACTGGACTTCTGTGATTTTCCTTAGTTTTATTTGTGGCCTTAATTGTAGTTTTTGCCAATCAGACTTTTAAAATGTGCTGTAAAACTAGACTGGTCTTTCCTTAGTCCATCATCATTTCTGTCCCATGCTTCAATAATCACCTCTTGACTAAACTCCAGGCAGACATTCCTAATTAATCTTGCCTAGCATAAAGGGGTCTTCTTACCTGAGATACAAGTCAGTTATTTTAAGACACACATATAGGCAAATGATATCAGGTCATGTGTGAAATTTGGAGTAGACAGGGTTGATGACAACTTTTCCTTGCCTCAGGTAGGGGCAGGTATACCCACAGACCTCTAAGCAGGGCTACAATCACTGGAAAATAAAACAAAGTAAGGTAGGTTCTCCTCCATGACAGTGCTTACTTCAGTATTTCCTGCTTATTGTTGTCAATATTTCCAATTTTTTGGAGTCCAGTTGGGCTAATAAGTATTGACCTCTAATCTGCTTAAACTAATACTAGCTGTCTGACATTGCTTGATGACTTTGGTTAACTAAGCTTGCTTATCAGCAAAGTTAATTTGTTTTTTCTTAACCAATTTTCCCCCAAACCATAAATTTTTTGCTGATCTTATTTTGTCTAAGCAAACCTTAAGTCATGGTTTCACCTGTCCATCTTTTATGCTGCTGCCACTATTTCATATTATAAAAGTTACACTTTTTCACCCTAAGCAAATTCCCTGCCTCTATCAATAAGTCAGTGCGTTTGGGCACAGACCTTTCCTTAGAGTCTTACCAAAGCCTGTCTTGCACAGGCTTTGAATGAAACTTGAACATATTATTTCCAATTCCCTACATCTATCATCAAATTTACTGGTTCCCTGGTCAATGACATCAAGGCTCTTTGCCTGATAAACTAACTCATACTGAGCTATTGATTCCTGGGAATACCTTGAAGATTCACCCTACACACAAAAATGTATCCCCACTTTAGTTATCAAAGATAGAAATGCCAGTGTACAAAGTGAACAGCTACAGCACAATTTCTGGCACTGTGGAAGAATAGCGAGAATTTTACCTGCCATATAAGGACATAATAGTAGTGCCCTTCAAGTCACAATACAAGTGGTCTTCTCCTTCCCTTATGCAAAGAGCAAATCCTTTATAGAACACATATAAGCTGAAAAAAATTTGCTCTTAAAAAGCATCATACCACATTGGCCTGTTGAAGTTGTTTTATTAACACAGCTCTAAATATCTGGACATATCCTTGGAAAATTAGGCGTTTCTTTAAAAGACTTTTATTTTTTAAAATATCGATGATAGCACATTACATGGAAAAGTATACAGCTTCTTGTATTGTCCACACCAGTATCTTCTGACTGTTTCTTTTTTTAGATCTTTTAAAGCATAATTATGTCCAGATTATAAAATTTCTATGGAATTTAAGATTACCCAAAAGAATCTTAAGTACTCCATCATATCCCTGAAAAATGGGAAGAAAAATCAAGTACTATTTTTATATAGCATTGTTTCCAAGGTACAGTGTGTTCCAAGTTACAAAAAAACCTTGCTTGATAAATAAACTTCTGGATGTCAACTCTTTTGCAATTAGGAACTGCCTATATTATGCAAGTGGCAGTTTCCCAGCTTTTAAACACCATGCTGGAGAAGATATTGTAGTCCTCTGCTAATCAGAAAAATAATCCAAGTCTTTTCCATGGCGATATTTATCTCATCTCACCAACATATAGTGAGAGACATAAATCACCATCTTTTAGACTAGGTGTAAGGATGTTTTGGTATATTACGCAAATATCCTTGGTAGGTCAAGGCGTTTTTGAGCTGTCAAACTCTTTTGCCTTCTATATGTGCTCATTTTCCCAGAGGACCACTAAATACACAAAATTTACTTGTAAACTTCAAACAAATGGCAATGTTAATGGCAATCCCTTTCTAAGGAAAGAGGAGAGGCAAAAACCAGAGCCCAGAATAAAGATTTAATGAGAAACCACTAATAGGGGATGTGAATACCACACAATTTGATCCCCATCTCCTGTCTTTGACACCCGCAGGACAGAGTCTAATCTTCTTAGCTTTGCTTACACAGCCCTTCACAATCAGGCCTCAGCTTAACTTTCTGTGTTCTCCTCTCTTGCTTCCAACACATACACTTTCATACCAGTCAGATGTTTCTTTCATTGATGTCTAAACATCCATACCTGTTTGTCTTTATTTCATTATCCCTCCTGCCGGATTGTGTCAGTCTGCTTCTCTTCATTAATAGGAGGCAGCATGGCATAGTGAAAGAACAGGTTCTTCAGTCAGAAAAGCCCAGGGTCCAGATCATGGCTTTGCCATTTAACAGTCATTTGCCTTTAAGCAATGTTGCTTAGTTTCTCTACACTTCAACTCTCTCATCTGAAAAGTGAGAATATTAACATTGCCTACTTTGTAGGAACATTACATGGGTTAAGTGAAATAGTTCAGGTAAAACATCTATCCCATATTAGGTATACAACTTTTTGATTTTTTGTTTTGTTTAGTTTTGTTAAGCTGTAGCTCACAGCTCAACCTCCAAGCCAGCCCATGGGGACATATCTACTTTTTCCAAACTTTAATTTCTTATAGTATATATATCACATGTCTGGTACTTTAGTATTGTTTATTTTGTTTGTAAATGCAAAGATTTTATATTCCCAGTGACACTGAAACCTAATTTAGGGTTAGGACTATGTTAACCTTCTCCATATTCTCCCAAATAATCTTTTATTCAAAAGGAGAAACCTCAAGACATTTGTTGATTTTTTATGATTATAGATGCACAGTCAGTAATCACTGATTGGTAGAATTATGACATAGAGCTTGAAGGACAATAAAATTAAATAATAAGTAATGTTGCTTGCAGCTATCATTTTATTGAACATTTACTGTACTAAAAACAATATATAATGAGTGTTTACTATATGCAGACACTCTGCCAGGAATTTAATGTATAATATGTCATTTCACAGTCACAACAACACTGTGAGATAGATCTTTTTGGTGCTATTTCACAAGTAAAGAAACTGAGTCTCGTAAAGATTATGTAAATTCTCCAGGGTTACATAGTAAGGGAAGAAGCCAAGATTCAAACCTTTAGGTCATTTGACTCTGAATTTTGAGTTTTAAACCAACAAATATACTGCATTACCAAGGAGCAGATACTGTCCTAAGGACTTTAGAAATTGCCAAATATCACTTTACTGTTGGTAACAAAAAAGTGTACATATCAGGAAGATTTTCAGCATTCATGGTTAACACAAACAAACAAGGAAGTTCTAGTTTGCCAGACCATCCTCACACTCATCCACTGCATGTAATTCTTGATCATTCTAGAAATGTGGCTCCAATCTCTGTGTGGAGAAAGAGGAGGGAGATCAAGGGGAGGCAGATATATGGCCAGATAGCTGGAGGAGTGAATGAACATGTGGGAGAGTACAGGAAGTGTTGCCTGCTGTGTCCCAGGAAGGCTCAATGTCCATCAAGGGAAGAAAATGATGGGAAATGCTTAACAGTGAAACACACGAAGTGGAATAAGAGCCTATTCATCCACTTGGAGCAAGAAAAAAGTAACAGTGCCCACTGCCTGTGTGGGTGTGCTTGGCCTTTTCCAGCAAGGTGTATGTTTAAAAAAAGATTAGTACAATAGGGCATGAACAGTCCTATTGAAAACAGCCGCCTGCACAGACTTGGCAGATTTGTACTGTGGAACAGTTCCGTCTGACATTTAAAATGTGGCAAAGCTACTTAAATTCAATTTAAAAATAAGTTTTCTGTAGCCCCTTATTTTCTTCCTATAAGCATGAGTTCAACAAAGTCGGCATCATGAGCTTTGCGTGATGCCCTTCAGAATGAATGCTTGCCAAAGACAAGAATATGTGGCACTAAGTGATGACAAGCTGATTAGGCTGCAATGATTCCCAGGCTCATACCCAAGAAGGCTGCTTCCTCAAGAAAGAAAACTTGTGGGAGGAAATTGAGTTGGGGTTTAGAGCCGGGATGCAGCTTCAAATCACTGTGACCAAGTTCACAAAAGTAACATCAGATCTTCTGTCTGTAAAAGACTGATTCATTTTAATCAACAAATGGCAAAGAGTAAAGGAAACAGAGAGGGACATTTTCTGTAGTATCACAGAAAAAGTAGTAATTTAAGCCTGCATTCTGATTTGTGGGAAGTGGTTGAATTTGGTGAGAAGGGTTACAGAACTCTGGTTAAATAGGTCATGAAGCATTGCTATTGACTTATTCTTCTTATACAACATCAAAATTTGAAATGCTTCTTGAGGACCTCAACAGAAAGACTTCTTTTTCTCCATGAAGATACTGGCTCAAAATCATCTCTCCATATCCTCCAAATTATTCTCCTGTTTTATTCCTTATGGCTTCTGCCAGTACCATGGCCAGGAGCTAGAGAATATATCATCACTACAGAAAAAAAAAAAAAACTTTCTTGTTTTGAGCATTGCAAGAAGGAAATTCTACCCTTCTCTCAAAGCCTCCTGTCTGTCCCCTCAATAGTATCTCTACAAGGGAAGGAGAGTTGGTATGCTTACTGATCACAACCTGGAACACGGGTCATGTCACATTTGGACAGTGGGCATAGTTATTGTTCCAGAACTCATTTACAATACTCACTGTACTTCTAAAAAGGTTCTGTATCATTGGTGCAGACTCAGTTATCCTCTTTTTTCATATCTTTTCTTCTTACCTTCCCACCTCAGGAATAAATATGACATTCTTTCTGTCTTCTTTCTATGCCCCTCCATGTAGATGGTTGAGTCAATGGACTCAGGGCCTTTTTTGAGATCTGGCTTCTCCTCTCTCCCACTTAGCTTCTGCCCTAAGCAACCACATCTGAATATACAAGTTCAAGATTAGGATAACGATGTGAGGATGAGTAAAAACTTCATTAAACCACCTTCTCAGTTTTACTCAAGAGCCTCACATTGTGAATTATTAGATACTGTCTCAGCTATTAATTAATAATTAAATTCTCATTTAGTTGTTGTTTACACATAACTTTCTTGATACAGAACTCTAAAAGAAGGAGATCAGTGAGAAGGCTGGAATCGAAGATTTTAATGACTGAGGACACAGATACAGGCACACACAGAGGGAAGATAATCATGTCAAGATACAGGCAGAGACTGGAGTGATGCAGCCACAAATTAACAGATGCCAAGTATTGCTGATCCCCACAAGAAACTAGAGAAAAAAGAGTGAAACAGACTCTACCTCAGAGACTTCAGCCCTCAGAAGGTCAGACAACTCTGAGAACACCTTGATTTCAGACTTCCAGCCTTCTGAAATGTGAGAGAATAGATTGCTGTTGTTTTGAGCCACCAAATTTGTAATACTTTGTATGGCAACCCTATGGAAACTAATACAGAATCCATGATGAGAAAGTTGTCAATTTTTCAGGTGATGTAAGGAGTTTCATTTCAGATGTATTGAATTTGAAATGAAGTGATGTCCTGAAAGCTCCTGGACCTGAGTAACTGAAGAAGGGGTGCAAAGGTCGAGGTGAGAGGCAGATGCAGGAACATGTCAGAGGAGAGGTGGGGACTGTTAGAAGAACTTAGATGTGAATAGAGTTAGATACATAGGGTAAAATTTGTTAAGCACAGGAGGATCATGTGAAGGTTTGGGCGTTTCCTTATTAAAAGCCTGGGACATAATACCATCCTGAGACCACCAAAACTCTGCTTATCATTTCTCCTCTGGATTGGAACTATATCTCGTCCAGATTACTAAAATAGACAACTATTTTTCCTGTCATCTCCATTTTCATCTTTCTCTTATCCATCTTTTTCATTACAGCTAGAGTGAACTTCCTAATTGGAAAATATTTTTTATGTTACTCGTTCCTTAAAACTATTTATACATTTATTCTTAGCATGGTTTCTAAGACTCTTACTTGGCCTTGGTAAAGTCTAAATGAGTGGTTCCCAAAATTTATGTTGACAAAAATCACTTGGCATGTTTGTTCTATCCCATAAATGAATTCAGTAAGTCTGAGAAGCATCAAATATGTAATATATGAAATATTATGTTCATAGACTTATAGTGTATTAACAGTTGGAATAAACTTTAAAGATGCTCTAAGTTCCAGTAGAGTGCTGTGGCATGTGCCTGTAGTCTCAACTACTCAGGAGGCTAAGGCATAAGGTGGGAGGATTGCTTGAGCCCAGGAGTTCAAAGCCTGGGCAATATAGTAAGACATCGTCTAAAAAAAATTTTTTTTAAATCTTTCACGCTCTGTGAAGGCATCCCCTCCATAGATTGTCTCACAAGTAGATTGCCAGGTTGCCAGCTTCTGTATTATAGCTCACATTAGAATGGCTCTAAAAAGTCAAAATTTCATCTAATAAGAGAAACATCCAGGGATGGTGAAAAGAGAAATTGGTCTAATCAGAATTTAGATGCTTACTGACTGCCATTCTTAACTTTGTGATCTTGAGCAAATCATTTGCTCTGTGGTGAGACTCAATATCCTCCTCTGTAGAAAAGTATGAATGTGAAAGGCAGTATAGGGTAACAGATATAGAGTAACAGTTAAGAGTAAGGACTAGAGCCCAAACTGACAGGAATCAAACCTTGATTCTGATACATGGTCTTGGGCACATTACTTAACCCTTCCATGCCTCAGAAAATTCATCTGTAAGGTGTACCTGATAGTAAATAGTAACTAACCCACATGGCAAAATGTAAACAAGTTTATATGTGCAAAGTGTTTACACATAGTAAGCACAATGTGTCAGTTATTACTATTTTCTGTTAAATTGGGGTAAAACACCTGGTGCAAATACCTTATAAGGTAGGTATAAAAATAAAAATCATATGAGGTGATGTATAATAATGTGTTTAATAAAGCACCATATAAACATTATCTGATTTAGTTGAAACTCAGACTGCACAGATTAAATCTAATACCTCTTCTACATAACAATATATGAAAACAGTTTATTGTGTGCCACCAAGCTTAACAGTTTCACTGTATTCAACAATTTCTTATAGCAAATACCTATGGCCTCTTCATTCTTAGCCATATTTTTATGAATGTGTTTTAATTCATTTATTTTTTAAATTCCTCAAACATCTCATGAACACATACTATAGTCTAGGCACTATGCTACATATTGAAAATATAACAATAAATAAAGCATAGCTCCCATCTTTAAAAAATGTCCAGTGGTCAAAACCCTTCTAAACAGAATGACATCAGAATCAAATGTTACCAAAGGTCTGGCTGGTCCAATGCACCTCTCCTATATAATACAATTTTATGTATGTAGCCTAAGACTTCATTAGCACGGTTGATCGTGTTGATTCATATTAAGTATATATCCTCTTTACATGTCTCTTGGGACATATATAAAAGCTCCTATTAGATCAGATCTTTTACACCCTGCATTTGTACAGTTCATTTAAAACCCAACAGTTAGGACTGGAAATTTACACCTATTAAATGCCCTATTGTTATCATTTGTACTCCAGCTTCCCAGTTTCCAGATTGTAGAAAACTTTTAATATCTACAGAGTTGAAAGATGCACTGTTTACATTTTCAGACAATTTATTAAAAAAATTAACACAGCCGGGCTCGGTGGCTCAGCCTGTAATCCCGCGCCTTTGAGAGGCTGAGGTGAGTGAATTGCCTGAGCCCGCGGATTCGAGACCCGCCTGGGCAGCGAGACCTCATCTCTACAATAAATCAAAAAATCAGCCGGGCTTGGTAGCTCATGCCTGTAATTCCGGCTACTTGGAAGGCTGAGGCGGAAGGATCACCGGAGCCCAGCAGGTCGAGGCTGCGGTGGCTGGGAGTGGCCACTGCACTCCAGTCTGGGCGACAGAGTGAGACTCCAATTCAAAAAAAAAAAAAATTAACAGAATACCATTAGAAATTTCCCTTCTGATTTCCATAAATTCATTAATTAGTATGTTTGGATTGAGTTTATTCAACTAGTTATGGAGCCACCTAACACTACAGTCATTCAGCTCACATTCCAGGCACTCAAATGATAGTAGCTAAGGTTGATTGAAATTACTAGATACTGCTCTAAAGTCCTTAGATATTGTTCTAAGGATTTTGCATGTATAAACCTACCTTGCCCTCACAAGATTCCTAAGAAACAGATACTTCTTCTATTTCAATTTTATAGATCAGAAAACTAAGTCACTAAGAGATGAGATCAGTTGCCTGAGATCTCACAACTAATAAGTGGTACAGATGTTGATTTTAAATTCACAAGTCTAGTGCTAGAGCTGGAGCCCACACACAATCACTATGCTATGCATTTATTTGCTACTGAATAAATGAAGCCAAATTAATTTAGCATAACTTAACCTTTGGTGAAGCCATACTGGGCCCTGGTGACTACCACTGCCTTTTTTTAGTACTCAAAATCCATATCTTTATGAATTTTCTAGAGAATTCCACTAAGAATTGATGTCAAGATCACTGTCCTATCATTTCTGGAATCTGACCCCTTCCTTTTTAAAAAATAAAATTGTCACTACTTTTGTAATTGCATTCAGTGAGAGATCCCTCTAATTGGTTTAATGTGGTGTTTTTTGACCTATGACTCAATAGACTGCTTGCGTATCATAATTAAAAGTCAACTTCCAGAATTCCACTAAATATTTAATGAGTGTCCTTGGAAGAAAGGCAGAAAGTTTAACTAAAATCTCAAAAATGTCTCTTTAAACTCATTCACTGCGAAAGAAAATGAAGCAGAAGACAAGAACGTTTATATTCCAAGCAGACACTTGTAATTATCACATTGGACCACGCATCTGTCTAGCCACCTTCTGTTCACAAGATAAAATTCAAACTGTTGGTGTACTGGCTTTCTATTCTTGTAAGCTCCAGTCTCCTCTTATGTGCCTGCAGGTAGGGATGCTCTGCACTGCTACTGCATTGCACTGACATTTTAAGAAAGTAGAATGATCCCTCTGTTTTTGTCTTCTTGTCCCTAATAGGGTCTGTTACCAGATCGCCCCCAGAAAAAGCTATTTATCGCTATTTCCTTTTTTGTTTTCCTTTTTATATTTCTGCTAAATTTTCATAGAGAAACTTTATATAAGCATTTTATTGGTGGGGGTGGGAGAGTAGAAAGAAAGAAAATAAATCGTTGGCTTTCATTCTTGGATATGAATGGCAGCAGATTTGTGTTCAAAGTTGTCTGCATCAATTTTATGAAAATTCTTAACCCCAAGTAGTCGAATAAGTAAATCTCCAAAAATATTTAGATTGACATTTTCCAAGTTTTGTATCATAGACCATGAGTTTAGATTTTTTTTAGTGTGTTTTAGGGGTAGGAGGTGTATACTTTAACAAGTTTTGAGAAATGTTTACATAATATTTTCTACATGAGTAAATATCTACAATTTCAGTCCATTTAAATCATTTCAAGTATTTACAATTTCAATCATTTTTGACATTTTCAATTTAAGCGAATGTTTATTGAGCACCCATTGTATTTCTAGTACTATTGCAAGTTCTTGAGATAGGATGGTAAATAAGACAGATGTGATTGCTGCCTTCACGGACCTAACATCCTACCTAGTTAAGGAGACAGAAAATATACAAGCTGATGAATAAATAAATAAGATAATTATCGATAGTAATAAATATTTTGAATTAAATAAAATAAGGTGATATTGATTATGGTAGGAGACTGAATTGAAACCACTTTAATAATAAAAGTATCAGGGAAAGTCTCTACAACAAGGTGATATTTGACTTGAAATCTATAGGTTGTTTTACTGGAAAAGCAAGGGGAAGTGTAGACATACAGAATAATGAATACTAGAAATGTTCTCAGGCAGGAAACAGTTTAGTGTATGGCTAGAGCAAGGTAATATAAGGGAAAGAGTGGTACCAGATGATGATGAAAAGGAGGGCAGGAGGCCAGCTCATGTAGGGCCTTGTAAGCCTTGGTAGAGATTGAACAGTTTTAGCAGGAAAGTGGCTTAATTTGATTTACATCAAGACTTTGAGATGCCCCACCTTAAAAAATCTGCTTAGCACTTTTAATCCAGTAGTTCCCAAGCACATTTGATCACTAAAGACTTTTATCCCTATAGAATACATTCTAACATCTTGCATAATAGTATCACATAGCACACCAATTTAGGAAATGCTAAATTTGTAAACGAAATACCCATTTTGGAGTAGTATGGAATGTTTAAGAATATACTAAAAATACAGATGAAGACAGGCAGACAGATAAAGTAAATAAATACAGACCTGTTTGCCTTAGTTATAGACAGGGTACTAAGTATATTATGTGGTTGGGCCAGGTTTGGGAAAGAGGGAGTTTTATATTCTTATAAAATAACTACATTTTCTCCTCCAAAACACTACCACCAAAAATTATTATATTTTTTAATTAAGTTTTATATTCTTATAAATTAACTACATTCTCTCCTCTTAAACACTATCACTGATAGTTATTAAAAAGACTTCTATTTTACCTAGTCTTCTCCTCAACCTTTGCTCACAGAGGGTCGGTCCTGGAGGAAAAAGAGTTGGGCTAAAGACTTATGTTTGTGTGGTTCATTTTAATAAATTAATCAGTAATATGTTATTATTTCTTGCAATATGAATCTTCTAGAAAAGGAAAGGAAATATGAGGACATGAGTAAAAAGAAATAGCTGAGCAATAATAGGTGGGAGAAAGAGGATATTCAATTTGCATATATGCAGCTACCAACATGATAGATACCAAGATCTTTCCACAACAGTGTTGTCTTTTCCTTGTGGGATATCAGAAGGAGAAGAACAAGATGAACTTAAGAAAAAGAATCATGAAATGATGGAAGACAATCTAGTTGAGCAATTAAAAGTATGAGCTTTGAAGTTAAACTTGGATTCCAGACCCAGATCTGACACTTTCTAGTTTCACACAAGTTTAGTTCTGTGTTGTCTAATGGAATTGTTTGTAATAATAAAAACATTCTCTATCTGAACTGCCCAGTAGCTTAACCACTAGCCACATGGGGTATTGGGCACTTGAAGTATGGCTAGTGTAACTGTGGAACTGAAAGTTTAACTTAATTTCATTTAATTAATTTTAATTTAAAGAGCCATGTGTGACTGCTAGCTACCATATAGGGCAGTGCAGCTCTAGGTATTCAGAACTCTGGGACTGATAGGGAGAGAAAATATTTGAAATATCTCTGGATTTGAAAAGGGAAAGAGCAAAGAGAAAATTGTAAAGGGGAGACAAAGAGAAGAATTGCAGCATCTAAAAGAATTGAGATGAGGATATAAGAAATACCATTCTTTGTTGTACCATCCAGCCAAATGGAAACCTTATAAGAGGATGAGATGGTTTTCACCTATGGCACACCCTTAAGAAATTTAGTGCTAGGTCCACTAAATACGTACCTTTCCATTAGATCTAACATCCAAGAATCTCTCTCAGTCTTTCTTGACCTTTTTTTTTTCCTATCTTCAGCCTGCATCACTTCCTAAGATAATCGGTTCCATATGTTTACCACCTGCTGGATAAAGTGGTATTTTTACTTTATTGCATTCAAACTACCACCTCTAGTTCTAAGTAATAGTACTTATCTTTGATCAGTTTCATTTGCTTCAACAATATCTTCAAATGACCCAACGGATAGTGAACAAACTAATACTTCTCCTGAGAGTCTTGGCTAATATAACTGCATTTGGTACTCGGGTCTCAGGGATAGCTAAGATACTCTGTAGTCTCATGACTTGTTCTAACCTGCCTTGGCACTTGAAATCCCTCTGATTAAGGTTTTCTATTGAGTAAAGGCTTTGCTTTTACAAACCTATTAAAATGCAAGTGTGTCATACCTAAAGTCAAAAGCAATCACATAACACCTCCTCCCCCTCCCTCCATTCCACATTAGATTCTGAAGACCTGGGACCATGCCAGTTCGGATTTAGAAAGATTATATAAGGAAAGGTTCAAATCATGGGGGATCTCTTGCCCAATGTAGAGTACCACAAAAGAGTCAATGTGACAGCCCTATGCATCTGTAGAGGAAACTAGAAGAGAAGACATGAAAAAGGACATCACACAACACCAACTCAACAAAATTTAATTTTTATCTCCTCCACTATAGGACCCTTTTTGTTACTTCATGGTCTCACAGTGGCAGGACCAAGAAAAAGGGTCCAGAAGCACAAGATGAAGCTATTGTAACTCCTTTCACAGACAACTGACTGAAATGATTCACTGATGATAAACAATAAAAACTAATGTTTCATTGGATTATTCATATTACCGAGAACTTTATTTGGCCTTTGAGTGTTTTCCAGTCAGTCTTCTTTATGTAGAGATTTTAATTGACTCCATGAAGCCCTGAGTTTGTCCTCTTGACTCCATCTTCCCTGAGTCTGTCAGTAAAATAGCAATGCATCATTTTGCCCCAGACCTACATCTTGTTAATGACACTGGTCCAGTACAAACTGAGTTCAAAGATAATCAGTATTCAAATAATGACACTGTTTATAGAACACTATGTTTTCCATTAAAGTTAACATAGCTTTTGAGCATCTATTATGTCAGGCTATAGAGGACATGAAGATAAATTTTAAAAGAAATCACTGCCTTTGGGAAACATATTCTATGGAATATTATCTTACTTTGCTATACATCACTCAATACTTATTTATCATATTCTTATTTAATATCTACTGTGTCAGCAACTTTACTAGGAATTGGGTAGGTGATGGGGTAAAAGACAGGCACATTTTCTGTCCTCAGAGTTTTGTATCTCACAGGCATTTGTTGTCCATTTTTATGTGAAGCTCAGCTTATCTTAGTTTACCTAGTATGAAAGACATTTATTTGGGTATTTCTATTATGTCTCTCTTAAGAAAAGCATCAGCCGGGCTCGGTGGCTCAGCCTGTAATCCCGCGCCTTTGGGAGGCTGAGGTGAGTGGATTGCCTGAGCCCATGGGTTCGAGACCCGCCTGGGCAGCGAGACCTCATCTCTACAATTAAAAAATCAAAAAAAAATCAGCCGGGTGTGGTAGCACATGCCTGTAATTCCGGCTACTCGGAAGGCTGAGGCGGAAGGATCACCAGAGCCCAGCAGGTCGAGGCTGCGCTGGCCGGGAGCGGCCACTGCACTCCAGTCTGGGTGAGAGAGTGAGACTCCAACTCAAAAAAAAAAAAAAAAAAAGAAAAGCATCAATGAAAGAGTTGATATTTAACATGGGATTGGAAGGATTTCATCAAACAAGCATGAAAATCGGAACATTTGAGTCAGAAAAAACAGCAGACTAGAGTGATGGATGTGTTCGAGAAATACAGGCAGTCAAGTTTGAAAAGCCATTAGGGTTCATGAGGTAAATATAAAAAGCAAATATGAAAAATTAGATTAATAGAATAACAATGAAATCCTTGGATGATAGAGTAAGAATTCTATACTTAGTTCTATACTTAGTTCAATCATATATGGCTATACATAACTTGATGTATTTAGAGTTTCTGAGCAAATAAATAATATGGTCAAATACAAACTCTAAGAAGATTAATCTGACATCCTGTAGGCTGGATCGCTACGAGTGAGAAAAACAGGAGCCAGGAAGACATTTGAGCAAGTTTCTATAACAGTCAAGACAAAGGCAATGAGGGTCTATTCTAGAAGAATGTCAAAATAAATTCTGCATGACTTGGAAATGACTAATTTTAGATAGAAGAAATCAGAGGATGCCAAAGATGGGGTTGAAGAAATAATTAATTATATATTGTACATGTTAGAAATTCAACAATATGAATGAAGTTTATTTCAATCTCTAGGGGTTCTCTAGAGATTTTCTCATTTGAGAAAGGGCTTAGCAATATTTTTTAAAATGAGGAGTCCATATAATCCATATATCTATTGCTTTAACTATGTTCAATTGAACACATGCTTATTGAGCATATACTATGTCCTAAGCACCCTTAAAGGCACTGAGGATAAAATGGAGATAAACAGTTCCTGCCTTTAAAAGTTTATAGTCTTCTGAAGTAAATACTTATGCAATAAGACAATAGTTATAATTCAGTACATATTTCATGAACAAGTATTCTGTGTTAGACTTTGTTCTAGGTACTGGAAATACAATAATGAGAAAAAAACCCTAAAAACAAAAATTATTGCTTTCAATGGAGCTTATATTCTAGAAAATGAGACTAACTTCCCAAAAGTAGACAAATAGCATTATTTCATATAATGATAATTGTCACCAAAAAAAAAAAATGGAGCTCGGTAACAGAATAAAGTGGCTAGAGTGATAGGGTTTACTTTAGATAGGGAGACCAGGAAGGACTCTTTGAGAAGAGAGCAATCATGCAAAATACCTGAGGAAGAGCCCCCCCCAAGCAGAAGGAAAAGCAAGTACCAAGGTCCTCAGAAAGACAAGAGCATAGCAAGTTCAAGGCACATAAACAAAGCCAGTGTGGTTGGACTAGCATGAGCAAGAGGAGGAGAGTCGGGAGATAGAGTCAGAGAGGTAGGCAGGAGTAGGCTATGAAGGGTTCTGTAGGTCGTGGTTAGGAATTTGGTTTCACTTTGAGTGTATCAAGGGTTTTAAGAAATAACATGATTAAAATTACATTGTTTAAAAGTTCACTCTGGTTGTTGTACTGAGAATAGACTCTAAGGGGGTAGACCTCTTAGGGGGCTATAAATACACCTGTATGTCTTTATGTTTCTTGTCTTTTTTAAGGAAAAACAGTGTTTCTACTTTGCAAAAAGAAAAAGGCTTTTCTTTTTGTCATTTGTCATTTTTCATCTTAATATAGAGCAATAAAATCATACTTCATGGTAAGTAGTAAGAAATTATATCAAATGTTAACTATTTGGGCAATTCACTCATTCACTCATTTAACAAATATGTATTCAATGGTTCCTAAGTGCTATACACTGTGTTAGACCCTAGGGATACAATTGCAAGCAAACAAGAAAAATTCCTTCCTTCATAAAGCTTTTGATCTTGTGCGGAAGACAGACATCTACGAAATATGCACATACATAGTCACAAATCATGATAAATGCTATGGAGGAAAAATCGGGTGCTCTGCAGGGCTTATCTATTATATAATTTTTTGCAATGAGCATATGGTCATCTGCATTGACGTTTAAGATTAGAACGCAAGTGAAAGGGAAAAACTTAGACAGGAAAAACCTTAGCTCAGATTTCTAATCTATTATTAGACAACCATTATCAAGTGTTAATTATAACTGCAATCTCAATATCAGGAAAAGAATGAAGTGTAACATACTACATTAAAATAAAGGAGTATTTACTACCTAACTCAATATTTTTCATAATATGATATTTCAATTTGAAGCTAAAAGTTGCAGTTTGATTCACAACTCTTACTGATGATATAATCTGGGCATATAAACTCTTGTAAATTAGAGATGATAATAATTACCTCATAAGATTACCATATTTCCTTTGGTATGTATCGAGCACAAAAATTTTTAAATAAATATTTATTTACTTGTTTGTTAAAAAAAAGTGTACGACTTTTAAGAGTATGTTAAAACAAACCAAGAAAAGGAAAATAAATCAATATTATTAAATTTTTTAATCAAAAAAATAAAATATAGGAGTAATCCCAAAAAGGAACTATAACCATGCCATAGAGAATCTGTTTAGTACATGGCACAGGACTCGCTCGGTCTTGAAGGGGAGCTCTAATCACGCAAGGACTCTTCCCTAAGGAAATTATAATGTCATCTCCTCCAAGAGGCCATTCCTGATTATCCCCACTATTCCAAATCTGGGGTCCATGACATTCTTCTCTGGGGTACCACAGCATCTTTTTTTCATTTTATGGCTCTGAGAGAGCCTATGACCATTGCTTTATAACTTGTCTTTCTTCCCTGACTAGACAATGAGTCCCACAAGGTCAGTGACATTGGCCAGCTAGATCACTAGAGAAACTCCACATTCCAAATAAAAATGGCATATGATGTGCACTCAATGAAAGTTTGATAAATTAACAATACAAGGTAAAAAGTAATAAGCACTATGAGTAATACATAGATAAGCTGTTATATTCATTTATTGGAAGGAGAGGGCACTTCCAACTGAGATGAATCAGAGAAAATATTACCTTTGTACTGGTCCATGAAGGTCAGACAAGATTGCCTGTGGGTGTGAGAGAAGACATGACAAGTGAAGTGAACAGTGTGGGAAAAAAAGGCATGAAAATGGAAAAATGCCATGCAGGCTTGTTAAGCTGAAAGGAACACACTGTGACTAGACAAAGAAAACAAGAGAGGAAGTGGTAGGATGTGAGGTTGAAAAGGTAGGTTGGAACTGAAATATGAAGAGCCTCAATTGTCAGATTTAGGGATTTGATCATCTGATACTTGGTCCAATCCACTACAGTATATAGGATTTTAAATTAAAAAATCTGGATTCTAGTCCTAGATCTGCCATTTGTCAGCTATGTAACTTAATAAAAACAATTAAACTCTGGTTCTTTGAGCCGGTGAATCATTGATACAATATACAAAACTGCATAATACAGCAAGGAAAAAAGAAAAGATAGTGAGTCCACTTTTATATTGGTCAAATTTGAAGTCCTTACATGACATCCAAGTGGAAATATCCTGTGAACATTAGAGACATTTTGGGGATATAAAAGTAGACATGAGTTAGAAATATTGATTAGGAAATTATAAATACAAGAAATATAGTTGAACCCTTAATTTTTAAATAAAGAGAAACAGTATTCAAAGTCAATATCTGGGAAAATAATTTATTCAAAAAATGCTTCTGATAAGTTTTGATTCAGTGCAATCAACCCATTAACTGCTCATTAACAACTGATCAGTGAATAATGAAATGTTTTATATATATATATGTATATATATATATATATAGTATTTAGTCATATATATGAATACTATTTAGCCATAAAAAGAATAAAACAATGTCCTTTTCAGTGTATAATGAAAATTCATATATATATATATATATATATATATATATATACTATTCACCCATAAAATATAATGAAATAATATTCTTTTCAGCAGCAGCAACTTGGAAACTTGGATGAAATCAGAGACCATTATGCTAAGCGAAGTAACACAGGAACAGAAAACCAAATCCTAAATGTTCTCATGTATAAGTGGGAGCTAAGATAAGGGTCTTCAAAGGCATAGAGAATGGTGTAATGGACATTAGAGACTCAGAATAGGGAGAATGGAAAAGGAGGGAGAGATGAAAAATCACCTATCAGATACAATGTGCCCTAGTGGGGGTGACAGGTACACTTAAAGCCCAGGCTTCTTCACCACTATACAATGCATCCATGTAACCAAAAATCATTTGTACCCTTAAAGCTATTGAAATTGAAAAAAAAAAAAACCTTAGGCCGTCCTTTTTCTATTAGCATTCTGTTCCTGGATACTCTTGCAGCCATAATGAAAACAGTTTCTCAAACCAATTTTAGACATAGGCAATATTTTTTTAGCCACCCAAACCTGTACTTTCTCTCATCACAGAAGCCAAACATCTCTAGTGAGAGAAGTCACCAGATATGCAATTTTTTAAAATTTTTTCATCATTGTCATCTACAGTTCATTCATGCTTTTTTCAAGTGCACTGTAAATTATTTGAATCTCAAAAAAATTTTTAAAAGTATTCTCAGAAAGTAATAGTTTTGTTGTTATAATTCCACCTATATTGGGAAATTCATCTGACTTTTAGGTGAATAAAATTGGACCTCTCAGACCTCCATTCCTCACCATGTGTTCTAAACTCTTGGGAATATAACGACATATCAGTTTGAAGAGTTACCCTCAACTCATCTAGTTCCTCTTTCTGCTTCTGGGGATGAGTGGGTGGGTGATAAATAATACTTTCCAGACACTGTGTGAACTTCAGACCCATTAGCCAGAGATTCTGATTACCTGTTGTACAACTGTAAGCTTCTTTTATTTAGGGACTGGATTTTGTCTTCGTACTTTGAGCTACAACCTAGAGAACTGCTTCAAACTTAAACAATTGTTTAACCTATGGCCTTGTCTCCTGCATGACTCATGATATCACTAACTCTTATATTGCTGCCGAGCACAATCTATGAGATTATTCTTGAACATTGACACTGATCACTAATAGAATCCCATCTCACTAAACTAGATAACTTTGGACTTCTGGTCTCCTCTCACTGAGTGCAGTACTACAGGTAAGTCAATCATCTTAGGCTTTGACATTGCACATCTCAAGCTGCTTCTCTTTTCCCACTAGTGTAGGCTGTTGGAGTACCATGCACATCCAGCAGCTAAGCCACTAGAAATTTCGTCACTAGAAATGTGTGAATGGCTCAGTGCAAACTTATATCCCACTATTGGAAGAACAATACAAAGCATATATCACCTGTATTTTCCACTGTGATGAGACTAAGCAAAAATGTATTTTAATTGAGTAGTAGTGGATCAGTAAGTGCCAGCTTCATATAGAAGCTTACAATGAGATACTTCAGCCCACACACATACATAGGAACTTGAAACTGAGAGCAACAAGTTTATTTTCAGAATTACTAAAAAATCAGCTAGGCATGGTGGCTCACACCCAGCACTTTGGAAGGCCAAGGCAAGAGGATTGCTTGAGCCCAGGAGTTTGAGACCAGACTGGGCAACAAAGTGGGATCTTTTCTCTACAAAAAAAAAAATAGCTGAGTGTGGTGGTGTGTGCCTGTAGTACCAGCTACTTGGAAGGCTGTGATAGGAGGATCACTTGGGTCCCAGAAGTCAAGGCTGCAGAGTCAGGATTATGCCACTGTACTCCAGCCTAGGCAACAGAGTGAAACCCTGTCTTGAAAAAGAAGAAAGGAAGGAAGGAAGGAAGGAAGGAAGGAAGGAAGGAAGGAAGGAAGGAAGGAAGGAAGGAAAAAAGAAAAATAATTACTAAGAAATCAATACATAATACATGAGAATAACAATAAGGAAATAAATTTTCAAGAAACTGAATTTTTTTGTAAGCCAGCAAAATTAGACTTTAACCTGATTAACTGTATTAATAAATCCAAAGGAAGAATGTGTCTATGGGGAAATGTGTCTAAGGGGAAATTGGGCAGACAAGCATAGAAAGAATGATAGTTAATGAACAAATATTGGCAATGCCCATCCAAGTCTTGTCTAGAGGAAAAACACCTTAGCCAAATGATTTTGAATTCTGATTCCATTAGCAAGACCATTTATCTCTACTGTGATAATGAATATAAGAAGATTGAGACAATGGGCAGGAAATGTGTTATGCTCACTGGCAAGATCTCCCTTTATTTGATTGTGTCAATCTATCTTAGTTTTATATCATAAAACATTCATCTCATCTTACTTGTCTTGGCTTGATTCAAATCTCATCATGCTTCATGTTTAAGTGATTTACTTAAGGTCATACAATTTTGACTTGGCTTTTCCTTATCTGTTTGCCGAGAAGGAGAAAATATGTTAGTAAAAAAGATTATACATTCCAGTTCCTGTAAAATGTTGTTCTCGTTGTGACTTAATACACTGGTACTGTGATTATGATTTGGCTTTCGATGTAGGTTATCATGAAGGCAAAGAATTTCTAGTCATGCTCAAACAAATATTTTGTTTTGTATAACAATTATGTTGTTCATTATTAATTAATAGACTGACATTCTGTTTTAGATATTAGTCTTGTGAGAATAGTTAGCATGCATCTCTCTCTTAGTGATGGATCCACTGCCAATGTGCTGACATGCTAGATGTCTAAGCAGATAAGCTGAAGTCTAGGTTTCAAAGCAAAGTACAAGACCCAATACATTAAATGTTGCCCTGTGAAATATTTTGGGAGGCAGGCAAAGGACAAAGTACCAGTCATCGCTAAGTCATTTGTGACTACTAGCATTTTGTTGCATCTCTATATTTCTTCATATTATTATTTGTCATGTTTTAAGTGCATACATTGAGCCTTTTATGAGGTGCCTTACATAAATTATTTCTAATACTTAAGTAATTACATTATGTAGCTAATGTAATACTCCCAATTTGCAAGTGAGGAAACTTAGGCTCAGAGAGGTTAAGTAATTTGCTTCTGATCCAAAGAGGATTAGTAGAATAGCCTAGATTTGATCCCTGTTCTCTACCTGTAAAATCCATACTCTTTTACAACTACTACAATTGTTTTATGCCATCAGTGCTTCCTTAGATGTATTCACATATATACCAATTTCATTATTCAAAAATCCATTCTGCATCTCATGGCTTCCTACTCAGTTCAATTTCAATATTGTTTAGTAGTTCTTTCAGTGAGAGTCTTGTAGAAGTAAACTCTAAGTTGCTATTTATTTGAAAATTTATGCTGGGCACAGTGGCTCACGCCGATGATTTCTGCGTATTGGGAGGCCAAGGTGGGAGGATCATCTAAGCCCAAGATTTTGAGACAGCATGAGCAACATAGCAAGGCCCTGTCTCTACAAAAAAAGAAGAAAAATCCTTTGTTCGATTCCCACTATTTGTATTAGTATTAGGTTCAACTGCAAGTGACAAAAGATAATGGAAACAAAATAAAAGTGTAATTTTCTCTCACTTTAATGTAGGAAATAAAGGACCAGTATGGTGGTTCCGTGGTCATTAAAAACTCAGATACCAGATGTATTTTGTTGCTATATAATTTTCAACTTCAGTCTTCTACCTCATGATTTTAAATGTCTGCTGCAGCTCCAGCCGTCACAGAGGATTTGACAGCCTTCTTTTTTCCCCCTTATTCCTGCTGGCTGGAATTTGGTCATGATAGCAAAATTTCTTACATGGAACACCTAAAAGCAAATGCAAGCACTTTTATGGTATAGTTTTCTACCTATACATTCCTGAACCATGCATGAAGTTTAAATTCACACTCCAAAGCCGCATGAGAGCAGGCTCGTGATTACCAATTCTCAGGAGAGACATATTTTCTCTGCCAAGAACGCGAACTGAGATGAACAAATTTCTTGTCATTCTTCTCTGCAGAGAAGTGTTTTTCGAGTACATTCTTTCACTGCACATAAAGCACTTTGAGATACCCAGTTTTACAAGAAAGTCTTACATAGTCTCTCAACTCCCATACTCTGCATGGGTGTGAAAACCCAAGACTTGGTTACAAATATCTGAACTTCCAACATAGGGAAATCACAGTTTTAGCTTATGGGTACCACTCTGGTTTATAGTTTCCTCTTTGTTTTTGACTACTAGAAATGTCCTTTCTGTCTTCAAAATTCAACTATTACCTTGAACTCTCCATTCTATTAACCAGAATGTAAACGCCATATGTTTAGGCACTTGTGTTTGTTTGATTCACTTCTATAGCATGTAGGACACTCTCTGACACATAGTAAATGTGTTCATAATATTTGATAAGTGAATAAGTTAATTTTATCCACAGCATTTCTGGTGTTCTGTAGCTGGGAGTAGAGTGAGATTATCCATATTATCTAGTTTATGATATTGCTAGAAATAGAAATCAAATCTATGTCCTTTCCACCATACTATGCTATTGTTCATATTTACGGTTACAGCGAGTTTTTTGGAGAAATTTGGAGATTTTCCAAATTCAGTCTACATCAACTATCCCCTAGTGAGGACAGGCAGGAACAAATATCCACAGGAGGAAAAAAAAATCTCTACAGAACCATCTTAACCACCACATTCTGTTAAGAAATTGGATCCTCCAATTGCATAGGTGCGTTGCAACCAGCTTACACCTACACGTAAACTCCAATTTAGGACCAGCTGATAACTAAAAGACTGTCAGAAACATCCTTAGAAAATTTTCTAGATATAACTGGTTCTCAATAGAGATCCATATATCATTCATGAGTAATAGCTCCATTTACTGAACATTTACTATGTGCCAGGTACTCTTGGAAATGCTTTACATTATTACAGATGCAGAAACTGAGGCACAGAGAGGTTAAGTAACTTGCCAAAGGCCACACAGAAAATGGCAGAACTGGGGTTTCTACAGGCAGGACTGGGTTCAAAGCATATGGGCTTAACAATTTTGCTATGCTACCCCATATTTACTTGCATTATATATTCTTATTCTCGATCTCATTCTAAAAAGAATCTTAATGCTCAAATTGAAAAAAATAGAAGTATAGGTTTAAATACATTTATTCTTTCTTTGAGAAACCAGAAGTTGCAGTCTATGGCATCATCTGACATTGCATTGACACAATATGGCTTGTCAGAACAACTGAAGAGGTATAAATAGTAGTTAAAGAACATTTGTCTTCTAGCTCCTGATTTCTATTGAGGACATCACAAGGAGAAGTAAGGGGAAAAGTATCATATTAACTTTTGAAAATTGGGAAGGAGGATACAATGTGTGTACATATATAGTATCTATCACTCAATAAAAGAACAATCTTTTTTAAATATAGGACTCTTTGGGGGTTCTTCAGTCAGAACAATGATTTAATCTGATACCCATCAATGAACGTATTAGACTGGCTTCAACAGGCAGCTATAGAGGAAGATTTAGAAAACAGTTTAAAGTTGAAAAATCACTAAAATATACAGGCAACATATCAATCATGCTCTGCGTTTATTAAGCCAAATAAATGGAACTGTTTAAAGGTATTAAGGGTGATGCATGAATAAGGCCACTCAATTCAACTTTATTATTTTTTGGTACTGTTTTTCTAATGCCCCAACTTTCAGCAGCACATCTACACTGCTATATGAGGGTGCAATTAATTTCAGCACTTGATCCTAAAGTAAGTACAGATATTAAGGATTTGGCACACTGAGAAAATATCTCAGTGAGAAACAGACTACATGGGACATAATTAGAAGATACTATATATAAACACTGGCCATATTTTTATAAATTTTAAGTGATATGGAGGAAATGGATAAATAGTGAAAGACAGAGAGATATTGCGTTCAGAGAAAAGGTAAAAGCTAACAATAACAAACACTTGCTATGTTGAAAGCACTGGATTTATTTTATTATGTGAATCTACTGTAGCTAATATAAACAAAAACTGAAATGTAGTTACTGTTACTATCCCCATTTTAGAGATGAGAAAACTGAGACACAGAATGGCAAATTGAATTTCCTAAGGTCATAGGACTGCAATGTACTATGGTTAGTACTTGAACTTAGGCAGTCAGGGTCTAGATGGTATTCTCTTAGCCATTCTCCTATACTGCATCTCATAGCAAAAAAAAAAAAAAGTGTGCATGAGAAAGCATCATTCATAAAACTTTTATTGAGTGCCTCCTATGTGTCTCCCACTATGATGAACACTGGGAGTATAAGCAGCATATAATTGAATAGAAGATGTGCTAATGCTTAGCAGATATCTTAGAGAGTATAGGACCTTAATCTAGTTCTGTTTGACTCCAAAGTTCACTCTCTTTCCTATGAACCGATGTGAGGAACAATGAAAGAGAAAGTAGAATGACTATAAGAGGTTTCTTTCCTGTTAAATAAAAGTTTGAACAGAACAGATATAAGTAAGCTAAGAAGGTAAACTTAGAATACTGATGAGTTTTGAATTATATGGCATTAAAATTTTAGTATTTAAAAATCAGTTTATTTTTATTTTTTACAGATTTTCATTTAGTGTTTATTTATTCAAATTGTCAAAATAGTGAGGAGATTCTCTCATTGATGACATGCAACTGTGGTGAGAGGTATGAATGGGTGTGGCATCTCACTAAGCCCATTTCTAGGTGCTATTCTTTTTTTAATGTTATTTTACTATAAAGATGTAGGCTACAAGTCAGAATCAGGTACACAAGTAATCTGTATGCAGATGAAGTTTGGGCCTCCAACTAGTCCTCACTTCCCCTGGTTTAGGGCCAGGTACCCTTTGTTGTTATGTGTCCTTCCCTCCTTCCTCCCCTGCAGTGTCCTGCCAATCCCTCCCTTGTGCTATTATGATTAATGTTCAGGGTCCATTTATGAGTGAGATGTGTTATTCAGTTTGTTTATGTGACAGATCACTAACTATGGTGGTCTCCAACTCCATCCAACATACTGCGAAGTCCATGATTTTGTCCTTTTTTATGGCTGCATAATATTCCACGGTGTATATGTACCACATAAAAAATCAGCTTATTTTTAAACTTCCAACATTATTTTCAGAGTCAGCCACTGACTGATTCACTATGTGATGCCCAGACCACAGTTTTGCCCTTTTGATCCCCATCAGTAGTGCTTAGAGTTGATTGCTTAGTAGCAAGATTGACTCTGTGCTAAGTCAAGCATGTCCTTTTTAACTAGAGGTGCATATCTGGGGGACAAGTTAAGTTAAAATATGCCATCTTAAGCCCTTGAGAATCCAACTTCTAGGCAGCAAACAGAAAGGCCAATCCAAAGTAGTGAAGTAAATGCAAAATATCTGACTGCAATGATCTGAATGTTTGTTTCCCCAAATCCTAGATGTTGAAATCCTAAACCCCAAAGTGGGAATAAGGAGGTGGGACCTCAGGAGGTGATTAGGGCATGAGGGTGGGGCTCTCAAAAATGAAATTAGTACTCTTATAAAGGAGACCCCAGAAAGATCCCTCACACCTTCTACTATATAGGGTTATAGCAAAGATCACAGTTTAGGAATCACACCCTCACCAGTCACTAAATCTGCAGGCACTTTGATCTTGGACTTCACAGCCTCCAGAAAAAGCTATGAGAAATAAATTTCTGTTGTTTCTAAGCTGCCCAGTTTATGACATTTTTGTTATAACAGCCCAAATAGACTAAAACACTGACTACTTGATTAATAATGCAGGTGATTTTTACATACATTTCTTGATTTTGTTTGGTTTAAGATAGTTTTGAGTCAAGTTTGGATAAAGATATAAAGGCAATTTTGTTGTCATAGTTCAGATTTTTTAAATTGTTGGTAATTGTTTTATTTTGTTGTTGTTATTGTTTTTATTTTCTGTCCCAAGCTGTATAAATCTGGGAAAGAAAGGTAAAACAGAATTAAGATTTAATTTATTGAATAAGATATAACAAGTAACCCAAATCAACAGAATCAAATTTTTATGCAGATGCAAAAATCAAGTTAACAAAGGAAAAAGGAGAAAAGGCTTTCCATAGTTTCACATGCAAAAAGCTAGAAGTCTGTGTCAACCACAGTATCAATATGAGCCAAAATTATGATATGACTGGTAAAAAGCCTAAAGAAATCTTAGATTTATTTATTCAAAAATATTTGTTGCACACCTACCATGCATCAGGAACAATGGGTTCAAAAATTTTAAAAATCATCAGTAATAAATTTTAAAACAATCATTACTCTGATTTTACTAATTCATTTTATTATTGACATGAGTTTACAATTGTAAAAATATCTGAAAAATAATTCCTTTTCCTGCCCAAGAGGATCATTCAATCAATCTCCCTCTCTCTTCCAATCCTGAGTATACTTCTGGAATTCTGTGTGACTTTCATGCTCTTTCCACTAAGCAGTGTCTTTCAAACTTTTTTACCATAGCCCTCAGTAAGAAATATATCTTACATCATTATTCAGTATAAGCACACACACACAGGTAGCACACTTTAGATAGATAGATATGGATGATAGACAGATGGATGAACAGATGGACGGCCAGATGGAGATAGATAAAAAGATAGATGATAGATAGATGATAGATAGATAGATAGATAGATAGATGATAGATAGATGAATGATAGATTACAGATAGATAAAATATAAAATGTGACCACATAACTGACATAAAAGTTTCATAAAGTAATGCCACCATGACTAAGGGCACTGTTCTCTGATATTGTTCTACTTTATTCTTGTTTCACTTACAAAAGAAAGAAAGAAAAAGAAAAGAAGGGGAGGAAAGAGGCAGAACTTTTTCTATTAAATTTATTGAATAACTCACCAATGGGCTGGGACCCACAGTTTGAAAAATAGTTTACTATAGTATAGTATAGTATTTTCCCTTTCAGATATAGTTAGACAGAATGCAGGATGACAAAGAGATGTCAGTCTGGGTTTAAGCATTAGTCACAGAAATTTTCAAAGTTGAAGACTTCAGGACTGCATTTGCATACTCTGCCTCTGAATTGTTTTTCTCTATATTTGCTCCAAATAGCTTTAAAAAAAAAACTCTACTCCAAATTATTTTCAAAAAGTTGGTGATTTTGTTTTATTTTTGCAGCCTACCTACAGTATCCAGCCTGTATTCTGACACCATTCTGGACTGCAGTGACATGGTTAGTTTTTGAAGGAGATGCAAAAATCTTAATTTGCTTTTCTTTGATGAAAAAAAAATCTTTGAAATTTATTCAGGGCAGGAGCCAGGCAATGGGAGAAAGAATTTATACTGCAATCCTCAAAGGAATAGAACATGAATTGAATTAATGTTTCTTCAGGATATGGGATTCTGTTCTTATGAATAAAATCTTTTGAGATCAGGTAGGAAGTTGTAACCATTTGTCTCTTTTATTACTTTTTCTGATGTGTTACTTTGAATATTTGGTTTTATGCTGGCAGTGAGTGATGACCAACAAATCAGTCTGACTGTAATACAATCTTTCTGGGTAGATTCAATTCAGCAGTTCTTTTTTCCAGTATGGACATCTGAAAAAAACCCAATCACACCTGTTACCCCATTTGGTTTAATCATGTAATAATTTCCTTTTATTATCTTATAGATCTATAGGCCCCCTTAATCATGTGCTACCTCTATCTACAATCACTTGTTCAACGGAAGGTGGAAAATGCAGCCCATTCTCAAGTGTGTATCCTTATGAAGCTATGATATTAACTTGGTAATTCAGCCACAATGATCAGTCATATACTTCAAAATGAAGCAAAATGAGAAATGGACTAAACTTTCCCAGGGTTTAATGAAACTTAGGCATAGATTGACAAACCACTTTGACTTCTTTGCTTGATTTGATCGGTCATGTCAGTCAACTTTGCCTTTTGCTCCCCCTGATGAAATGTATTATACATGTATATATATGCATATATATACAAGTATATGCATTTATATATATGCATATATACAAACTTGTACATATACTGTATATACTAGTTATACTGCTCCTACCTAGCATAGACCAATCAAACTATAGGTATACCTTAGAGATATTTGAGGTTTCAGTTCCAGATCACTGCAATAAAGCAAATATTGCAGTAAAGTCAGTCACACAATGTTTTTAGTTTCCCAGTTCATATAAAAGTTATGTTTACAGCATACCGTAGTATATTAAGTGTGCCATAGCATTATGTCCAAAACACAATGTATATATCTTAATTAAAAATACTTCATTGCTAAAAAATGCTAGTGATTATCTGAGCCTTCAGCTTAACTTTTTTGAAGTTGGAGGGTCTTGTCTTGATGTTGATGGCTAGTGACTGTTCAGGGTGGTGGTTGCTTAAGTTTGAGGTGACTGTGGAAATTTCTTAAAATAACACAGAAATCAAGTTTGTTACATATATGACTCTTCCTTTCACAAAATATTTCTCTGTAGTCTGTAGTGCTGTTTAATGGCATTTTACCCACAGAACATTTTTCAGAATTGGAATCAATCCTTTCAAACCATACCACTGCTTTATCAACCAAGTTTATGTAATACAGTTGATCTTGAACAACTTAGGAATCAGGGGCTCTGACACACACCCCCATGCAGTTGAAAGCCAGTATATAACTTGTAACTTTCCAAAAACCTAGTTATTAATAGCCTGCTGTTGACTGAAAGCTGTATTGGTAACATCAACAGCTGATTAACACATTTTGTATGTCGTGTGTATTATATTCTGTATTCTTAAAGTAAGCTAGAGAAAAGAAAACATCTTTAATGAAATCAAAAAAAAGAGAAAATATATCTACTATTCACTAAGTGGAAGTGGATCATCATAAAAATCTTCATCCTCATCGTTTTTGCACTGAGTAGGCTGAGGAGGAGGAAGAAAGGAAGGTTTGGTATTGCTGTCTCAGGGATGACAGAAGCAGAAGAAAATCCACACATAAGTGGACCAGTTCTATTTTTAATTCTAGTTTTCTTGATATTTCTGGAGTTACTTTCTCCACTGAAGTCTTGAGCTTCTCAACACCATTCATAAGGACTGGAATCAACTTTTCTTAAACTCCTGTTAATGTTGGCACTTTGATCCTCTCTCATGAATCATGAATGTTCTTAGTGGCAGCTAAGGTGAATAATTTCCAGATTTTCAATGTCCTTTCTCCAGATCCATCAGAGGAACCACTATTTATGACAGCTATAGCCTTACAAAATATACTTATTAAATAACAAGACTTGAAGGTTGAAATTACTCCTGGATCCATGGGCTGGAAAACGGATTCTGGTATGAAAACATCTCTATGTAAACGTCCATCAAAGCTCTTGGATGACCAAACACATTCTTGATAAACAGTAATATTTTGAAAGGAATATTTCTTCTGGGAAGTAGGCCTTAATATAGGTTTTAAAATATTCAGTAAATATGCTGCAAACAAATGTGCTATCATCCAAGATTTGCTGTTCCATTTATAGAACACAGGCAGAATAGATTGGGCGTAATTATTAAGAGCCATAGGATTTGGGGTAAATAAGCACTGGCTTCCACTTAAAGTCACCAGTTGCATTAGCCCATAACAAGAGAGTCAGCCTGTCTTTGAAGCTTTGAAGCTAGATATTGACTTATCCTCTTTAGCTATGAAAATCCAAGATGGTCACTTTGAAAATCTATTTTTTAGAGTGGTCATTTTCATCAATTATCTTATCTAGATCTTCTAAATAACTTGCTGCAGCTTCTCCATCAGTACTTGTTGCCTGTCCTTGCACTTTTATGTTACAGAGATAATTTCTTGCCTTCAATCCCATGAACCAATCTCTGCTAGCTTCCAACTTTTCTTCTGCAGCTTCCTCATCTCTCCCAGCCTTCATAGAATTGAAGAGAGTTAAGATCTTGTTCTCAGTTAGATTTTGGCTTAAAAGAGTGTTGTGACTGGTTTGATTTTCTAAGCAGACCATGACAACTGTCTCCTTATCAAGAATAAGGCTGCTTTACTTCACTGGAGTAGCACTTTTAACTTCCTTCAAGAGCCTTTCCTTTGCATTCACAACTTGGCTAACTCTTTGGTGCAAGAGGCCTAGCTTTCAGCCTATATCAGCTTTAAACATGCCTTCTTTAATAAGCTAATTATTTCTAGTTTTTGATTTAAAGTGAGAGACATGAGATTCTTTTTTTATTATTTTACAGATGTGGGGTACAATTCAGGGATAGGCACATAAGTGGTCATTACACAGGTGAAGTTTTGGCCTCCCATTGGTCCTCACTTTGTCTGGTTCACTTGAACACTTAGAGGTCACTGCAGAGTTATGAATTAGCCTGATTTCAATATTGTTGCATCTCTGTGACTAAGGTGGCTGAAGTAGGGAAGACATCTGGTCGGTGGAGCAGTCAAAACACATTTGTCAATTAAGTTCTCCATCTTATGTAGGTGTGATTCATGGTGCTCCAACACAATTATAACAGTACCATAAAAGTCACTGGTCACAGATCTCTGTAAAATGTATAAAAATAAAAAAGTTTAAAATATTAAGATAATTACCAAAATGTGGTATAGAAACATAAAGTGAGCATATGCTGCTGGGAAAATGGCACTGATAGACATGCTTAATACATGGTTGCCACAAATCTTCAATCTGTAAAAACAATATCTGCAACATGAAATAAAGCAAATTAAAATAAAATGAGGTATTCATGTATTTCTTTTCCTGGTTTTAACCATCTCAACCAGCTGAAGAAAATTTGAGATAATTGATAAGCACTAAGATGCATAGCAGTTTGATCAAAATGACTAGCATGCCTTAACTTCTCAATTATTGCACTACACCATTTCAGCTACTTAACCAAATAAATAGTATTTGCCTAAATTGATCAGTAATTCAATGTAAATGTAAATAAATATAGCAGGTAGGAAAATCTGAAATAATATTTTTATGGAATTATTCTAATTATACACAATCTTACCACCTATTGAGAAAAGAGTGAACTCTCCATAACAATCATGGTACTCAAGAGAAACATAGCCAATAGTAAAGAGAGAGAGAAAGAGAAATTTAATATAAGAAATTGGCTCATATGATTACAGAGGCTGAGAAATATGCAAATTGGAAACCCAGAGGAACCAATGTGCAGATCCAGTCAGAGTCTGAAGACCTGAGAACCAGAATAACTAATGGTGTAAGTTCTAGTCTAAAACTTGGAAGACCCAATGTTCTAGTTAGAGTTCAAAGGCAGGAAAAGACCGATATCTCAGCTAACACAGTCAGGTAGAAGGATTTCCCAATGACTCAGCCTTATTTTTTTAGTCAGGTGTTCGATTAATTGGATGAGGTACCCCTACATTAGGGAGAGGAATCTGTTTTATTCAGCCTACTCATTCAAATTTTAATCTCATCCAGAAATACCCTCACAGACACACCCATAATAATATTTTACCAAATGTTTGGAGACAACATGGTCCAGTCTAGTCAACACACAAAATTAACCATCATACTCTCCCTGACTGATTTTCTGTTGATTGACTTTTAAGGGAGACCCATGACTTTGTTTCCTTAAAACTATTTTGTGTATGATATGAGTTGGCTTCATTTATAGATGGAATTTATACCTAAATATTCTGTTATAAAGGGTTATCAGAATGTCCCCTCAAACTAAAGATATTTTCCATCTTTGACCTACCAAAGTTTCTGAAATTTCACCATTAGAGTTATTATTTTGAGATAAAGCAATGTGGGTGAGAAGCATTCAAATACTTAAATCTATGGAAGGCAAACATACCAACTCCTTATCAGCAATGTCATGAATTAGCTTATGTAAGTTGCTACATGATTTAAAAGAAATTTCTTTATAAATGAGAAATGGGAAAGGGAAATTTGGAAATGTAAAGATTTAGATTGTGAGTGCAGCTATAAGTTGTATGTATGTACATGTCTTTTGGGGGAAAGGTTGACCCTGAGGTACCTTAGGGGCAACTGAGGACACTCAGCAACAGGGAAAAACTACATAGAACATAGATGTGATATCCAAAGGACACATGGGAAGAAGTCAAGAACGTACATATTTTATCATGTTTTTAACCTGCTATGATTGTATAATGGGTAAATCAAAACAGACCAAGCAACTGAATCAATAACATTTTCTGTGACTTGTATCTACAGTCTGGTGAAAGGTAATGCCTGAGAAACATTAATTTGCCATTCAGGAGCTAAAGTGAAATCAATCTGTCTACTCACATCCAAATTTACTTTTTTCCTAGACCCAGTCTATATCTTCCAGCAACTCTGTCACCTCATTCGTCTTCTCTCCATTGCCACAGATCTTCTTAAGGCTCAATTAGGCTTGTGAGGTCTTTGTTTATGTAAACATCTCAGTCTTTATGCTTGAGAACCAAAAGATTTCATATGGCTAACATAGACTGAGTCCTAGCTTTGGAAAGCTCAATTATGACGGGAGGGGCACACAGTGAAATTGCCCAATGCTCCCACAACCACGGAACATTAAAGAAGCAGAAGGAGGTTGTTTCAGCAGATACATTTTCTGTTCTTTTAATTAATCATTGTCCAAACACCAGCAATGTACAAGACCCAGCAAGTCTTGCCCAGAAGACCTACCACAAGTATAAATTAATTGGCGTGGTTTAGAATGTTTTGCAGGTGGTCAAATGATATTAATTATCTACAACAAAGGGGAGGACGTTCCTAAATGAACCAAGAGGTAGAATTTGGCCTAATCTATACTCAGGATGAATTCCCAGTGAGCACTAATAGTCTTTAAACTGCAGCAGCAGAGGCTGTCTAGGTAAATACAGCAATTATTTTGTGCTCAGTGGGAGGCAGCCCAGTGTGCAGAGTGGAAAGAATTGGTATCTTCTCATTCAAAAACAATTGAGAAAAAGAGCACAAATTGGAACAGAGAGTGGGCATAGAGTGGCCACCTTGAGCTTTTCTGTCAATACCCTTCAAAATTATCATAGAGACCACAAAAAGACTGTGACAAAATATTGTAGTGGCACCTGTGGATATCTACTGATCTTGTGAAAAGCAAAATTAATCAACAAGATCATGACTATATACTGGCAAAATCCTCTGAACAAGACTCTCATTTGGTTGAATACAAGATCAGGCCATGATTAATTTGAAGAAGAGAAAATATCTCTACTGTAGAAGCAACCTCCTGTATCTATAATGATTTTACTGCTGAAAAGGAAAAAATAAAGAAGCACTGACATCCAGGAACAGGTCTGACACAACTAGAGTCCAGCATTAGAAGCTATACTGGCACACAAAGTTTGGCTATGTTGTTTTCCAGTTGGACATAAACAATCTCATAGAAAACCAGCATCCGACAAGGTCACTCTGAGATCACAATAAAGTGAGAGAACACAAATCCACTTCATAATTTTTATCTAAGAACAAACAACCAGTAAGATGGCAACAGGGCAACCTGGTCTATGAAACCCTCTGCAAAGGAGAGCGCAAAGGGTCTCTGGCTCCCTTCCCGGGGGCTGTGAACCCCAACATCACAGCCTGCTCATCACATGGAGCTCAACCGTGGCCACCACTGGGGCATCGCAGCGGTCTGGACAGCCATTACAGTGCAGACACAGCAGCCACCGGCACCGCCATGGTATCTGTGGCGGCCATAGCACATCACGCCACCCATGCTTGAGGCGATCCATGACTTCAGTCCTTGAAGTTCCTGTGGGCAAAATCTGCTGGGATCACTGCCAGCTCTCCTGCGACTGTGATGTCCTCCCTGCTGTGGGTCTCCTCCCGTGTGCCCTAAGGCAGGTTTCCATCTCCGGTCTCTGCCGGGTTCCTGTCCAGCGCTACCCCCTCTGGGGAGAGCAGCTGAGATAGCACCACCTGCTGGCGATTCAAGGTAACAACACCGAAATGGGAAAAACAAGCTTGAAATTTGAGTGGTGAACTGAGGGTGATCTGAACTGTCCTTCACAGCAGGCCAGGGGCAGCTGACCCTAACTGAGAACTAATTTACAAGCTTGAAAAGACAGCTAGAAATCAAAGCTGAAAGGACATTGGACTTAAACAAAAAGTCTCATAGTGTGCTTGATTGATTCTGTTAGTTTCACAACTTAATTCTATTCCTATAGTATTGTTCCTTTTTTCCCTCTTCCTATTCTTCTCTTTTCTCCTCTCTGTAAACCATATCTTTGTATAGAGGAATAGCACACCAATAAGGTGGTTGGTTAGCTTGTATGTTAGCATCATTGTATGTTTTATTTTTTTTTTGTATGGGAGTTGGTTAGTCTGCAGCTGTGGTCTATTATTTTTATCCGTTTCAGTATAGGTCTCTTTCTCCATTTGTTGGGACACTCGTTTGTTTCCCCCCTTTTTACTCTATCTCTCCACCACTCCTTCCCCACACTGTCTGCTCCATTCTCTTCCCTCTGCTAACCACATTTTATTTCAGGGAGTAAACCTACAGCCCCACTGCATGACAGATTCCAAGGCAGTGGGAAGTGGGTTTCAGATTATTCATACACCTGTCAGCGAATACCAGGACCTGCAGATAGATTTTGAATCATAGCTCCCCCCTTAAGTAAATCTCAAAACTGCAAAAAGGACCACCCCCAACCTGCAATGCAACTCCAGAATTGGACAAAGTAAGAGGATACATAAAGAATAGGAGATTGAACAAACAGAAGCAAAACCAATCCCTCTGCCCCTGAATAACAGAATTAAAGAAGATGGTGACGTAGAGGGAAAGAAAAAGTGGGCAGGGGGGAAAACCACACAAATAAAGAAAAACTAAAAGAAGAATATAGGTCTCACACAGACCCCTGGGAGATCAGACACTGAGAAAACAGATTATGGAACACAAACAATGAAAAGCCCCCAGAATGACTGGTCACATGCAAAAAAACCAGACATCAAGACATTAATAGAGAGAATTTTAAAAATTGAGAAGAGACAAGAGGAAAATAGAGAGAAGCTGATGTTAGAAATAACAGCAGTAAAGAATACTGTGATGGAAATAAATAACAAACTAATAAGCATGGAAAGTAGAATTAGCCAAGCAGAAGAAAGAATCTCAGAGCTCGAAGACCAAAACACAGGACTAACCCAAATTATCAAAAGCATAGAAAATAAGCTCAAAAAGACAGAACAAAACCTTCAAGAGATGAATGATCACTTAAAGAGACCGAACCTAAGAGTAATTGGCCTTCCTGAGGCAGAAGGAGAAAAAGAGGCCACACTAGAACAAACATTACATGAAATCATTCAAAAAATCTTCCCTCAACTCATCAAGGATGAAAAAATTCAAACACAAGAGATTTAGAGAACTCCTGCAAGACAACAAATGAGAAGACCAACTCCCAGACATATAATAATTCATCTAAACAAAGTAGGTATAAAAGAAAAAAATCTCAAAGACTGCAAGAGAAAAAGGTCAGACTATGTAGCAGGGAACACCAATTAGAATAGCAGCAGAGAGAGCTTGGACGCTGCCATCAGAACGACTGGACAGCTTTGACTGCATTCCAAACAGTCCCGCCACTGCAGCCACGGCCGCCGCAGCCGCCCCTCCCCCTACCACCGCTGCTGCTGCCGTGACCGGCGCCACCGACGCCGCGACCTCTGGGAGGGATAGCATATCGCACCACGCAGCCTGAGGAGATATACAACGAACCGCTTCAGGGAAGATCTGCTGGGATCGCTGCCACCTATCCTGCTTCCGAGACTGTCCTGCCCACCCGGCGTGGGGCTCCTGTTGCCTGCTTGGAGGCAGGCAGCCATCTTGTTCCTGTCCGGCCCCACCCCCTCTGGGGCGAGCAGATGAGATAGCACCACCTGCTGGTGATTCAAGGTAACAACACCGAAACGGGAGAAACAAGCTTGATAAAGACATAGATCAAACTGCTGAACGGAGGTTAATCTGAACTGTCCTTCACAGCAGATCAGGGGCAACTGACCCTAACTGCAAACTAATTTACCAGCTTGAAAAGAAAACTAGAAATCAGACCTGAAAGGACATTGGGTTTAAACGAAATGTCTCAGAGTGTGCTTCATTCATTCTATTAGTTTAATGACTTAATTCTATTCCTACTGTATTGTTCCCTTTTTTCTTTTTTCCTTTTCCTTTTCTCCTCTCTGTAAATCTTATCTTTGTATAGAGGAACAGCACACTAACAAGGTGGTTGGTTAGCTTGTATATTAGCATCACTATATGTTTTATTTTTGTTTGCATGAGAGTTGGTTCGACTGTAGCTGTGGTCTATTGTTTTTATCGATTTCAGTATACGCCTCTCTCTCTATTTGTTGGCACACTCATTTGTTTCCCCCCTTACTCCTCTATCTCTCCACTCCCCTCTTCAACCCACTATCTGCTCCATTCTCTCCCCTCTGCTAACCACATTTTATATCAGGGAGTAAACCTACAGCCCCACTGCACGGACAGATTCCAGGGTAGTGGGAAGTGGGTTCCACATTATACACACGCCTGTCAGGGAATACCAGGACCTGCAGACAGATTTTGAATCACAGCTCTCCCCTTAAATACATCTCAAAACTGCAAAAAGGACCACCTCCAACCTACCGTGCAACTTCAGAATTGAACAAAGTAAGAGGACATACATAAAGAATAGGAGATTGAACAAACAGAAGTAAAACCAATCCCTTTACCCCTGAATAACAAAATTAAAGAAGACGGTGACGTGGAGGGAAGGAAAAAGTAGAGAGGGGGAAAAAAACCACACAAATGAAGAAAAATCAAAAGAAGAAGATAGGTCCTACACAGACCCCTGGGAAATCAGAAACTGAGAAAACAGATTCTGGAACACAGACAATGAAGAGTCCCCAGAATGACTGGTTACATGCAACAAACCAAGACATCAAGACATTAATGGAGATAATTTAAAAAATTGAGAAGAGACAAGAGGAAAATAGGAAGGAGCTGTTGTCAGAAATGACAGCAGTAAAGAATACTGTGATGGAAAGGAACAACAGACTAATAAGCATGGAAAGCAGAATCAGCCAAGCTGAAGAAAGAATCTCAGAGCTCGAAGACCAAAACACAGAACTAACCCAAACAGTCAAAAGCATAGAAAAGAAGCTCAAAAAGACAGAACTAAACCTGCAAGAGATGAATGATCACTTCAAGAGACAAAACCTAAGAATAATTGGGCTTCCTGAGTCAGAAAGAGAAACACAAGCCATGCTGGAACAAACATTTCATGAAATCATTCAAGAAAACGTCCCTTATGTCATTAAGGATGAAAAAATTCAAACACAAGAAATTCAGAGAACCCCTGCAAGACAACAAACGAGAAGACCAACTCCCAGACACATAATAATTCGCCTAAACAAAGTAGCTATGAAAGGAAAAATCCTAAAGGCAGCAAGAGAAAAAAGCCAGACTACCTACCAGGGAAAAGCAATTCGAATAGCGGCAGATTTATCCACAGAAACCCTTCAGGCCAGAAGAGCCGGGAGCAATATCTTTAAAGTTCTAAAAGAGAAACAATTTCAACCAAGAATAACCTACCCAGCCAAACTAAGCTTCATTAGTGAGAGAGAACTGAAATCTTTTCCAGACATCCAATCCCTAAGAACCTATGCTGCCACCAGACCACCTCTACAAGAAACACTAAAGAAAGTACTGAACACAGAAGAAAAAGAAAAAAGAACAACAGCATTCTTCACAAGAGTACAGGCAAAAGATTAAAAACACACATGAACCAACTCCAAAACCCAAAGAAAGACAAAAAATAAACAGGATCAACTCTGTAAGAACATTATGACAGGGATCAACTCTTGCATTTCAATTATTAGCCTAAATGTGAACGGACTAAATGCACCACTGAAAAGACATAGAATGGTAAAATGAATAAAATATCATCAGGCAACAATCTATTGCCTTCAAGAGACTCACCTCACTAGAAAGGACACCCACAGACTCAAAGTAAGAGGATGGGAAACAAACTTTCAGGCGAATGGAATACAAAAGAAAGGAGGAGTAGTGATCTTAATTTCAGACAAAATATACTTCAAACTATTAAAAATCAAAAAAGATACAGAAGGCCACTACATAATGATAAAAGGCTCAATCCATCAACAAGAAATATCTATCCTAAACATATATGCACCCAACATAGGTGTGCCAACTTTCATAAAGCAACTTCTTGGAAAACTAAAGAAAGATATTGACTCTACCATTATCATAACTGTGGACTTTAATACCCCACTCACAAACCTAGACAGATCATCAGGACAAAAAATCAGCAAGGAGATAGGGAATCTCAATGTGACTTTGGACCAAATGGACTTAATTGATACCTACACAACACTCCATCCAAAGACCACAGAATACACATTCTACTCATCACCACATGGAACATATTCTAAGATTGACCACATACTCGGCCATAAATCAAGCATATGCAAATTTAAAAGGCCCGAAATTCTACCAAACACCTTCTCAGACCACAGTGGAATAAAAATAAACATTGACACGAACAAAGTCCCTCCAAAACCCACAAAGACATTGACACTAAACAGCATGATGCTAAACAACTCCTGGGTCAATGACGAAATCAAAACAGGGATCAAAAGATACCTGGAAACAAATGAAAATGAAGAAACATCTTACCAGAATCTCTGGGATGCCCTGAAAGCTGTAGTAAGAGGGGAATTTATATCCCTACAAACACACATGAAGAAAATGGAAGGAACAGAATATTCACAACCTAACAAGCCATCTAAAGAAGCTGGAAAAGCAAGACCACAAAAACCCTAATTTCAGGAGAAGAATCCAGACCACCAAAATAAAAACCCAAATCCAGGACATAGAAGACAAAAAGATAATACAAAAAAATCAATGAAATAAAAAGTTGGTTCTTCGAAAGGGTAAACAAGATTGATGGTCCCCTAGCTAGACTGACCAAGAAAAAACGAGAAAAAAGCCAAATAAGCATAATCAGAAACACAAAAGAAGAAGTCAAATCTGACCCTGAAGAAATTTAAAAGATCATTAGCGACTACTACGTACACTTGTATGGAAACAAACTTGAAAACCATAAGGAAATGGAGGACTTTCTGACATCACACAACCAACCTAGGTTGGAACAAGAAGAAATTGAGACCCTAAATAAACCAATAACAATCAAGGAAATTGACTACATAATAAGAAAACTTCCTACAAAAAAAAGCCCTGGTCCAGATGGCTTCCCAGCAGAATTCTAAAAGACATTCAAGGAGGAGCTGATACCAATCCTACTGAAGGTATTCCAGGCGATTGAAAAAGATGGAACTCTCCCCAAATCATTTTACGAAGCCAACATCACATTGATACCCAAGCCAGGTAAAGATCAAATAAAGAAAGAGAACTACAGGCCAATATCTTTGATGAACATAGATGCTAAAATTCTCAACAAGATCCTAGCAAACCGAATTCAGCAATACATCTCAAAAATCATCCATCATGACCAAGTAGGCTTCATTCCTGGCATGCAAGGCTGGTTCAACATTCATAAAACCATAAACGTAATTAAATACATCAACAGCTGTCAAAACAAAAACCACATGATCATATCACTAGATGCAGAAAAACTTTTGATAAAATCCAGCACCCCTTCTTGATAAAAACCCCTGAACATCTAGGCATACAGGAAACATACCTCAAAATAGTAAAAGCCATCTACGAGAAACCCACAGCCAGCATACTCCTAAATGGACAAAAATTGGAACCAATTCCCCTGAAAACTGGAACTAGACAAGGATGCCCACTCTCTCCCCTCCTGTTCAACATAGTATTGGAAGTCCTGGCTAGAGCAATCAGAGAAGAGGAGGCAATCAGAGGTATTCAAATAGGAAAAGAGGAAGTCAAGTTATCTCTCTATGCAGATGATATGATGGTGTACCTTGAAAGTCCTAGACAATCTGTCAAAGTCCTTCTTACATTGATAAAAGCCTTTGGCAAAGTCTCAGGATACAAATAAATGTACAAAAGACAATCGCATTTCTCTACACCAATAATAAACAACCAGAAACCCAAATAAAAAACACAGTTCCATTCACAATAGCCACAAAAAAAATGAAATACCTTGGCATCTTCCTAACCAGAGACGTGAAAGACCTTTACAATGAAAATTACAAAACACTGCTCAAAGAAATCAAAGCTGACATGAACAAGTGGAAAAATATCCCATGCTCATGGATCGGAAGAATCAACATTGTGAAGATGTCCATCTTACCTCAGGCAATATACAAATTCAATGCAATACCAATCAACTTACCAGCAACATTCTTCTCAAACCTAGAAAAAACAACACAGGAATTCATATGGAAACACAAATGTCCAAGAATAGCCAGAACAATCCTCAGCAAAAAAAACAAAGCAGGTGGTATCACAATACCAGATTTCAAACTTTACTATAAAGCTACAATCATCAAAACAGCTTGGTATTGGTACAGGAACAGGCATATAGATCAATGGAACAGAATTGAGATTCCAGAAGCAAAAGCTCAATTTCTCAACCAACTCATCTTCGACAAAGCCCCCACCACCTACCAATGTGGAGAGGAGAACCTATTCAGTAAATGGTGCTGGGAAAACTGGCTGACCACATGCAGAAGATTGAAACAGGACCCCTATCTATCGCCATGCACAAAGGTTAACTCCAAATGGATCAGAGACCTAAATGTAAAACCTCAAACCATAAGAACCTTAGAAAAGGAAGGAAATACTCTCATGGAAATCGGAACTGGCATCCAATTCTTGTACAAAACCCGAAACCCACAGGACTTAAGAGAGAAGATAGACAAATGGGACCTTATTAAACTGACAAGCTTCTGCAAAGTCAAAGAAACCATCAAGAGAGCAGGGAGACAGCCTCCAGACTGGGAAAAAGTATTTGCCAGCTCTAGGTCTGACAAAGGCTTAACATCCTGGTTCTACAAGGAACTGAAACGTACTGAAAAGAAGAAAACAAACAACCCCATTATAAAATGGGCAAAAGATATGAACAAACACTTCACAAAAGAAGACATTCGAGCAGCTGACAAACACATGAAGAAATGCTCAACCTCTCTAATCATCAGGGAGATACAAATCAAAACCACACTGAGATACCACCTAACTCCAGTCAGAATGGCAATTATCAACAACTCAAAAAATAACAGCTGCTGGAGAGGGTGTGGTGAAAAGGGAACACTTCTACACTGTTGGTGGGAGTGTAAACTAGTGCAAACTCTGTGGAAAGCAGTGTGGCGATTCCTAAAAGCTCTAAAAATTGACCTTCCATATGACCCTGCAATCCCCCTACTGGGAATATACCCTGAAGAACACAAATCACTCTATAAAAAAGATACCTGCACACGTATGTTTATAGCAGCATTGTTCACAATAGCAAGAACCTGGAAACAACCATGCTGCCCATCAAAAGAGGACTGGATAAAAAAAATGTGGTACATATACATGATGGAATACTACGCAGTCATAAAAAAGAACAAAATCATGAATTTTGCTGCAACCTGGATGGAACTAGAGTCTATAATACTGAGTGACCTCTCACAGAAACAAAGATCCGAATATCACATGTTCTCACTCATATAATGGACCTTGAACATCCAATGCAATACTATAAGAAAATGACTGATGGTACTGGGAAACTATGGGGGGAGGGGGGTGGGATTAACAGTAGCAAATATCTGTCAGGGATGGGAAAACACCTCTTATCAACAGGGTGCCTGAATGAAACGTAATTGTACACCTAACCCTTAACTGTACCCCACAAAACCATAATAAAAAATACTGATTAATAAAAAAAAAAAAAAAAGAATAGCAGCAGAGTTATCTACAGTAACCCTCCAGGCTAGGAGAACTTGGAGCCCTATCTTCAAAGTTCTAAACAATAAACAATTTCAACCGAGAATAAACTACCCAGCCAAGCTAGGCTTCATCATTGAGGGAGAATTGAAATCTTTCCGAGATATCCAATCCCTAAGAACCTACACTGCCACAAGACCACCTCGACAAGAAACACATAAGAAAGTATTGAACACAGGAGAAAAGGAAAAAAGAACAGCATTCTTCACAAGAGTACAGGCAAAAGATTAAAAACACACATGATCCAATTCTAAAACCAAAAGAAAAACAACACACAAACAGGAAGAAAAACAACTCTGAAAGAACATTATGATAGGGATCAACTCTCACATTTTTATAATTAGTTTGAATGTGAATGGACTAAATGCACCACTGAAAAGACATAGAACAAAACGAATAAAATATCACCAGGCAACAATCTATTTCCCTTCAAGAAACTCACCTAAAGAAAGGAAACTCACAGACTCAAAGTAAAATGATGGGAAACAGATTTTCAGGAGAATGGAACACAAAAGAAAGGAGGAGTCATGATCTTAATCTCTGACAAAATACCCTTAAAGCTATCAAAAATTTAAAAAGATACAGAAGGGCGCTATATAATGATAAAAGGTTCACTCCATCAACAAGAAATATCCATCCTAAACATATATGCACCAAATATAGGAGCACCAACTTTCATAAAGCAGCTCCTAGGCAAACCAAAAACAGATATTGACTCCAATACCATCATAGCTGGGGACATCAATACGCCACTCACAACCCTGGACAGATCATCAGGACAAAAAATCAGCAATGAGATCCAAAACCTCAATGTGACTCTTGATCAAATGAACTTCATTGATACATACAGAACCCTCCATCCAAAGACCACAGAATACACATTCTACTCATCACCACATGGAATGTACTCTAAGATCGACCACATACTTGGTCATAAATCAAGCATAAGCAAATTTAAAAGGACTAAAATTTTACCATGCATCTTCTTGGACCACAGGGGAATAAAAATAAACATTAACACCAACATGGTCCCCCCAAAACCTACAAAGACATGGAAACTAAACAGCAAGATGCTAAACAACTCCTGGGTCAGTGATGAAATCAAAACAGAGATTAAAAGACACATGGAAACAAATGAAAATGAAGAAACATCTTACCAAAATCTCTGGGACGCCATGAAATCTGTAGTAAGAGGGGAATTTATATCCCTAAAAAATGCACATGAAGAAAATGGAAGGATCACAAATTAACAGCCTAAGAAGCCACCTAAAAAAACTGGAAAAGCAAGACCACAAAAACCCTAATTTCACCTGAAGAATCCGGATCACCAAAATAAAAGCCCAAATCCAGGACATAGAAGACAAAAAGATAATACAAAAAAATCAATGAATCAAAGCTGGTTCTTCAAAAGGATAAACAAGATTGATGTTCCCCTAGCTAGACTGACCAATAAAAAGACAGAAAAAACCCAAATAAGCACATCAGAAACACAAAAGATGAAGTTACATCTGACCCTGAAGAAATACAAAAGATCATTAGAGACTGCTATGTACACTTATATGGAAACAAACTTGAAAACTGCAAGGAAATGGAGGACTTTCTGTCATCGCACAACCTACCTAGGTTGAAACAAGAAGAAATTGAGACCCTAAATAGACCTATAACAATCAAGGAATTGACTACATAATAAGAAAACTACCTGAAAAAAAAAAGCCCTGGACTACATGGCTTTCCAGCAGAATTCTACAAGACATTTAAAGAGGAACTGATTCCAATTCACTGAAGGTATTTCAGGCAATTGAGAAAGATGGAACCCTCCCCAAATCATTTTATGAAGCTAACATCACATTGATACCCAAGCCAGGTAAAGATCAAACAAAGAAAGAGAACTACAGACCAATATCTTTGATGAACATAGATGCTAAAATTCTCAACAAGATCCTAGCAAACTGGATTCAACAACACATCTCAAAAATCATCCATCATGACCAAGTAGGCTTCATCCTTGGGATGCAAGGCTGGTTCAACATTCGTAAAACCATAAATGTAATTAAATACATCAACAGATGTCAAAACAAAAACCACATGGTTATATCATTAAATGCACAAAAAGCTTTTGATAAAATCCAGCACCCCTTCTTGATAAAAGCCCTCGAACTGCTAGGCATACGGGGAACAAACCTCAAAATAGTAAAAGCCATCTAAGAGAAACCCACAGCCAGCATACTCCTAAATGGACAAAAACTGGAACCATTTCCCCTGAAAACTGGAACAAGACAAGGATGCCCACTCTCATCTCTCCTGTTCAACATAGTATTGGAAGTCCTGGCTTGAGCAATCAGAGAAGAGAAGGCAATCAGGGGTATTTAAATAGGAAAAGAGGAAGTCAAGCTATCTCTCTTTGCAGATGACATGATCGTGTACCTTGAAAACCCAAGAGAATCTGTCAAAAACCTCCTTACACTGATAAAGGCCTTTGGCAAAGTCTCAGGATATAAAATAAATTTGCAAAACACAATCGCATTTCTTTACACCAATAAAAACCAAACAGAAACCCAAATAAAAAGGACAATCCCATTCACAATAGCCACCAAAAAAATGAAATACTTTGGCATCTTCCTAACCAGAAGCGTGAAAGACCTTTACAATGAAAACTACAAAAGACTGCTCTAACAAATCAAAGATGACACAAACAAGTGGAATAATATCCCATGCTCATGGATTAGAAGAATCAATATTGTGAAGATGTCCATCTTACATAAGGCAATCTACAAATAAAATGCAATACCCATCAACTTACCAGCAACATTCTTCTCAAACCTAGAAAAAACAGCACAGGAATTCATATGGAAACACAAACGACCAAGAATAGCCAGAACAATCCTCAGTAAAAAAAAAACAAAGCAGGTGGTATCACATTACCAGACTTCAAACTTTACTATAAAGCTGCAATCATCAAAACAGCTTGATATTGGTACAGAAACAGGCATATAGATCAATGGAATAGAATTGAGATTCCAGAAGCAAAACCTCAATTTCTCAACCAACTCATCTTCTACAAAGCCCCAACCACCTACCACTAGGGAGAGAAGAACCTATTTAGTAAATGATGCTGGGAAAACTGGCTGACCACATGCAGAAGATTGAAACAGGAACCCTATCTTTCCCCATACACAAAAATTAACTTTAAATTGATCAGAGACCTAAATGTAAAACCTCAAACCATAAGAACCTTAGAAAATGAAGGGCATACCCTCATGGAAATTGGAATGGGCATCCAGTTCCTGAACAAAACCTAAAACGCACAGGCCATAAGAGATAAGATAGACAAGTGGAACCTCATTAAACTGACAAGCTTCTGCAAAGCCAAAGAAACCATCAAGAGAGCAGGGAGACAGCCTACAGACTGGGAAAAAGTATTTGCCAACTCCAGGTCTGACAAAGGCTTAACATCCTGGATCTACAAGGAACTCAAACGTGCTGAAAAGAAAAAAACAAACAACCCCATTATAAAATGGGCAAAAGGTATGAACAGACACTTCTCAAAGGAAGACATCCGAGCAGCCAACAGACACATGAAGAAATGTTCAACCTCACTAATCATCAAGGAGATGCAAATCAAAACCACACTGAGATACCGCCTAACTCCAGTCAGAATGGTAATTATCAATAACTCAAAAAAATAACAGTTGCTGGAGAGGATGTGGCGAACAGGGAACACTTCTACACTGTGGGTGGGAGTGCAAACTAGTACAACCTCTGTGGAAAACAGTATGGTGATTCCTAAAAGCTCTAAACATCAACCTCCCATTTGACCCCACAATCCCCCTACTCGGAATAAACCCTGAAGAACTCAAATCACTCTATAAAAAAGATACCTGCACATGTATGTTTATGCAGCACTGTTCACAATAGCAAGATCCTGGAAGCAACCATGTTGTCCATTAAAACAGGACTGGATTTAAAAAATGTGGTACATATACACAATGGAATACTACGCAGCCATAAAAAAGAACAAAATCATGAATTTCACAGCAACCTGGATGGAACTAGAGTCTATAATACTGAGTGACCTCTCACAGAAACAAAGATCTGAGTATCACATGTTCTCACTCATATACTGGACCTTGAACATCCAATGTAATACTATAAGAAAATGACTGACAGTGGTGGGAAACTATAGTGGGGAAGGGGAAGGGAGATGGGATTAACAGTAGTAAATGTCTGGAGATGGGGAGATACCTCTTATCAACAAGGGTGCCTGAACGAAGCATATTTGTATACCTAACCCTTAACTGTACCCCACAATATCATAACAAAAAATATTGATTAAAAAAATAATAATAATAATAAAAACAAACAAAACCATGAATATCTCCCTAACCACAAAACAGCAAATATGTCTTTCTCCTGGCTAATATGACCACTGTTCCTTTACCAATTACAGTTGTAACCTCACTTTAGTATTACCTCTTTTTAAATAAGATTTGTTTAGATACCTAATCATAGAGTTGTCCTCAATGTTTGACAGCATTCAACCCAGAATCCCTGCTTCTCTAAAACTCCTCCAAATCACCTAACCAAATCCCCAAACCTAACAATCTCTTACTGAGATTTCCCACAGTTTCCCATGATTTGTATTCACCTTCATTGCAATAAGTATTAAACCCAACTTATTAAATCACAGATATATACCTGGTGGTTTTGGACTGAAGAACATGAAGTACTTAAGTGAACTATCACAGAAACAAAAACCTGAATACAACATATTCCCACTCATAAGCAGGGCCTAATAATTGGGCACATGAGCACAAAGGCAGGAACAACAAACACTGGGCACTGCTATAGAAGAGGGGGGAAAGAAGGGGCAAACAATCACTCATTTGGTACCATGTCACCTACCAGGGGTGAAAGGGGTCGCTAGAAATCCAAACATCACCTGCATGCAACTTTTTTTTTTGAGTTGGAGTCTCACTCTGTCACCCAGGCTGGAGTGCAGTGGCACACTCATGGCCACTGCAGCCTCGACCTGCTGGGCCCTGGTGATCCTTCCACCTCAGCCTTCCAGGTAACTGGAACTACAGGTGCACACTACCACGCCCAGCTAATTTTTGATGTATTGTAGAGATGAGTTCTCGCCAAGTTGCCCAGGCGGGTCTCGAACCCACGAGCTCAGGCAATGCACTCACCTCAGCCTCCCAAAGTCGTGGGATTACAGGCTGAGCCACCGAGCCCGGCTTTGCATGCAACTTCTTATGCAGCAAATCCTCTCATATACTGCACAACTCTAATATAAATAAATAAATATATCAATAAGTGAGTGAGTGAAAAGCAAAAAAAAAAAAAAAACAAAAAACAGTAGGGAACTTTGAGGGCTAAAATTTGGTAGATTGACTAAAGGAACAAATTCTGATACCCACACTTTTACTCTTCTCTCTTTGTAATTTCTAAGCCAATAAAAAACTTACACAAATTGAAATGAATACCAAAACTAAAATAAATGCTTTGTTATATTCCTTTGGAGATTCCCAGCAGGTGTGACATTTTGGCACACCTTACAGCCATTAGTTTACAGATTGTGTATATCAGTAACTATTTTCTGGAAAACTTTGACTATTTCAACTGTTATATTTAGGTCAGTTACTCAGTATATACAGCAAACCTATACTAGTAAATACTTTTTCAGAATAGGTTTTAAAATTATGGTTTATCTTCTGATAAGATAGATCAAAGAGATGTTACCAGGGTTTTTTTCCTAAATCATCCCATTTCTATTGAACTTCTATTGCTTACCAGGCACAATATTAGGTTCTGGGAACACAATGATAAATATGACAAAATCTTTGTTCTCATGAAGCTTAGAGTCTAGTGGGAGAGACAGAAAATATACCAATAAACAATTCCAGTGCCATCTTCTCATTTTTTTTGTTGTTTTAATCTTTTCATTTTCTTGACAATTCACTTTCTTGACAAGTTTTCTTTCTCTGGACTTCTATATTAATGACAATTTGTGTCACAGAATTTGGGGTTTAATTATACATTGTCCTATAAGAGAATCATTGAAGGAAGATATGTTTTTTAAAAATTATAAAAGAAGATTACACAATGCATTTTCAAAAGCATGTGGAAGAAGGGAGTATACTTGACGTGAATGATCTCAAGGAGAAGAACTTGGTGGTTACTCCAGGAAAACATATTTGGATCCTGCACAAGCAACTACCTTCTAAAAGTCAGCTTTTTTAACACCAAGTGGACAACCTCCATAATTAATGCGATCGCTATTACTATGGGTATTCAAACAAATACCAGACAACCTCTGGGCTAGCATGACTTAGGAATATTGACACAACAGAAAGTAGGTTGAATTAATTGCTTTTTAAGGGTTCTTAACATTCTAAGTATCAATGATTTTGTGCATTGCTCTCTACTTTGTCTATGTGTTTGTGTAGGGCACCCTCCTCTCACCCCCATTACACTAAAAACTAATTGTAGCCATAAAATGTTGATTTTCTTATTATTATATCCCATATATCCCTACTGTGTATAACACAGTTCTGGGTCTACAATAAGAGCACAATAATTACTTCCTCACTTTAATATTTCCACTAGAAGAAGGCCACTGCTAACTGGGCCACCACCCTGTGGGATTTCTAGCAGTAGTGGGCAAGATCTGAGTTGAAAATATAGTGCTGAAGTCATTATGCCACACTTCTTTTTTTTTTCTTTTAAGATTATATTTTTAGGGACCTAGTGTTCCAAGATAATAGGCTGTGTGTGTGTTTTTACAGACTCATGGCCATCTTCACATAAGTTGATAACCTCTCCAAATGTCCCTATCTTACCTACCAACAACAACCTTGACCCTGACAGTAAGCAACCTCATTATTCTTTTCTATACCTTCTTTCTCTCCATCCTATAGTCATAATTTGCCATGCCCCCTACTTATTCCACCAGAATAAAGAAGCAAACATGCATAGTAATCAGGTTGATATTAACCCAAAGTGCCATCAGTCTGCTGAGGAACTAGTTAGGTCCTTCTTTCTCTGGGCTGAGCAAACAGGCAAGTGTCTACCTACCTGGCTGATTGATGAGGTGCCCATTAATTAGTATCTTAAGGCTAACACCCAAGAAAAACCATGGCCTATGAACAAAGCTGGTGATTCATGATTCCCTCCTTTTAACTTTATTGCTATTGCCTCACAAGAGACCACTGTAGTAAGCTCATTAAGCACCAAAATGCCATTTGAGGAAGTAGATTGAAGAGTCAGTTATGAAGGGAGACGTAAAACTTGCTTGAGAAACAAATTATGATTAACTGAATACAAACTTGAAGCCAAACACAACAGTCATAGCACAATTAAATGCAGCTGTGTTCCTTTCCTTCTGCCTCAGAGCACCAGTTACAATCGCTCTCCTTCCCTCTTATTTATTGACCTGTAATAAAAACTTGGTAGATGGCCATAATGGGAATTTGCAGAGTTGAGGGACTGTATTGTGTCTGGGTATACAGATGGTAATCATCTTTATTTATCCATGACCCTGAAGTCACACCTAACTCAAGATAACTACCTGACTATTAGCTTCTGTTCTGCCTTGAAATCTCAATAGCAATAAAGAGGGCCTTCCGACACTTGATCAGTCCTCAAAATGATCCTCTCACACTGTGTTTTATCTAGCTTCATATTTTATCAGAGTTGATATTGTCTGAGAGTTCAATCCTTAAGTTGAATGAGCCAAGGGGCGGTTTATCCTGTTTTCAATTTGGGTTGTTGAGAGTGACTAAAGCAATTCAATTGAAGTTGGGTATAGCTTGGTATTTTTTAAGGAATTTTTTTTCAAATATCAAAAACTGACCGATTCAAAATGTTGACTGGTTGAATTTAGCTTACTGAGGGCAGTGAGTGGAAAGGGATGGAGATAGTTTCAATAAACGCCAAAAGTCCAATTTGACCGATTTGTTTAACCCATTGAACACTTGTTTCAGTGACACACAGGCAAAGCTAATATCTGTATCATGTCTTTCTTTTTATGAAACAAAAGCAGGGAACAAATTGTGGTTATCTTAATATAGCACCTGCCACAATGCTGGATATACTAGGGGCATTCAGTAAGTAATTGTCAACTGAATCATCTGCCAAAACCTCTTCAGATTAATAGCCTAACCTCTCGCATCCCCTCCAATCCCCATCGTAGCAGTTTTTGTGGAGAGCCTTTGTCATATGTCTGGGGATAGAGCCAATATAAAATGGACTTTTGGAGGGGGCGACCTGAAGATGGCGACGGCATAGGTGGATCCGTGAGTTTCTCCAAACGTGAGTTCCCAAAAAGATTATTACTTCTCTTCCTGCACCATCCTGCCCACCTCCAGCTGCACTGGTATGAGGCTTGGGGACTTTTGGTCCCAGGCAGGGACAGACATCGCGGCCGGACTGCGGCTGCTCCACTATATGTGATTTTGGCCAGCTGGGGAATCCCAAATCCTGAATTCCAGCTCCATCCCTGGCTACATCATCATGACCAGCACCCAGCACCAAGCTGCCGGTCATGCAGGGAGGCTCTGAGCGCACACCCCTCAGAGATACCGGTCCCATTTCTGGTTAAAGTGCCCTGGGAGGGACCCAGAGTCACCACCTGCCCTCTCAAGCTTTGGAGATCTGGAGCCCCAGGCCCACCCTTGCTGAGACACTCAGCATGTGCGACCACAAGCCTGTGTAAGGGGGCAGAACCCCAAGTCAGCATAAGGTGCCAATCGCAGGCTTCCACCTCCAGAGGAGGGAACGCCCAACCCTCTCCTCCACCCTAGCCTGCTGGTGGCACCCGGGATCCAGTGCCCAGCTGTGCAGCTGATCCCGCCTAGAGACCTACAGTAGCATTCCTGAAAGTGAAAGTAAAACCACCACCTCCACCATTTTCAAAGCATATTTACATCGCATCACCCCACCCACCTATCAGAGCCTCCACCTCGGTTCCCACAGTGGCATCATTAAACAGGAGACAAAGCCCTTCCCCTACACTGAATAGAGACCAGTGTCACAGATCTCCCAGGCAACAAGCTAACTACCTGCAACAGAAACAGAGGGGAGAGGCTGGAGATTAGATCTCAGGAACTTTATCCACTAAGGGACGAGAGAGAAAAATCTACACAAATGAAGAAAAACCAAAAGAAGAATATGGGTCTCTCCCAGAGTCCTGGGAGGGCAGACACTGAGAAAATTGACTTTGGAATGCAAACAACAAAGAGCCCCCAGAATGACTGGTCTCAAAATAGAAACTTAGACATCAAGACATTAATGGAGAGATTAAAAAGAATTGAGGAGACTCAAGAAGATACTAGAAAGGAGCTGATATCTGAGATAACAGTAATAAAGAATACTGTGAATGAAATAAACAATAAACTGATAAGCATAGAAAGCAGAATTACCCAAGCAGAAGAAAGAATCCCAGAGCTTGAGGACCAAAATACAGAAATAACCCAAACTCTCAAAAACACAGAAAATAAGCTCAAAAAGACAGAAAAAAACCTTCAAGAGATGAGCAATTACCTCAAGAGGCCTAACCTAAGAGTAATTGGTCTGCCTGAGGCAGAAAGAAAGACAGAGACCACATTGGAACAAACCCTCAATGAGATCATTCAAGAAAACTTCCCTTATCTAATCAATGATGCAAAAACTCAAACACAAGAGATCCAGAGAACCCCTGAAAGACAACAAATGAGAAAACCAACTCCTAGACACATAATAATTCGCCTAAACAAAGTAGGCATAAAAGAAAAAATCCTAAAGGCAGCAAGAGAAAAAGGCCAGATCACCTACCATGGAAAACCAATTAGAATAGCAGCAGATTTATCTACAGAAACCCTTCAGGCTAGGAGAGCTTGGAGCCCTATCTGCAAAGTCCTAAAAGATAAACAATTTCAACCAAGAATAACCTACCCTGCCAGATTAAGCTTCATCAGCAAAGGAGAATTAAAATCTTTCCCAGATATCCAATCCCTAAGAACCTACGCTGCCACCAAACCACCTCTACATGAAACACTTAAGAAAGTACTAAACACGGAAGAAAAGGGGGAAAATAGAGCAACGTTCTACACTAGAGTACAGGAAAAAGAATAAAATACACATGAACCAACCCCCAAAACAAAAGAAAGACAATAAGCCAAGTGGAAGAACAACTCTATAAGAACTATATGATAGGGATGAACTCTCACATTTCAATAATTAGCCTGAATGTGAATGGACTAAACACACCACTGAAAAGACATAGAATGGCAAAATGGATAAAATATCACCAGGAAACAATATACTGCCCTCAAGAGACCCATCTCACTAGAAAGGACATGCACAGACTCAAAGTAAGAGGATGGGAAACAAATTTCCAGGCGAATGGAACACAAAAGAAAGGAGGAGTTGTGATCCTAATTTCAGACAAAATACCATTTAAGCTATCAAAACTTTAAAAAGACAAGCCGGGCTCAGTGGCTCAGCCTGTAACCCGGGCCTTTGGGAGGCTGAGGTGAGTGGATTGCCTGAGCCCGCGGGTTCGAGACCCGCCTGGGCAGCGAGACCTCATCTCTACAATAAATCAAAAAATCAGCCAGGCATGGTAGCGCATGCCTGTAATTCCTGCTACTGGGAAGGCTGAGGTGGAAGGATCGCCGGAGCCCAGCAGGCGAGGCTGCAGTGGCCAGGAGTGGCCACTGCACTCCAGTCTGGGCGACCGAGTGAGAATCCAACTCAAAAAAAAAAAAAAATTTAAAAAGACACAGAGGGCCACTACATAATGATAAAAAGTTCACTCCATCAACAAGAAATATCTATCCTAAACATATATTCACCTAACATAGGTGCACCAACTTTTATAAAGCAACTCCTAGGAAAACTAAAGAAAGATATTGACTCTAACACCATCATAACTGGGGACTTTAATACTCCACCCACAACCCTCGACAGATCATGTACAAAAAATCAGCAATGAGATCCGGAACCTCAATGTGACTCTGGACCAAATGGACTTAATTGATACCTACAGAACACTCCATCCAAAGACCACAGAATACACATTCTACTCATTACCACATGGGACGTATTCCAAGATCAACCACATTATCGGCCATAAATCAAGCATAAACAAATTTAAAAGGACCGAAATTCTACCATGCACCTTCTCAGACCACAGTGGAATAAAAATAAACATTAACACCAACAAGATTCCCCCAAAACCCATAAAGACATGGTCATTAAACAACATGATGCTAAACAACTCCTGGATCAATGATGAAATCAAAACAGAGATCAAAAGATACCTGGAGACAAATGAAAATGAAGAAACATCTTACCAAAATCTCTGGGACGCCTTAAAAGCTGTAGTAAGAGGGGAATTTATATCCCTACAAACACACATGAAGAAAATGGAAGGAGCACAAATTAATAGCCTAACAAGCCACCTAAGGAAGCTGGAAAAGCATGTTCACAAACACCCTAATTTCAGCAGAAGAATCCAGATCACCAAAATAAAAGCCCAAATCCAGGACATAGAAGACAAAAAGACAATACAAAAAATTAATGAAACAAAAAGCTGGTTCTTCGAAAGGATAAACAAGATTGATGGTCCCCTAGCTAGATGACCAAGAAAAAGAAAGAAAAAACCCAAATAAGCACAATCAGAAACAAAAAAGAAGAAGTCACATCTGACCCTGAAGAAATACAAAAGATCATCAGAGACTACTATGTACACTTGTATGGAAACAAACTTGAAAACCTCAAGGAAGTGGAGGAATTTCTGTCAACACACAACCTACCTAGGTTGAAACAAGAAGAAATTGAGATCCTAAATAGACCAATAACAATCAAGGAAATTGACTATGTAATAAGAAAACTACCTACAAAAAGAAGCCCCGGACCAGATGGCTTTCCAGCAGAATTATACAAGACACTTAGGGAGGAACTGATTCCAATCCTACTGAAGGTATTTCAGGCGATTGAAAAAGATAGAACCCTCCCCAAATCATTTTATGAAGCTAACATCGCATTGATACCCAAGCCAGGTAAATATCCAACAACAAAAGAGAACTACAGGCCAATATCTTTGATGAACATAGACGCTAAAATTCTCAACAAGATCCTAGCAAACCAGATTCAACAACACATCTCAAAAATTATCCATTATGACCAAGTAGGTTTCATTCCTGGGATACAAGGCGGGTTCAACATTCGTAAAACAATAAATGTAATTAAATCCATCAACAAATGTCAAAACAAAAACCACATGATTATATCATTAGATGCAGAAAAAGCTTTTGATAAAATCCAGCACCCCCTCTTGATAAAAACCCTCAAACATCTAGGCATACAGGGAACATACCTCAAAGTAGTAAAAGCCATCTAAGAGAAACCCACAGCCAGCATACTCCTAAATGGACAAAAATTGGAACCATTTCCCCTGAAAACTGGAACAAGACAAGGATGCCCACTCTCATCCCTCCTGTTCAATAAGTATTGGAAGTCCTGGCTAGAGCAATCAGAGAAGAGAAGGCAATCAGGGGTATCCAAATAGGAAAAGAGGAAGTCAAATTATCTCTCTTTGCAGATGACATGATCATATACCTTGAAAACCCAAGAGAATCTGTCAAAAACCTCCTTACACTGATAAAGGCCTTTGGCAAAGTCTCAGGATATAAAATAAATGTGCAAAAGACAATCACATTTCTTTACACCAATAATAAACAAACAGAAACTCAAATAAGAAGCACAATTCCATTCACAATAGCCACAAAAAAAGTGAAATACCTTGGCATCTTCCTAACCAGAGATGTGAAAGACCTTTACAATGAAAACTACAAAACATTGCCCAAAGAAATCAAAGATGACACAGACAAGTGGAAAAATATCCCATGCTCATGGATTGGAAGAATCAAGATTGTGAAGATGTCCATCTTACCTAAGGCAATCTACAGATTCAATGCAATACCTATCAAATTACCAGCAACATTCTTCTCAGACCTAGAAGAAACAACACAGGAATTCATATGGAAACACAAACGACCAAGAATAGCCAGAACAATCCTCAGCAATAAAAACAAAGCAGGCGGTATCACATTACCAGACTTCAAACTTTACTATAAAGTTACAATCATCAAAACAGCTTGGTATTGGTACAGAAACAGGCATATAGACCAATGGAATAGAATTGAGATTCCAGAGGCAAGACCTCAATTTCTCAACCAACTCATCTTCAACAAAGCCTCCACTACCTACCACTGGGGAGAGGAGAACCTATTCAGTAAAAGGTACTGGGAAAACTGACTGACCACATGCAGAAGATTGAAACTGGACCCCTATCTATCCCCATACACAAAAATTAACTCCAAATGGATCAGGACCTAAATGTAAAACCTCAAACCATAAGAATCTTAGAAAATGAAGGATATACCCTCATGGAAATTGGAACTGGTATCCAATTCCTGAACAAAACCCGAAACCCACCTGCCATAAGGGATAAGATAGACAAGTGGGACCTCATTAAACTGACAAGCTTCTGCAAAGCCAAAGAAACCATCAAGAGAGCAGGAAGACAGCCTACAGACTGGCAAAAAGTATTTGCCAATTCCAGGTCTAACAACGGCTTAACATCTTGGATCTACAAGGAACTCAAACGTGCTGAAAAGAAAAAAACAAACAACCCCATTATAAAATAGGCAAAAGATATGAACAGACACTTCACAAAGGAAGACATCTGAGCAGCCAACAGACACATGAAGAAATGCTCAACCTCATTAATCATCAGGGAGATGCAAATCAAAACCACACTGACATACCATCTAACCCCAGTCAGAATGGCAATTATCAACAACTCAAAAAATAACAGTTGCTGGAGAGGGTGTGGCAAAAAGGGAACACTTCTACACTGTTGGTGGGAGTGTAAACTAGTGGAACCTCTGTGGAAAGCAGTGTGACGATTCCTAAAAGCTCTAAACATCGACCTCCCATATGACCCTGCAATCCCCCTACTGGGAATATACCCTGAAGAACTCAAATCACTCTATAAAAAAGATACCTGCATGCAAATGTTTATTGCAGCATTGTTCACAATAGCAAGAACCTGGAACCAACCATGCTGTCCATCAGAAGAGGACTGGATTAAAAAAATGTGGTACATATACATGATGGAATACTATGCAGCCATAAAAAGGAACAAAATCATGAATTTTGCAGCAAACTGGATGGAGCTAGAGTCTATAATACTAAGTGACCTCTCACAGAAACAAAGACCTGAGTATCATATATTCTCACTCATATAGTGGACCTTGATCATCCAATGCACTACTATAAGAAAATGACTGACAGTGTTGGGAAACATCTGTCTGGAGACGGGGAGACATCTGTTATCAACAAGGGGACCTGAATGAAGCATATTTGTATACCTAACCCTTAACTGTACCCCACAATATCAAAATAAAAAATATTGATAAAAAAATGGATTTGGGGTTTTTTTTTTCTAGAAACATTTTATTATCTCTGCCTGGATTCTGCCACTTAGTATATCATAAAGTCTGTACTTTTTGTTAGTCTCTCTATTAGACTTCATGGAGCAGCAAATATAAGGATAAATAATTTTCTTTGGGGAAAAATACACATCACAGAACATAATACCAATATTTCACTTCAGTAGAATAATAATTCACTGGTTCTTTAATAATACAACTTTTGCAGAATGAAGAAAGATAAGACTTCTATCCCTAAATCACCTTTATGATAATGGCAGGTTTTGTTCTTCCCCACTATTGTGAGACCAGTCCTAGCCATTCAGAGGTCAATGTGTTTATGGTTTAGTACTTGAGTATGTTTTACATGTTTTCTTCCAGATTGTTCCTAAAACTTCAGATAGCATGATTATGAGAGAAAAGACAATTGGAGTGCATTTCCTCAGCTTCTCCCTCACTGCATCTAACATAAAAATCAGGTGTGCTGATATGCTTCCTGTGCTCACAAGAGCTATGGTGAATGAACCTTAGATCTGCTAGAAACAGAAAATTAAAAATAAAACCACCATCCTGACCTCTGCACTCAGAACATATTTTTAAAGATAAAAATGGGATTCACTGTTCTCGCTCATAAGCGAACCCTGAACATTTACCTTAATACTATAAGAAAGGGATTGGCAGTAGCTGGAAACTGCCAGGGGAGGGAGGAGGGACACATAACATCAATAAGGGTACCTGAGCTCAAACCAGGTGAAGTGGGGCCAAAGGGAGGCCCAAGGTTCACCAGTGCGATGACTATTTGTATACCTAATCCTGAATTATACCTACATCTTTAAAATTTTTAAAAAATTTAATTGGGATTCACAAGTATGTGAATATAGTTAAGAAGCATCTAGAAACCAGGGTGTTATTCAATAGCAGCCAAACTACATTCATTCACTTTGAATTAAATTAGTAAATATATACTATCCACTATGGGGAAGGACTATTTAATCTACTTAGATTTATCACATCTGAAGACTACCCTAAATGAAGAAGCTGAGTTGATGATAGCATGAATCAGTAGTTCTCAAACTTGGATAAATATCACCTGGGAGATATGTTAAAATACAGATTAACAGGTTTTGCCTTCAGATATTCTGAATCAGCTAATCCATGAGACAGTCTGTAGATCCACATTTTCTAAACAGCCCCTCAAGTCAATTCAATGTAGCTGGTCAGCAGGCTACCCTTTGGAAAACACCAGCAAGCATAGTGGGTGTGTGATTAAAGTATTTTACAAAGGTCACTGTCTTATCAATGATGCTAGAAATTTTGTCACATGAATGTTAAAATGTAATATCTCCTTGGAGTACTGCAGCAGCCATTATGCCAAAATATATGAGTCTTTCCACTCGACAACAGATTTGGGTGGGGAAAAAAAAAAACACTGAATGCCAGAAAGGCAAACTTCACAGAACTCCTAACACGTTGCTTAGATCCTGTTTTATTATTTCCAGTGGACTACATGCATGGTCACATCTAAGAAAAAAGTTTTCTGGGGGGATGCAGCAAGATGGCGACGGGGCAACCCAGCATCTGAAGCCTTCTGCAAGGGAGATCTGCAGTGGGTCTCTGACTCTTGCCCCAGGGGGCTGGGGACCCCAGCATTGCAGCCTGCTCTTCAGACAGAGCTCGGCCATTGCCACCACTGGAACATCGCAATGACTGGACAGTTTTACTGCATTGCACTGTCCCGCTGCCACTGCAGCCCCCTCCCCCCACCAGCGTTCCCATCGCCGCCACCACCGCCGCAGCCTCTGGGACAGGTAGCTCATCACAACCCAGCCCAAGGAGATCCACACCAAACCATTTCAGAGAAGATCTGCTGGGATCGCTGCCACCTCTCCTGCGACCGAGACTGTCCTGCCCACCCGGCGTGGGGCTCCTGTTGCCTGCTCGGAGGCAGGCAGCCATCTTGTTCCTGTCTGGCCCCACCCCCTCTGGGGCTAGCAGATGAGATAGCACCACCTGCTGGCGATTCAAGGTAACAACACCAAAATGGGAGAAACAAGCTTGATAAAGACATAGACCAAACTTCTGAACCAAGGTTAATCTGAACTGTCCTTCACAGCAGATCAGGGGAACTGACCCTAACTGCAAACTAATTTACCAGCTTGAAAAGAAACTAGAAATCAGACCTGAGAGGACATTGGACTTAAATGAAATGTCTCAGAGTGTGCTTCATTGATTCTATTGGTTTAATGACTTAATTCTATTCCTACTGTATTGTTCCCTTTTTTCTTTTTTCCTCTTCCTTTTCTTCTCTTTTCTTCTGTCTGTAAACCATGTCTTTGTATAGAGGAACAGCACACTAATAACGTGGTTGGATAGCTGGTATGTTAGCATCACTATATGTTTTATTTTTGTTTGTATGAGAGTTGGTTCGACTGTAGCTGTGGTCAATTGTTTTTATCTGTTTCAGTATAGGCCTCTCTCTCTATTTGTTGGCACACTCTGTTGTTTCCCCCCTTACTCCTCTATCTCTCCACTCCCCTCTTCAACCCACTATCTGCTCCATTCTCTCCCCTGTCCTAACCACATTTTATTTCAGGGAGTAAACCTACAGTCCCACTACATGGACAGATTCCAGGGCAGTGGGAAGTGGGTTCCACATTATACACACGCCTGTCAGCGAATACCAGGACCTGCAGACAGATTCGGAATCACAGCTCTCCCCTTAAGTACATCTCAAAACTGCAAAAAGGACCACCTCCAACCTACACTGCAACTTCAGAATTGAACAAAGTAAGAGGACATACATAAAGAATAGGAGATTAAACAAACAGAAGTAAAACCAATCCTTTACCCCTGAATAACAGAATTAAAGAAGACGGTGACGTGGGGGGAAAGGGAAAAAAGTAGGGAGGGGGAAAAACCATACAAATGAAGAAAAACCAAAAGAAGAATATAGGTCTCACACAGACCCCTGGGAGATCAGAAACTGAGAAAACAGTATCTGGAACACAGACAATGAAGAGTCCCCAAAATGACTGGTTACATGCAACAAACCAAGACATCAAGACATTAATGGAGAAAATTTAAAAAATTGAGGAGAGACAAGAGGAAAATAGAAAAGGGGCTGTTGTCAGAAATGACAGCAGTAAAAAATACTCTGATGGGAAAAGAACAACAGAGTAATGAGCATGGAAAGCGAATCAGCCCAAACTAAAGAAAGAATCTCAGAGCTCGAAGACCAAAACACAGAACTAACCCAAACTGTCAAAAGCATAGAAAAGAAGCTCAAAAAGACAGAACTAAACCTGCAAGAGATGAATGATCACTTCAAGAGACAAAACCTAAGAATAAGCCGGGCTCGGTGGCTCAGCCTGTAATCCCGTGCCTTTGGGAGGCTGAGGTGAGTGGATTGCCTGAGCCCACGGGTTCGAGACCCGCCTGGGCAGCGAGACCTCATCTCTACAATAAATCAAAAAATCAGCCGGGCGTTTAGCGCGTGCCTGTAATTCCGGCTACTCAGAAGGCTGAGGGGGAAGGATCACCGGAGCCCCGCAGGTCGAGGCTGCGGGGGGCCGGGGGGGCCACTGCACTCCAGACTGGCGACAGAGTGAGACTCCAACCAAAAAAAAAAAAAAAAAAAAAGAATAATTGGCTTCCTGAGGGAGAAAGAGAAACAGAAGCCCCACTGGAACAAACATTTCATGAAATCATTCAAGAAAATTCCCTCATCTCATTAAGGATGAAAAAATTCAAAACAAGAGACTCAGAGAACCCCTGCAAGACAACAAATGAGAAGACCAACTCCCAGACACATAATAATTCACCTAAACAAAGTAGCTATGAAAGGAAAAATCCTAAAGGCAGCAAGAGAAAAAGGCCAGACTGCCTACCAGGGAAAACCAGTTAGAATAGCAGCAGATTTATCCACAGAAACCCTTCAGGCCAGGAGATCCTGGAGCCCTATCTTCAAAGTTCTAAAAGAGAAACAATCTCAACCAAAAATAAACTACCCAGCCAAACTAAGCTTCATTAGTGAGGGAGAATTGAAATCTTTTCCAGACATCCAATCCCTAAGAACCTATGCTGCCACCAGACCACCTCTACAAGAAACACTTAAGAAAGTACTGAACACAGAAGAAAAAGAAAAAAGAACAACAACATTCTTCACAAGAGTACAGGAAAAAGATTAAAAACACACATGAACCAACTCCAAAACCCAAAGAAAGACAACAAACAAACAGGAACAACTCTGTAAGAACCTTATGACAGGGATCAACTCTTGCATTTCAATTATTAGCCTAAATGTGAATGGACTAAATGCACCACTGAAAAGATATAGATTGGCAAAATAGATAAAATATCATCAGGCAACAATCTATTGCCTTCAAGAGACTCACCTCACTAGAAAGGACACCCACAGACTCAAAGTAAGAGGATGGGAAACAAACTTCCAGGCGAACGGAATACAAAACAAAGGAGGAGTAGCCATCTTAATTTCAGACAAAATACCCTTCAAACTATTAAAAATCCATAAAGATACAGAAGGTCACTACATAATGATAAAAGGCTCAATCCATCAATAAGAAATATCTATCCTAAACATATATGCACCCAACATAGGTGCGCCAACTTTCATAAAGCAACTTTTTGGGAAAAACTAAAGAAAGATATTGACTCTAACATGTCATAACTGGGGATTTTAATACCCCACTCAAAACCCCTAGACAGATCATCAGGACAAAAATCAGCAAGGAGATCCGGAACCTAAATGTGACTTTGGACCAAATGGACTTAATTGATACCTACAGAATACTCCATCCAAAGACCACAGAATACACATTCTACTATTCACCACAGGGAAACATATTCTAAGATCGACCACATATTTGGGCCCATAAATCAAGCATAAGCAAATTTAAAAGGACTAAAATTCTACCAAACACCTTCTCGGACCACAGTGGAATAAAAATAAACATTGACACCAACAAAGTCCCCCAAAACCCACAAAGACATGGACACTAAACAGTATGATGCTAAACAACTCCTGGGTCAACGACGAAATCAAAACGGGGATCAAAAGATACCGGGAAAACAAATGAAAATGAAGAAACATCTTACCAAAATCTCTGGGATGCCCTGAAAGCTGTAGTAAGAGGGGAATTTATATCCCTACAAACACAATGAAGAAAATGGAAGGAACAGAAATTCACAACCTAACAAGCCACCAAAAGAAGTGGAAAGGCAAGCCCAAAAAACCCTAATTTCAGCAGAAGAATCCAGATCACCAAAATAAAAGCCCAAATCCAGGACATAGAAGACAAAAAGATAATACAAAAAATCAACGAAAAAAAAAGCTGGTTCGTCGAAAGGGGGAAAAAAGATTGATGGTCCCCTAGCTAGACTGACCAAGAAAAAACGAGAAAAAAAAACCCAAAAAAGCATAATCAGAAACACAAAAGATGAAGTCATATCTGACTCTGAAGAAATACAAAGATCATTAGAGACTACTACGTACACTTGTATGGAAACAAACTTGAAAACCATAAGGAAATGGAGGACTTTCTGACATCACACAACCTACCTAGGTTGGAACAAGAAGAAATTGAGACCCTAAATAGACCAATAACAATCAAGGAAATCAACTACGTAATAAGAAAACTTCCTACAAAAAAAAGTCCTGGTCCAGATTGCTTTCCAGCAGAATTCTACAAGACATTTAAGGAGGAGGTGTACGAATCCTTCTGAAGGTATTCCAGGTGATTGAAAAAGATGGAACTCTCCCCAAATCATTTTACGAAGCCAACATCACATTGATACCCAAGCCAGGTAAAGATCCAACAAAGAAAGAGAACTACAGGCCAATATCTTTAATGAACATAGATGCCAAAATTCTCAACAACATCCTAGCAAACCGAACTCAGCAATACATCTCAAAAATCATCCACCATGACGAAGTAGGCTTTACTCCTGGGATGCAAGTCTGGTTCAACATTCGTAAAACCATAAATGTAATTAAATACATCAACAGATGTCAAAACAAAAACCACATGATCATATCATTAGATGCAGAAAAAGCTTTTGAAAAAATCCAGCACCCCCCCTTGATAAAAACCCTTGAACATCTAGGCATACGGGGAACATACCTCAAAATAGTAAAAGTCATCTATGGGAAACCCACAGCCAGCATACTCCTAAATGGACAAAAATTGGAACCAATTCCCCTGAAAACTGGAACAAGACAAGGGTGCTCACTCTCTCCCCTTCTGTTCAACATAGTATTGGAAGTCCTGGCTAGAGCAATCAGAGAAGAGGAGGCAATCAGAGGTATTCAAATAGGAAAAGAGGAAGAAAGTTATCTCTCTATGCAGATGATATGATGGTGTACCTTGAAAACCCAAGAGAATCTGTCAAAGGCCTTCTTACATTGATAAAGGCCTTTGGCAAAGTCTCAGGATACAAAACAAATGTACAAAAGACAATCACATTTCTCTACACCAATAATAAACTGAAACCCAAATAAAAAACACAATTCCATTCACAATAGCCACAAAAAAAATGAAATACCTTGGTATCTTCCTAACCAGAGACGTGAAAGACCTTTACAAGGAAAACTACAAAACACTGCTCAAAGAAATCAAAGCTGACATGAACAAGTGGAAAAATATCCCATGCTCATGGATCGGAAGAATCAACATTGTGAAGATGTCCATCTTACCTAAGGCAATCTACAAATAAAATGCAATACCCATTAAATTACCAACAACATTCTTCTCAGACCTAGAAAAAACAACACAGGAATTCATATGGAAACACAAATGTCCAAGAATAGCCAGAACAATCCTCAGCAAAAAAAACAAAGCAGGTGGTATCACAATACCAGACTTCAAACTTTACTATAAAGCTACAATCATCAAAACAGCTTGGTATTGGTACAGGAACAGGCATATAGATCAATGGAACAGAATTGAGATTCCAGAAGCAAAAGCTCAATTCCTCAACCAACTCATCTTCGACAAAGCCCCCACCACCTACCAATGGGGAGAGGAGAACCTATTTAGTAAATGGTGCTGGGAAAACTGGCTGACCACATGCAGAAGATTGAAACAGGACCCCTATCTATCCCCATGCACAAAGGTTAACTCCAAATAGATCAGAGACCTAAATATAAAACCTCAAACCATAAGAACCTTAGAAAAGGAAGGAAATACTCTCATGGAAATCGGAACTGGCATCCAATTCCTGTACAAAACCTGAAACCCACAGGACTTAAGAGAGAAGATAGACAAATGGGACCTTATTAAACTGACAAGCTTCTGCAAAGCCAAAGAAACCATCAAGAGAGCAGGGAGACAGCCTGCAGACTGAGAAAAAGTATTTGCCAACTCTAGGTCTGACAAAGGCTTAACATCCTGGATCTACAAGGAACTGAAACGTACTGAAAAGAAGAAAACAAACAACCCCATTATAAAATGGGCAAAAGATATGAACAGACACTTCACAAAAGAAGACATCCGAGCAGTCAACAAACACATGAAGAAATGCTCAACCTCACTAATCATCAGGGAGATGCAAATCAAAACCACACTGAGATACCACCTAACTCCAGTCAGAATGGCAATTATCAACAACACAAAAAATAACAGCTGCTGGAGAGGATGTGGTGAAAAGGGAACACTTCTACACTGTTGGTGGGAGTGTAAACTAGTACAACCTCTGTGGAAGGCAGTTTGGCGATTCCTAAAAGCTCTAAAAATTGACCTTCCATATGACCCTGCAATCCCCCTACTGGGAATATACCCTGAAGAACACAAATCACTCTGTAAAAAAGATACCTGCACACGTATGTTTATCGCAGCGGTGCTCACAATAGCAAGAACCTGGAAACAACCATGCTGCCCATCAAAAGAGGATTGGCTTAAAAAATGTGGTACATATACACGATGGAATACTACGCAGCCATAAAAAAGAACAAAATCATGAATTTCACAGCAACCTGGATGGAACTAGAGTCTATAATACTGAGTGACCTCTCACAGAAACAAAGATCCGAATATCATATGTTCTCACTCACATAATGGACCATGAACATCCAATGCAATACTATAAGAAAATGACTGATGGTACTGGGAAACTATGGGGGGGGGAGGGGGATGGGATTAACAGTAGCAAATATCTGTCTGGGGCTGGGAAAACACCTCTTAACAGGGTGCCTGAATGAAACGTAATTGTACACCTAACCCTTAACTGTACCCCACAAAACCATAATAAAAAATACTGATTAATTATAAAAAAAAATGTGGTATGTATACACAATGGAATATTATGTAGCCATAAAGGAGAAACATATGGACTTCACAGCAATTTGGATGGATTTAGGGTCTATCATACTCAGTGATTTAACACAGAAACAAAGAACAGAGTACTAAATGTTCTCACTCATAAGTGGACCTTGAACTATCATCATAATACTATAAAAAAGGGATTGTGACGAACTTGGTGGCTCAGTCTGTAATCCTGCGCCTTTGGGAGGCTGAGGTGAGTGGATTTCCTGAGCCTGTGGGTTCGTGACCCACCTGAGCAACTTGGCGAGACCTCATCTCTACAATAAATCAAAAATTAGACGGCGTGGTAGCGCGTGCCTGTAGTCCCAGCTACTTGGAAGGCTGAGGTGGAAGGATCGCTGGAGCCCAGCAGGTCGAGGCTGCGGTGGCCGGGAGCCACTGCACTCCAGTCTGGGTGACAGAGTGAGACTCCTACTCAAAAAAAAGGGGGGTTGGCAGTAGTGGGAAACTGCTGGGAAAGGGGTATGGGATTGGCAGTTGAGGGAAACTGCTAGGGGAGGGAGGGCACACCTCATCAACAAGGATATCTGCGTAATGAGTATTTGTATACCTAACCCTAAATTGTACTCCTCATCTTTCAAATAAAATAATAAAATAAAGTAAAAAAAGAAAAAAGTTTTCCAAAAAAATGCTTCATAGTGTGTTTGCTAGACAAAGAATGATAACATGTCAGAACTACAGAAGTAATCAGGGATCATGGAGTCCAAACTAAGTGTTTGCTCTCTATGCCTCTCTCCACTGAGCTACTCCTTGGGTGACCCTTCCCTTTATCCAAAATCTGATCTTTTTTCTCATTTTAGTCTCATTTCTTGATCACTGACCTTGATACTGCCCCTGACCCTAGCCACTTTCTACTGTGGCTTTCAGAAGCATGATTTAGCTGATGTTCAAGAACATACTTGATCCCTGACCTATCTGATTTATCAGTCACTAATCTTCCACCAGTTTGCCTACCCCTCTACGTGCTCAGGTATAACATTCTAATATAATTTTTCTTTTAATTAACACCTTTTATAAACTTCACACCATTTAATTTTTTTATTCACATCAATGAGAGAAGGCAAAGGGCCTCAATATCCACAGAGAAGAGGGTATCAGGGACCTATGAAGGCTACTCCTCTATCCTTGGTTTCTTGATCTATCTATGGCTCCTGTAGATGGTTTAATGGCATCCCATTGACCAGACCCTTGTTCCGCAGTCCCTAACACTCTGGGTCATGGTTGTAAAATCACCACTGTTTTTGGATTCCCACCTCCTCTACAAAGGTCAATTAATTTTTTAAGTTCCATATTTTTTGAAACTATTTGAATGCCCCTAGCATTTGAAATGGTTGATCGCTCTGTCCTCCTTGAAACACTTTCTTCCTTAGCTTCTATCATAAAACTTCCATGCTGTTCTGGTGAAAAGGAGTTTCTTTGGTTGATGCATAGGTAGGAGTGGGGGTCCCTGAACCATGTCCCCCAACCATGTCCCCCAGCCATGTCCCCCACTTACCTTCTCTTACTCATAGTAGTCTTATAGCAATTCAATAAATATATCAAAAGGCCTCTAGAAGTTTGAAAAGTGTGAACTATAAGAAAACATGTTCTACAATTCTGAGTGGATACATGAACAGTATTTGCATTTTATTTTTGTTTTTTTGTTTTGTTTTGTTTTGGTTTTTTTTGAGTTGGAGTCTCACTCTGTCACCCAGACTGGAGTGCAGTGACCGCTCCCGGCCACCACAGCCTCAACCTGCTGGGCTCCAGCGATCCTTCAGCCTCAACCTTCCAAGTAGCCAGAATTACAGGCATGCGCTACCACGCCCGGCTGATTTTTTGATTTATTGTAGAGATGAGGTCTCGCTGCCCAGGCAGGTCTCGAACCCACGGGCTCAGGCAATCCACTCATCTCAGCCTCCCAAAGGCGCAGGATTACAGGCTGAGTCACCGAGCCCGGCTCAGTATTTGCATTTTAGATAACTCACAGCTAAATTAAATACCATTGCAATAATCAGATGACTATCACTAATCAAAGACTTAGGTGTGTTTTATATATAGACACAAAAATCTGTCCAATATCAAGTTAACAAGCATATATTTCCATTAGGATAAGTGAGTTAATACTAACAATAAAAGCAGCTACCATTTACTGAGTGAAGACTATGCATCAGGCATTGTAACAGGTGCTTTACCTTCGTTCCACACATCATTTATCATTCACTGCAACCATGTGAGATAACTACGAATACTCCCATTTCACAGATAATGAAACTGGGGTCAGAGAAATTATATGGGTTAATTTGCCCATCTAAGTGACAAAATTGCACACAGACCCCACAGACACTTAAGTCTTTATTCTTTTCATCATACTGAGTAGCACTGAAATGTTGTCTCTAAAGAATATCTAAGAAGAATTTTCTTGAAATTTTGTATTTATCACCAGTAGAGATGATGCACCATTAAAACAAGGAAATCTGAAAATAAAAGCTGAGTCAAGTAGTAGGGGGATGAGGAGGAGAACCGTGACTAGTTGGGTGTTTCAAAGCAAAGGAGTTCAGTGAGCCACAAATCTTTTCAATATTGAACCACTCCAATGCTCTCTAATCAGCAGCAATGCAGACATTTTGGGTTTCACTTTTGATATGAATGTGAAAACTCAGGGTCTAGTATCTCAACACAGCTGTTGCAAGCCCCCTAGGGAAGGGCATTGAGAGAGAAGGCAGTGTGGGCATAGTAGAGATTTTGCCAGATGGTTCCTCTCCACATTAGATTCTGCTCAACATATTTCATTTATTTAACCCTATACTGTCTGGTACATCACAATAAATCGTTTTATTGCAAAGGCATTTTTTCCCTTAGAACCTTGCGGGACTTGGCATTTTGATAGGCAACACTGTGTATTATGATTTCATAAACAATAGGTCAGCTTTTTTATACCTGCCATTTAACTGCTTTTCCAACTGCTTAAGATTCTGCTGTCAATCCTTTATTTGCTTGTATAAGTTCTCAGCCTGAGGTCAACACCTCTCTCTTCCCTTCTCTCCTCTCCCCTTTTTCTGTCTCAGTCTCACCTAACCCCTTCTTACTTGTTTTTATCTAGTTCCTGGGGAATTAGTTCCTGGGGAATCTTCTGGTTTCTAACCTCTGATTATCTGCCTTTCTCTCCTTTCCAGGATGTCTGTTTTCCTTCTCTCTGTTTGCTGGTCTTGAAGTCTTGAAGATATCACTTACCTTAACCTTTTCTCTTTGTAACGAGTTATGATTGAATTGCTTATATAGGTCTGACTCCTTGCCATGTCCATACTTTCCCTCAATACTTAAACGTTTCCATTTCAAAATGTTCCCACTATTCTTTCCCCCAGCTTTATCCTTGACCATGAGTTTTGGAGCCCTACCTTGAGTGCTATGTGTGATTGCTCTAATCCTATACTCTTATGGTTTTCAAATTACTAGTGGTTTGACTACTATGAAGTAAGGGGAAGGCTCAGGGCCCCCATGAGGACAGCCTCAACCACAGAAGTTCTATTTTATCTGTTTCTTATACTGAATTTCACAGAAAATTTCATTTGAAATAGTCTACTAAAAATATTTAAACTCTATAAATCTACCCTTTACCATTAGCCTAGATTTAGTAGCCGTACTTTTAATTTATGACTCAATTAATCCACAATGTTGGTACTGACATGTAACAAGCTACAAATTACTTTATGAACAGAGGTAGGACTCAGCTCAGAACAAAAAACAGACGAGGTCTATGCTGTCAACATTTGATATTGTTGAATTTTGTTTAATTTTCAAAAAAGAAACATGGGGATAAATTTGAGAATTCCAATAAATGTCATATCACTGGACAAAGCTTTCTTGAATACGTCTACATAAAATAATACAAATGTAATAATGATATTGAAGATTTATTTCTGTAACCAGCTAAGGCACCTAAGTTTGAAATGTTGCAGAAAGGAACTGTGAGTGGCAACAGCATCCTAGGAACACCATAATTTATTTTTTCTTTTTTTATTTTAAAGATGTGGGGTACAATTCAGGGTTAGGTCATTGTACTGTAGGAGTGTAAACTAGTACAATCTCTGTGGAAAATACTGTGGTGATTTCTAAAAGATCAAAATATCAACCTGCTGTATGACCCAGCAATCCCACTTCTGGGAATACACCTGGAGGAACTCAAATCATTCTACAAGAAAGATACCTATATATGCATGTTTATTGCAGCACTATGCACAATAGCCAAAAACATGGAACCAACTGTGCTGCCCATCAAAATGAACTTGATTTTTTTTAATGTGGTACATAATTTAAATCTCTCTTCCCAAGGACAGTTTCTCCTTAAGCCTGAGGGAAAGGAAGATGGTGGCAAGGATGCCAATTGAGTCACTTTGGCTTCATAACTCATTTCAGAGTAAAGCAAGGTGGAGTGGGAAGGAAATGGCTTCAAGGAAGAAAATACTTGTGGAGTTTGGCTATGTGAGTTTGAAATAACTGAATCTACCTCACCTAATATAATGTCTAATGCCTCCCTATGAATATTCAATAGAGACTTGAGACCTTAGTGTCTAAAGTGGATGTCACCATAAAAGTTTCCCTGAATACACCAGTATGCTGTTGCTCCAGGTGTTCGTAATGCCTTATTTTCTTCCAGGAGAAACGAGAATAACTTTAGAAATTCATCTGGTTGCAAAAGTCACAACTTCTTTCAGCCTAGTTTACGGTAAATATTTTCTTGAACCTCACATTTGGAGACAGTCATTTTATCTATACTACAACCATAGTAGTCAATTTGCTGCACCTTCTCAAGCCTGTTCTCAGAGTTTACTCTCACAACCTCTGATGAGGCTAACTCCTCTTGCAACCATAAATGACTGTAATTAGGAAGGAAAATTTACCACTAACCAGGTTCAAGAGCCAGTTGTGTCTTTTACTGACTGCATGACATTGCCTTAAGCTCTCTGAACTTCATTTACCTCATCTATAATGTGATTATAACAATAAATGCATCGCATGGCTATAGTGGGGTTTAAATGAGACAGTGCAGGTAAAGGGTTGTAAAAATATCAGTTGTCAATAATATTATGAATTTTTTAGACAATATAAACAATATTTCATTTCATCAGTGTTAGAAAAATGCTTTGGTTAGTATTTTTAAGAGATTATTTGTGTTTCTGCTTTTGTTAAATTGAACTGAATGGGATATATCTAGAAATATGAAATATTTTAGATTGTAGCAACTATCTGTCTCTCACACTCAAGTGCTTCCAAGATTTTCAGTAAGTGACATTTGTGTCCATTGGTTCAAGAAAAATATAATGGCAACAAGGAATAGTGAGGCTTGTGGCAGACTGGAGAGTATATTCAAATTCAGGATGTGTGTGCACACATTCATATTCTCTCTCTCTCTCTCTCTCTCTCTCTCTCTCTGTCTGTCTTTCTCTCTCTGTGTGTGTCTTTCTCTCTCTCTCTCTCTCTCTCTCTCTCTCTCTCTTTCATATTAAAGGCTAAAAAATATTCAATTTTTAACCTCTACTGAGGAGGCTGAGCAAAAATCAGCTTGTTTGTGTTAGCTTTTACTTTTATCTTTACATCGTAAAGGCACATTCCTACTTGAGCCACAAGAATTAAGTAGCTACTGAAAATACATGTTATTGTCTCAGAAAATTCTTCCTAGTTTCTCTCCTTCCTCATTGGCTGATGTTTCTCGGTATATTTTGCTAGGCTCTTCTCCTCTTTTCATCCTCCAAATGAAATATCCCACAGTTCAGTTCTAAGACATTTGTCCTTTTCTATGTACTCTCTGTAGATTATCTTATCCGGTCTTATAAAATTAAATGCTATTTTTATGCTGATGATGCTTAAATTTATATATACAGCCTGGACTTTCCCCCCTGAACAAAAAACTCATATATTCAGCTTCCTGCTTGGCATTGTCTAATTGGCATCTCAAAGTTGCTATGTCCAAAACCAAAATTTTGATCTTTCTCTTGAAAACCTGCTTCTCCCACAGAATCCTCATCTCAATACTTATTTTATTCACCCAGTTGCTCAGGTCAAAACCTTTGGAGCCATCCTTGTCTACTCTCTTTCATACTCCATGCTAAAAAATATCCAGAATATCCAACCTCTACTGCTAATATTGGGATGCAAGCCACCCTCAGACTTCACCCGGATTATCGCAGTAGTCCCCAACTGTTCTTCCTTCTTTGGCTCTTGCTCTCATATAGTCTATTCTCCCAGAGATAGCCAGGGTAATTTTTTTAAAACTCATATCCATACAAAGGCCCACAAGACCATATATGCTTTTACCCTTCCTCTGCATCTCTGACCTCACTGGCTACAACTATCTCCCCTACTCCACTTTACTTTGATCACAATGGCTCCTGTGGTCCCCGATGATCCCCTCCTCCTGATATTCACACTCTTGTATAATCCTCTCCCTTTGAGTGGTGACTAGACTTAGTGACTTTCTTCTGACAAATAGAATATGGCAAAAGTGACATGATGTCACTTCATAGATTAGGTTACAAAAAAATGTGGATTCCATCTTGCTCATCCACTTCTGCTCTCTTGCTTGCTTGCTCTGAGGGAAACCAGCTACCACATTATGAGCGTCTCTATGGAGAGCGCCTGATCAACAGTCAACAAGAAACCAAGGCCTTCAATCCAACACCCTATGAGAACTCAATCCTGCCAGCAGCTGTATGAGTAAGCTACAAAGTAGATCCTCCACAAGTCAAGTCTTGAGATGTCTGCAGCCTGGCTAACATCTTGATTGCAGCCTTGATAGCCAGAGGTATGCAGTTAAGTCATACCTATATTCTTGACCTATAGGTGCTATAATATAATATATAATTTTTGTCTTAAACTACTAGGTACTGAAGTAACTAATCACACAGCAATAGATAACTAATCCAGACTCCTTTAATACACCAGGAATACTCCTATTCTAGGGTTTTTGTACTAACTATTCTCTCTACCTGGGGTCCTCTTTCTCCAGATAGACACATGGGTCTCATGTCACATGGTAAAGAACTAATGGGTGGCTTCAATTTTTTTGGTTTAAACAGCTAGTAAATGGTTGTGTTACCTTTTACAGAGTTAGGTAACATGGGGGGAAGAGAAGTTTTGTGAGATGTGGAGCAGCAGAAAATCAAAAATTCTGGTTTGGATATGTTGAATTTGAGGCATTTTTAGATTTCCAAATATAGGAGTTGTAAGCTATAGTATAAATCTGGGTATCATCCACAGGACTGGATGAATTCCCCTAAGCATTATGCATATATAAAGAAGAGGGTGGAAGGTTCAGCCCTGGAAATACTCCAATCAGTTTAGAGAGAGTTTAGAGAGAGGAGGAGGATTCAACAAGAAATACTAAGAAGATGGAATATCAAAAGTGTGGCATTCCAGAAATCAAGTAAAGAAAGTGTTTCAAAAACAAAGGAGTACATGTAGCCATTGAAATACTCCACTCAGCTGGGCTCGGTGGCTCAGCCCGTAATCCCGCGCCTTTGGGAGGCTGAGGTGAGTGAATTGCCTGAGCCCGCGGGTTCAAGACCCACCTGGGCAGCGAGACCTCATCTCTACAATAAATCAAAAAATCAGCCGGGCGTGGTAGTGCATGCCTGTAATTCCGGCTACTTGGAAGGCTGAGGTGGAAGGATCGCCAAAGCCCAGCAGGTCGAGGCTGCGATGGCCGGGAGCAGCCACTGCACTCCAGTCTGGGCAACAGAGTGAGACTCCAACTCAAAAAAAAAAAAAAAAGAAAAAGAAAGAAAAGAAAAGAAATACTCCACTCAAATTTTCCTTGCAGCAGCACAATTGACCAGTAACCCCAGTTTCCATTATTCTATATCTACCATGTCATTTGTGTTGAGGCCATGCTTCTCTGAGCTCTTACCGGCCAATGACTGACCTATTGGGAGGTTCTACTGTAAGATATGGAATTCCTCAAATGAGAAACTTCAGTTCAGTGACTCCTCTGAGTCTCTTCCTACATCATACTCCTCTCTTCTGTCTTCCCTTTCATAGGTTTCTGACCTGCATTGCCAATTGAGGCTCTCCGTACCTTCTCCTGCTTCCTCCCTTTTCTCATTTACAGCTGTTGTCCTCAATAATTCTTTTATGTCTCTAATTCCATCTTGGCATCTGCCTCTTGGAAAACATGAATTAATGCTTAGGGAGTAATTGTATCAATTACATTGAGAGGGAAATTAGGATGAGGAAAGATATTTGACCATTGTATTGAACAAGATGATGGTCCTTAATGATGTTAACAGAAGCTGTTTTAAAGAGTAGGAATGAGATTCTCATTAGAGTCTGTGCAAAAGAGAATGGAATATTGAGATAGTGAGTACAAATGCCTATTTTTAGGAGATTTGCTATAAAATAAAGCAGAGAAATGAAATAGATTGGAGGAGGATTTAAGGCCAATGAAGGAATGTGTTAAGATAGAACAAATTCAGCATGATTGTATACTGATGGTAATGATGCCTGAGAGGAAGAAATTTGATTTGCAAAAGAAAGAGAAGATAACTTCTAGAGCAAAATAGTCGAGAAGGTGAGGGGGTAAGAGAGGACAAGTTCCAGTATATATGCAGACAATTGACCTCAGATAAAATCAGGGACAGTAAGTGGGGTGGTAGATTGGGTGGTAGGAATATGAAACAGTTTCATTCTGATTGCTTCTATTTTCTGGATGAAATAACATAGCCAGCTCAGGTTGAGGAGTAAAGGAACATTTGGAAGTTTTTAAGGGAAGCAGATAAAAATAATTAACTTGGAAAATGCAGATAAAAACAACTATCTGGGAAAATGGGAGCACAAATTGACTTGAGAAGTATGTAAGGACAGTACTAATGGCTCATTTGAGATTTATAGTTTTAAATTTAAGGTTAATCCAGTCAGTGCCCTATATTTTTTCCCAGGCTGTTTTGGCTGCTTAAACCAGATTAAACCATATTTCAAGATTTCCAGATGAGTATGATGAAAAAAGAAAGTAGTTCAATATTTTGCAAAATTGTGACTATAATGATAGAGCATGGAATTTAAGCTTGATAAAGAAAGAATATGGGTATTAAGTAAGTAATGAACAGTTGAACAAGTTAAGGAATCAACAGATTGGAGATCCCAACATATCTGAAGTATTGTTGAGATAGAACTACTAGATTAAGCAATCTAGAAAGATAGGAGGAAATGTTCCGATAATAAGGTGTTTTAAATCAAGTCCCCGAAGTGAGGGAAATTTATTTGTATTAACAAGGCCTAGGCTATGACCTTGGAAAATTTTGGCTGTGAAGGTAAAGAAAGCTCAAGATAACTCTCAACATGTCAAGAAACAGAGAAGCAAGAGAATTAGAAGGATGTCTACATGGACACTCAAGTCACTAAGAATAATGAAAGGTGAAGGAATAAAGAAAAAGCAGTGAGTCAAAACCTAAAAATTTCCAGTAAATTCTGGGAAATAACCAGGGATTCAGAAGATCTGATGAAAGGAGTTTCAACAGAGATTAGGTATTTGAAAAGGAAAGAAGAGAACTCTGAGAAATATGAGGTATATGAGAAAAAGCAGCTACCATTTGCAGAGGCTG